>CM057228.1:65985855-66682522 GCA_029891385.1 Erythroxylum novogranatense | reverse complement strand
AATAATAATAATAATAATAATAATAATAATAATAATAATAATAATAATAATAATAATAATAATAATAATAATAATAATAATAATAATAATAATAATAATAATAATAATAATAATAATAATAATAATAATAATAATAATAATAATAATAATAATAATAATAATAATAATAATAATAATAATAATAATAATAATAATAATAATAATAATAATAATAATAATAATAATAATAATAATAATAATAATAATAATAATAATAATAATAATAATAATAATAATAATAATAATAATAATAATAATAATAATAATAATAATAATAATAATAATAATAATAATAATAATAATAATAATAATAATAATAATAATAATAATAATAATAATAATAATAATAATAATAATAATAATAATAATAATAATAATAATAATAATAATAATAATAATAATAATAATAATAATAATAATAATAATAATAATAATAATAATAATAATAATAATAATAATAATAATAATAATAATAATAATAATAATAATAATAATAATAATAATAATAATAATAATAATAATAATAATAATAATAATAATAATAATAATAATAATAATAATAATAATAATAATAATAATAATAATAATAATAATAATAATAATAATAATAATAATAATAATAATAATAATAATAATAATAATAATAATAATAATAATAATAATAATAATAATAATAATAATAATAATAATAATAATAATAATAATAATAATAATAATAATAATAATAATAATAATAATAATAATAATAATAATAATAATAATAATAATAATAATAATAATAATAATAATAATAATAATAATAATAATAATAATAATAATAATAATAATAATAATAATAATAATAATAATAATAATAATAATAATAATAATAATAATAATAATAATAATAATAATAATAATAATAATAATAATAATAATAATAATAATAATAATAATAATAATAATAATAATAATAATAATAATAATAATAATAATAATAATAATAATAATAATAATAATAATAATAATAATAATAATAATAATAATAATAATAATAATAATAATAATAATAATAATAATAATAATAATAATAATAATAATAATAATAATAATAATAATAATAATAATAATAATAATAATAATAATAATAATAATAATAATAATAATAATAATAATAATAATAATAATAATAATAATAATAATAATAATAATAATAATAATAATAATAATAATAATAATAATAATAATAATAATAATAATAATAATAATAATAATAATAATAATAATAATAATAATAATAATAATAATAATAATAATAATAATAATAATAATAATAATAATAATAATAATAATAATAATAATAATAATAATAATAATAATAATAATAATAATAATAATAATAATAATAATAATAATAATAATAATAATAATAATAATAATAATAATAATAATAATAATAATAATAATAATAATAATAATAATAATAATAATAATAATAATAATAATGAAGATGATGATGATAAGTGATGAGTAATATAATTAAGAAAAAAAATTACTTATGTAGGGGAGGGGCATAAATAGTAACTACTAGATTGGAATGAAAACTTGATACCCACCCATTTTGTAGGGTTTAGTAGATTCCCAAACTTAATGGAATAAATCTATTCCCTTGGAATTGAAAACCCTAAAACAAACACTATTTTTTACAATTATTCCATTCCTTCATTCTCAAACCCTCAAACCAAACACCCCCTTACTCTCACATCAATTTTATCTAAAAGGGGAATGCAATATCTTCTATAAAGTCTACCAGTTAGGAGAGGAATCCCTAGATAATGAATAGGAAAGTGACCTCTTTGAAGGCCTGTTACAGATTCAAGCTGGAGTTCCTTATGACTCATATTAGAAGATAAAAAGTACTAACTCTTGCTTAGGTTGATATCTAATCCATACATATTTGAGAAAAGGCGTAGGAAATTAAACAAAGTTTGAATCGAAAGCAAATCAGCATGAAAAAATAGTAAAAGATTTTCAGCAAATAAAAGGTGAGATAGTTTTAGTGCTTTACATCTCCAATGGTACTTAAAAGAGTTATGAAAAGCTATAGAAGTAGCCTAACTTCTTGAAAGGACCTCCATACAAACGATGAAGAGATACTGGAATAGAAGATCCCCTTGTCTTAACCTTAATTTACCATGAATTTTTTTTGAAGGAGATCCATTGATGATCAAAACAGAATATGAGGGGAGTTGATAGACTCTTCAATCCAATGGACAAAGATAGGAGGCAAACCTATAGCTAAGAGAGTATTAAGGAGGAAATCCCAGTCAATGGAATCATAGGTTTTCCTAAGATCAATTTTGAAAGCACAACACTTGTGGTTATTAGACAAGTGGTAGCTCTTAAAGATCTCTTGCGTCAGAAGGATATTATCCCCTATTTGATCACATTTTAATAAGGCACTTTGGCTAGGGATGATAATGTAAGGAAGAAAGCCTCCAAGCCTATTTGCCAAAATTTTGGAGATCACCTAACAAATAAGGTTACTGTAAGAAATTGGTCTAAAGTCATGCATTGAGGAAGAATAAGCAGTTTTAGGAATCGGTGAAATAAAAGTAGAGTTAAGCTCTTAAAGAATCCTCCTATGATGGAAAAAAATTTAAATGGATTTAATAATATCACCCTAACAATTTACCATGTTTTCCTAAAGAAGAAACCATTGAACCCATCCAACCCAGAAGCCTTATTAGGATTAAAGGAGTTAAAGACATCCTTAATCTCTTGCACTATGACATTTGTCAGTAGTTTATTTTTAAGATTTTTAGGAATGGGAGAAGGAAAGAGATTAGTGACATGCTTTCTAGATGAGGAGAGGCTTTTCTTGTTCCCAATAGTGCTTTAGAAAAAAACCTAGGAATTGGCTTTGGATCTCCTCAAATTTAGCAATCCTATGTCCAGAATTCAACATTAAGTAGTGGATGCTATTCCTATTCCTATTCGACAAGATAGAGTTATGAAAAAATTTGGTATTCCTATCTCCCTCCTTGAACCACTTAATGTGAGAAGGTTGCTTGTAAAACAACTCTTGGTCCTCTAGAGCACAAAGTAGGTAGTTAATGGCTTGATTTTCTTGGGTAACCAAAAGAGAACTATTATAACTAATTTGATCTTGGATATGGTTAAGGGCTGCTTGATAGGTTTCAACTCTAACAACAAGATCCCCTAACTAATCAAATTTTAAAGATTTGAGCGCATTTTTTACTAATTTGAGCTTTGAAACCATTAAAAAACATGGGAGTACCCCATACTTGAGAAGACCATGCATATTTTACAGTTTGAAGAAAATTTTTCTGAAAGGCTAAGAAGTTGGAGAATCTAAAAGTGGAATGTCTTTTTTGCTAATCTCCTAAGGCCTTAATCATTATAGGAGAGTGGTCAAATATGTTTGGATTTTGGATCACTCCATATGATCTAGGAAAAAAAAGCTCCAAGCCGAATTGACAAGGGCTCTATCTAACTTTTTAGATATGAAGAGCTCCCCTGCTTGTTTATTGGACCAAGTAAAGCTAAGTCAACTAGAATTTAATTCGTACAAGGCACAATCCTCAACACACTTCCTGAAGTCCTTCAAACTAATAATAACTGAAGTACTAAGAGGTCCTGCCTCATAGGAAAACAAAATGGCACTAAAATCCCCTACAACTACCCATAGTTGATTACACACACTTGGCCTGATATTAGAAAGATCAGACCAGAGAGACTTTCTGTGGTTATAGTTATTAGAACCATATACACAACTCACAAAAAGGACATAATCACTATTAAGAGAAGTGACCTTCATAAGGATCAGTCCGTCTGTAGTAACACTTAAGATACACTTGTAACAATCCAGATTCTAGGCTACCACTAACCTTACATTAGAAGCCTGATCTAAATTACTATGATTATGCCATCTAGGAAATAAGGAAGCACACACATTGCTCAAAAGAGAAAGAGATTTTATTCTAGATTCAACCAGACAAATAAAAGCACAGATAATTGTTTAAGGAAAGACTTTACAACTAACTATTTCTTTAGATTATTGAGACCCTAACATTCCATAAAACTAAAGCCATATGGACCAAGACTTACAACTTTTATCTTCTCCTAGATTTCCTACACTTCCTACTATTAAAAACGTCCTCTGCATCTTCATTAACACTCGGACTCTGACTTTCAATAGGACTATTAGGAACAAATTTAGAATTAAGAGAAGTAAGGGGAATACCTGATTTGTTTACAGCAGGGTGTCAGCATCTGCAAGGCCTCCTTCTAGATCCTCTGAACTCTCCTGAACTTCTTTATCATTCCTTTGATCAGTTACTTGTTCTAACAGTTTGTTTTCATTGGATTTAATCTGTGTATCCCCTTGGACATTCTCCTGTCCAAGCTCTATTTATTGGTTAGCACTAATTTTTTATGACACCTTCTCCATATCTAAATCCTTTTAGAACCCAATCTCAAATAATCTACCTGTAGGCTTCCATTCCTTCCTATAATTTCAGGCCTCCACTCATACTCTATCAATATTTCCTTGAATGTAATTAGTCCCTCTTCACTACAGGTTGCCAATTGAAACCCCATTGGCTAGTAACTCTTTAGATTGATTTCCACTCACATTATGGCATACTGAACCCTAGTCATCTTAGCTATTTAGGTATCCATTGGGAGAGGTTTCCCAGCTGCACTAGCTATTCTACCCATACCCTCATTATTCCAGTACTTATAAGGGATGTTATGGAACTTAGTCCATACCAGAGCATACTTAATTTCTTCTTATTCACTAGCATTCAAACTCGATTTCCTTAAAAATATGGTTTTCCTTGGATATGCTAAGGGCCCTTCTCCAATACCAAATCATTCCTTCTTCAAAATTGAACTTAAACAGGATTTTATTTGAGCTTGTAATCAATGTACCAGATAAACCAAAAGCTATCCATGCTTTAGAAGAAGCTCTCTGAACTACAAGGTATCTGGATCGCTTACCAATGAAGAACCCAATTAGTGCATTCCTGAACTAGTTTACCCCCTTCCTTGCTAGCTTTGGCAGAGAAATGACAAATATCTTGTCATGCTTAATTTTTAGAGGGTAATAGGCCAAAGCTTTGGCATCTATTGATTCCTCCATTGCATCTAAAACCATAAATTTCCAAGTTTTGGGTAGGAGCATCTGCTCCAATGATTTCACGTAATCAAGTTCTTTAAGGATAAGGAAGATTTTATAATTTGGACATCTAATTGAGTTGTCGAAGAGTCCAATGGCGATTGCATATGAGATGCAGTCATAACTATCAAGTTCTTTAAAAGGGGTCAAGGTTTTGAAGGTTTGGATTTGCATTTTGGTTAATGTTAAGGTTTGTGGAATAGGTCAAATTGGCAGGCTTGGGTGTCGAGGAAGGGATGGTGGTTAGAGGGCCAGTCCATACCTAAAATAAGGACTATCTCTTTAAACTATAGTGCTATCAAATTGGCCTTCAACTCAACCTGGTAAACCCAAATAATAAACCTTATACATACTTCTCCAATCACTGTAGTACTACTAACTGGAGTTCTCACCTCTAAGCCAAATCTCAACATCTCTCTCTCACAATGCAATTAAGATGCTAGATGTAGGGAAATAAAAGAATAAGTAAATCCTGGATCTAACAATGCAAATGCCTCAAGATCAAAAACATGTAACACACCTATAACAACATCTGGGGAACTATGCGCCTCCTGTCTAATAATAGCAAAAATCTTGGCTTGAGACTATAGCTGGTTACTTCGTACTTTAGTCATAACATTAGGACTTGGTGAGGTTGCTTTACCCCAATCTCTAGCATTCTGTCCTGCTCCACTAGCTTTGCCTTATTGGATAGTGATTTATTTCACTAGTCCTCTTCTTACTCCAAAATATGCTCCTAAAGTTACTGGACAGTCTCTAATCTGATGCTCTAAGGAGCCACAACACAAATAAGCTCCCGATACCTTCCAACATACTCTACCATGTCTTTTTCCACAATGTTCACAACTAGGAATCTATTGTGTTTATCCACCATAAGCCTGCCTTTTAGATGCCTAGCCTCTAGCACTACTAGAATGAATAAAACCACCTCTAAGTGCTTACTAAACTTAGCTTAAAACTCACCATGCCTCTTAGATCTAAACTTTTTTTTATACTCCCCTTGTTTATCCTTCAATAACTACTTAATCTAAATTGTAGTGGCTCGTAGCTCAATAAATCTATTCAAATTTGTAATAGCCAATGTTGTCCTGATCTCTATATTCAAACCATCCTCAAACTACCTACATTTATCTTCTTTAGTTAAGATCAGAGTAGTAGCATACCCTAACAGTTCAGTAAATCATAACTCATACTCAACTATAGTGAGATTTCCCTAATTCAGATCCTGAAATTCTTTCATCTTCCTATCCAAATAGATCCTTGGCATGTAATTATCTTTAAATAACTTCAGGAAATGTCTGCAAGTTCGGGCGGAACAACCAAGAACTGTCTTCCACCACCAATAGTGTAACATCCCATCATCAATGGGAAGGATAAAATGGTAATTTGGAATGGGATATGAGTGTGAAAACGTATCTCGGCATGGTCATGCCTAATATGGCCTCCATATATGCATAAATTGTAATTTTTGTATATGCACATGTTTGTACATGCATTCATGACATTTCCCGACATATGTAATTATTGTGAAAAAAGTGTTATTTGTGTTTGAAAATCAAATTGGAGTGGATTTTTGTGTGTTTTTCAATTTTGTAGAATTTTAGAAATTTTTCAGAAAATTTTTCAGGATACCTTTCCGAACCAAAAAATTTTCAAGTGACAGACTGATTGGATTTTCGGTACTGAAAATGACGATCCAATGGCACTGGAACATTAGGGGCATGATTTTAGGATTTATTACTTTGAGCCATTGGAATTTTGAGAAGAAATTGGACTAGAAATTGAATTGAATTCGAAAGAAGCTAGGTGAGCATTTTAGAGTGTGACATGCGGCAAGTGACACATGTCACTTTCCTAACATGCCACCATGTATATTTGTTGAATAAAAACCCACCCTTTCTTATGGTCTTTCACGAAGCTTCTTTTATTAAAAAGTTATTGGTGTTTAATTCATCTTAGGTAACTCTCTTCTCCTCCTCCATCTTCGTAGCCTCCTCCATCTCCTCTCTTCATCGATTTTTCTCCTTCTTTTTAACTAGAATTGCTACTCTTCTCTTCTCCCTTAAGTGCTTCCTCTTTATGTGTCCAAGCCTAAGCATGTTGCCTCCCTTATAGTGATGATCATATGGTAAGAGAGGAAGGTAGAGGATGGGTGAAAAGTGGAAGAAAAGAAGAATTAAAGGCTTGTTAAGTGATTATTTTGTTTTTTAGTTTTAAATTGGTAGTTGATGCTTTATTTGTGATGTCTTGAACATTAATTTCATGGTACTTGGGATTAGCTTGGATGAGTATAAATTCATGTTTGTGTAAGGAAGAATAATATAACATGTAAAGTATAGTTAGATTGTGTGTTTTGGATGGATTTTAGTATGTTAGATGCTTACTTCTTAAATGAAAATGATTGAGTATTTGTGCTGGAATTTTGTGGGGTTATGCTCAAGTGAAGATCTAGATGAAATTGTGGCTGAATTAGTGAATAAATGGAATGCTTATTGATGTAGGAATGATGTTGGAATGAAAGGAGTAGAGTTAGATATGAGAATCTGGAAAATTTACTTTGTGTAGGTTTCAGAGTTTTGGTCATAACTTTTGTTATGGTTGTGATATTGAGTTGAGGTTTGGCTTAAATTAAACTTAATAAGTATGAAGGAAGTTTTTTCCAATTCTGACTTTAAGGGTCTTAAATGTTGCTTGGAAAGTGAGTTGTTAGGTGCTGTATGAGCAGTAATCCGAACCTTGTGACCTGAAACTTTGATGATTGTTTTTAGGTTGATTTGGATTGAATTTGCAAATTTGGATTTCATGACAGTTGAAGATTTACTTGTTAGCTTTCCAACTCCACTAAGTATGAATTTTTTTTATTTGTATGTTGAAAGTTATGATTTGTTAATGTTCAGGTGGTCATTTAGTTGAATATATGTTTTGAGTGCAAAAAGCTCTAAGTGTATAGGTTTTGTACTTTCTGTGTTTTGATGTTGATTTTGGACTGTTAGGGGTGAAATTGGCTCAAGTGATCTTCTGAAAAGTTGTAGAGGATTGTTGTAGCTTTCTAATGACGTATAATATGTCAATTTTGGATAAAAGGATTGTATGTTATTCATTTTCAAAGTTTGAACATGGTTTAGGTGAAATGGTTGCTTAAAAAGCTTTAACAGGACAGTCACATTTATGGGAGGATTTGACCTAGTTAGAGATGGAATTTGTTCCTCAGTCCTTCATGAGAATTGTAGCATGTGTTCTGCTTTTTTCAGTGATATCAAACTTCAAATTTTTCGAAAAGGGGATAAGAAATTATGAATTTTGAAAGATCGGGTTATTGTTGATAATAATTTGGGTAGGCAGAAGCTTAAGCTTTTCTTGAGAATTTGAATTGGTTAGAGATGGAATTGGCTTCCAAGTTGTTCATGAAATTTGTAGCATTTGTTTTTCTCTTTTGATTGATATAAATTTACGAATTTTTAGCTAAAGGGATGGAAAGTTATGATTTTTGTAAAATGGTATACTGTTTTGTGAAACATTGTTCATACAGTGACTTTGGGTGCATTTTTGACACCCTTAGAGATAAAATTGGTTTTTATATCCTTCATAAAACTTGTAGATCTCTCTTTTATCTTAAATTTGATACTAAATTTTTCCAATTTCGAGTTTTTAGCAAGGAGTTATGACTTGTTAAAGTTGGGATGTTGGTAAAAAGAAAGAATAAAGCTTCCAGTCTGTCACTGTAGTCGACCTAGTCAACTACAACCTCCTACTAGTCGACTAGGACATGTATTTTCCTGACTACAACCTCTGACTAGTCGACTAGGACATGCATTTTTTCTGAACTGACCTCTCTCCACTCTTTTGCTTATAACTTTTCCTTCCAACATCCGATTGACCTGATTCTCAAGGCATCGGATCCGTGAAATATTGAATTTCATTTATTCGTAAAATTGAGAATTTTTAGAGCCGAAGTTATCGGGGATTGGTTAGGTCTAAGTGAGAGGATCGGGTAGTGATTTTTCTGCTCCGTGTTTTATCAATAATTGGACCTATAGAGGTCCAAATTGTGTGATTTTGGTGCCTATGGTTTCCTAAGTCATAGGGGAATCTTTTGTGATGTAAATTATGGGATAATTCCAGGAATGTCATGAACATGCATTGTACACATTTTAATTGCTACATGTGCATTATTAAATAGTCTTGATTGTGCATTTGGTAATAGTTGTATATTTTGAATGTTATAGAGGCACATTTGGAACGTCAAGACACCTGACGCGTTTAGACTTCTAGGCATTAGCTCGGAAGCTATAGGTGAGTGACCTAGATGGTTTCTTACTTATCATTGGCTTATGATTATTTGATTTTGACTCTGTGGAGGATAATGGTGGGATATTGTTTGATTGTGACCGGAGCAGCCACAGTTTCAAAGCTACAAGCTCAACGATTAATGAGCCCTTAATGGGACAGTTTTAGAGCTACATGCTCAACAATTAGTGAGCCCTTAATGGGACAGTTTCAGAGCCTATGGCTCAACGATTGATGTGCCCTTATGGGGATATTTTAGGCGCTCGGTCACAACACTGAAATAAATTGGAAAAAAAATGTTACATGCTGCTTTTGATTTGATCTATTTGGTTGAATGAAAGGAAAAATGCCATATACTGATATGATAATAGTCATGGGGTGCTTCTGATTGTGAATTATGAAACAACAATATTATGCTTGAGTGTTTGTTGAATTCAATTGGTTATGGATGTCTAATCGTATGAAATGTATTTAATTGTCTATGCTCAAATAAAATTGTGAAATGTGGTCAAATATGCAAGAATGTGAATATACGTTATGTGAACTGATGTGTTGAATAAATTGAGTGAACCATCGATGATGGTTACCTCACTGAGTTCGCAAAACTCACCCAAAATTTGCAATTATTTTTCAGGACTCAGAAGAATATCCCGTTAGGCAACGGGCGTATAATGTTAGAAGAAGTCGGGATCAGTTCGTGTCTGCATTAGTGTCTAAGAAAAATTGTACTTTCTAAATTTTTTGTACAAATGATTAGGTCATATTGTAAAGTTAACAGACTGAACTAAATTGTATTCATGAAAAGGGCCCCCGCGGCCAATGTGCATATTAATGATTGTATGTAAATTGTTTTCCATATAATATATATATGTTGTGTATGTTTATGTTTTTTTTTTAATTTTACTGAGTTTTGAGTGAGTGATGTAGCACGCCACCCTCACAGGGCACGGACTCAGATATCACCATCGATGTAGGGTTCGGGTCATGCGGTAGTGGGGTGTTACATTTAGGTGATATCAGAGCCTAGAAATACGAACTTACATGGGCATTTTCTGAAATATAGGTCAAATCGTATACAGTAGAGACAAGTCATAGTAGACTGTGGTAACTGATCCCTAATCTGAGTCCCATGGGTATAAGTCATACGTATGAAAAAGTGTTAAATGTTTCAGTGTGAAAAGAGAAACGAAATATCAGCCTTTGAGCCAATGTGGACTATGGTCAATTGGGAATAGGAAAAGTAAAAACACAAGGGCGAGGCCCTTTTGAGGACGCGAGCCCCGAGAGGCTGAGGTCTTACAGATTGTTAATGATATTCACATTGTACTGTGGTTATAAACCCTTGAATGTGACAGGAATGTGAAGACTGTAACATGGGTTGATTTAGGAAAGAAGTGATATAAAATTGAATAATGAGTTTTAATTGTATAAATAGTGTTTAAAGAAAACGAAATTTGCGATACCTTGGAGGGGTAATTTTGGACATGGGAAGAATATCGGTTAAAAGTGATAAGAATTAATGAGTTAGCATAAAAATATGTCTATGTTTAATCAAAAGCTCAAGGATGACTAGGAAATTGTGATTCTGATGAGTATGTTCGATAGAATGGGATAAGTGAAATGAGAAAAAGGCAGGTAAATATTCACTGTATTTATGTTGATATGAGTATAATGGAATATATTGTAGCGTAAGTGAAGAGTTGTTAGAATGAAACGGGAAATATGAGATTAAAGTGTGCAAGCCCATCAAAAGAAATAACTTTCTATGACTGTGAAAGGATAGATTTGGATTTGAAGTGTGATAAAAGTTAGGATTTGGGGTAATAATATGTCTGAGATATTGAGATGACACTTTTTAATGCCTCTGCATCTATAATTTGAAATAGATTGAGAATATACATTTGGACGATGAAATTATAGAAACATGGCCTTATCAGTGCTTAAAATGCGCCTGAGTTTGGGTTGCATATGTGTATGCAATTATGGAAAATATGATAAAGCAAAGGAGTAGAGTGAATGCACTCAAAATGTAAATTCTATAATTATGATAAGATGTTGCATAAGAAAAAGAGGTAAATACTGGAAAACTGGCCCATAATCACTATCAATATGTGGGGTAATGTGAGGTAAAAGTGCAGGTCACGATATGGGCCTACAAAAATAGGTTTTTGCTATGATCAAATAGAAACCTCCAGTTAGGGACAGGAACAAGGATAGAAATGTTATCTAGAGTTAATTGGAATGTAAGTAGCAGTAGCGAATTTGAGTACGTGGCTATATGATATAAACACATCTTTCAATAAGATGTCAGAATTCTGAATGTTATCAGCCAGGGTGTAATTGTAAATGAAATTGTGTAATGCCTCATTGAGCCTTAGCATCGAGGATACATTGACCATAGAAGTCATGAGACAAATTGATCTTTAAAGATCTTGTGAAATGTTGTAATTGATTTTTCTTGAGCTATTAGGAATGACATGGATAATAGGTGAGTGAAAATATCGAGGTTTGTACCAAGAATCACTGATATAGGGTCAGAAAACTGGGTAATTTAATTTATGATCAATGAAGACAGGCTTTCTATGACCAGTAGTTGGGATCATAAGCTCTTCTATCGATTCAACAATGGAATCGAGTAATTCTTTCATAGTGGGCCAAGGCCCCTCGCTTAAGTCAATCGGGTTTGCTTCAGAAAGGAATTGACAGACGCAATGGAGGGAATTTTGAAATAAGATGATAGGTCTCCCAGAAAAGTTGTGATATACTATCTCCTTTATAAAAAAAATGAAAATGAGAATATTTGAGTTATTCCCACAGCAAAGATTTAAGTATAAGGGTTAGAAAAGGCTATCGGGAGTTATTTTTTTTAATGTAAAATATCCAACAATTCGAGGAGACATTCTTGTTCATGTGAGGTGAAATTTAGTTCACATCATAGGCTGTGTTTTTAAATCTAATTTGGAACCATAAATTATCTCTGATGAAGGGGTTTTCAACACAGGAAATTATGGTTGTAGATAGATTGAAATTTGTGGAGCAACGGGTATAAATGAATAGACATTAGCATAAATCAAAGTGTAATTGTTGGGAAAGTGATAGAACTGCTGAAATCCGTCGAGAAAAAGGAAGTTCAATGAAAAAAATTGAGGATAGCATGTGATAATACTACTGCACTGAGGAATTAATTACTTAAGGAATTACGAGAACTGAACATAAGCACACTGAGTTTGAGGTTAGATCTATTGGAGTTGACCATACCCCGATAGGATTGTGATATTGAAGGTTAATGTGATCCAAGAAAAATGAAATCAGTTGATGACTATGGTCATAGAGGTACAGAACATATATTAGATACATGGGAGAAAAGTATGTAAGCCACGTTAGTGATGACTGAAACAAAAAGAACGATAGTGTTATGTACGCCATTCGGATTTGGAGAGTTTGTGATATGTACAATAAATTTTCCCAATCGAGATCAAGAGGGAAGTGGTTGCATTGTATAGGGTGATTTTGTGTACCTAGAGATAAATATAGCTTCACGAGCTAACATTAGATTCATGACTTGAAAACTTCTAAAATAGTAGATGGTTTGAAAGCGTGGAATCATGATGTGAACAGAAACATATTAGATATCCATTGACTAGACAGATTAGTAGAGATTAAGGTAAGACTAGAATTGGAGAGGATTGAAAAGATTGTGCAGAGAGAGACCGGTCCTAATAAAGCTAATGTACCAAGCGACGGTATCGAATAGAATATTTCATAACAAAGTATCACATATGTGGATACTAGGTTACTCAACCTAGTGAAATAAAGAGAGTATAATGATGAGCTGAAATGGGGCAAAAAGGAAATCTCATTAGTTATGGAAAAGTAACAACAGTTTTGTAAAAAAGGATTAGAAAAGCTCAAATTGAGGATTTGAGGAATAAAGTATGAGTACTACCTGATAATGTGTACTACTTGATAAAGTGATGTTCTCGTAAGAGTACCTCAAAAGAACAATTGGCGGCTACAAATATCGGACTGAGTGATTGTATGTTCGAGTTTCTTGTAGTCTTGACCATAGGAGACAGTTATAAAGCTTATATATCTGGAATGCTTTAGCGTATAAGATTAAAATTTATGTATAGTGCCAAGTAACTACGGGCAAGATCGTCATTATTTTGGTGAGACGACAAAAAGAGTCGATCACCCAGAGTAAAAGTCAGAACAAATTTGGAATACAATTAGTGAGTGAAATGAATTGAAAATCATAATAAAGTGGTTTTGATAGACGAATAGATTTTGGTGGATTACATCAAGGTTGTGACTATATGGGGACAGATTTTGAGTGAATCATCTGTGCCAAGGTGTAGTTAGATGAGATACAAAGGTAATAAGGGATAAAATGATGGCAAAAATGGGACTAGGACAAGATGAGTGATTTTATGTTTAGTATTGTTATAATCCGATATATGTGGCATTGAAACTGGAAGTAAAGAGTTTAATATTTTGAAACTCATCAAGGACATAATTGAGGAAATATAATATCTGAACAGAGAATTGATATGAAACGATTGAGTGTAGGAAGTAATAGTACCCCTACTTTATTCAGTATAAAAAATGAATTTCGAGGACAAAATTTTTATTAGGAGGGGAGAATTGTAACATCCCACCATCAATGGGAAGGGTAAAATGGTAATTTGGAATGGGATATGAGTATCAAAATGTATCTCGGTAGGGTCATGCCTAATATGGCCTCCATATATGCATAAATTTTAATTTTTGTATATGCACATGTTTGTACATGCATTCATGACATTTCCCGACATATGTAATTATTGTGAAAAATGTGTTATTTGTGTTTAAAAATCAAATTGGAGTGGATTTTTGTGTGTTTTTCATTTTTGTGGAATTTTAGAAAATTTTCTGAAAATTTTTCGGGATACCTTTCCTGACTGAAAAATTTACAGATGACAGATTGATTGGATTTTCGGTACTGAAAATGACGATCCAATGGCACTGAAACATTATGGGCATGATTTTAGGATTTATTACATTGAGCCATTGGAATTTTGAGAAGAAATTGGACTAGAAATTGAATTGAATTGGAAAGAAGCTAGGTGAGCATTTTAGAGTGTGACATGTGGCAAGTGACACATGTCACTTGCCTAACATGCCACCATGTATATTTGTTAAATAAAAACCCACCCTTTCTTATGGTCTTTCACGAAGCTTCTTTTATTAAGAAGCTATTGGTGTTTAATTCATCTTAGGTAACTCTTTTCACCTCGTCCATCTCGTAGCCTCCTCCATCTCCTCTCTTCATCGATTTTTCTCCTTCTTTTTAACTAGAATTGCTACTCTTCTCTTCTCCCTTAAGTGCTTCCTCTTCATGTGTCCAAGCCTAAGATTGTTGCCTCCCTTATAGTGATGATCATATGGTAAGAGAGGAAGGTAGAGGATGGGTGCAAAGTGGAAGAAAAGAAGAATTAAAGGCTTGTTAAGTGAGTATTTTGTTTTTATGGTTTTAAATTGGCAGTTGATGCTTTATTTGTGATGTCTTGAACATTAATTTCATGGTACTTGGGATTAGCTTGGATGGGTATAAATTCATGTTTGTGTAAGGAAGAATAATATAACATGTAAAGTGTAACATCCCACCCCCTCCTGGAAGGGTAAAATAGTAAAATTGGTATAGGATGAGACTAATAGGGAATATTTAGGACTGTTCATGCATAATGAGTTGATACACAGTATCAATCGTGTACATGGAATTGATAAATGCATTCATGACATTCCCGGTAATTGGGCCTAAAGCAATTTTATTGGAATTAATGGGATAATTGAGTTTGGAAAATTGATTGGACTACACCATAAATGGTTTTACATTTTAAGGATTTTAGGAATTTTCTGAATTTTCGAGAAAGTTCGGACCGCAAAATCGCGTAGACAGCCTAAACATGTTTTGCGGTAAAAAAGGTAATTGTTGTGATTGAAAAATTATTTGGAGTGCACTGTTACCTGTTTTATAATTTTAGGGAATTTCATTAATTCTCAGAAAAATAATTCGGGGAAATTCTCGGACCGGATAAATCACCAATTGGCGAACCGGTCGATTCTCGGTAGCAAAAATCGCTACCCACTGGTACTGTAAGATTGGGTATTTTATTTTGGGACTGAAAGTAGGGCCATTGAGTGAAATGGAGTAAAATTTTGGACTGGATTAAAGAAATGATATTTTGACTTTTCTTATAAAAGTGGACCAATGAGAATTAGCCACCAAATGCCATCATTTAATGCTCACTTTGCTCCCTCCCACGGTTTTCACTTAATAAAGAATGGAAAAGTTGAATTTTGCTTCTTAAAAAAACCTCTCATCCGAAACCTTCATCTCCTTCTCCATATCCATTGATTTTCTTCTTCTCTTCTCTCATCTTCCTTGTAACTTCAAGCTATCATCTAGAATATTGTGTATACTTGAGAAGGGAAGGAGGTTGGTACTTTAATGGGTGTAGAAGTAGAAGTTAAAAGTTAAAAGTTGAAGCTTTGAAGGAGGTTTTGTCTTAGGTATGTATTCATTAAAGTTTTGATCTTTAAATGGTACTTTCATATGGAATTAAATGCCATGATAGTATGGGGTAGTTAATAAAAGGGTTTAAAGCATGTATTAGGTTTATGTAGGCATTAAAGTGATGATTATTATGATTTGAAGAAATGGGTATAAGGCTAGGTGATGGTTGAATTGAAAGTAGTATGATATGGTTTGATTTTAAATGGAATATGGATGATTATTTGGGTATTTGAATTGAGGAATTTAATGCTTCCAATTTTTCAATATTAGCCCTAGCATATGTATGACTGTAGTCATATTTAATTTGTATTTATTTTGATGTCTAGTGATATGAAAAGGCATTGGAAGTGATTGAACTAAGGTTAACCTTAAATCTGGAAAATTGGAATTATAATTGATGTTACTGTTTTATTCATAACTTATTGTGTAGAAATGCAAAAGAGGTAAGGTTAGTGGCCACTGAAACTTTGGGATGTTGGCTTTAATTTAGTGTGAAATAGGTGTTGTTGAATTTCAATGATAGAAGGGTGAAATTTTGCATGGAAAGTTACTGTTTTATTGCCTGTGAACAGTAACCGCAACCATGACATCTGAGTTTTGATGATTTTTATGAATTAATTGAGATGGAATTAGGGAGAATGGTCTTCATGGAAGTTGTAGCATATTTGATTATCTTTCCATTGCTACTGATCTTGCTATTTTTGGAATTGTGTATTGGGAGATATGAATTGATTACTAATGACTGGTTTTGAGCATTTTGGATGAAACCTAGTTTAAGTGTGATTTTGTGAGTTTACGGATTGGAGGCAATTTTAACATTTTAAGTGGACTGAACTAGTGTTAGTGAACTTCTGAAAAGTTGTAGAGGAAGAGATTACCTTGAAAATGACATATGGTTTGTGATTTTAGAAGTCAGAATTGGGAGTTATGATTTTCAAAAGTGAACCCTACATTAGGTTATGAGTGGCTGATCATAACAGAAACTTCCATAACAATTTTGAAATTGTTAGAGATCGAATTGGGTGTTGAGTGCTTCATGAAAAATGAAGTTTATGATGTTATCTTTACAAGGATATAAAGTTCTGATTTTATTGACTTATATACTGGAAGTTATGCTTCTTGTAAGATTACTGCCCAAAGTGAAGGATTTCAGGGACAGTAACATTAGATGAATTAATTGACTTGGTTTGCAATAGAATTTGATTTTGGGTTGTTCATGAAAGTTGTAGAGGACATTGTGAACTTATTGAGCATATTTTTGTGGTAATTTATTACTAAGGAATCAGTGAGTTATGAAATTGTAAATGTACTGCCCTGTGTTGAGGGAAATTGTGAAGGCAGAAGATTTGATGGCTTATTTGACACCCTTAGGGTTGGAATTGATTTTTATGGTCTTCTTGAGAATTGTAGAGCTTTTCATAAGCTTTTCAATGAGGTATAGTGGGTATTTTCTGATTTGTGCGCTAAAAGTTAGAGTAGTTGAAAAGTATGATTGAAATCTGAAAAAAAGAAAGGGAAAGGCAGAGGCGAGACAAACTCACCGTCTCGCGAGGGCGACATCTCGCCTCGCGAGGGCGAGATTAAGGGGCTGGTCGCGAGGGCGACGCCTCGCCTCGCATGACGGCGAGGTGTATCCGTCTCATGAGGCGTCTCGCCCATGAGGCAGAGCTTCTGAATATATATATATATATATATATATATATATATATATATTATTGTTTTGATTTTTATTTGGCATTATTGATCCAATTGTTCTTTTGTCAATTTCTTTCCCGTCCGACGTCCGATTGACCTGATTCCAGAGGCATCGGATTCGTTGAATATTTAATTTCATATTATGAGAAACGGGAATTTTAGGCGGAATTTGACGTAGCCTATCGACGGAACATGTAAACACTGCTTTATTTAATTGAGGACCTATAGAGGTCCGAATTGCTAATCCGTCGTCGCCTATGGATTTCTAATTTTTGATAGAATTTTATTATGGGAAAATATTGAATTAGGACCGGGAATTCATGAACATGCATATCTCATCAACATGAGCACAAATTTCATATTTAGTGACTCGTACTTTTTCTGATTCATATAGAGGCCCAATTGGAGCGTCGATTGACCGACGTCACGGAGACTTCCCGGCATTAGCTCGGAAGTAATAGGTGAGTAACCTAGTTGGTTTCTCAAATTTCTGGTTGTTTACATGCTCAACGTGAATTACGTGCAAAAGTGAATTGAATGATTACTGTCTGAATACTGGCATGTATAAGAGTGGACTATTGTATGTTTACTGATTTTCTTGTCTTTGGGCTTTATAGCCAAAATCTGAATCTTCGCTATCTTGGGCTTTATAGCCATATCATTGATTCTTGATACTTTGGGCCTTATAGCCAAACACCGTACATTCTTGAATCTCGCCTTTGCATGCATAATTGCATGATCAGATAATGGACGTGCCCCAAGTTGCTATTTTTACTGATAAGAGCTTCGAGCTCTCATACTGTACTGACCGGGCCACGAGCCCGAGGGGAGAAAATCACGCGGCCCCCACCAACACCGATGAGCACTTGGGCACAATCTTGAATAATCGGAAAGAGTCACATATGCATTGCATTCGCATAAATGACCGCTTTTGTGATAAGTCTTGCTTCGTGATGGCATGAATTCTTGTGAATGTTTTATTTATTCTGGATATGATTATTGATTGCTTATCGGTGTCGATGATTAATGTACTATCTTTAGACGCCATAGGCGTAATGCATGATTTGAGTGAACCATCGATGATGGTTTCTCACTGAGTTCGCAAAACTCACCCAAAATTTGCATTTATTTTTCAGGTCCTAAAGAATACCCCGGTTGACACGGGAGTATATCTACTGTAGACGAGTAAAGGTTAGAGGTCGGGATCAGTTCGTGTCTGCATTAGTGTCTTAGTAAATTGTATTCCGCAATCACTGTATAACAAGACTTTATATTTTTACTGAGTCATTGTGGTATTAATGTTTTACTGCATTGACTGATTGTAATTATTATTGGATGACTGTAATAACTGAAACGGGTTTATCTTGAATACGGATTTTATTTACTTACTGTGTTTGCCGTGTGAACGTGGTGTTAATGGCTCCAAAAAAAAAAATGTATACTGAATTTTAAATCGATGATGTAGTACGCTACTCTCGTGGGACGGACTCGGATATCACCAACGATATTGGGTTGGGTCTTACGGTGTGGTGTTACATTTAGGTGGTATCGAGCCCAAAGATGCGTAATGTATCTGGGCACGATTTGGAACATAGGTTGCATGCGTTTGAGTCGCGTCGTTGCAGCATCGTGGTAATCGATCCCTAGTCGAGTCGACGAGGATAAATCCTACGGGTGCATAAGTGTCAAGTGATTAAGTGAGAGAAGAGTGAGACTGGATTAGAGTGAAAATCCCTAAAAGGGGATAATCAATTAGGAAAGGATAAAGGAAAAATGGATAAGAAGATTGATGTTGTACTGAGTTAGAAACCCTCATATGTGATAACAGAATGACTGTGTTGGCCTTGACTAATTAAGAATTTCCAAATTAAATTGACAATGTTATGGTGACAGAAAAATGAAGATGTTGAGAACTTGGAGAGGTCCATTAGAGATATGGGAAGCATATTGGTTATAGTAGATCTAAGCGAAATTAAAAAGCCCGGGATAGTTAGGTAATTACAGTTCTGACTGTATATGTCATGAATGGGGAAATATTGGAATTGAGTAAAATGTAGATGATCCAATCGGGCATATTTTGATTCACTGTATTTGAGTTAGAGATCAGTAGATATTATAGGCGAAAGATAATAGCGAAATGGAAAGAAGCTCAATAGAAACCTTTGAATGGTTTATTGAAATTGAAAGAATGTAAAAGTGTATGATAGACCAAATGAATTAGGAAATGGTTATGAACTAGACCGCATAAGTTTGAGACTGAAATCGTTAGTGATTATGGTGCTTCGAGGTTGGAAATTGTATGATAAAAATCGTAAAGGAAAAGATGACATGATGATTTCTCTTGATGGTGTATCGGAAATTCTAAATTAGGTGTATATGGACACAAAATGGTAAATGGATAGGCATATAGATAGAGATAAAATGGAGTAGTATCAACGATTTTGTCGGGTATTGGGGACTGTGAACACCCGATCATAAACTATTTGAGGAAAATAGAAGATAAGTAGCAGAAAACAGAATGAAAGAAAAAAATAATAATAATAGGAATACTGATCATAAGCTGATAAGCCAAATTGATATGACCTTATAAGGTCAAGTTGCACGTAACGGATAGGGGAATGAGACATACAGTTTAATGATATGGTGAGAATGAAATAAAGATCTTGAAATGAATGAAACCACAATAGTGGTGTATGAAAAGAGTTATTGCATTTAAATCGATTTCTTCGTTAGGGATATCTATTGACAAGAATGTTGATTGTGACTAATGAAATGTATGTGATGATATATGGAAATCATAGAGGAAATGAGCGGTAAATGTTTAGAGTGATTATAAGTGTGAAGTTCTTAAGAGGTTAAAGTAAGACAAAGGTGGACCGAGTGTACATGTATGAGAGGAACCGAAAAGTGATTCGGTATAGATTCTTGAATAAGTGGTAAAGAAAGTGTTTAAGTAGTATCACAAGAAACCTTCATGAAAGGAATGTTACGATCATTAAATGAAGACATAAGAGTGTCTTGATTATGCGATATAGTGAAGAAGGATTGAAACACAATTAGGAATAATCATTGGTTGATGAGACTTTTGTGGACAAAATTAAAAGTGAAATTGGGTCATAGCTCATACTGCTGAGATTATCTGCATTGTATGTACAGAAATGTAAAGAATTCCATATGAGTGAGATTTTAATTTGAGGTAATCCTATTGCAATGTGAAGTGAATCGATCCCCATTTATGATGTAAAACTGTTGAGGAATCTAGATTTGAAACGAAGAATAAAAGAGTCCTGAATTGAGAAGTGAGATATTAAAATAAAATGGAAAGTTTGGAGGTTTAAATAGGGATGACAAGGTATTAACATATGTTGATAGGAATGATATGAAAACAAATGAGAAGAGAAAATGAAAAAGAGTAAATGAATGAAGACAAGAGGTTCAAAAGGGAAACTGACAATGAGGTAATGTAGTGACACCTTCATAAAGAAATTGTAGATACACTCATTGTAGACTCAATGAAAAGGGTAAAAGATGTACGGTAACGTCAATAAGACCCTAATAGGGAATTATGCGAGGTAAACAATGGTAATAACTGTGATTGGAGACAGAATGTGTTTAGAAGTGTTGAACAGTGAAAAGTGAAAAGAACGATAGGACTAATTGGAAGAGTGGGTAGTGAGTATTGAACTGCGACAATATGTTGAACAAGTATGAAATAAATTGAATCGATCGTGATAAATGGTATTAGTGCCATTCTCATTATTGAAAGCCTTGAGACCAGAGATTCCTATAAGGATACACCGTGTTAATTTGAGAAAAGAGACAAGTATAACTACGATAGTGCTGAAATGAACGAACAATTCTGCCTACCAAATTCAAGTAATGAATAGATCAATTACAGATATTGGGATTGTCAGTGATTGTCAAGCAGATGATGAGTAATTGTGAGGAATTTCTGGAAAATTGAAGTTGTAAAATAGTGATAAGAAAGGTTAAGAGTGCGAGAAAGTAAAGGGGAAATCTTATGATGAGTTTGAATATACGAATGGAATTGGAAAACTATAGTGAACAAAAGTCGAAGGAGAAGTAAGTGTACCGATAAAAGGTATTAGAACAAGAATGTGAACAGTCAAAGTTAGACATTCTAGTCAGCATATTTGAAAAGTGAAATTGAGTAATTATAGGTATAGAATGAAGTGCTTCTTGGCTCAAGTGTTTATAGGTTGAATGTCCAATAGGAAAAAGGTCTGATTATGGTCGTGTTATAGAATTTTGGCTCACTGGAGAATATATACTGTTACATTGCGCAGGGCCTACTGGGAGTTAAAGACCATAATGGAATTGTGAGAAAAAGGAAAGTGACTTAGGAAAACTGCATGGTTAGCTAAAGTGGAATCGGATCGGACAAATGAGACAGAGTAAACTGTATATCCGGATAAAGTGTGTGAACATTATAGAATAGTGAATTGTCTTACGAGAATCGAATTTGATTATAAAGTGAATGGCGTATAATAAATGACTGCATTAGGTACATTGTTACTGATAGTGAATTGGAATTAATGTCACTGTATTGGTACCAAAGGAATGTAAATCGTCCCTGACGTGATTAAGGGAGGTACCAAAGAAATGGAAACGTACTCAATGGAACAGAAATTGGACTATATGGCATTGGGGAAAAAGTATTAGAGGAATAAAATGTGATAAGTGAATAGATTCGAAAATACTGTACTGAGCTACATACCGTGACCAAAGGTAGTGACTATCTTAGAAATGGCAAGTGAGATAGCTAAGAAAAATGAGAACGTCAACTGATAGTCTTGTCAAATCCGTTTACTGTACTAAGTGATAACGAGTTAGCCAAATCGAGAATCGAACCACGCATCGAGAGTGGTTATAGTGATCACTCGATAAGTGAATTATTAAGTGGAAAAGTGTATGAGATATGTAAAATCATATGATTACTGTCATGGGAAATCGTTGACTGAGAATTTCGAGGACGAAATTCTTATAAGGAGGGGAGAATTGTAACATCCCACCCCCTCCTGGAAGGGTAAAATAGTAAAATTGGTATAGGATGAGACTAATAGGGAATATTTAGGACTGTTCATGATAATGAGATTGATACACAAGATCAATCGTGTACATGGAATTACAATAAATGCATTCATGACATTCCTGGTAATTGGGCCTAAAGCAATTTTATTGGAATTAATGGGATAATTGAGTTTGGAAAATTGATTGGACTACACCATAAATGGTTTTACATTTTAAGGGATTTTTAGGAATTTTTCTGGAATTTTCCAGAGAAAGTTCCCGACCGCAAAATCGCGGTACACGCCTAAACATGTTTTCATGGTAAAAAGGTAATTGTTGTGATTGAAAAATTATTTGGAGTGCACTGTTACCTGTTTTATAATTTTAGGGAATTTCATTAATTCTCAGAAAAATAATTCGGGGAAATTCTCGGACCGGATAAATCACCAATTGGCTGAACAAATTAGATTCTCGGTAGCAAAAATCGCTACCCACTGGTACTGTAAGATTGGGTATTTTATTTTGGGACTGAAAGTAGGGCCATTGGAGTGAAATGGAGTAAAATTTTGGACTGGATTAAAGAAATGATATTTTGACTTTTCTTATAAAAGTGGACCAATGAGAATTAGCCACCAAATGCCATCATTTAATGCTCACTTTGCTCCCTCCCACGGTTTCACTTAATAAAGAATGGAAAAGTTGAATTTTGCTTCTTAAAAAACCTCTCATCCGAAACCTTCATCTCCTTCTCCATATCCATTGATTTTCTTCTTCTCTTCTCTCATCTTCCTTGTAACTTCAAGCTATCATCTAGAATATTGTGTATACTTGAGAAGGGAAGGAGGTTGGTACTTTGGTGGGTGTAGAAGTAGAAGTTAAAAGTTAAAAGTTGAAGCTTTGAAGGAGGTTTTGTCTTAGGTATGTATTCATTAAAGTTTTGATCTTTAAATGGTACTTTCATATGGAATTAAATGCCATGATAGTATGGGGTAGTTAATAAAAGGGTTTAAAGCATGTATTAGGTTTATGTAGGCATTAAAGTGATGATTATTATGATTTGAAGAAATGGGTATAAGGCTAGGTGATGGTTGAATTGAAAGTAGTATGATATGGTTTGATTTTAAATGGAATATGGATGATTATTTGGGTATTTGAATTGAGGAATTTAATGCTTCCAATTTTTCAATATTAGCCCTAGCATATGTATGACTGTAGTCATATTTAATTTGTATTTATTTTGATGTCTAGTGATATGAAAAAGGCATTGGAAGTGATTGAACTAAGGTTAACCTTAAATCTGGAAAATTGGAATTATAATTGATGTTACTGTTTTATTCATAACTTATTGTGTAGAAATGCAAAAGAGGTAAGGTTAGTGGCCACTGAAACTTTGGGATGTTGGCTTTAATTTAGTGTGAAATAGGTGTTGTTGAATTTCAATGATAGAAGGGTGAAATTTTGCATGGAAAGTTACTGTTTTATTGCCTGTGAACAGTAACCGCAACCATGACATCTGAGTTTTGATGATTTTTATGAATTAATTGAGATGGAATTAGGGAGAATGGTCTTCATGGAAGTTGTAGCATATTTGATTATCTTTCCATTGCTACTGATCTTGCTATTTTTGGAATTGTGTATTGGGAGATATGAATTGATTACTAATGACTGGTTTTGAGCATTTTGGATGAAACCTAGTTTAAGTGTGATTTTGTGAGTTTACGGATTGGAGGCAATTTTAACATTTTAAGTGGACTGAACTAGTGTTAGTGAACTTCTGAAAAGTTGTAGAGGAAGAGATTACCTTGAAAATGACATATGGTTTGTGATTTTAGAAGTCAGAATTGGGAGTTATGATTTTCAAAAGTGAACCCTACATTAGGTTATGAGTGGCTGATCATAACAGAAACTTCCATAACAATTTTGAAATTGTTAGAGATCGAATTGGTGTTGAGTGCTTCATGAAAATGAAGTTTATGATGTTATCTTTACAAGGATATAAAGTTCTGATTTTATTGACTTATATACTGGAAGTTATGCTTCTTGTAAAATTACTGCCCAAAGTGAAGGATTTCAGGGACAGTAACATTAGATGAATTAATTGACTTGGTTTGCAATAGAATTTGATTTTGGGTTGTTCATGAAAGTTGTAGAGGACATTGTGAACTTATTGAGCATATTTTTGTGGTAATTTATTACTAAGGAATCAGTGAGTTATGAAATTGTAAATGTACTGCCCTGTGTTGAGGGAAATTGTGAAGGCAGAAGATTTGATGGCTTATTTGACACCCTTAGGGTTGGAATTGATTTTTATGGTCTTCTTGAGAATTGTAGAGCTTTTCATAAGCTTTTCAATGAGGTATAGTGGGTATTTTTCTGATTTGTGCGCTAAAAGTTAGAGTAGTTGAAAAGTAGGATTGAAATCTGAAAAAAAGAAAGGGAAAGGCAGAGGCGAGACAAACTCACCGTCTCGCGAGGGCGACATCTCGCCTCGCGAGGGCGAGATTAAGGGGCTGGTCGCGAGGGCGACGCCTCGCCCTCGCGACGAAGCGAGGTGTATCCGTCTCGCGAGGGCGGCGTCTCGCCCCCGCGAGGCAGGCTTCTGAATATATATATATATATATATATATATTATTGTTTTTGATTTTTATTTGGCATTATTGATCCAATTGTTCTTTTGTCAATTTCTTTCCCGTCCGACGTCCGATTGACCTGATTCCAGAGGCATCGGATTCGTTGAATATTTAATTTCATATTATGAGAAAACGGGAATTTTAGACGGAATTTGACGTAGCCCTATCGACGGAACATGTAAACCTTGTTTTATTTAATTGAGGACCTATAGAGGTCCGAATTGCGCCGTCCGCGCCTATGGATTTCTAATTTTGATAGAATTTTATTATGGGAAAATATTGAATTAGGACCGGAATTCATGAACATGCATATCTCATCAACATGAGCACAAATTTCATATTTAGTGACTCGTACTTTTCTCGATTCATATAGAGGCCCAATTGGGCGTCGATTGACCGACGTCACGGAGACTTCCGGCATTAGCTCGAAGTAATAGGTGAGTAACCTAGTTGGTTTCTCAAATTTCTGGTTGTTTACATGCTCAACGTGAATTACGTGCAAAAGTGAATTGAATGATTCTTGTGCGAATCTTGGCATGTATAAGAGTGGACTATTGTATGTTTATGATTTTCTTTGTCTTCGGGCTTTATAGCCAAAATATCGAATCTTTGCTATCTTGGGCTTTATAGCCATATCATTGATTCTTGATACATTTGGGCCTTATAGCCAAACACCGTACATTCTTGAATCTTGCATCGCATGCATAATTGCATGATCGATAATGGGCGTGCCCAGTTGCTATTTTTACCGATAAGAGCTTGAGCTCTCATCTTTGTCTTGACCGCCCACGAGCCCGAGGGGAGAAATCCGACGCCCCCCCCGAACACCGATGAGCACTTGGGCACATTGAATAATCGGAAAGAGTCACATATGCATTGCATTCGCATAAATGACCGTTTTGTGATAAGTCTTGCTTCGTGATGGCATGAATTCATGTGAATGTTTCTTCATTCTCGGATATGATTATTGATCGCTTATCGGTGTCGATGATTAATGTACTATCTTCAGACGCCATAGGCGTAATGCATGATTTGAGTGAACCATCGATGATGGTTTCTCACTGAGTTCGCAAAACTCACCCAAAATTTGCATTTATTTTTCAGGTCCTAAAGAATACCCCGGTTGACACGGGAGTATATCTACTGTAGACGAGTAAAGGTTAGAGGTCGGGATCAGTTCGTGTCTGCATTAGTGTCTTAGTAAATTGTATTCCGCAATCACTGTATAACAAGACTTTATATTTTTACTGAGTCATTGTGGTATTAATGTTTTACTGCATTGACTGATTGTAATTATTATTGGATGACTGTAATAACTGAAACGGGTTTATCTTGAATACGGATTTTATTTACTTACTGTGTTTGCCGTGTGAACGTGGTGTTAATGGCTCCAAAAAGAAAAAAAAATGTATACTGAATTTTAAATCGACTGATGTAGTACGCTACTCTCGTGGGACACGGACTCGGATATCACCAACGATATTGGGTTCGGGTCTTACGGGTGTGGGGTGTTACATTTAGTATAGTTAGATTGTGTGTTTTGGATGGATTTTAGTATGTTAGATGCTTACTTCTTAAATGAAAATGATTGAGTATTTGTGCTGGAATTTTGTGGGGTTATGTTCAAGTGAAGATCTAGATGAAATTGTGGCTGAATTAGTGACTAAATGGAATGCTTATTGATGTAGGAATGATGTTGGAATGAAAGGAGTAAAGTTAGATATGAGAATCTGGAAAATTTACTTTGTGTAGGTTTTAGATTTTTGGTCATAACTTTTGTTATGGTCGTACTATTGAGTTGAGATTTGGATTAAATTAAACTTAATAAGTATGGCTAGATTTTGTATGAAGGAAGTTTTGCCCAACTCTGACTTTAAGGGTCTTAAATTTTGCTTGGAAAGTGAGTTGTTAGGTGTTGTATGAGCAGAAATCTGAACCTTGTGACCTGAAACTTTGATGATTATTTTTAGGTTGATTTGGATTGAATTTGCAAATTTGTTCTTCATGAAAGTTGAATATTTACTTGTTAGATTTCCAACGCCACTAAGTATGATTTTTTTTGATTTGTATGTTGAACGTTATGATTTGTTAACGTTTAGGTGGTCATTCAGCTCAATATATGTTTTGAGTGCAAAAAACTCTAAGTGTATAGGTTTTGTGCTTTTTGTGTTTTGATGTTGATTTTGGACTGTTAGGGGTGAAATTGGCTCAAGTGATCTTCTGGAAAGTTGTATAGATTGTTGTAGCTTTCTAATGAGGTATAATATGTCAATTTTGGATATAAGGATTGTAAGTTATGCATTTTCAAAGTTTGAACATGGTTTAGGTGAAATTGTTGCTTAATAAGCTTTAACAGGACAACCACATTTATGGGAGGATTTGACCTAGTTAGAGATGGAATTTGGTCATAAGTCCTTCATGAGAATTGTAGCATGTGTTCGGCTCTTTTCAGTGATAACAAGCTTGAAATTATTCAAAAAGGGGATTAGAAGTTATGAATTTTGAATGATCGGGTTATTGTTGAGAATAATTTGGGTAGGCAGAAGCTTAAGTTTTGCTTGAGAATTTGATTTGTTTAGAGATGGAATTGGCTTCCATGTTGTTCATCAAAGTTGTATCATTTTTTTTTGCTCTTTTGATTGATATAAATTTTGGAATTTTTGGCAAAAGGGATGCAAAGTTATGATTTTTGCAAAATGGTATACTGTTTCGTGAAACATTGTTCAGAAAATAACTTTGGGTGCATTTTTGACACCCTTAGATATAAAATTGGTTTTTGTATCCTTCCTAAAACTTGTATATATCTCTTTTATCTTGAATTTGATACCAATTTTGTCTAATTTGGAGTTCGGAGCAAGGAGTTATGACTTGTGAAAGTTGGGATGTCGGCAAACAAAAAAGAATAAAGCTTCCAGTCGGTCACTATAGTCGACCTAGTCGACTACAACCACCGACTAGTCGACTAGGACATGTATTTTCCTGCACTAGTTGACTACAACCTCTGACTAGTCGACTAGGACATGTATTTTCCTGCACTAGTTGACTATAACCTCTGACTAGTCGATTAGGACATGAATTTTTTCTGAACTGACCTCTCTCCACTCTTTTGCTTATAACTTTTCCGTCCGACATCCGATTGACCTGATTCTTGAGGCATCGGATCCGTGAAACATTGAATTTCATTTATTTATGAAATTGGGAATTTTTAGAGCCGAAGTTATCAGAGATTGGTTAGGTCAAAGTGAGAGGATCTGGTAGTGATTTTTCTGCTCCGTGTTTTATCAATAATTGGACCTATAGAGGTCCAAATTGCGGGATTTTGGTGCCTATGGTTTCCTAAGTCATAGGGGAATCTTTTGTGATGTGAATTATGGGATAATTCCAGGAATGTCATGAACATGCATTGTACACATTTTAATTGCTACATGTGCATTATTAAATAGTCTTGATTGTGCATTTGGTAATAGTTGTATATTTTGAATGTTATAGAGGCACATTTGGAACGTCAGCACATGGACATTGCCGAAACTTCTAGGCATTAGCTCGGAAGCTATAGGTGAGTGAACTAGATGGTTTCTTACTTATCATTGGCTTATGATTATTTGATTTTGACTCTGTGGAGGATAATGGTGGGATATTGTTTGATTGTGAATTTCGGACAGAAGGTCCAGAGTACTTGGAAATATGGTATAGAAGTGTCATGGGTATGTGAAATTATTATTGTGTTTTTAATGTGAAATATTGTGAATAAATTATCCGATTGTGATAATTTGGAAATGATTGTGATATAGGAATACGTGAATAAAGTGATTGAACTGTAGCATAAATGAATACATGCATGATTGCAAAATCAGTTAATGATAATTATGACCGGAGCAGCCACAGTTTCAAAGCTACAATCTCAACGATCAATGACCCCTCAATGGGACAGTTTCAGAGCTACAAGCTCAATGATTAATGAGCCCTTAATGGGACATTTCCAGAGCCTATGGCTCAACGATTGATGTGTCCTTATGGGGACAATTCAGGTGCTCGGTCATAACACTAAAATAAATTGGAAAAAAGTGTTACATGCTACTTTTGATTTGATCTATTTGGTTGAATGAAAGGCAAAATGCCATATACTGATATGATAATAGTCATGGGGTGCTTCTGATTGTGAATTATGAAACAACTATATTATGCTTCAGTGTTTGATGAATTCAATTGGTTATGGATGTCTAATCGTATGAAATGTATTTAATTGTCTACGCTCAAGTAAAATTGTGAAATGTGGTCAAATATGCAAGAATGTGAATATACGTTATGTGAATTGATGTGTTGAATAAATTGAGTGAACCATCGATGATGGTTACCTCACTGAGTTCGCAAAACTCACCCAAAATTTGCAATTATTTTTCAGTACTCAGAAGAATACCCCGTTAGGCAACGGGCGTATAATGCTAGAAGAAGTCGGGATCAGTTCGTGTCTGCATTAATGTCTAAGAAAAATTGTACTTTCTGAATTTTTTGTACAAATGATTAGGTCATATTGTAAAGTTAATAGACTGAACTAAATTGTATTCATGAAAAGGCCCCCCATGGCCAATGTGCATATTAATGATTGTATGTAAATTGTTTTTCGTATAATATATATATGTTGTGTATGTTTATGTTTTAAAAAAAATTTATTGAGTTTTGACTGAGTGATGTAGCAAGCCACCCTCACAGGACACGGACTCGGATATCACCATCGATGTCGGGTTCGGGTCATGCGGGAGTGGAGTGTTACAAATAGGCTTGACCTTAAAGTAATGAGACTATGTAGTCGAACCTCTCATTAGGTTCATGGTCCATTTGATCAAACACTCTTTCTATTCTATCCAACCAACCCTTTGCCTCAATAGGATTTGCACTTCCATAGAAGTCTACAATCCATTGCTTCCAAAGTTTATCATACCTCCTCTGTCTCCTCTCAGGGACTCTCTAAGGTATTTACTCAAACTAAAGTATAAGGGACTCTCTATTAGCTCATATTAACTCAAGATCAACTAATTCTGTGACATGGTCTCCTAGAGTAAATGACCTATTGTTGGACCCCGATTTTGAAGTAAAAATAAGAAATATTCAAAAGTGGATGAGTTGGTTGAAATTGAGTTGAAATCAAGAAATAAAGAGAGAAAGTGTAAAAAAATGAAAATTTGTGAAAAGTTTGACTTTTTGGCCTTTGAGGGTTGACTTTTGATTTAGGCAAAATTTGAGAAAATGATCTACATGAAACTTGTAGATTATGTTAAGAGTTTTCTGTGGCCATAAAGTTTGCTATTTTTCGATGTCGGGATTGAGAGATATGATTTTTCTGAAGATATGCTTTGTTTTGAAAATGCTATTAAGTATAGATTTGTGTGTTCTATGCTTCGAGGCCACTCGTCGTATGGATTTAGTCTGAATTGGAGTAAGTAGTCTTCATGAAAGTTTTATATGATGTTTTTATCTTTCCATTGATATAAAGTTTGCAATTTTTTGATATCGGGGCTAGGAGTTATGAGCGATTAAAAATTGGAAGTCGTTTAGGAAAAGCTATTTTGGACATAATCTTTGATTGAGTTTTTGACCTCTTTTGAGACCTAATTTGATTTTGAATAATTCAGGGAAGTTGTAGATCTTCCTTTTATCTTTTTAGTGACACCAAATTTGTCAAATTCTGAGTTCGGGATCGAGAGATATGATTTTTGAAAAGTTCGGTTTTGAAGTTCCGTTACTTAATCTGATCCCTTTTGTAATCTTTTGCTTATAATTCCTTCGTCCGAAATCCGATTGATTTGATTCTCGAAGCGTTGGATTCCTAAGACAATTAATTTAATTTTCTTGAAGAATTATGATTTTTAGGAGATTAAATGGAAAGAGATTGATTGAACCAAAGTAGAAGATTTGGTTATAGGTTATAAGTTGGATAATTTTTTGAACATGGTTTGGTATTTTGCGAAATTCGGGAGCTGTATAACTCCGATTGAGTTGATTCTTAAGGACAAATAAAATTAAGATATGGGGCTACAAATCATGTGAAGGGATCGAAATTTAAGTTCATCCCTAAGATTGTCAATTTCTGGACTGAAGTTATGTTAATGTTCAGTCTTGGATTTTGTGAAGGTCCGATAGTATTTTGGCTATAAATTCTTCGTTTCTAATCCGAAGTGAGCGCAGTCAGTGGCGTTGGATTCGTATGATCTAGATGAACAATTTTGAAGAAAAAAGTTTGTCCAAATTATTTCGTTTAGATTCTTGAAAACAGGACGCAATCTATCAGATTTTGAAAATCCTGTGCAGGGGTATTTTGGGATTTCACTTAAAAGGAGGGGCAACTTGGTCAATTACCCCTCACTTAAGTGACATGGCAGAAACACAAGAGGGGATGTCGTTTTAAGCCAAATAAAGCCACGAAGGTGGCTGAAAAATCAGAAGAAAATGAAAGAAGAATAAGGAGAAGAGAAGAGAGAAGCTTCGTATATGGAGAAAGAAGAGAGAGCATTCTATTTTGTGAAATTTTGAAGCTTTTAGCATGAGTTTTAAGTTAGTTTCAAAGGAAAAAGATGGAAAATGAAGGAAGCTTGCTTTGGGAACCAAGAAATCCGAAATTTGAAGAAGAAAAGAGGTAAGAGAAAAATATGAGCTTTGAGATTTTGATGAATTTTTGGTTGAGAAACATGGAAAATGATATGGGTATGTGATATATGAAGTCAATTTTGATGTATATACCTTAGGTTGTGTTTAATTTTGGATGAAAATTTAATTGGGATTATGCCCAAATTTCATAATTTGGGGTTTTTGGAAATTGTTAGTGTAGAATCATGGAAAATATTATGGATTGGTGATATATGAAATCAATTTTGAAGAAATTGTGATTTATGATATTGAATTTAGATAAATTGGTTTAGGCCAATTTTGAGATTTGGGGATTTTTGAAATTGGTGGTTTAGATATCTTGAAAATAGTATGAATTGATGAATTATGACATCAATTTTAAAAATTAAGTTATTTATGAGATTGAATTTGAGTGAATTGGTTTAGGTCAAATTTTGAATTTGGGAATTTTAGAAATTCTTGTTTTAGAAAGCTTGGAAAAATGATAAATTTGGGTTCCCTATAGTTAATTTTGAGAATTATGCAAATTATGATGTAGAATTTGGGTGATTATGACTTAGGTCAATTTTAGTTGAAAGAAGGAAAGAAGCAAGGATCAATTGGAGCTTGAAATCAAGTTTCGGGTATTAATTAGAGGTGGGTAGCATATTTATATTTTGATTTGTAAGCTATATATGACTTTTCGAAAATTCAAGAAAGTGAAAGAAAAGATTTTTGTACTTTATTCGTTTCCGAATGATTTTTTTTGAAAAATTATTACAAGCTTAAATTCATTGTTTTAAATGATTTGATAAAGCGATAGAAATTTCGGAAAATTCATATGTTATGAGTACATTGATAAATCATGCAAATTGTTGAATTTATGGAATTGCTTGATTTGATTGAATTGTATGAATCATGTAGAACTGTGAATGTATGTAGTATGACACGTATGAAAATCAAGTTTTCGATTTGTGCCTTTGGGCAATCCGAAAGTTTCAATTTTGAATTATATGATTAGGTGGGTTTGGTCAGGTCCCTAGTGAGTCAGTGCACTGTTTCTATTCGTTTATAGCCTTTTTCAGTTTTGCTCAATAACACGGAGACTCGATTTCGGACTCCTTCACGGCTACAATCGGACCGCTATGCGAAAGTGTAATACGCTCTATTCACGGCTACACGTGACCGTTATGCGAATGTGTGCGATGCGTTCTCGCGGACCGAACCGCACCATTTTGATATGTTCGTGTTTTTGATTTTGTTACGTGTCGCATTCATGTTTAAATTGAGAAATGGAAAAGTGAAATTTATTATGAAAAGTTTGAAAAATATTGAAAGATTTGAGGAAAGTGTTTGAAAAGTTATAAAGTTTGAAAAATAAGCCCTTTGGAAAAAAGTTTATGAAAAAAAAAATTGATTTCCGCTTATTTGTCAATTTATAAATGTGTTATCCACGAGCTTCCGAGCTCACCCCCCTTTCATCCCCATCTCCAGGTTTCGAGCAGGAGATCGGATGAAAGAATGTGAAGACGTTTGGTCCGATTTTGTATCGTTTGGATTTTGTGTAAATTGGGTTTTGGTATTATTTTTGTATACGGCTTGAATTGCCATGTGTGTATATGATTCTGTATGTGATTGGATATGAAGGATATGATTTCGGTATTTAAGTTATGATTTGCATATGATTGTACTTAGTGTAATGTGATTGTTTATGGAATTAAGATATGATTGTTGATTTGGCTATGGCTATGATGAGTTATCAAATTGTTTGTAATTATGAAGATTGTAGATTTGAGATGGATGATTTCGATATGTAAAGTACTAGATATAGGATTGCGTTTGTTATGTTGGATTCCGGACAGGGAGTCCGATGATACTGGATATTTCTGAAAATATAGAAGTGTTGTTTGAACACTTTGCAGGTTTGGGTTAGTCATAAGGTAGTCGTTATGCTGCCGAAATTTTGATAAAACGGGTATAAAGATGAATTTTTGGGACTTGGTTGTATGCATAAGCGGTTTGTATGATTTGAGGATTTGATTGAAGATAACTTCTAAGAAAAAGGAAATTTTATGCTTTGATTGAGTTCGAGGAAAAAGGAATATAAGAAAAGGAATAAGGAAGAAAGAAAAAAAATTATACCGGATTTTGGAATAGTTTGAGTCTAAGGAATTCCAACGCGACGCTTTTCTCTGTTCTTTATTTTTGGATGTCGGATTTGTTTTCTTTGGTTCGATCCGTTTTGTATCCGTTTACTTTGATTGTAAGATCAGCTCCGTTTGTTAAGTATCGATTCTGCTTCGCTTCGTTTTGCTTCGGTACTTTTTCATTTCATTTCGCATCAAAATCTGTTCGTTTGGTTCGATTAATTATTGCTACCACTTTCGTTTTATTCTGTTTTCGTATGTTGAGATTCGATTCCGCTTCGTTTTTCGTGTTGCTTCATCTATTGCTTTGTTTCCGATTCGAAATTTCGATGTGAAATTTCCGTTTCCATTCGCTTCGATAAGTATTCCGCTTTGCTTCCGCTTTCGCTTTCTTTGTCGTTATCGAATTCAATTTATCCAATTTGAATTTGCCTCATTCTTCGTATCCGTTTCTGCTTTTCCGGTTGGGATCCGGTTCCCAGATCGGGTCCCAACACCTATAACAAATAATAATAATGATCACTATATGGGTCTCTTAATATATTCCATGTTGAAATATTTCATTTATGTCCCAAAGGATGCCAAACCATGCTCTAATATAAAAATTTATAACATACCGCTCCCTAGAGCATAAGTCCGAAATACTAGAGGATATTTGAGAACATACTTTATGTAAATGATATATTAATACAATCAAATTAACTCAATCCAAATCGTCAAACATATTATAAGCATTTAAAGCATTCATTTTTTGCACAAACATATAAAGTCATATATGTCATTATAATTCATAATCCATATATACATTAGATAACAGTTGAGAGTTTAATCTTAGTACAAAAATGTGTAACATGATATGGGATGCTAATGCAAAAGACTCTAACTAGACTCCCCAGATTCAGTTGATCAAACCTTTGAACCATTTATGTCCTCAAAATCTAAGTATTAAACTTCTCCTAGATCGCTTAGTAGTTAGAACTCCCCTGAACTTGAGAAATAATGATACAATTTTGATTAGTTTGTGAACTCAGTGAGTTAATCATCATCGATGCACTCACATAGTCAAAGCACAAAGACAAGTTATATCACAATTTATCGCATTTCAACAAGTATATCATCTAAGTCAGTATTGCATATCACATCACAATCTCCATGTGTTTTCAATTTTATTTTATTTTGTTGTGACCAAGTGCCTATCAACACAATTTCATTGTCCCTTACCCATTTTAGGTACCAAGTTCATAGCTAGTTCATACCTATTGTGGATAACGAGTCCATGCTATTAGAGCCTGAGTGCAACATCCCACTCCTATCTGATATAGGCATGTGCCCCTTTTTGGTAACACGTGCGCATGCTCGACAGAAAGGGAATGTTAACTCTCGCACTTTCACTTTATCACACGGCATCATAACTAAAATCATATATCACATTTACTAAAATCCAAATTTTCCTCATTTTATTTCAAAAATATAGTTATATTGTAGCATTCAGCTTAACATCATCGACGAGCATAAGCAGCTCAGCTTATACAGTATGCTACATATTTAAGGAATAATAAAAGATAATAACTATAGTGTCTTTAATCCCTAATGACAGACCTTTGAGCCATCTTTGATATTACACTACACAAAATCTACTTCAACGAAGTCTTAAAAGCTAGGTTGTCTCGCTCTCAAACCTGTAAAAGTCAACAGTGCAATTTTGATGAGTTTTATGAACTCAATAGATTAACCATCCTTGATGGTTCAGTCATGTAGCAAAACACAATCATCGTAAAATCACTCACATCATATAGTCACATAGTTCATATCAATCTATTATTTCATTACATCTTTGCAAATCATTCAATGAATTCTAGTTATATATGGATGCAATATGTATGAGACTCACATTTTTTTTATAGTGTTATGATTGTGTGCCTTTTTAGTCTCCTTTATTTGTTACGGACACCGGGCTTAGTATATAGTGGGAGCATAAGCTGTACCACAGAGCTTTAAGCTCTCTCAGTAATAGTATCAGTCAATCAATAGCAACATCAGTCACAACAGCCTTTATATTACATGCATTGAAATGATAAGCATGTTATAATTTAGTCATCACTTTCATTTGCATGTATTATCATAGTATAACAGTCACAGTATCAATAGTGATTAGACTAAGTCCGACATTCAACTTTTTAGTTGAGAATCAAAATTCTCAATTAGGTGGTCTCATTCACATACAAGTATCAATTCTAATATTGCTTGCATGCATCAAACACTTCGGACATATATTGTCCAGAATTCAGTACACAATAAGTCAATGTAGTTCAGTAATATATCAATATAGTTAAGTAATATACAAAATAGAACAATTAAAGTGAGACCATCTTAGGTTACTCACGATTGCTCCCTTATGCTTATTGCCTTGACATTCCGACAATATCTGGAAGCGATCGCTCTATTTGCTCGTCTATATGCAATAAAAACAATTTCATATTACTAGAGCGCTTATGAATCAAAAAAGACACATGTATCATGCATGTTCAATGACAAATTCTTGGGTATATTTCTATCATACATTGATGTACATATCATTGTATTTAAATTGTGACAAAATTCAATTACTCACTCTCTATTTCATCTTTTTCTGAAAACATTCAATTCTGGTCAACTGTCTATGATCAATAAGATCTAGAAAATGAAGGATTTAAACATCACTTCCTTATAAACAATTATTCCTCTGTGTCTTATGTTTCTAATTACACTAAGATCATCCAATTGGAGTCTGGATACAAGAAGTTATACTCTAAATATGTCAGTCTGTTCTTAAACTATAACAAAACTCTTACTTCAACTTTAGAACAGATTTTGGAATTCTTAGAACTAGAATTACAATTTGATTTGAATCAAGAATCACCTCATTTGGAACTCTACAAGTCAAGATTTAATTAAAAAAATGAATTATGTTCAATAAAACATTCCAATTCATATTATTCCAACAGCTTCTCACACTTTCATTCATTTAATCTTCTTCAAATCAATTAAAAAAGTTACCAATTTTTATAGAGTGATATAGGAATCTATTGGTTCAAGAATCAGGTCATTTGGATGTCGGGAGAAGAAGTTAAGATCAAAAGAAGCAAGACTGTTCAATGTGAGGAATGGCTTCGGGTGCACGATCATGTGTTCCCATTTTAAATAGAAAAGTCATGATTGTGCTTATGCACAATCATGAGATCGCTTGTCATTTAGTAGAGTCACGATCATGACTTTAAACATCCAAAAACAACCTATATTTTTCCTTCATCTCACGATTGCGACTTTTAACTTTCATTTATAACCCAGAAATTTCTGTCACGAGTGTGAGATTTTCATGCACACTTATGAGTGGCTCATACCAAATTACTAAAAAACATTTCTCTCCTTTCCAAACTCATATAGTCTTCATTCCTAAATCATAAATTCAGTTGTTCTATACCCATTACAATTTCTAAACAGATCAAATGTGAGTTTATATGATAATCATCAACAACCCAGAACCTCACTCATGCTTTCTCTCACTACTGTGTTTCTATAACTTTTGCACTTCTCTTTTTTTTATTTTCCATTTTCAATAGCACTCTCATTATATCTTTAATACTTTTTTCCACATCACAGTATCACCAGAAACTTTTTCCCTTAGCTCTAAACTCGTTTAACATCATTTCTACACATGCAGGTAGTATACAGCAAAACAATAGAGCAACGTGAATAGTCAATATTTTCTGCAATTTTCTAATTCACCAACTCTCATTCAACTCAGATTTTCACAATCCTATACCTTTTTTTGCACATTCTCAATTCATAGATCTTTCATCTGACTCATTCTTCAATTTTATTCACCGAAACTACACTTCTCAAACCACTCATGCATGTATTCATTTATACAGTAAATCATCATCAAAGTTACTTACTTGATTTAGCAAAGACTTTTTGCAGTAACAATGTCTCAATTACATAAAATCATAACTACTGTTTGAGTGTTACAACAAAAAGAGAGTTTGATGAGTAATGCTCTCGGTGATGAACAAAACAGAGGAAGAACAAACTCAGGCTAGAAACCTTCCTAAACACATACCTACGCGTTTTACTCTTTGACCATCACATATCACCCCTGCATAAGCCATTTATCACTAACTTATTTAGTCTATGTGTCACAATATAAGTGGTTCATTATTTCTAGTGTAAAAATACTCCAAATTCTATAAATTACTAAAATTAACTAAAAATCTTGAAATAATACTAACAGTCTCCAAATAAATTTTTAACATCAATATATCACAATTCACATTTTAAACCACATTATTCAGTCAATTATACCTAAAAATGTCAATGAATGCATGAACAATCATTTTAAATATACCAATAATAAATATTCACATGTATGTGAATATACAATGATGCATGAGCATGCAATGCACTCTAATTGCTCTAAATACACTCAGTTCACAATTATGTGGTCTAGCCCCAAACATGGGATATTACACTGAGGCTTTTTTTCATAATTTTGAGCTTAAAGCTCTTTTCTACACTTCGATCACTTTGGTCACTACTCCTTTATCTGATCATGCATTTTAATATGATGAGATGCATCATTTCATATGCTATGCATTCATTACCTTTCATTTCGGTGTGCTCATGACATATAACTAACTCCTCGAACCTAAGTTTGACAATTACCAATCAATTGTACACGAATTTCATATTAAACATATAATTCATATAGAAGCACATATAAGTGAGTTTGCACTCATAGCACTCCAAAAATGCTATTTCCTCGATGTTCCAGTAATGTTTAGATGTTAACAATCACCTTGCACGTTTATCTTCATGAAATACATACACACATAGTTCACAAATCACTAATTTGTTTAATCATATGAAAACACAATCATGCACATGTATATGTGACATGTTTCAATGCATGCTCAACTGAATTTCCTAACATCTATTCTTATACATAGATCTTGACTATTCAATTTATGATTATACACCCTAAAACCATTCAAACATTATAGCTTGTGTACTACCATTTTGCAATCAGGTTTGTACTTTTAAGTAAGCTTGATTTACCCCAAATTCATTGAACATACATTACACTTATCCGTATGCCTTTTGATGATCAAAAAGCCTCCTATAACACACACATAATTGTTACTTTAAATCTACAATTTCGATAAGCTAGATTTATACATTAACCAAACATTTTTTTCTAGCAATATATATGCATACATTAGCCCAATTCTCATTCATAATTACCCTATGTTCTCCAATGCTCATTCATTCATACTTTATACACATTACTCATGTCCTTAAGGTCATGTTTGCATTAAAAGAACTCATTTATTCCTTTAACAAATCATAATTTCTAGCTTTGAACATAATCACGTGAAAACAATCCATTCTTTAGGTTACGACATCAATTAACTACATAAACTTATCAACCTCTTAACCAATTAATCAAGCAACAATCTAGACTCATTCCTAGCCTTAATCGAGTCCAAATTTAGCAATCTAGAGTCATTTTTCTCAGCTGTTTCAACATGTACACAAGGCTGAATTTAAAATTCTTGAATTTGTCATCAACATCACTAATGTGTGTAACTTTACTACCTTCAATACTTCACGAATTTTAAAAGCTTACAGATATCACTAACACCTGAAAATTTCCAGATTTCATATCCTTTAAGGATACTTCATTTTAGGTTAATTTAACTTCCATATTGGTTATACTAAGGCTTACAAAATTCTGCTCACTTATGTCATCAACAGTCACATTTTACAAACACATCTACAACTCTAATTTTCTATATTCGAAAACTCCCTAATAATACCTATCTTTAGCATGAATTCCTCATCAATTATACTTCATATCCAAACTTAAATCATCTGTACAACAACCCATAAACTAATATTTGTGTACATGCAACAAATAAAACAGAAAAGCATCCATTCCTTCTTCATTTTCCAGCACATCTTCAACACCAACACCACATTCAATCCATCCCTAATTAGCCATAATAAAAATTCTACTAACATATACCACAATAGGTCAGTATTTAACTTACTTGATTAGCTTGAATTCCACCTCAAATGTCAAGCTTGCTTAGCCTCACATGCAAGAACATTGAGAGGGGTGTGATGGTTCAATCATGACCAGAAAACGAAGACAGTAGTATATGTCACAATGTTCTGCCTCTATAGCTATCTTATGAAGGATTTTTCATGGGTTTTGGGTTATGATGTACAAAACTAAGGCGGAAACTCAAAGATTGGGTTATGGGTGGGTTTCGACAATAAGAGGAAGGAGAAGGAGAGAGTATATGACAGAAATAGCAAAGAAGATGATCATGCAATGTTTTAAGTACTATGGCATATGATGAGTGTTCTTTCTTTAAAGACACTTGTCATGTAATTAACAAGATACATATCCTTCTTTTTGACTGCCAAATGTCACTTAATTCCTAAACCATTTTCCATTTAATTCTCCAAGCCATTTTTCACTCATTTTATAGACTTAGTCATCCTAAATTTCCACATGTCAACTTGTCTTGCTACTTGAAATTTTTATAGGCTAAATGTAGATATTAATCCATGAATCTTCCAATTGTGACAAATAAACTTGAAATTCCTAATTGTAATCCATCAATTATTTTTTATTTTAAAACAAAATACAAGATATTAGAAATGCACAATCATTTTGAAACTTTGATACCCTGAAAGATGTCAATTGAGTGCACATAAAATCTTTGTATTTTTTTCTAAATCATAATTCATGTGTGTATGTTACTATTATGCATGTGAATGAATACATAAATTATCATTAATCTCATAGCTTGAAATATAGAGGAAAGTGACTTATTCAACTATCTTAGCATATTCCAACACCTTAACTTCTGTGATTTAGCTTTTTCTGATGATTTGTTTCTAATTTATGAAGATCCTATCTCCTTTATCTTATTTAGTAGTCCCTCAACTTATTTTCCAAAATACCAATCCTAACAATTAATATAGGTAAAAAAGATTATCTATACTTGTCTAATTACTCTTAATGTTGCCTCTCTCAATACTATTTTAGGCCTTCAAACTTTTTAGGCTCCTTTTAGATATCCAGGACTTGTTATCTCTACTAGGAAGCCCCTTTTTATAGATTTCATTCTAGTAATAGAAGCAATTAGTAGAAGAATGTAAATATAGCATAATTGATCACTTTGATATGCAAACATATTATAGTTCATTATATCAATCCTGACTAATCTCAACACCTACTATATTTCACACTTAGGATTACCTAAAATAATCATCAAAGATATGGAAAAAAATTCTCAATAAATTTTTATGATCAGTGGATTATAGACAATTTCTCCTTTTTCAAAGTCAAATGGTTATATCATTAATATCTTAAACAAGAAGGGGGATTAGGAATTGTATAAAAACTATGAATAATATTTTCTTTTAATAGGAAATTAGAGACTTTATAATTATAAAGAAGTAGTATGGTCTAACCGTTGCACAACTACTACATATCTAATTAGTGTTTAACTCCTAATAAAAAGCACTTTTGGATTTTAACTGAAATACAACTACCAGATACTATTATCAGAAAAGGGATCACCCTAGCCTAGATTTTAAGAGCTTAGTGGGTGATAACAAGGATACACGACATTGGTAAGAAATCTAACTTAAGTTTCTTAAGACTAAGGACTTCTTGCAATAGCATGGTAAAAAGAATTATCAATAAGGATTGTTAGAGCTTCAACTTTAGACGACTTAACTTAGTTGAGGCTCAATTGTCTAGTACAAGTCTAATCTCTTATCCTCAACTTATGTAATATAATTGAAGGATAAATCCAATATATTTACAATTAAATCTTGGTGGGATTTATTTAAAAATCACAACTGTGAAGGTTTATGGTCAGAATTAATATGATTCAAGTCTTAGGTAACCAAAAGCAGCCAAGTAAAGATTAAAGAGTTAGGATATGATAAAAGGTTGTCCGTACCAAACATGCATGCTTCTATTAGCTTTTAATAGAATATGTTATTCATTTGTTCTTTTAGTGTCAATTTTAACATATATATAACTTATAATCTATACAATTAAGTTTAAATTTTTGAAAATATTCTTTAATATTTTGAAAACCTTTTATTTAGTATGAAGTTGTATCTTTAATTTTATGTAATCCTTAATTTTATGTTAGTCATATTCATTAAGGATAACATATTCAAAGGCGTCTAACCACTTAAGATTTCTTTAATTTAGTGCCTAAGCTTTTAAATTTTGTAATTTAGTGACCACCTTTTAAAACCTTAACAATTCATTTTAAAATGTTAGTTTCTGTTGATGTAATATGCCTACCAAATGCCACGTGGATATCCATCTATTAGCCACATCAGTATAAACGAATGTCTTAAATTGAATTGTTAAAGATTTAAAATATTTACTTAATTAAAATTTTTAAAATTTAGAACATTAAATTAAAAAACCCTAAAAACATGAGCACTTTAAGATTGGTTATGCCTATTTATTATGATTATACTTGTCCATTATCAATATTTACATTTTTATGACAAAATTAAAGAATTATTTGTATTTATCTATACATTATGTCTTTCAAATATATTTTTGATTTGGCTTCATAATAACACTTACCACTAGTACCTCCTTTTTTATTTCCTCTATTTCTACTATTCTTATTTTCCTTAGAATATAAGAGCTAATTGAATAAAAGTATGTTTTGAATCTCAACAACCTAAAAACTAAACCAAATGAAAAAATCATTCTAATTCATACTGATACAACATATAACCAATGCCAATTAATGTTGAGATCAATTGATACCTATGTAGGAAAATCCCGGTGTGTACATCACATATACACAGTGCAAAAAAAAAAAAATTTGTTCCGGGACCTTCTGAAAGCAAGGATCTATGTGTCTATATAACAAAGTCAAACCATAACGACCAAAGGAGACCGTCTCTAACGGTATCCACGCAGAGGTCGGAGAAACTAACCGGGGAAAACCCTTTGACCCGGGAATAGCTAGAATAAAGTGAAGACTGCTAGATCTTACCTTATTCTTGGAGAGCTAAGGAGAAGACGATGGAGGAAAAGCTTGGAGAGGAGAATGTCGTGGGTTTTTGAAATGAAGCTTAAAAACCACTTTTCAATTAACCCTCTCATCTTAAAACCAACGACCATCAACTCTTCATCCCATCATTTGCCATTTGTCTTTAACTATTTAAAGAAATTAAATGCTAAAGTGGTGAGCTTTCCACGTTAGCCTTAATTATATATATATATATATAATTAAGATAAGTCTTCTCCTCCTCCTTCCACGTTGATAATATATATATATATATATATATATTACTTAATTAATTAATAAGATATATATATATATATATATATATATAAATGCTGAAGTGGTCCAGTCACACTGGGGTCGGTCCTACCAAGTCCCGGTATGGAAAAAACACCGAAGACCTATTTCAACAATATCGATGTCGCGATCTCATCGGGACATATCCCAATCTCATCAGGATCCATTTAGTCCTATTGCTCTCCATTTATTGAATATCTATCCAAAACTATTTTACGAATTCTCCGAGTCACTCTTATGCGTGTGACCCATTAGGTTCCCGGTTATGTTGGCCACTTAGATTAACACTTAATCCAAGCAAGTCATGAGCGGTATCTAGCAACACATCATGACCCCCAATTGACCGGAAAGTAATTGGTTTGACGAATGAACCTATGTTCATCATGAACCATATCACAAACCTTTCCATAGACAATTACTGTGCAATTCTTCCTTTCACTATGCTATACCCCACTTGGTTATGAGTATGGGCAAAATGTCAACTCTTACTAGACTGAGTACGTCAAATCTATTCCAAGTGATATTAGTCTCGTCCTGGGAATCATTACTTTATATGTCACTGAAGACACTCTTCATGACATATGAACTCCGGCCAGAGATTTCCAAGTAATGACCCTGACAAGAGGCCAAGGGTATCATCTTCTGCTATCACAAAAGTGATGAATCCTTTATTGGCTACTCAATTACCTTCGAATACCTCAAACTGTACCCAATCACCACCCTATGAGCGACCTGTGTAAGGCAACAAGGAATGGAGTCAAAGCACAGAATCAGTATCCAAGATATCCTTGAGTACCTCAAGTCTAAGGATATTTGCACCATTGCTATGATGAGATTATCACTGACATTAGAATAGGACTTCCATGTGATGATCTCATAGCAGGTCATCCAATGTACTTACTACCTCTAGTAAGCATTCACATCTCAACCCTAAACATCTCATATTTACAGTTTCTGAGATCCACTGCTTGATCAAATCAAGGAGCTTAAGATGTGCTAGTCTCTCCGGATTAACGATGTCTAGTTTCAGTAATCCTATGACTAGGGATAATTTAGATACTGACATAATTGCACATGATAGGAATCTCAGTAGTATGATCACATCATAATTTCCTTCATGCTATGTCATATATCATGGACATCATTAATTTGCTTATAGATCAATATCAATTCATAAATAATGAACATCAAATTAATGAAGCATGCCTTTCTTTATTTATTCATAAAGTATGTACACAACTTTGTACAAAACGCACTAAAGGCGATTGCCTTTAGGGCATTACTCTAACAAAATCTCCCACTTGACCTAAAGCCAATCGCCTTGATATCTAATACCATAGGCGAGTACATAAGAATCAAAGCTCTTCTGTGATAATGGTTTTGTCAACGGGTCAACAATATTTTGCTCGGTGGAAATTCTCTCTATCTTGACATCACCTCGACCAATGATCTCCCTAATCAGATGATATCTACGTGTTTGGATCGTTGATGAGACCTTAGTTCCTTCGCCTGCGCAATAGCCCCATTGTTGTCACAATACAACTGTATGGGCCCATCACAGCTAGGAACCACACCAAGTTCAAGAATGAACTTTTGATCCAAACTGCTTCCTTTGCTTTGCGTCTGAAGCGGCAATGTACTCTGCCTCGGTTGTTGAATCGGCAGTTGTCTCTTGTTTGGAACTCTTCCAACCGATCGCCCGCTGCTTCGGTGTGAATATATAACCTGATTCGGATTTAGAATCATCCTTATCAGATTGAAAACTAGCATCTGTATACCCGCTCACTTTTAGATTTTCATCTCCATATATCAAGAAAACATCCTTAGTCCTTCGCAAGTACTTGAGGATATTCTTGACAGCCACCCAGTGACTCTCACCAGGATCCGATTGGTATCTGCTCGTAACACTTAGAGCATATGATACATCGGGTCTCGTACATAGCATAACATACATGATAGATCCTACTGCAGATGCATACGGGATCATATTCATGCGCATCCTCTCATCTTGTGTCTTAGGACACATAGATTTCGAGAGTGTTATCCCATGAGTCATGGGAATGTACCCTCTCTTGGATTGTTCCATGCTAAACCTCTTTAGCATCTTGTCTATGTACGTTGATTGTGAAAGACCAAGCAATCTTTTTTATCTCTCTCTATAAATCTTTATCCCAAGGATATAAGTTGCTTTTTCATGGAAAATTGTTTGGATAACCAAATCTTCACAGACTATAGCATAGAGACATCATTTCCTAGTAATAATACGTCATCTACATATAGCACAAGGAATACGATTGCAGTCCCACTAACCTTCTTATACACACAGTGTTCATCCGGATTTTGTGAGAAACCAAACTCTTTGATTACCTCATCAAAACGGATATTCCAACTCCTGGATGCTTGTTTCAATCCATAGATGGATTTCTGACGCTTGCATACCTTTTTGCCATCATAGAAGGTGAAGCCCTCTGGTTGTTTCATATACACATCCTCAGCTAGATTTCCATTTAGGAAAGCTGTCTTCACATCCATTTGCCATATCTCATAATCATAATGAGTGGCAATGACTAGGAGTATCCTAATGGATTTAAGCATTGCTATTGGGTTGAAGGTCTTGTCGTAGTCAATTCCTTGTCTTTGACGAAAACCTTTAGCCACAAGCCTTGCTTTATAGGTAATCACATTACCATCCATGTCGGTTTTCTTTTTGATTTACACCCTATGGGTTTTATTCCTTCGGTTGCTTCAACCAAAGTCCATACCTGGTTTTCATACATGGAATCCATTTCAGCCTTTATGGCATGAAGCCATTTCTCAGACTTTGAACTCTTCAGAACCTCTTCATAAATGGTAGGCTTATTATCTTCTATGAGCAATATGTCATTCTGTTCATTCACGAGAAATCCATATCTCTCGGGAACAGAGCATATCCTACGTGACCTACGAATTTCATGTGTTGTAGAAGGTTGAATCATTACTTCATCTATATGAGTCACAGTTTGTGTTCGTGCAGTTGATACGTATGTTTAGAGCATCTTGAACTTCTTCAAGTTCAATTTGCTCCCACTGCCTTTTGTAAAAGAAACTCTTTCTCTAAAAACAAAGCATGCTTTAAACAAACACCTTTTGTTCCTCAGCAAGGTAGAATTGATATCCCATTGTTTCTTTAGGATATCCTACAAACAAACACTTGTCAGTCTTTACATCAAGTTTATCTGACTGTATCCGCTTCATATAAGCAGGACAACCCCAAAATTTCAAATGAGTAAGATAGGGTCTTTTGTTAGTCCACATCTCATATGGAGTAACATCAAATGTCTTTGATGGAACTCTGTTTAACAAATAAACAGCTGTCTCGAGTGCATACCCCCAAAAGGATTTTGGTAACTTTGCAAAGCCCATCATCGATCGTACCATGTCTAACAAGGTTCGATTTCTCCTTTCAGCCACACCATTATGTTGTGGTGTGTAAGGTGAAGTCCATTGAGATAAAATCCCATTATCTCTGAGATAATCTAAAAATTGTTGGTCTAAGTATTCCCCACCACGATCGGATCGTAATGTCTTGATACATTTCCCAAGTTAGTTTTCTACTTCATTTCTGAATTGTTTGAACTTTTCAAATGCTTGATTTGTATCTCATCGAATCTGGTACCCATATCGAGAATAATCATCGATAAAGGTAATGAAGTAAAGACAACCACTTCTAGCATGGATGGACATCGGACCACATACATCTGAATGTATTAGGTCTAATACTCTAGTCGCTCGTTCACCCTCTCCCTTAAAGGGTAACTTAGTCATCTTGCCTAATAAACAAGATTCACATGTGTCATATGATTCATAATCAAATGACCCTAAACTACCACTTTTATGGAGCTTAGCTATGCGTCTCTCATTTATATGGCCAAGGCGACAATGCCATAAGTAAGTTGATTTAAATTATCTCGTTTACGTCTTTTCATGTCATTGACATTCATAATTGGATGTGACATATCTAATATGTAAATTCCATTGCATAATGTACAAGTACCATAAAGCATTCCATTCAAACTAATAGAACAACCATTGCTACTAAAAGTCAAATGGAAACTAGCTCTATTTAAACAAGAAACAGACAATATGTTCTTTGTTAAAACAGGTACAAAATAACATTCATCCAGTTTAATTACAAGCCCACTGGGGAGTGACAAAAAATAAATGCCTACGGCTAATGCAACAACTCTTGCTCCATTTCCTACACGCAGGTCTAGTTTTCCCTTCATGAGCTGTCTACTATCCCTGAGGCCCTGTATATCATTGCATATGAGTGAGCCATAATCAGTATCTAATACCCATATGTTATGATCAGAAATAGTATTAACCTCAATGACAAACATACCTGAAGGAGCCAAGGCATCTGATGCCTACTTCTGCTTCAAGGATTCTAGATAGACTTTACAGTTTCGCCTACAGTGGCCAGTTTTGCCACAATGGAAGCAAGTTTCTTTTGGCGCAGTTTCTTTGGTTTTCTTTTTGGCTGCACTTCCTTTTGGTTTCTTAGACTTTTTCTTCTTTAGATTCTTTTTCTTTGAACCAGAAGAAGAAGAGTCCACCATAAACACTAGCTTGCTATCCTTCTTGATAGATTGCTCTGCTGTCTTGAGCAAATTGTTCAACTCAAGGATTGTCGTGGACATTTGGTTCATCCGATAGTTTAACACAAACTGTAAATAACTATCAAACAATCCAACTAAAATTAAGTCAACACTTAATTCATAATCCATAACAAAACCTAAGAAGGCCAATCTCTCAATATACCCATTCATCTTTAGTGTATACTGCACTGCAGATGTCCCCGGAGTCATCTTAGTCGTGAAGAGCAGCCTTGAGGTCTCGAACCTTTCAGACTGAGCTTGCTCATCAAAAAGCTCTCTAAGATGAAACACTATGGTATTAGCATCCATAAACTCATGCTGCTTCTGTAGCTCTGGTGACATAAAGGCGAGCATAATATACGTAGCCATGTCACTATCTTTGAGATGCTTATGATATACATTCTGATCCTCATCAGAAGCATCAACAGCAGGTGGATCAGGAAGTGGAACATCTAGGACATAACTTAACTCCTCAGATCTGAGAACAATTCTCAGATTTCTCAGCCAATCAAGAAAGTTGGGTCCAGTTAATTTATTGTAAGTAGTGTGCCCTAGGCCAATGGATATTTGTGATTCATGTATTAACATTATGACGTGTTAATAATATATTATGAGGTATTCCTTTATATATGCATGTATTTCATTTATGTAATGTGATTTACATTCCATGAATAGTATTAGACTTATGTCATCAAGTATGTGACTTGATAGTAAAACCATAAGCGTTATAACACTATTCTAGACTGTCCCTGGTCGATCATTATTGGTGGAACAATAATAAATTAAGACTAGTATGTGTTCTGATTGATGATCACGTTTTACTGATCATGGATGTGAGATATCGAATCAGAAACATAGATCTATGTTAGAGAACATATATTGGACCGACCCACATAAAGAATACTACATGGTTTCATGTCATTAGTGATTCTTTGTATGGTTTGACTTTAGTCCTTTGACCTGAAGTCATCATGGTTCCCTACATGAGGAATTTAGTGTTTTGATATTAGACTAAGTTATTTTAACCGAATAACAAATAGTCTTATGTTGGACACTAAATGAATCATGCGGAGGGATGTGAATGACGTAGATGGGATTTGTACCTCTCTTAAATGAGAGAGATATCATTTGGGCCTCTTGACAAGTGTGATCAAGAAATGCATGGTCGTGCTCAAATGAATTGATGAAGAGTCATCAATGTCATTTGTTATAATCAGTCAACTTGGGGATCAAGAAACTATGATTAATCAAAGGTTGACATGTACCATGCCTTGTGATTAATCTTGATATCGTGTTACAAAAGGACTGAGCCTATAACCATAGTTACAGGTTAAATCGGATTATCGATCCTATAACCATTGCCAACATCAAATGAGCCTACAGGGTCGTACACAGTGAGTATTGTGATCTGGGCTTATTCTCTTGGGCCTAATTTATTAGGTATTGAATAAATATATTTAGATATATTTATTGGGCTAGATTGAATTAAGTTGTCGGGCTTTTATTATATATGATATAATGGGTCGAAACTTAATAGGGCCTAAATGGGATTAGGGTTTCTCTATAAATAGAGAAGCTTAGGTCTTATTAGGTCAAGGAAGAAGAGACAAAAACCTAGCCGCCACCTAAGAGAAAAATCGTGCGGCGTTCGGAAGAGTTTCAGGACGTATTAGCACACCACAGCCGTTGCCCGGATCGTGCATACTCGTGTGGATACTGGTAGAGGGCATTCGCATTTTGCAGTGTCTCGGAATCCAAAAAAGAAGCAACCTATCCACGAAAATAAGGTATTTTCATACATCTTTGGTATTTCGATTATACTTCATGTTGTTGTATGGTCTTTTTCCGCAGTGTATTGTGAATACTCGGACCGTACGCGATCCAACAGTAGTATCAGAGCCAGGTTCTTCTGTAAAATCGTTAATATACGTGTTTTTGATTACATGTGTTCACGATTTTGGCTTCTGTATAATCGAAAATATATACATGTTTGGATTACATGTGTTTTACGGATTTGGATTCTGTAGAGATGAAAAATATGCATGTTTTGATTACATGTGCTCAAGGTTTTGGTTTCGTGATACGAAAGTGTTTTTATTTCATGCATGTTGTTTTCGGATTTGTTGATTATCTTAGAACTGATGAGAATATATGACAAGCATGAAGGGTTTGACCGATTGATATTGGTTCCAGTCGATTAGTACAAGTCGACCAGTCAACTAGCATCTCTTCCAGTCGACTAGAAGCGTTCCAATCGACTGGTCGGAGAGCGAAGATGAGTGTTTCAGCGAAAACGTTCATTCCAGTCGATTGATATTGGTTCCAGTCGACTAGTACAAGTCGACCAGTCGACTAGCATCTCTTCCAGTCGACTAGAAGTGTTCCAGTCGACTGGTCAGAGAGAGGAGATGAGCGTTTCAGCGAAAAGGTTCGTTCCAATCGACTGATATTGGTTCCAGTCGACTAGTACAAGTTGACCAGTCGACTAGCATCTCTTCGGTCCAATGACTGAAGTGTTCCAATGACGGTCGTGAGAGCGAGATGAGCGTTTCAGCGAAAACGTTCGTTCCAGTAGACTGATATTGGTTCCAGCCGACTAGCACCTCTTCCAGTCGACTGGTCGGAGAGCGGAGATGAGTATTTTAGCGAAAACGTTTGTTCCAGTCGACTGAGATTGGTTCCAGTCGACTAGCACAAGTCGACCAGTCGACTATCATCTCTTCCAATGATCGGTGGCACAAGTTGACCAGTCGACTATCATCTCTTCCAGTCGACTGACAAGCCCAGTAAGGGGCTGCTTCCCCTACACTTGATTGTTCTTTATGTGTTATATATTCTGGGTGATGTTACATGTGTTTATTTATATTTTTTGAATATTTATATTCATGTGTAAGTTACTATTCTATACTTCTAATATATATATACTCAAGTATGTTGTAGTATAGGATTAGAAATAGCATAGTACAAACACCATTACTAATAGGATTAGTAGTCTTCATAATGTACTAAGAACAACCCTCTTCATAATTTCAAGTTTATATGCCTTCCATAAATCTTTACCAATGTTTATCTCTAGCTTATCCTTATGTGGGTTTTTGCCAAAGCAAGGCATGTAGGGATCATCTAAGGAAGACATTTGAATAATGGTGTTATTCATAGGTAAAGTATAGTTAAACTTGACTAAGCTATGAAAACAGTTTTGGGCTTAGGGCATAAAATTGGGTTTTTACATACATGCAGTACATAAGATGTATTTTTAACATAAGCCCATCAAGAGTTACATGTGATGTAATTGAAAAGAGTTTTCTACCTAAATAACTAAGTTTTGAGTGTTAAGCCAAAGCTTTCTTAGGACTTAGTGAAATATGGATCTTGTTTCTCCCATTTTTCAATTGAGGGTTATTTATTTGAGTGGGAGCTAATACCTCATAATATATGAATGTTGACCCTTATTGCATAATTTTTGTAGATTATGGCTACTACATCCACAAACCTTTCTATGCGATCTATCTTAGAGAAAGAAAAGCTTAATGAAACAAATTTCCTAGATTGGTATAGGAACTTGAGAAATGTTCTCAAACAAGAAAGAAAGCTTTATGTCTTAAAAGAGCCCATCCCTGAGGAACCACCAGAAAATGCACCTAAGGCTCAAAAGGATGCTTACATGAAGCATATCAATGACTCTACAGATGTGTCATGCCTTATGTTAGGCGCCATGATCTCTGACCTTCAGAAGGACTTAGAGGAAATGGAAGCCTATGACATGCTTGCTCAACTGAAAGCTATGTTTCAAGAGCAAGCACGCCAAGAGAGGTTTAGAACCACTAAGGCATTGAATTCATGCAAGATGACTCCTGGCACACCCGTGAGTGCTCATGTTCTCAAGATGAAGAGTTACATTCATCATCTTGAGAAATTAGGTGCAACTGTTAGTCAAGAATTGGCAACTGATCTTATTCTAACATCTTTGACTGATGAATATGATCAGTTCATTCTTAACTGCAACATGCATAATATGGAGAAGTCCATTGACGAATTGCATGGGATGCTGAAAACTACTGAAGAGAACTTAAAGGGAAAGGTTAAGACCACCAATGAAGTTCTTGTGGTTCAAAAGGGAAAAGCTTTCAAGTAGAAGGGCACAACAAAGGAAAAAGGTAAAGTACCCAAGTCCAAGTCCAAGCCCATGTCTAAAGCTAAGACTAAGGCACCCAAGGAGGGAGTTTGTTTTCATTGCAATGAACCTAGTCATTGGAAAAGGAACTGCAAACTCTATTTGGAAGAGATGAAAGAGAAGAAGAATAGTGCGACTACTTCTTCATGTATGTTTGTTATAGAAATCAATTTTACTCCTTCTGCATCTTGGGTATTAGATACCGGAGCTGCAACTCACATTTGTACTAATGTGCGGAGTCTAAGAAGGACTAGAAGATTGATGTCTGGTGAGATCGACCTGCGCGTGGGAAATGGAGCAAGAGTTGCTGCTTTATCCGTGGGGACTTATGATCTTATTTTGCCTACTAGGCTCATTTTGGAACTCAAGAATTGTTATTATGTACCCACTATGAGTAGGAACATTATTTCTTTTGCTTGTTTAGAGAATGATGGATTTAAATTTTCTATTGAGAATAGAAGTATTTCCATTTATAAGAATGACATTTTATATGGCATTGCGCGTCAATTAAATGGCATTTATACTCTAGACATTGATTTTGTTACAAATGAGCCAATCTATAACATAAATACCAAGAAGTTTAAATCTAACGATTTGAACCCAACCTATCTCTGGCATTATCGTTTAGGCCATGTAAATGAAAAACGCATTTCAAAACTCCATCAAGATGGATTCATTGATGCTTTTGAATCTTTTGAAACATGTGATTCTTGTTTACTAGGTAAGATGACAAAGGCCCCCTTCACAGGTAAAGGGGAAAGGGCCAATGAGCTATTGGGCCTTATACATACCGATGTGTGGTCCTTTTAGCATTTCAGCGAGAGGAGGTTATTTGTATTTCATTACTTTTTCAGATGACTTCAGTAGATATGGGTATGTCCATTTAATGAAGCACAAATCTGAATCTTTTGAAAATTTCAAAGAGTATAAGAATGAAGTACAAAATCAGCTTGGCAAAACAATTAAAATCCTTCGATCTGATCGGGGAGGTGAATACTTAAGCCAAGAGTTTGATGATTATCTTAAGGATTGTGAAATCGTTTCGCAATTGACTCCTCCAGGAACTCCTCAATGGAATGATGTTTCTGAAAGGAGAAATCGAACTCTATTAGATATGGTTCGATCAATGATGAGTCAAACTAATCTTCCAAAATATTTCTGGGGCTATGCTTTAGAAATAGCAGCATTCATATTGAATCGTATTCCTTCAAAGGCTGTAGAAAAGACAACTTATGAGATATGGACTAGGAAGCGTCCCAATTTATCTTTTCTAAAGATTTGGGGTTGTGAGGCTTATATGAAGCGTCCAATTCCCGACAAGTTGGCACCCAAATCTGAAAAATGTTATTTTGTGGGATATCCTAAGGAAACTAAAGAATATTACTTTTACATCCCAGCAGAGAACAAAGTGTTTGTTGCTCGAAATGGTTTTTTCTTAGAGAAGGAATTTGTTTCCAAAGGAAACAGTGGGAATAAAGTACAACTTGAAGAAATTCAAGTTTCACAAAATGACATTGAGCCTGAAAAGGAGATTGAAGCGAGCTCACAAGTCGTTGATTAGCGTCTTCAACAACCTGAGGCCTACGTAGATCGATAGATTAAGTCATGAGCCCGAGAGATATGGATTTCGTTATTGATGATGATAATGTGATGCTCATTGATCATAATGAGCCCACAACCAATCAAGAAGCTATGGAAAGACCGAATCGCTAAATGGTTAGAGGCCATGAAAGCGAGATGCAATCCATGTATGACAATCAAGTTTGGACTTTGATTGATCCGTCGATGGCTTGAAGACCATTGGATGCAAATGGGTTTTCAAAAGAAACTCGACATGGATGGAAATGTGCACACTTATAAAGCAAGACTTGTTGCTAAAGGTTATCGACAAGTTCATGGAATTGATTTTGATGAGACATTTTCTCCAAAGGGTCATGATCAAATCCATTAGAATTCTTATTGCCATAGCTGCATACTATGATTATGAGATATGGCAAATGGATGTCAAAATGGCTCTCCTTAATGGAAACTTACTTGAGGATGTATATATGATACAGCCTGAGGGTTTTTTCCATCCTAAGAATTCAGGAAAGGTGTGCAAGATTCAAAGATCCATTTATGGATTGAAGCAAGCATCAAGAAGCTGGAATCTTCATTTTGATGAAGTTGTCAAAGAGTTTGGATTCATCAAGAATGAAGATGAACCTTGTGTTTACAAAAAGGTTAGTGGGAGTGCTGTTGTCTTTTTAGCTTTATATGTTGATGACATATTGCTCATTGGAAACGATATTCCAACCTTACAGAGTGTCAAAATTTGATTAAGGAAACGTTTCTCAATGAAAGACTTAGGTGAGGCTGCCTATGTTTTAGGCATTAAGATCTATAGAGATAGATCAAGAAAGCTTATAGGCCTAAGTTAGAGTACATACATAGATAAGATACTGAAAAGGTTCAGTATGCAAGATTCCAATAGAGGATTCTTGCCTATGTCACATGGAATCAAGCTTTCTAAGAAGGATTGTCCTACTTTAGGTAAAGAGCTTGAGCGCATGAGTAAGATTCCATATGCATCATCAATTGGATCTATCATGTATGCCATGTTATGTACTCGACCAGATGTCTCATATTCTTTGAGTATAACAAGTAGATACCAATCTAATTATGGTGAGAGTCACTAGATAGCAATTAAGAATATCCTTAAGTACTTGAGAAGAACTAAGGATATGTTCCTAGTCTATGGAGAACTTGAAGGAGAGCTCGTTGTAAATGGTTACACTGATGCTGGTTTTCAGTTTGACATAGATGATTTTAGATCGCAATCGGTTTTGTGTTCTGCTTTGAATGGAGGTGCAAGGAGCTGAAAAGTTCAAAGCAAGACACTTGTTGTTGATTCTACAACTGAAGCTGAGTACATTGCTGCCTCGGATGCAGCTAAGGAAGCTGTATGGATCAGGAAGTTCATTACTGAGCTTGGAGTTGTTCCTAGCATTGAAAGTCCTATAGACCTTTATTGTGATAATAATAGGGCTATAGCATAGGCTAAGGAACCAAACTCACATCATAGATCCAAACACATACTCGATCGCTTCCATCGATTAGAGAGATCATTGGGAGAGGAGACGTGAAGATATGCAAAGTGGGCACAGATGACAACATTGCCGATCCACTTACTAAGCCTCTTCCACAGTCTAAACATGAGAGTCATACGAGGTCTATGGGTATTAGATATTTGACCGATTAGGCCTAGTCCAAGTGGGAGATTGTAAGTAGTGTGCCCTAGGCCAATGGATATTTGTGATTCATGTATTAACATTATGACTTGTTAATAATATATTATGAGGTATTCCTTTATATATGCATGTATTTCGTTTATGTAATGTGATTTACATTCCATGAATAGTATTAGACTTATGTCATCAAGTATGTGACTTGATAGTAAAACCATAAAGCGTTATAACACTATTCTAGATCGTCTCGATCGATCATTATTGGTGGAACAATAATGAATTAAGACTAGTATGTGTTCGATTGATGATCACGTTTTATCGATCATGGATATGAGATATCGAATCGAAACATAGATATATATTAGAGAACATATATTGGACCGACCCACATAAAGAATACTACATGGTTTCATGTCATTAGTGATTCTTTATATGGTTTGACTTTAGTCCTTTGACCTGAAGTCATCATGGTTCCCTACATAAGGAATTTAGTGTTTTGATATTAGATTAAGTTATTTTAACCGAATAACAAATAGTCTTATGTTGGACACTAAATGAATCATGCGGAGGGATGTGAATGACGTAGATGGGATTTGTACCTCTCTTAAATGAGAGAGACATCATTTGGGCCTCTTGACAAGTGTGGCTGAAGAAATGCATGGTCAAGACTCAAATGAATTGATGAAGAGTCATCAATTTCATTTGTTATAATCAGTCAACTTGGAGATCAAGAAACTATGATTAATCAAAGGTTGACATGTACCATGCCTTGTGATTAATCTTGATATCGTGTTACAAAAGGACTGAGCTTATAACCATAGTTACAGGTTAAATCGGATTATCGATCCTCGTTTGATTTGGGTAGTCATAATGTCTTGCTAGAGGCCGCTTATGAATTATGGGTCTTGAAGTGTGATCAAGCCGCCCATTGCCAACATCAAATGAGCCTATAGGGTCGCACACAAAGAGTAATGTGATCTGGGCTTATTCTCTTGAGCCTAATTTATTAGGTGTTGAATAAATATATTTAGATATATTTATTGGGCTAGATTGAATTAAGTTGTCGGTCTTTTATTATATATGATATAATGGGACGAAACTTAATAGGGCCTAAATGGGATTAGGGTTTCTCTATAAATAGAGAAGCTTAGGTCTCATTAAGTCAAGGAAGAAGAGACAAAACCCTAGCCGCCACCCAAGAGAAAAATCGTGCGGCGTTCGAAAGAGTTTCAGGACGTGCTAGCACACCACAGCCGTTGCTCGGATCGTGCATACTCGTGTGGATACCGATAGAGGGCATTCGCATTTTGCAGTGTCTCAAAATCCAAAAAAGAAGCAACCTATCCCCGAAAATAAGGTATTTTCATACATCTTTGGTATTTCGATTATACTTCATGTTGTTGTATGGTCTTTTTCTGCAGTGTATTGTGAATACTCGGACCGTACACTATCCAACATTTATTAGACTCCATAAGTGAGCGCAAATTCACACTAGAAGACATCTTCAATAAACCTAAAGGGAAAGGGAGAAAGAATGTTAAAATATTAATATATGCATGATCATAAGGTCTTGCATGACATACATATGGCTCCCACTAGTTTCAAAGAATCCATAACCCTCACTACGAATCCAAGAAACATTATGACAAAGTGTCCTAGTGGGTAGATATCCGACATTACTAAGAATGACCTTGGGTTTATCCAACAAGCCACTTTAGGTCAATCGGCAGGTATCAGACATACCAATTGCATCATAGATGCAAATATCGTCCAGTGCTATCAACTCGTGATTTATGCACACACATTGGGTTATCAACTCTTGATGCGCGTACATCTGATGTACACTACCCAATTTCGCCTCTGTCTACGTTAACCTTGAGTTTACTCAACAAATCAACGCTTCTAGTGAAAACCACCCATTAATCCAAAAATCTTATTTCCATGGTTCAACATATCCGTATAGAGTGAGCTTGGGTTTACCCAACAACCAACTCTATAAGAACTCGTTCTCCTATATTAATGGAAGGCATTAGTTTTCATATTATGTGTGAGGGATTTCAAACTCTGGTCTCATCCAAGCTGTAGGATTATAGTCACAATGACTATATGGAATGATTTACGACATTTCATCAATCACATCAAATCTATACCTATAATCATCCATCATCCCACCTGTGCATGTGTAAGTCGACTTGTGCATGTGTAAGTCGACTTACCTGAGAATGCAAGTCGACTTATGCATTTGTAAGTCGACTTAGACTACTGTGCACAAGCAAGTCGACTTGTGCATGTAGCATCCCGTTACCGATGTGATGAGCATCGTGTTATGAGTGTAGAGTTGTTAGTGCTTAATTTGTAATCGAGTGTTTTGTGGCCTCTGATTTTAGAGAGATAGATCATTTTGCACATGCATATACATAGTGACATGCATTCATGATTGTTCCGGCATTTGATAGTGATTGTGTTTGGAAAAGTGAAATTGAGATGATTTTGTGAATTGTGATTATTAAAAATGTTGAAATAATTGGGTTAGTGAAATCTTGCGATTTTGAATTTTGGTGGAATTATTGTATTTGTATATGTTGGTAAAGTTATGGTGTATTGAAAGATATATTTATAGTTGGGAGCAAGAAATAAATTAAATAAGGTTTTGGAGATAGTTTGGTTATATTGGAAAGGGGAGAACTAAATGGAGTTAGTTCAAAAGTAACTAAGTTAGAGTTTATTCATTAAGAAAGTGACATGTGTACTTGGACTTTGTACTCTAGCTAGGAGTAGGTGGTCACTATTCCTTGAGGGCTGATGGGTTAAGTGTTAGACCCCGAATTTTTTTTTATGATCTTATTCAGTATGAATTGTGATTTTTGCCTTAGTTTGATTAAATTGAGAGAATTATGGATAATTAAGGTCTAAATGTGGTTTAAATGAGCATTTGAGGATTTAAATTGTGTAAAGGCTTTTTGAGAGGTTAACTTAAGTTGTTTTGGGCTTGGGCTTATTAGGGAGGGTCCATGCCCTTAGGGTTTAAAGAAGAGACTTAGAATAGAAATAGAAAAGAGAAAGGAAAGGAAAAGGAAAAATAGAAGAAGAAGAGAGAGAGGGTGTCAATGGGGAGGAGAGGAGAGAAGAAGAAGAAGAGATTTTACGATTTCGAGGTTTTCGACGATTCAAGCATTTTCCGTAAGTTTAGTGCTTTCCTATCTTGGTTTGATTAGATTTAAACTTAAAGGATGTTAAATCCATAAGAATCGAAGGTTATAGGGTTTTAGGGTGAAAACGGTGAGATTCCTTGGGTTGATACGTTTGTGGTTGATTTGAAGTCTAGAATGGGTTAGAAATGCCTTATAAGACTTGATCTACTGTTTGGATGTGTTAGATTTGGTTAAGGAAAAGAATCGATGTTGGGTTCTGCAGAAAATCTGGGTTTTGGAGTCGAAGCGGACTCGCACGTCATGACGACGCGTATGAATGGCGCTTGTGCGCGTGGGGAAGGGAGTCACGTCGCGACGTGTAAATTAATTTAGGATTATTCGTCGCGACGTGTGGTTGCAGGAGACGTCGCGACGTGCAATGTTTGTTCGTCGCGAGGAGCATACGACGAGCGAGCCTTCGCCGCGGCGATAGTCGTTCGTCGCGGCGAGCCCCCTGTTTCCGAAAGTGAGATTTTTAGTATTTTTTGGCATATCTTTTGGTATAGATGCCCGATTGAGATGATTTTGGATTCGTTGTGATCTAGAAATAAAAGACTACAAGTTGTATGAAGAAGGGAAGTTCGGAATTTTAGGAGGAATCGGATGGGGACTTTTAACGCTTTACGTTTTGCTTTTCAAGCTTTGATTATATTTGCTATGGACATTAATTGTATGGAAACTTGGTTTATTATAGGAAACCAAGTTGATTTGACCCAATCGCAAGAGGAAGGACGACAGTGAGTCTGATACTCAAGCGATACTAGGTGGGTAATATGTTTATGGTTATTGAGTGTATGGGCAATTGCATGATGTGTGCTTACTTGCAATATATGAAATTACTTGTATTGAATTACATGAGGAATTTTGAATATGCTTTTTATTATGATAGAATTCTGCATGGCTTGATAAGCCTTATGGAAATGGAAAGAATGGAAAGAATGGAAATTATGATATGCTTTGAGCATGATTCGAATGGATTATGTGCTTTGTTTGGGTAAGAGAGTTACGGATGGAGTCACGTGCACGTTGACATATTGAAAGCCTTCTCCGATCGCCCGCCAGGCAACGAGCTCCTTGAAAATCGGACTCGGATGGATTCTGGTTACCCTTGGGTTATCCGGATGGATTCTGAACTCGAGCCAATTGATTGTCCATACACGATGGATTTGTTGAGCATAACACCGGATGAATTTGATAGCTATGTTGCATAATGATTGATATGTTGAGGAATAGTGAATGCATGACTTATGTTATATGAATATGAATTGAATTGATGAATCGTGAATTGCTAATGATCTATGACTATATATATGTATATTGCTTGATTGTGTGGCTCGTTGCCAATGGCTATAAACGATATGCCACCGAGCTTCATGACTCACCCCATTACTCTCCCTCCTCAGTGCGGATCGAGGGCAGTGTCGACCTTGCAGGCATCGAAACTTCGAGCTAGCTAGAACTTGTATAAGTTAGTCCTTTGGTTGGCCCTCCGAGCATGTCATCATGGAACATACTTTGTATTTGAGATTTCATGTTATTTTGTATTACGCTGCATTTGAGAATAGTGTTGAATGCTTTTGTATGACAATGACGGATGAATTATGCTTATGGAATGATGAATGCACGTTTAGAATGCACGTGTAGAATATGTATATGTGTGAGTATATGTATGTGTGAATCGAATACGTTCTTTGTATAGATGTTGGGATTGGGTCCGATGGTATATGGAGCGCCCGTCGCCGGCGCGACCCGAGGGGCCGTCCTTGGGGATTCAGACTTACGGGGCCCGGGCCCAACATGTTTGGTATCAGAGCGCCTAGGTTTAGGTGTCCTCGGCATAGAATGCATATAAGATTGTGTGATATATGACGACGTGTTGCATTAATTGATTTCATTACGTGACATGCATATCATGCATACATATAGATTGTCGTATAGCTAATTCTTAGTGTTTCCATTTGAAGGAGTACAATGCCACCTCGTAGAAGGACACGAGGAGCTGTTCAAGGGTCTGCTGCACCTAACTCTCCGATGAGAGAGGAGAGGACCGATGAGTCTGTAGCCCCGATGCATATTGAGGCTTCTGTCGGGCTAGAGAGTGAACCCATGCGTTTGCCGACTCAGGAATCGCCGATTTCGCCAGGGCAAGTGCCCCAGTTTGATCCGAGGATATTTCAGGCCTTTACTCAGGCGCTTGTCAGGCTATGGGCCAGATGCCACAGCCTTCTGCTCCAGCCCCAGTGAAGAGGGGAAAGCAGTTGGACAAGCTGAGGAAGTATGGAGCAATTGACTTCTTTGGGACGTCAGATCCTGAAGAAGTTGAGACTTGGTTGAGGAAGACAGAGAGAGTGCTGGATCAGATGGATTGTGAGGATGACGAGAGGGTCGTCTATGCTGCTAGTTTGCTTCAGGGAGATGCACTTCACTGGTGGGAGACCGTGCGAAGTCGATGAGGCCGATGGGGTTGGCATGGCGGGATTTTGTGATTTCTTCGTGAAGAAGTACTGCCGAGGTATATGTTCAAAGAAGCGCAGAGGAGTTCCTCGGTTTGTCACGAGAGGATATGACAATGAAGTGAGTATGGCGTCGGTTCACGCAGCTGGCAAGGTATGCCTCCGATTTGATCTTTGGCGAGGCCGCCAGATGTCGCAGAGTTTGAATCAGTGCACTTGGCGTCGAGAGAAGGTTATAGTGCAGAATTTGGTGACTTCAAAGAAGCTTAGTTGAGGCAGCCTTCTGGGTGGAGAACATAGAGAATATCAAGAGCCTGAACAAGAAAAGGAAAGGCAGAGAGCGATCCAGAGAGGGTAGCACTAGTGCTCTATGCGAACAGAGTGCTAGGAGTTTCCAGTTTACTCGAGAGGAGAGGAGCAGGGTGCTAGCCGGCAGAGGCCGATGAGGACTTCTCTGCTTCTCACCAAGCTTCAACGGTGGGTGGCGGTAGAAGGGAGAGGAGATAGATCGTTTATCCCAAGTGTGAGCACCGCAGAAAGATCATAGAGGAGAGTGCTTCAGATCGACAGGAGCTTGTTTCAACCGTGGAGAAGGACACATTGCGGAGAGTGTCCTCGGCCTCCACGATAGGAGAGAGGTCGGATGCCACCTCAGGAGGACGAGACCTTAGGATGAGGGGCGGTGGCAGGTAGGCGCCTGATCTTTGCTAAGAGGGCAAATCTTCCGGGAGACCGAGAGGCGAGGCACTTGCTGTGGTGTTTGCTATGACACGGGAGGATGCAGAGGCCGCTCTGGATGTTGTCACCGTATGGCTCACTTATTCTTGATCTTTGTGATTGTGTTGATTGATCCGGGTTCTACTCATTCGTTTGTTTCTTCGAGTAGACCCGTATGTGATATGATTGTGAGTCCGTTGGATACTCCGCTGATGGTGAGTACTCCGATTGGTCAACACATTGTGATTAGTCAAGTGTTTAGAGGATGTGAGCTTCGTATTGGTGGAGAACTTCTAGTGGTCGATTTGATGCCACTGAAGATGAGCGGTTTAGATGTGATTTTGGGTATGGACACTTTGGAAAAGTGCAATGCTCGTTTGGATTGTAAGCAGAAGATAGTAGAATTTGATTTGGGTGACGGCAGAAGGGTAGTGTTTACTGGGGACAGAAAAGCGAGTCCGCCCAGGATTGTCTCATCATTGACAGCAGAGAGGATGATGAGTAAGGGTTGTGAGGCATTTCTGGCTTATGTGATAGACTCCAGAGCTGATAGAGGAAAGCTGGAGGATATTCCAGTAGTCAGGGATTTTTCGGACGTCTTTTCTGAGGAATTGCCAGGACTACCGCTAGCTCGGGAGATTGAGTTTTCCATTGAGCTTGTGTTAGGTACCAGGCCGATTTCGATTCCGCCTTACAGGATGGCTCCTGCGGAATTGAAAGAGCTTAAGGAGCAGTTGGAAGAGTTATTGGAGAAAGGTTATATTCGTAGGAAGTTCTTCGCCTTGGGAGCTCGGTCTATTGTGAAGAAGAAAGATGGATCATTGAGGATGTGTATGGACTACAGGAAGTTGAATCAGGTCACTGTGAAGAACAAGTATCCGCTTCCTCGCATTGATGATCTGTTTGATCAATTGCAAGGAGCGAGAGTCTTCTCGAAGATAGATTTGAGATTGGGATATCATCAGCTGAGGATTAAGGAATCGGACGTGCCGAAGTCTGCTTTCAGGACTCGGTATGGGCACTTTGAGTTTTTGGTGATGCCTTTCGGATTGATGAATGCTCCGGCAGCGTTTATGGATTTGATGAATCGAGTTTTTAAGCCATTCTTGGACCAATTTATCATTGTCTTTATTGATGATATATTGGTGTATTCCAAGAGTGATCGGGAGCATGAGGAGCATTTGAGGATTTCTTTGGAGACTTTGAGGAGTAATGAGTTGTATGCCAAATTCGAGAAATGCGAATTTTGGCTGAGAGAAGTTTCCTTTCTTGGGCATGTGATCTCCGAGCAGGGAGTGCATGTGGATCCGAAGAAGATAGAGGCTATAGTGAGTTGGGAAGCGCCAAAGAATGTGGCAGAAGTGAGGAGCTTTTTGGGTTTAGCAGGCTATTACAGGAGATTTGTGGAGGGATTCTCTATGATATCCGCTCCGATGACGAAGTTGCTTAGGAAGAATCAGAAGTTTGATTGGAGTGAGGATTGTCAGAGGAGCTTCGAGGAGCTCAAGCGCAGATTGACGAGCGCTCCAATTTTGGTTTTGCCTTCGGGAGATGAAGGTTATTCGGTATTTAGTGATGCTTCGAGGAAGGGTCTCGGATGTGTTTTGATGCAGGGAGATCGGGTAATTGCATATGCTTCGAGGCAGTTGAAGCCGTATGAGCTGAATTATCCGACGCACGATTTGGAGTTAGCAGCGGTGATATTTGCCTTGAAGATTTGGAGGCATTATTTGTATGGAGTTCAGACTTGGATCTTTACTGATCATAAGAGTCTGAAGTATTTGCTGAGTCAGAAGGAATTGAATTTGAGGCAGCGGAGGTGGTTGGAGCTACTAAAGGATTATGATTTGCTGATTGAGTATCATCCGGGCAAGGCCAATGTTGTGGCGGATGCCTTGAGCAGGAATTCTTCGATTTCGCATGTTCGATCGGTGTATCTTCCTTTATTGGAAGAGATGGCTAAGCTTAGGATAAGCTTGATGCAGGAAGAGCCGGATTGTCTTCTGGCTAATTTTCAAGTTAGACCGATGCTGACGGAAAAGGTTAGGGAATTGCAGACTCAGGATGCGGATTTGAGCAAGCTCAGGGATGAGATTCGGAAAGGCAAGGTTTCTGAGATCGATGTGCAGGATGACGGACTGATGACAGTTGGGAATAGGTTGTGTATTCCAGATGTGCGGGAGATCAAGGATGAGATTATGGATGAGGCACACAATGCGCCTTATGTCATGCATCCAGGTAGCACCAGGATGTATCGGGATTTGAGAGAGCACTTTTGGTGGAAAGGTATGAAGAGGGATATCGCGAGTTAAATCGATGAAGTGTCTAGTGTGTCGACAAGTCAAGGTGAACATCGTGCACCTTCGGCAGAGATTGAGGCCGTTGCCTATTCCGGAGTGGAAGTGGCAACGAGTGACGATGGACTTTTTGATGGGATTGCCTAGGACCAGCAGGAGGCATGATGCCATTTGGGTGATTGTTGATCGGTTGACTAAGTCAGCCCACTTTTTGGCGATTCGACAGACTGATTCTTTGCATGTTTTGGCAAAGAAATATATTGACGAGATAATGAGGCTGCACGGGATTCCGGATTTGATTGTGTCGGATCGAGATCCTCGGTTCACTTCGAGGTTTTGGGGCAGTTTGCAGGAAGCTTTGGGGACAAAGCTGAATTTTAATACGGCTTTTCACCCTCAGACGGATGGTCAGTCGGAGAGGACCATTCGGACTCTTGAGGGGATGCTTCGGGCTTGTGTGATGGATTTTCGAGGAGCATGGGATGAGCATTTGCCGTTGGTCGAATTCGCTTACAATAATTCGTACCATTCGAGCATTCAAATGGCTCCATATGAGGCATTGTATGGGCGGAGGTGTAGGACTCCGATCTGTTGGGATGAGGAATGAGAGAGGCAATTGGAAGGACCAGATTTGATTCAGATGACTATTGAGAAAGTCAATCTGATTAAGCAGCGGCTTAAGGCGGCATAGGACCGGATGAAGAGTTATGTTGATGCTCACCGAAAGGAGATGGAGTATGAAGTCGGTGAGAGGGTGTTCCTCAAGACATCTCCTTGGAAAGGAGTATTAAGATTCGGCAAGAAGGGGAAGTTGAGTCCGAGGTATGTGGGTCCTTATGAGATCCTTGAGAGGATTGGACCACTCGCCTACAGATTGGCATTACCTCCGGAGTTATCGCAGATTCACGATGTTTTTCATGTGTCCATGTTGAGGAGGTATAGATCGGATCCTTCTCACATCATTCAGGCTGGTGAGGTTCAGTTGCGAGATGATTTGAGTTATGAGGAGCTTCCAGTACAGATTTTGGATACCAAGGACAAGATTCTCAGGAACAAGACAGTTCAGCTAGTCAAAGTCCTGTGGAGGAATCATTCAGTAGAGGAGGCTACTTGGGAACCATTGGAGGCTATGCGGGAGAAGTATCCGCATCTATTCGATGATTCAGGTAAATTTCGAGGACGAAATTTCTTTTAAGAGGGGGAGAAATGTTAGACCCCGAATTTTTTTTATGATCTTATTCAGTATGAATTGTGATTTTTGCCTTAGTTTGATTAAATTGAGAGAATTATGGATAATTAAGGTCTAAATGTGGTTTAAATGAGCATTTGAGGATTTAAATTGTGTAAAGGCTTTTTGAGAGGTTAACTTAAGTTGTTTTGGGCTTGGGCTTATTAGGGAGGGTCCATGCCCTTAGGGTTTAAAGAAGAGACTTAGAATAGAAATAGAAAAGAGAAAGGAAAGGAAAAAGGAAAAATAGAAGAAGAAGATGTTAAGTCAAAACAGACTTCACGTATTAATTAATTTTGATAATAAACAAAGAGAAATATACGGAAGAAAAGCGAGGCGATATAAGCGATTTAAAGAAAATGCAGACGGAAGAAAAGCAGACTAAGAAAAGCGCGAGATGATACAAAAAGCGCATTTTAAGCTTTACGAAGACAAAAAGTCGATTTATATGAAAATAAGACGGAAGAAAGAAACATCGCTTTAAGGCGGTTCATGAGCTAAACTGAATAACCGCTTCTTTAAAGATTCAAGAAGCGAGATAGACAAGAAAGCAGTTGAAGTTCACTATAAATAAGAGTCGAGATTGAAGAAGAAATAACTTTTGGAAAAAGTGAATGAAACTCTGTGTATTCAATATCTGCTCATCTGAGAGAAAATTGCGAACTATTTTCGAGTGTATATTGTGAAGAGCAACTCTTTGTAAAAGCTCTTTATCGCTTTTCATTTTGAAAAGTGCTCTGAGATAGCTGAAGAGGCTAAGAGTAAAAGAATACTTGCTGTTAAGAGACTCAAGAGGCTCGATCTAAAGAATACTTGTAATCGGTTTGGAGATAGTGAAAATCTCGTAAGAATATCGAGGATGGGACGTAGCCCACGGTTTGGGGTAAACCAGGATAAAATTGCTGTGTTTCTCTCTCTAACTCTTACTTTTCTTAAATCGTAGTTTTCATTATTAACAAAGTTTTTCAAACTAGTTAAGAATTGATTTATGATAAGTTTTCTGAAAGAACAAGCAATTGTTATTGAAGGGATTAAAAAAAAGTTTATCACAATTCAACCCCCCCTTCTTGTGTATCTTGGTCATATTATTACTCAATATATTAACGTGTGATTTACTTCAATTGGTATCAGAGCGAGGTGTTCAAGAATCACTCTAATAAAGTGTGAACTAAAGAAAATGGTGGAATCACACACGTATATTGCAGAAGGAGCCTCAGTCACCAGACCTCCAGCATTCAATGGTGAAGACTACCACTATTGGAAGGATCGGATGAGATTGTTTATCGAGTCTACTCACATTGACCTTTGGGACATCATCGAGAATGGACCTTACACACCTGAAGATGATGATAAAAATCCAATTCCACGAGAAAGATGGACAACTGAGCAAAAAGCAAGATTTCAACTAAACTCCAAAGCGAAATTTTTCTTGAGTTGTGCATTGAGCAGAAGCGAGTATGACAAAGTGCATGGATGCGATACTGCCAAAGAAATGTGGGATACATTATCAATTGCACATGAAGGAACAAATCAAGTGAAGGAGTCCAAGATAAGTATTTTGGTGCATCAGTACGAGTTATTCAAGATGAAAGAAGAAGAGACCATTGATCAAATGTTTGGAAGATTCCAAACAATTGTTAATGGGCTAAAAGCTCTTGGAAGAGCGTTAACAGATCAAGACCATGTTCGAAAGATTTTGAGGAGTCTCGCCAAAAGATGGAGACCCAAAGTAATCGCTGTATAAGAAGCCAAAGACCTAAGCGTCTTCAAGCTTGATGAATTGCTTGGATCGTTGAAGATACACGAAGTAGAGCTTGATCACGAAGATAAGCCCAAAAAGGAGAAGTCCATAGCGCTCAAAGCAAGTCAAAAGAATCACAAAATCCAAAGAAGAAAACAAAAGGAATACATCAAAGGCGTTAAAGATTGAAGAAGCAAGGATGATGATTCCAAAGTCGAGTCTGAATCAAGTGATGAAGGCGATGAGCTATCTTTCATTTCAAGAAAGATAAGAAGAATGTGGAAAAAGAGTCCAAAGGAAATTCAACATTTAGAAGGAACAATGGCAAAGACGATGAAAAGTCGATAAAGCATCCATTACCGTTATGAATGCAAGAAGCGGGACATTACAAGTCCGAGTGTCCAATGTTGAAAAGACAACCCGGAAGGAGTAGAGATAACAAGAAAAGCATGATGGCAACGTGGGAAGATCTGGATTCATCGTAATCGGATACAAGTTCACAAGCGTCGTAACATGCTAACATATGTCCGTAGTGAAGAAGAAAGTGATGAGGAGGTAACTTCCACTATAATGATATACAAGATGCATATTCGAATTGTTAGAGGATTCTCATGCTATTCGAAGCAAAGACAAGTCTGTTGAAGAAGAAATATGTAAAACCTCAAACATACTCATGAGATAGAGAGTGAGAATATAAGTTTGAGAAAGCAAGTTGAGGAATTGAATAACAACAAAGTTGTAGATAGATCTCAAGAGATTAATCAATTGAAATCGAGAATTAATAATCTATCAATTGATCTAGCTAAATTTACGAGATAGTTCAAAAAGATGAATAAAATGATAGGAGAATCTGAGACATCAGGGGATAAAAGCTGGATTAGGGTTTACTAAAATAAGCTGACATTACGTAGTAAAATCGGTTGCTCGAAAAAATAAGAAAAGATATCAATCGATTTTCGGAAAGATCATCAACATTATCATTCTACACATCATTATCATTCATTACATCGTACTAACCCTAAAGGACCCAAGAGAATCTGGGTACCTAAAATAATATAATATCTCCCACGAAATCCTTCGTTGGAAGAACCAAGAAGCACCATTGGTATATGGACGGTGGATGCTCGCGTCACGTAATGAAAACAAGTCTATGTTCCTAGATCTTGATCAAGAAAGGAGGATCAAGAACTTTTGGAGACAACCAACAAGGAAAGATAATCGGGTTTGGTAAGATTGGTAAGAATTCTCATGCATGCATTAATAACGTCTTACTAGTTGATGGTTTAAAGCATAACTTGATAAGTATTAGTCAATTATGTGATTACGGTTTTGAAGTTTCTTTTAATAAAAATTTTGTGAAGTCGAAACAAAGATGGTTCCATCTTCTTTTCAGCCAAAAGACGAAACAATCTTTATAAAATTGATTTAGATGTTTTTCAGGTCTCAAAATATTTCATGTTTTCTATCTCTTCAAGATGAAAGACGATCGGCATAAAAACTAGGTCATGTCGGTTTTAAACATATTTCAAAACTTTTGAAACATGATTTGGTAAAAGGTTTGCCACAAATTCGTTTTGACAAAGATTTCTTTTGTGAAAGTTGTCGAAAGGAAACAAGTTAAAACCTCTTTCTTCAAAACATTTCATAACTTCTTCTGCACCACTTGAGTTGTTACATATGGACTTATTTGGTCCAACAAGAACAATAAGTCTTGGTGGAAAGAAGTATGGACTTGTGATTGTTGATGATTTTACAAGGTTTTGTTGGATACTTTTTCTATCACATAAAGATGAGTCTTTCAAGTCTTTTAGAAACCTTTCCATGAGATTACAAAATGAAAGAGGAATGTCTATAGCAAGCATAAGGAGTGATCATGGAGGAGAATTTGAAAATGAGAAGTTCAGAGTATTCTGCGAAGAAAAAGGAATTTTTCATAACTTCTCTGCCCCAAGGACTCCACAGCAGAATGGAGTTGTTGAGAGGAAGAATAGGACGATTCAAGAGATGGCAAGAACAATGCTGTGCGAGATGAATCTTCCTAAATACTTCTGGGAAGAAGCTGTCAATACAGCATGTTACATTCAGAATAGAGTGCTGCTGCGACCAATGCTGAAGAAAACTCCCTATGAGTTGTGGAATGGAAGGAGACCAAACATTTCTTATTTCCATCCTTTTGGCTGCAAGTGCACTCTTCTGAATACAAAGGATGCTCTGGACAAATTTGATGCGAAGACACTTTCAGGAATTTTTCTAGGCTATTCTCTCACTTCAAAGGCATTTAGAGTCTTCAACCTCACCTCAAAGACTGTTGAAGAAACTATTCACGTTAAGTTCAATGATAGCTCTCAACCCAATAAGAAAGAGGAATCAGAAGATGATGCTGTTACAGTGCCCTTGACGCAGTGTAAGGAAGTATCCTCATCAGGAACACTTCATGATGAAAAGACAAATATCTCTAAGAATTTTGAGTTAAAGAAAGATTGGAGATACAAAAGCTCTCATCCTAAAGAGTCAATTATCGGAGAAACCTCAGAAGGTGTAAGAACAAGGTCCAAGTTCAGAAGAGAAGCCAACGTGGCATTTATATCTGAAGTAGAACCTAAAAAGATTGACGAAGCTCTAAAAGATGAAGCATGGATATTAGCTATGCAAGAGGAGTTGAATCAATTCAGTAGGAATAAAGTCTGGTCCTTAGTTCCTAAACCTAAAAAGAAATCCATTATTGGTACTAGATGGATATTCAAGAATAAGCTAGACGAATCAGGAAAAGTAAGTTGCAACAAGGCAAGATTAGTAGCACAAGGCTATAATCAGCAGGAAGGAATAGACTATAATGAGACATATGCTCCAAAGAGTAAGACTTGAAGCAATAAGGATCTTTGCTTGCATATGTTGTTTGCCATGACATAAAGCTTTTTCGATGGATGTAAAAAGTGCATTTACGAATGGCTTTATAGATGAAGAAGTCTATGTCAAGCAACCTCCTGGATTTGAGGATATAAAGTATCCAGATCATGTCTACGAGACTTCATAAAGCCTTATATGGATCAAACAGGCTCTAGAGCATGGTATGATCGTCTGAGCTCATTTCTTATTGAAAATGGATTTACTAGAGGTAAAGTTGACAAAACTCTTTTTAGGAAGAATTTGAATAATGATTTTATTATTGTGCAAATCTATGTTGATGATATTATTTTTGGTGCCACCTCAAAAAGTTATGCATAAGCTTTGAAAATATGATGAAAATGAATTTGAGATGAGCATGATGGGTGAGTTAAAATTCTTTCTTGGATTGCAAGTAAAGCAAACTAAGGATAAGATTTTTATCCATCAACAAAAATATGTCAAAGAATTGTTGTCTAAATTTGATATGCGATGTTAAAAGTATGTCTACACCGATGCATCCTTCAAACTTGTTGTCGAAAGACGAAAGTGGTAAGAAGGTGGATCAAACCCTATTAGAGGATGATTGGTTCTTTGCTTTATCTTACAAAGACAAGTAGACGACATTCTATTCAAGTGTATGCTTGTGTGCAAGGTTTCAGTGATCTAGAGAATCTCATTACATAGTTTGTAAAGAATTTTGAGATATCTCGCAGTACTACCGATCTTTGCTTAATGTATGAGAAAGGTAAAGATTTCAGTTGAATGGATATTGCGATCGGACTATGCGGTGATAGGATTGAAAGGAAGAGCACGAGTGGTGGTTGTCACTACCTTGGACCAAACTCGTGTCATGGTCAAGCAAGAGACAAAGCTCGATTGCATTATCAACCGCAAAGTGAATATATGTCTGCATGAAGTTGTTGTTCACAATTACTATGGATCAAGTATCAATTGGAGGACTACTCAATACAAGAGGAAGAGATTCCAATATCTGCGACAACACCAAATACCATCGACTTGTCAAAGAATCCAATTCAACATTCAAGGGTGAAGCACATTGAAGTTAGACATCATTTCTTGAGAGATTACGTTCGGAAGAAAGTTGTCGATCTACAATTTGTGGAAGCGAAATTTCAGTGGGCGATATCTTCACAAAACCACTAAGTGAAGATCGCTTTAAAGAAATCGAGCCTTGACCTCAATATGGTGATGTTATCGGACCAATCATCCGGTTTTTCACAAAGAAGAAAGAGATGAGCGGAGGAGTTAACGGAACAATCATCAGTTTTTCGCAAAGAAGAAACAGATAGATGGAGGAGTTAACGGACCAATCATCTAGTTTTTCGCAAAGAAGAAACAGATAGACGGCAGAGTTAACAGATTGATCATCTGATTTTTCAAAAAGAAAGACAATGAAACGGTGGAGTTAAACGGCGTTGACGGTTTCAGACTTAAAACTTCTTTCACAAAGAAAATTTTAGAGGAAAAGGTCATCGGATCATCGAGAAGTACAATCGTTCTAGAATTTGCTATAAAATTCCTAAAACTGACGTTTGGGATCTCTAACAAATTCAGAAATTGCTAGTTCTCTGAAATCTCTCTGAAAATTCTTCAAGCGAGTTCCTATTCACTCAGAATCAACAAGATGAATGTCAAGCCCATTTTGCGAGTTGATCAAGGAGCAAGCTGGGAAGATTGGTAAACTTTGAAGATCTAAGAAGGAACAAATGGATATAGATAGGAGATAATAGCGGCGGGATGGAGAAACTTCTTTCAAATACGAGAGCAAGTTTATCTCAGCGAAGTTTATGAGTTACGAAACATACTAAAGCTGTGGATAATACAATCGATATCGTATGTAGAAACACTCCTGTTATAGTAACCAAGGAGTTCTTGGAAAGAGTCCTTTGAATGTCCGTGTAGTGGAGTTCAACCTACTAACATGGTGAAATGGATGACTAAGCTGAAGTTGAGCGAAGATGAAGTTACTCGTCAACTTTATGGTCGAAACAACCCAATCGAAAGAAGAGCCTCTTGGCTTGTACCAAAAGGCAAGGGTTTTGTTTCTTTGTTTTGTGTGTTGTGTGTTACCTAGGATAGGTTCAAGACATCAAGTCACTACTTTGGATGAACAATGTATCCTTCATCTCTGAATCACCAACCAATAGATTTACCATTTTGATTTATCAATATATGGTTAAATCAATAAAGGATACAAACACTCTCCAGTATGGGATGTTGTTGACAAGGATGTTTAAAGAATCGGAATCGATTGGGTTGGGAGTCGCATGGAAGGTATCAGAAGAAGTTATATAGATTCTACATCGATTGCCAAAATGGGTGCGAGATTTTCGAGACAAACAAGGAGCGAAAAGAATCAAGGAAAGCAACAACTAAGGGGAGCCTAAACCAAGAAATCTTCTATAAAGGAGAGAAGATCACACTCTCGAGTCGAAGTCAAGATCTGCTCGATTTTTGAATCGGTGACTTAAAGCGGAAAGGAACCTTTGGTGAGTAACATTCATAAGCAAGCAAGAACGTCACCCACAAAGGAAACTGTATGACGAGAAAAAGCCAGATCCTTCCAGAGATTCAAGCAAACCAAAGCATTATGAGCAGACAGAGATCAACACTACAAAATCAACATCATCAATCCTTGAAAAGTTTGAAACTCAATCTCAAGGAAATGAAGGAAAAGGAAAGTAGAAGAACTGAGAAGAAGAAAGTTCAATCCAAGAGGTCACCAAGGTTAAAGAAAATGAGTGCAAGAAAAGAAGAAAATCCAACAACGAGGCAAAGACTAAGAAGACAAGACTAGAAGAAAGCTGTTGTTGACATTTCTAAAAATCTGCTGCATGTCTTTGTTAGTCTTTGTTGATCTTCTTTGAAGTCAATATGGAAGCCGCCATCTTGAAGCGATTGTGGAAGCTGTTAAGGGTAATATTAAGGATTCTCACAAAATTCTTAATAATCCAATTTTTGAAGAAATAGTTCCTACTACTTTTCAGTCCACATTTGTCCATAAACAAGTTGCTACACATGTTTTGGGACAAAAGGCTACTTCAAAAGTTGTAAGTGTGATGACTAATGTTCCATCCAAGTATTTATCTTTTCAAAGAAAGATGGGAACATAGATTGGTTGTAATAGAGGAGAAGAAGACCAAGTCTGTCATCATCAAGAGACAAACCAAAGAGATATGTGAAAGCCTTCTTCAAATCAGTTGAATATGATAATGACATTTTACATCATTGGATAGGGGTTACAAAATTTCTATGATCAAGCGAAGAGTTGGGAGAGAACCATATCCACCAGAGCCATTTGGAGAGCGTATCACTTCTTATCCTATCTTGGCGATACAATAATCAAGGTGGTACGATCTTGACCACCAAATTTTGTTGAACTCAATTATGAGAAGCTAAAGTGAAAGTTCAACTGAGCCAAGATTGGATGACATGTCTGCGATCAGTTGAAGAGGCAGTAAAATTGATTGATGCAGCATGTAAGGAGAAAAGGAGTAGTAAGTCCATCTGCGTGTATCAAGATCCAGGACCAAGTCTAACTAAGGCAACAGCAGATGATCTACAAGGAGGCAATATCAGAATGGGTCAGTATTGTTCTGTTCTGATTGGCAACTCAGAATGTTGTTTTACTATAATACAGAACATTCTACAAAATCGACCTCTGTGGGAGATCACTTCAATTACAGAAGCTATGCCATGGTTTGAACGCACTTTTCAACGAATAAGAGATTCCTATGATCTTGATATCAATGAACAAGTTGTATTTGTTCCTCCTCCTCTTCTGCAAATCATTGAACCAAATGTCTTTAACAAGGAAGCTTATACTGACAACGGTGGCTATCGTTGAAAAGCAAGTTGTTAAGACGGTACCCTCATTGCAGATGAATCATCAACTCTAAAGAAGCAGTTTCGGAAGCTTGATAAAGATATGAAGAAGATTAAGAAGATCTGAAAAAGTTGGTGAAGCAGATTGGAAAATAATTTTTGATCAATAACAAATAGGGGAGAAGGGAGAAGGAAGAGAGAGGGAGAAGGAAGAAATCAATTTGGAAGGATGAAGATTTTTTATCTCAATACTTCAGATAATTCACAAGTATATGATACTTTTCATATTTCTCACAAGTATTTGTTATTATCAAAAGGGGAGAATGTTAAGTCAAAGCAGACTTCACGTATTAATTAATTTTGATAATAAACAAAGAAAATATCTGGAAGAAAAGCGAGCGATAAAAGCGGACTAAAGAAAATGCGACGGAAGAAAAGCAGGCGGAAGAAAAGCGGGCGATACAAAAAGCGATTTAAGCTTTACGAAGACAAAAAGTGACGATATGAAAATAAGACGGAAGAAAGAAACATCAGTTTAAGGCGGTTCGAGCTAAACTGAATAACCGTTCTTTAAAGATTCAAAGCGAGATAGAAGAAAGCAGTTGAAGTTTCGACTATAAATAAAATCGAGATTGAAGAAGAAATAACTTTGGAAAAAGTGAATGAAACTCTGTGTATTCAATATCTGTCTATCTGAGAGAAAAATTGCGAACTATTTTTGAGTGTATATTGTGAAGAGCAACTCTTTTGTAAAAGCTCTTTATCAGTTTTTCATTTTTGAAAAAGTGCTACAGATAGCTGAAGAGGCTAAGAGTAAAAGAATACCTTGCTGTTAAGAGACTGAAGAGGCTCAATCTAAAGAATACTTGTAATCAGTTTGGAGATAGTGAAAATCTCAGAAGAATATATGAGGACTGGACGTAGCCCACGGTTTGGGGTGAACCAGGATAAAATTGCTGTATTTCTCTCTCTAACTCTTACTTTTCTTAAATCGTAGTTTTCATTATTAACAAAGTTTTTCAAACTAGTTAAGAATTGATTCTGATAAGTTTTTCGAAAGAACAAGCAATTGTTATTGAAGGATTAAAAAAAAGTTTATCACAATTCAACCCCCCCTTCTTGTGTATCTTGGTCATATTATTACTCAATATATTAACGTGTGATTTACTTCAGAAGAGAAGAGAGGGTGTCGTAGCCGTGGGAGGAGAGGAAGAAGAAGAGAAGAGATTTTGCGATTTCTGAGGTTTTCAAGCGATTGAAGCATTTTCCGGTAAGTTTAGTGCTTTCCTATCTTGGTTTGATTAGATTTAAACTTAAAGGATGTTAAATCCGTAAGAATCGAAGGTTTTAGGGTTTTAGGGTGAAAACGGTGAGATTCCTTGGGTTGATGCGTTTGTGGTTGATTTGAAGTCTAGAATGGGTTAGAAATGCCTTATAAGACTTGATCTACTGTTTGGATGTGTTAGATTTTGTTAAGGAAAATAATCGATGTTGGGTTCTGCAGAAAATCTGGGTTTCGGAATCGAGCAGACCCGCACGTCGCGACGTGCGTATGAATGGCACCGCGGCGTGTGGGGAAGGGAGTCACGTCGCGACGTGTAAATTAATTTAGGATTATTAAATCATGACGTGTGGTTGCAAGAGACGCGTCGTGACGTGCAATGTTTGTTACCATGAGGAGCATCTGGCGAAACAAGCCTTCGCCGCAGCGATAGGGTTAGTTAAATCATGGCGACGACTTGACGTCATGGCGAGCCCCCTGTTTCCGAAAGTGAGATTTTTAGTATTTTTTGGCATATCTTTTGGTATAGATGCCCGATTGAGATGATTTTGGATTCGTTGTGATCTAGAAATAAAAGACTACAAGTTGTATGAAGAAGGGAAGTTCGAAATTTTAGGAGGAATCGGATGGGGACTTTTAACGCTTTACGTTTTGCTTTTCAAGCTTTGATTATATTTGCTATGGACATTAATTGTATGGAAACTTGGTTTATTATAGGAAACCAAGCTGATTTGACCCAATTGCAAGAGGAAGGACGACAGTGAGTCTGATACTCAAGCGATACTAGGTGGGTAATATGTTTATGGTTATTGAGTGTATGGGCAATTGCATGATGTGTGCTTACTTGCAATATATGAAATTACTTGTATTGAATTACATGAGGAATTTTGAATATGCTTTTTATTATGATAGAATTATGCATGGCTTGATAAGCCTTATGGAAATGGAAAGAATGGAAAGAATGGAAATTATGATATGCTTTGAGCATGATTCGAATGGATTATGTGCTTTGTTTGGGTAAGAGAGTTACGGATGGAGTCATGTGCACGTTGACATATTAAAAGCCTTCTCCCGACTGCCCGCTTGTGGCAACGAGCTCCTTGAGAAATCAGACTCGGATGGATTTACGGATTTACCCTTGGGTTATCCGGATGGATTAGGGAACTCTCGAGCCAATTGATTGTGCATACATGATGGATTTGTTGAGCATAACACCTGATGAATTTGACAGCTATGTTGCATAATGATTGATATGTTGAGGAATAGTGAATGCATGACTTATGTTATATGAATATGAATTGAATTGATGAATCGTGAATTGCTAATGATCTATGACTATATATATGTATATTGCTTGATTGTGTGGCTCGTTGCCAATGGCTATAAACGTATATGCCACTAAGCTTCGCAGCTCACCCCATTACTCTCCCCTCCTCAGGTGCAGATCGAGACGAGTGTCGACCTTGCAGGGCATCAGAAACTTCGAGCTAGCTAGGAACTTGTATAAGTTAGTCCTTTGGTTGGCCCTCCGAGCATGTCATCATGGAACATACTTTGTATTTGAGATTTCATGTTATTTTGTATTACGCTGCATTTGAGAATAGTGTTGAATGCTTTTGTATGACAATGACGGATGAATTATGCTTATGGAATGATGAATGCATGTTTAGAATGCACATGTAGAATATGTATATGTGTGAGTATATGTATGTGTGAATCGAATACGTTCTTTGTATGGATGTTGGGATTGGGTCCGATGGTATATGGAGCACCCGTCGCCAGCGCGACCCGAGGGACCGTCCTCGGGGATTCGGACTTACGGGGCCCGGGCCCAACATTAAGTCTTGTCCAAGCCTTCTTTATTCCTTTCTTTCAAAAACTTCTCTCTCTCCGAGACATAGAGCTTTCCCACCCAAAATATCTTCTAAGGGACTTTGGTGTTCTTCCTTTCTTTCACCAACCTTTCTCTACCATTGGTGTTTTCGACTCTAAGGAGAAACCAGAAGCTGATCTTTTCGTGTGGAGTTTAGGGCTTGAAGATTTGTTTGAGTTCTCAACAGGTAAGTGTCAGAGAAATCCCTTGCTGTTAGGGATTTGTGAAATAAAGTTGAGAGATTTCTGTCATCTTCATGGAAAAATGTATTTCATATGTTTGTTCATAAATACTGGGTAGTTGGAGAGAAATAAATTATGTTATAGTGTTAAATGAGTTGTTGAGAAATCTTTTGGTGTTCGGTGATATGATCTATATAAGTGGACATGTTCTGGACAGAAAAATCAGCTGAAGGAAAATCAGCTGAAGAAAAAGCAGATGATATAGACTTGATATTGATAGATTTGGACAAATTTTCCTTCTTGAAAGTTGTAGATCTCTCTTTTCTCTATGAGATAGATGCCAATTTTGTCCAATTTGAATATCGGAGTCAAAAGATATGATCTATATAAGTGGACATGTTCTGGACAGAAAAATCAGCTGAAGGAAAATCAGCTGAAGCGAAAATCAGCTGAAGGAAAATCAGCTGAAGCAAAAGCAGACGATATGGACTTGATATCGATAGATTTGGACAAAATTTCCTTCTTGAAAGTTGTAGATCTCTCTTTTCTCTATGAGATAGATGCCAAGTTTGTCCAATTTGAATATCGGAGTCAAAAGATATGATCTATATAAGTGGATATGTTCGACGGAAAAATCAGTCGAAGCGAAAATCAGTGAAGCGAAAATCAAGTGAAGCGAAAATCAATCAAGGAAAATCAGCTGAAGCGAAAATCAGCTGAAGCAAAAATCAGCTGAGCGAAAACCAGCTGAAGCAAAATCGAGACGGAAGGAAAGCGATTGCATGCATAGATCGATATTTGAGGATAACTTGAGCTATAGAGCTCCAAATGACTGATTCTTGAAGCATTGGATTCCTAACACATTTCCTTATCTCTCCACAAACAATTTATGGTTTTTAGTATTAAATTGGAAATGATTGATTGAATCAAAGTAAGGGTATTGGTGGAGGAAACATGAACTAGATGTTTTATTGAACATGTTTGATATCTTGATGATATCTTGTGCGTGGTATTCCTATTAAGGTGATACTTGATTAGTTATGAACTAGAGAAAGAAGTCTATAATTGTGATAAAGATTGAGAGTTTGAATTTTAATTTCACGGGATTGCAATTATCGAAAGAGAGTCCATTATAGTTTAATGTGTCGAAGAGTTATGTTGTAACTAGCGGAGTATGATTAGAGTTCGAGTGAGTGAAGTTGAATTTAAGGGAATGCTATTGATCTAGTGAATAGTGAATTGTGATTGTGAAGCGAGAGATAGCGATTTGGGTCTTAGTGTTGGAAATCATGATCATGCATCATATAGTTTGAATTAAGACATGTGCATCGATGAATTGAATTAATTGAGCAAGTGGTGATGATAATTCATTTGAATTGTTATAGGCGTCGTTGGATCGACGGACCACAGACATTCTGGGATTTCGAGCGATGAGCTTCGGAAGTTCTGGTGAGTAACCTAGTTGGTTCCTCATTTTTATGTGATTAAATGTCTTTGTGAATATGTGTGAATTAAGTGTCAAAGTGAGTAATATAAATGTGAAGTGAATGAGCTAAATGTGATAAGTGTTAGTGATTGCACCAAGTGTGATTTATAAATGTGAATACACATGAATGAGAATCAGCGTATAAAATTGTGAGTAAGTGTTTTGATTGTGATTAGCGAGTGAAGTGAGATAAATGTGTTAGAGGCTGTGCAAGTGTTAGTGCATGCTAAGCTTGAACATAAGTGGTAATGTCGGTTGTGGCTGGAGCTTAGTGATCGAGCTTTAAGCTCGATATCGTTGAATGGGCCTAAGGCCAAAAGGAAATAGTGCATACCCGAGGGCTCTCCTATTCCTAAAGTGAGTGGGCGATAGTGCATACCCCGAGGACTCTCCTACTTGCCAAAATGTGAATATTGCCGCTCAGTCACAAACATCATAAAATGAGAAGCTGCATACATTATGCATTTGTCGATATAGCGAAATTGTGAATACGTGTGATGTGTGCATAGTGTGAATTGATATGTGATAGTGTAGCTGTGTAAATTGTGTAAAGTGTTTATAGTGTTATAAATTGTGTTAAAATATATCTATGAGATATATATTAGATGTATATGCATGAGTTGGGTGAACCATCGATGATGGTTTCTCATTGAGTTCATAAACTCACCCACATTGCAATATATTTTTCGAGACGTCAGTTGGACTCTAGCTCCGTGTCGGACATTTCTGCGCAGTGCGTCGTGATCAAGTGCGATGATGGATCGCAGTCGGTCACCGGGGTGACTTCTTTTGGGACTATATTTTTGGGATGATCTAGTATAGACGTTTTATCGGTTTCCTTTTGGGATTGTGGTATGATTGTAGGGGTGATAGGTAGTCTATATTTTGGATTGATATTGTGAAATGAAAGAAATATTGTGGTTTTAAATATTAGTGAATTGCATGTTGCGGTTTAATTTTATTGATGCCATGCGAGTATCTAGTGATTGTTTCGTTTAGTAACACTTCCTTACTGTGGGATATGCGTCGGAACGACCCACGGGCGTCCCGTGCGTACCCTACGGCAAGGGGGCGCTACATTGGTGGTATCAGAGCATGGTTTGGCATCTTTTGGGCATAGAGTATTTTAGGCTTGAATTTCAGTGAGAAAAGCAGAAATTGATCAGATTCTCGTTTGTTTTAGGTCATCCGTTCTTGGAGAGCAAATGGATCAACCAGCTGACCTAGGATCCGTGGGAGCTAGTAGAGAGTCCCCTATGCCTCGTTCTGATGAGATGCCTCCCAGAGTTCCCGTTATTGGGGAGAGGAGATATGATTTGCTTGCGTGGCGAGGCGGTTGACTTCTATGGTAGCACCGACCACTGCGGAGGTCGAGGATGGTTAGAGAGGATGAAGAGTCCTCGACCAAATGGGCTGTGATTACGAGGAGAGGTTCGACTATCGGTGTCTTTGCTTGAGGTTACGCATATCGGTGGTGGAAGATCGTTAAAGGCGGTACCACGGACCACGCACTCTAAGTTGGGAGGATTTCTGAGGCGTTCAAGGATAATTTCATGCCCAAGATTTATCTGGACATGAAATTGCAGGAGTTCTTAGAGTGAGGCGAGGCGGTTATGCATGGCCGACTATTAGGTTCGGTTCAACCAGTTGTTGGCGTATGCTTCCTCATTAGTGGCTTCTGAGGCTGACAAGTGTCGGCGTTTTGAGGGCGGACTCAATTTGGAGATCCGTACCACTGTTGGCGAATCGGACATGGCGGTTTCATTGGTGAGGCGTCATTGTGAGATTGAGCAATTGTTGAGACAGAGGCGATCGAGACTGGATCGGGACCCGAGGCAAGAGGCCCGATGTGATCGAAGCGGTGATAGCAGAGGGTCGATGGCGACAGGCAGATCCTTGGTCATCTGGAGGTGATAAGCGATTCGATTTGGGCGAGAGGCGATTGCCCAGTCTAGTGGTGGTTGCAGCGATGCTAGAGGTTCGGGGCAGAGTATTCCGCTGTGTGAGTTCTGCGAGAGGAGGCACAATGGAAGTCTTTGGAGGACTCTTGGAGCATGCCTCGAGTGTGGTTCGATGGACCACCACTCAAAGTGCCCTTTTCTTGTGGAGGCCCGATCTGCTGCGGCGGTAGATCGAGCAAGTTACTTGGTGCAGCCAGAGCCGTGGAGGTGGCTCTGGTTGGAGAGGCCGAGGCAGAGCAGAGAGATCAGTGATGAGATCTGAGGGGCAAAGCAGTGGTCAGAGACCCCAGGCCAGAGTCTATGCTATGACTCGGCAGGAGGCCCAGGAGTCTCCGGATGTCGTTGCAGGTATGGTTCTGATTTATGGTTTTGAAGCATATGCATTGATGGATCCTGGATCCACTCATTCATTTATTACACCGCATATGGCATGTAGATTGCATTGTGATAGGGAGAGGTTGCAGTGTGCGCTAGAGGTGAGTACACCTCTAGGTAGTACGACAGTGTTGGGAGAGGTCTGCAAGAGATGTGTGATAGTGATTGATCAGGCAGAGTTGAGTGCAGATCTTATAGTGTTGTCCCTGAGAGAGATTGATGTGATCCTAGGGATGGACTAGCTTACTGCCCATAGAGCTGTGATGGATTGTTTTACCAAGGAGGTTGTGTTAGAATCTCCTGGTCAGCCGAGAACTGTTTTTCGAGGTATTAGCCAGCGATGTCGGCTAGGATGATTTAGTTTCGAAAGTGCCACGAGGTTGATGCGAGGGGGTTGTGAGGCCTATTTGGCTCACATGATTGATTCCAGAGTTGAGCAGAGTTTTGAAGATGTTCCCGTGATCAGGGAGTTTCCGGATGTGTTCCCCGATGAGCTACCGGGTTTACCGCCGGATCGGGAGACAGAGTTTGTGATAGACCTCGTTCCAGGTGCAGCCCCTATATCTATACCTCCATATAGGATGGCACCGGTGGAACTGAGAGAGCTTAAGGCTCAGTTGCAGGAGTTATTAGATAAGGGGTTTATTAGACCAAGTGTTTCGCCGTAGGGAGCTCCAGTGTTGTTCGTGAAGAAGAAAGATGGGACTTTGAGACTGTGTATCGATTATAGGCAGCTTAATCGGGTTACTGTCAAGAATAAGTACCCACTGCCTAGGATCGATGATCTATTTGATCAGTTGCAGGGAGCTCGAGTGTTTACCAAGCTGGACTTGAGGTCAGGGTATTATCAGTTGAGGATCGCAGAGGCCGATGTGCCAAAGAGTGCGTTCAGGAGTAGGTATGGGCATTTCGAGTTCCTAGTGATGCCGTTTGGGTTGACCAATGCCCCGGAAGCCTTCATGGCTTTGATGAATAAGGTATTTCAGCCCTACCTTGATCAGTTTATGATTGTGTTCATTGATGATATCCTAGTGTATTCGAGGAGTAGGCAGGATCATGTGGAACATCTGAGGATCGTGTTGCAGATCATGAGAGAGAGGCAGCTGTTTGCCAAATTTATGAAATGTGAATTTTGGCTGGATGAGGTAGTGTTCCTAGGGCATATTGTGTCTGGTGAGGGTATCCGGGTAGATCCTCACAAGATTGAGGCAATGTAGAGTTGGGAGGTTCCGAGGAACGTATCAGAGTTGCGTAGTTTCCTCGGACTAGCAGGGTATTACCGGAGGTTTGTCGAAGGGTTTTCGGTGATTTCGGCCCCTTTGACGAAACTTCTGAGGAAGAATGTGGTTTTCAGATGGACAGATGAGTGTCAGAGGAGTTTAGGCATCGATTGACCACGGCACCAGTGTTGGCTTTGCCGTCAGGGTCCGGAGGATTTGAGATATTCAGTGATGCTTCGCAGTAGGGTTTAGGTTGTGTGTTGATGCAGCATGGGAGAGTGATAGCGTATGCCTCGAGACAGTTGAGGTCTCATGAGAGGAATTATCCAGTGCATGACTTAGAGTTGGCTGCAGTAGTGTTTGCTTTGAAGATCTGGAGACATTATCTGTATGGTGAGACGTTCCAGATCTTCACGGATCATAAGAGTTTGAGATATATGTTGAGTCAGAGAGAGCTGAACCTGAGACAGAGGAGGTGGATTGAGCTTTTGAAGGATTATGACCGCACGATTGAGTATCATCCAGGAAGGCCAATGTGATGGCGGATCGTTGAGTAGGAAATCTCATGTCGGTCTGTTTCAGTTGAGTGAGAGATTGCCCGTTTGATTCATTGAGGGCACTTAATGTGCGATAGATTTGGCTTAGGATGGAGCCTTAATAGCTACTCGAGATTGAGGCCGATGTTACGAGGATCGGATCGGGGCGATTCGATGTCGAGGATCCGATGTTAGTGAGATTGATGGATAGAGTTAGAGTGGTCGAGTTCAGATTTTGAGTTGAGAGATGAGACTCTTTGGATGGGTCAGAGATTATGGGTGCCTGATGTGGATGAGCTGAGACGAGAGATTCTGGAGGAGGCGCATGTGGCTGCCTATGCGATGCATCCTGGTGTCACCAAGATGTATAATACTCTTGATCAGTTGGCCCAGAAGTATGTGGCAGAGATTGTGCGACTGCATGGGGTTCCAGTATCGATTGTGTCAGATAGGGATCCCAGATTACTGAGAGGATTGGACCATTGGCCTATAGACTGAGATTGCCTAGTGAGATATCCCAGTTGCATGATGTGTTTCATGTGAGTATGCTCCGGAGATATCGCTCAGACCCGACTCATATGATCCCGGCTCAAGAGATCGAGATAGCGAGTGATTTGAGTTATGTTGAGGAGCCGGTGCAGATTATCGGATCGCGGGTCAAGCAATTGAGGAGCAGGGTGATTCCATTGGTGAAAGTCCTATGGAAGAACCATTCTTCAGAGGAGGCAACATGGGAGACTGAGGAGCACATGAGGAGGCAGTACCCTCATCTGTTCGACCAGTCAGGTATGAAATTTCGGGACGAAATTTTCTTTTAGGAGGGGAGAATTGTAGCATCCCGTTACCGATGCGATGAGCATCGTGTTATGAGTGTAGAGTTGTTAGTGCTTAATTTGTGATCGAGTGTTTTGTGGCCTCTGATTTTAGAGAGATAGATCATTTTGCACATGCATATACATAGTGACATGCATTCATGATTGTTCCGGCATTTGATAGTGATTGTGTTTGGAAAAGTGAAATTGAGATGATTTTGTGAATTGTGATTATTAAAAATGTTGAAATAATTGGGTTAGTGAAATCTTGCGATTTTGAATTTTGGTTGAATTATTGTATTTGTATATGTTGGTAAAGTTATGGTGTATTGAAAGCTATATTTATAGTTGGGAGCAAGAAATAAATTAAATGAGGTTTTGGAGATAGTTTGGTTATATTGGAAAGGGGAGAACTAAATGGAGTTAGTTCAAAAGTAACTAAGTTAGAGTTTATTCATTAAGAAAGTGACATGTGTACTTGGACTTTGTACTCTAGCTAGGAGTAGGTGGTCACTATTCCTTGAGGGCTGATGAGTTAAGTCTTGTCCAAGCCTTCTTTATTCCTTTCTTTCAAAAACTTCTCTCTCTTCGAGACATAGAGCTTTCCCACCCAAAATATCTTCTTAGGGACTTTGGTGTTCTTCCTTTCTTTCACCAACCTTTCTCTGCCATTGGTGTTTTCGACTCTAAGGAGAAACCAGAAGTTAATCTTTTCGTGTGGAGTTTAGGGCTTGAAGATTTGTTTGAGTTCTCAACAGGTAAGTGTCAGAGAAATCCCTTGCTGTTAGGGATTTGTGAAATAAAGTTGAGAGATTTCTGTCATCTTCATGGAAAAAAGTATTTCATATGTTTGTTCATAAATACTGGGTAGTTGGAGAGAAATAAATTATGTTATAGTGTTAAATGAGTTGTTGAGAAAACTTTTGGTGTTCGGTGATATGATCTCTATAAGTGGACATGTTCTGGACAGAAAAATCAGCTGAAGGAAAATTAGCTGAAGCAAAAGCAGACGATATGGACTTGATATCGATAGATTTGGACAAATTTTCCTTCTTGAAAGTTGTAGATCTCTCTTTTCTCTATGAGATAGATTCCAAGTTTGTCCAATTTGAATATCGGAGTCAAAAGATATGATCTATATAAGTGGACATGTTCGACGGAAAAATCAGTCAAGGAAAATCAGTGAAGCGAAAATCAGTGAAGGAAAATCAGCTGAAGCAAAAGCAGACGATATGGACTTGATATCGATATATTTGGACAAAATTTCCTTCTTGAAAGTTGTAGATCTCTCTTTTCTCTATGAGATAGATGCCAAGTTTGTCCAATTTGAATATCGGAGTCAAAAGATATGATCTATATAAGTGGATATGTTCTGGACAGAAAAATCAGCTGAAGCGAAAATCAGCTGAAGGAAAATCAGCTGAAGCGAAAATCAGCTGAAGCGAAAATCAGCTGAAGCAAAAATCAGCTGAAACAAAAATCAGCTGAAGCGAAAACCAGCTGAAGCAAAAATCAGACGGAAGGAAAACAGTCTGTGCATAGATCAGTGTTTTGAGGATAACTTGAGCTATAAAGCTCCAAATGACCTGATTCTTGAAGCATTGGATTCCTAACACATTTCCTTATATCTCCACAAACAATTTATGGTTTTTAGTATTAAATTAGAAATGATTGATTGAATCAAAGTAAGGGTATTGATGGAGGGAACAAGAACTAGATGTTTTACTGAACATGTTTCAGTATCTTGATGATATCTTGGTCTGTGGTATTCCTATTAAGGTGATACTTGATTCGTTATGAACTAGAGAAAGAGGTCTATAATTGTGATAAAGATTGAGAGTTTGAATTTTAATTTACAGGATTGCAATTATTGAAACAGAGTCCATTATAGTTTCTAATGTGACCAAAGAGTTATGTTGTAACTAGCGGAGTATGATTAGAGTTCGAGTGAGTGAAGTTGAATTTAAGGGAATGCTATTGATCTAGTGAATAGTGAATTGTGATTGTGAAGCGAGAGATAGCGATTTGGGTCTTAGTGCTGGGAAATCATGATCATGCATCATATAGTTTGAATTAAGACATATGCATCCGTGAATTGAATTAATTGAGCAAGTGGTGATGATAATTCATTTGAATTGTTATAGAGGCGCCGTTGGATCGACAGACCACGGACATTGCTGGGACTTTCAGGAAGTAGCTCGGAAGTTACAGGTGAGTAACCTAGTTAGTTCCTCAATTTTTATGTGATTAAATGTGCTTTGAATGTGTGTGAATTAAGTGTCAAAGTGAGTGATATAAATGTGAAGTGAATGAGCTAAATGTGATAAGTGTTAGTGATTGCACCAAGTGTGATTTATAAATGTGAATACCTGTGAATGAGAATCAGCGTATAAAATTATGAGTAAGTGTTTTGATTGTGATTAGCGAGTGAAGTGAGATAAACGTTTTAGAGACTGTGCAAGTGTTAGTGCATGCTAAGCATGAACATAAGTGGTAATTAATCAGTTGTGGCTGGAGCTTAGTGATCAGAGCTTTAAGCTCGATATCAGTGAATGGGCCTAAGGACAAAAAGGAAATAGTGCATACCCAGAGGGCTCTCCTATTCCTAAAGTGAGTGGGCAATAGTGCATACCCTGAGGGCTCTCCTACTTGCCAAAATGTGAATATTTCCGCTCAGTCACAACAACATCATAAAATGAGAAACTGCATACATTATGCATTTGTCAGTATAGCGAAATTGTGAATACGTGTGATGTGTGCATAATGTGAATTGATATGTGATAGTGTAACTGTGTAAATTGTGTAAAGTGTTTATAGTGTTATAAATTGTGTTAAAATATATCTATGAGATATATATTAGATGTATATGCATGAGTTGGGTGAACCATCGATGATGGTTTCTCATTGAGTTCTCAAACTCACCCAACATTGCAATATATTTTTCAGGACAGCGTCAGTAGGACTCTAGCTCCCGTGTCAGACATTTCTGCAGTGTGCGTTCGTGATCAAGTGCAGTGATGGATCGCAGGTCGGTCAGCTGGGGTGACTTCTTTTGGGACTATATTTTTGGGATGACCTAGTATAGACGCGTTTTATCGGTTTCCTTTTTGGGATTGTGGTATGATTGTAGGGGACTGATAGACTGGTCTATATTTTGGATTGATATTGTGAAATGAAAGAAATATTGTGGTTTTAAATATTAGTGAATTGCATGTTGCGGTTTAATTTTATTGATGCCATGCGAGTATCTAGTGATTGTTTCATTTAGTAGCACTTCCTTACTGTGGCATATGCGTCGGAACGACCCACGGGCGTCCCGTGCGTACCCTACGACAAGGGGGCGCTACAGTGCATGTGTAAGTCGACTTACCTGACTACTGTGCACGAGCAAGTCGACTTGTGCTTGTGTAAGTCGACTTACCCGAGAATGCAAGTCGACTTATGCATGTGTAAGTCGACTTATATTTAGAATTGCTCTCTAATCGGCTAATTTCTCAATCCGTGCTGTTCAAATTCACAATACCAAGTGTAATATACTTTACTTTGATGTATCAATGAAACACTTTCATTGTATCATGCTTACCATTTATAATCATACTATACATGAAAAACTTGAAATGGATTAATACACTATTAATCTCTTAGATTTCCAAATAATTTTGAGAATACCAAATAATCTTCTTAAGTATCTCTAGGTAGTCTACCCTTTATCAAGACTACTTATGCGCTAGTCACAAAATTGGTGACGACCAAAACAAACAAGACAAGGAAATATACTAACGAGACGCTAATGAGACACATTTGACATCCGAAAATTTTTGGAAACCCAATTTCAAGAAAATCAGTTTGGAAAGCATACAACATCAATTTAACATATTTTTAATCACATTAAAAATGATCCAAGTCATTGGAACCAAAAAATACACAATCAATCATTCCAAACAAAACAGTTCCAGCAACTTTCTCAAAACTCCCAAGATCTGTCTTTTGCTTGGAAAAATCATTGAAAAAATTTCAATAAATTCTTATAAAATTACAGAGGTTAAAAAATGTTCACAAAATGCTCCATGAATTTTTCCAGGATTTATTTCCAACAAAAACTCAACCAACCTCAGCAATGAAGACAATGCTGAATCTGTCTTCCTCAACACAGATATTCCCAGAAGCACACAATAAATTCTCAAATAAATAGTAAATCACCTCGAAAATAATTTTCCATCCTCATAGACATTTATAAACATCTTAGAGACATTTCGGTGAAAGAAAATCGGAAAAAAAAATTTCTACAATTTATTCTCGAATTTACAAGCATGCTTGTTCAAGGAATGTGCACAAACACAGCAACCCGAACATAAGGGAATAAATGAGCAAAACCATATCAAACCACATTGATAAATTCTTTACTTCCACAGAAATATTCAGAAACATCTTATAAGCAAATCTCGGCAAGAAAATTCTGAAAACAAGATTGCTACACTGATTTCGAATTTAACATAGTCAACATGCACAATGGTCATAAGCAATAGGCAGCATCAACCTAGTCATGCTTTCTTCTTTATATACGACACAAGTGGCTCTGATATCACTGTAGAAAAATCCCGGTGTGTACATCACATATACACGGTGCGGAAAAACAAAAATTTTTATTTCGGGACCTTTCCAAAAGCCAGGATCTATGTGTCTATATAACAAAGTCAAACCATAACGACTAAAGAAGACCGTCTCTAACAGTATCCACGCAGAGGTCGAAGAAACTAACCGGGGCAAACCCTTTGACCCGGGAATAGCTAGAATAAATTGAAGACTGCTAGATCTTACCTTATTCTTGGAGAGCTAAGGAGAAGTCGATGGAGGAAAAGCTTGGAGAGGAGAATGTCGTGGGTTTTTGAAAGGAAGCTTAAAAACCACTTTTCAATTAACCCTCTCATCTTAAAACCAACGACCATCAACTCTTCATCCCATCATTTGCCATTTTTCTTTAACTATTTAAAGACATTAAATGCTAAAGTGGTGAGCTTTCCACGTTAGCCTTATATATATATATATAATTAAGATAAGTCTTCTCCTCCTCCTTCCACGTTGATCATATATATATATATATATATATATATATATATATATAAATGTTGAAGTGGTCCAGTCACACTGGGGTCGGTCCTACCGGGTCCTGGTATGAAAAAAACACCGAAGACCTGTTTCAACAATATCGATGTCGCGATCTCTTCGGGACATATCCCAATCTCATCGGGATCTATTTAGTCCTATTGCTCTCCATTTATTGGATCTCTATCCAAAACTATTTTACGAATTCTCCGAGTCACTCTTATGCGTGTGACCCATTAGGTTCCCGATTATGTTGGCCACTTAGATTAACACTTAATCCAAGCAAGTCATGAGCGGTATCTAGCAACACATCATGACCCCCAATTGACCGAAAAGTAATTGGTTTGACGAATGAACCTATGTTCATCACGAACCATATCACAAACCTTTCCATAGACAATTACTGTGCAATTCGTCCTTTCACCATGCTATACCCCACTTGGTTATGAGTATGGGCAAAGTGTCAACTCTTACTAGACTGAGTACGTCAAATCTAGTCCAAGTGATATTAGTTCTCGTCCTAGGACTCATTACTTTAAATGTCACTGAAGACACTCTTCATGACATATGAACTCCGGACAGAGATTTCCAAGTAATGACTCTGACAAGAGGCCAAGGGTATCATCTTCTGCTATCACAGAAGTGATGAATCCTTTATTGGCTACTCAATTACCTTCGAATACCTCAAACTGTACCCAATCACCACCCTATGAGCGACCTGTGTAAGGAAACAAGGAATGGAGTCAAAGCACAGAATCAATATCCAAGATAGCCTTGAGTACCTCAAGTCTAAGGATATTGCACCATTACTATGATGAGATTATCAATGACATTAGAATAGGACATCCATGTGATGATCTCATAGCAGGTCATCCAATGTACTTACTACCTCTAGTAAGCATTCACATCTCAACCCTAAACATGTCATATTTACAGTTTCTGAGATCCACTGCTTGATCAAATCAAGGAGCTTGAGATGTACTAGTCTCTTCGGATTAACGATGTCCAGTTTCAGCAATCCTATGACTAGGGATAATTTAGATACTGACATAATTGCACATGATAGGAATCTCAGTAGTATGATCACATCATAATTTCCTTTATGCTATGTCATATATCATGGACTTCATTAATTTGCTTATAGATCAATATCAATTCATAAATAATGAACATCAAATTAATGAAATATGCCTTTCTTTATTTATTCATAAAATATGTACACAACTTTGTACAAAACGCGCTAATGGCGATTGCCTTTAGGGCACTACTCTAACAACCTAAACACTAAAAATCTTAATTTTATTGCTATTAATAGTAGATGTGTTGTGTAAGAGCATGTAGGTTTCTTAAAGATGTTTTTTAACATGTTTTATCATCATTAATTGGAGTTATGATCTTATCATTAAATGGTTTAATGGTGGTTTTTTAATGATAGCATATAACCTATTAGCATTCATTGGATTAAAGAAGAAAGAGGTGCATTTGATGGACCATCTTCTTTCTTTTCAACACAAAACCAAAAATGAGATGTGTCATTTAGGGTTTTGGTCTTTTCATATAGCCATCTTAAAACAAATGAGAAGAGTCTCATTTTTTGGATTCTTTATGATTGACTAAGGAAGGAAGTGATGGTTGGATGCACTTCACTTCTTCTTTTGAGACAAAACCAAAATTAAGAGAAGGAGTACAAGTGGTTGTTGAATTTTTATCACTTTCTCTCCTATCTTGAATGTGTAAGCTGAAAATTACATGAGAGATGTCTCATTATTGGCTTCTTACTTCTAAGGCAAAATCTCTTTAATTTTTCTTCTCCTTGCCCACGAAAAGATCTTGTTAACCAAGTTGTCTAAAAAGAACAAGTGATAAATCAGATTGTTTGAGAATACAATATCAAGAAGAGGATACAATAACGAGAAAAGGATACATCACTTAGGAGAGGATACATTACCAAGGATAGGATAGCGTAGCGAGGAGTTAAAGCTATAGAAAAGGAGCCAGTAATAATCTTTATCTTATGTTTATGTAAATGTTTTTTCCTTATACCATATCATGTATGGCTATGTATGTTGATTTGGTTATATTGCTTCCGCTGTAATTTTGATTTCTAAAAAATTTTAAAATTTACCATTTTATCAAAATCATGCATGCTTTATTTTTTCGATCCAACATCAATTATATAGAACCAAACTAAACTTTATATACAAAATAAGTCTTAAAGGAATAGCATAAGAAAGCAATGTCAAACTATAAGTAAATATTAATTATAATTCACTCACTATAAACTTAAATAGTAAGGATTGGTTAAAGAATGGTGACAGAAACACATCATTTTTCAATAAATTAGTGATTTTGAGAAGGAAATATAACAAAATCTAATGCCTAAAAATTGAAATGGGATCTATAGTTTATACTCAACAAAATGTACTAGTTGAGGCTTACAATTACTTCTATTAAACAATAGGAGCTCCCATTAATACTTACTCCTCTATCTTACTCATCATATTAATCATTAATAGTAGCGAATTCCTGCTTCATACATGGAACTACTTGTAGGTCCAACCTCAATAAGATATGTTAAAGAAGTTATATTATTATTTAATGCTCATATATCCCTTGGACATAAGGTGTGAATGGCTTTTTCTATCAAATATCATGCCCACTAGTAAGGCACATTATAACTTAACAGTCATGGAATTCTTCACATATGGAAAATGTTTAAGAGAGGTAAGTAAAAAATTCTTATACCTCATTCTTAAAACCCATACCCCTAACACATAAAAGCAATTTAAGCCAATTTCATGTTATAATAACCTCTATAAAGTTATGTCAAATTTTATTTAAAATAGGTTGAAGAATGTTCTACCTAGCATTATCGATAGCTCTCAAAGGGCATTCCTAAATGATAGATAACTAAGAGATAATATTTTGATGGATCAAGAATTGCTCATAAGTTACACAAGAAAATAAACTCATATGGATTGTGGAATAAAGTTTATCTAAAAAAGACATTTGATATTGATCACTAAAATTTCATTATCAATACTATAATGGCCTTTGGATTTCTTAAAATGTTCATTGGATGGCTAGGATAATATTAAATTTAATATGTTTCAGTATTTTGATCAAAGGGGAACCTATAAAGTTATTCAAGGCAGCTAAAGGTGTAAGGTAAAGAGAAGCTATGTCTCCATATCTCTTTATTTTCAGAATGGATGTTCTTATAAAATTTATGAAGTTAAGAACTAGTAATGATCCCACTTCTAATTACCACTTCAAATACAAGATGTTAAAAATCACTATTTTCCCCTCTGTATATAAAATACTCATTTTTTGTATAGCTGATAATAGCTCTCTATGCTCTCTTAGTCTATAATAAACCTCTTCAAACAACTTTCAAATTTGATGATTAATAGGGATAAGAGCAAATTAACTTTATCCATCTCCTCACAACACTTAAGAGCCTATTTTTTAGCTATAAGTGGTCTAAAATGCATGACCCCCTAATAACTTATTTGGGCATCCCAATCACAAATAAGAAGTAATCATATTTAGACTATCAACCTCTTCTAGAAAAAATTCAAAAGAGATTATCTAAATGGTTTAATAGAAGCCAATCTCAAGCTAGTAGTGTTTGAAAAATAAACTCAATGATTTTTAGTATATATCTATACTAATAGGCTAATTTATTAATGCTAGTTTGTAATATCAAAACTATCAAGAGGTTAATGAGAAACTTCCTTCAATTTAGGGACCTTAATAAACACACCCTAGCTAAGGTTAAATAAAAGGAGCTATCCTTACCAAAGGAAAAGGTTGACTTAGGTATCACACTTGCAACACTAACTAATAGTCTTACTAATTAAAAGAATAAAGAATGGCTTGTGGAAAACAAGCTCTATAGTTCAAGTGGTTGCATGAATGCCATATGCATATTGCTTCTTTTAGGTCTTCCAACTCAAAAACTATAGTCTCATGCTCATTATTACAAATTCTCAAGTAAGGGGATGGATCAGAAATAAAATTTTAGATGGACAATTGGTTTGATGCAGACATTTTAAGAAAAATCCTTAAGTTGGACATGTTAAACATCACTATTCCTAAAGACATAATTATTAGATAATTCTTAACATCAATACCCAATATCTTCAAGTTAATATATAAAATCCTTACTAATGATAAAATTTAAAATACTCATATTTGTTTAGAGAAAGAAGATAAAGCTATATAGAGAATAAACAATGATGGAAACTACTCTAATTCCTCTTGCATAAATATGCTTTCCAACACCAACCACAAAGCTCTTTGATCTAATCTTATATGTTTTCCACAAGCTAATCCTAGAGTGGTGTTTACTTTATGGCAACAGCAAGACAAATTACCTATATGAGCCTTCCTATGGAAAATTTTAAACATTAATAAAAAACTTTATATACTGTAATTAGAAGGTAATTTTTTCGGCTTATGAAAATCAATTTGCATGTAAAAGGGATGTTATTACTTTCAAAATAATACTAGGGAGTGAAGAATATATTTTATAAAAAAAGAGAAATATATGGTCTTAAAAAACCAAGAAAAACACCAAAATGAAGTGTTAAAGGAATTGTTTGCATTTATTTGTGAGTGGCTATTATGTAACACCCCACTCCCGCGTGACCCGAACCCGACATTGTTGGTGATATCCGAGTCCGTGCCTCCCGAGGGTCGCGTGCTACATCAGTCAGTCAAAACTCAGTACGAATTTTTTTTCATTACACTCATGTGCGTGGAATAGACAGTAAACAATCTGAGCCCACGTTCATAAATAAACATTTTCAATTATTACAATCATTCAATAATAATTTACAAAAGCCATTTAATGAACAAAAAGCCATAACCAATTGGGCTCACTATAAATACAAAACACTCTTTTACAGAGATTTCAGAATATAATTTATGAGACACTAATGCAGACGCAAACTGATCCCGACCTCTATCTGTCCCCTGCATACGGTATACATACTCCCTTGTCAAACGGGGTACTCTTCAAGACCAGAAAAATATATACAAATTTTGGGTGAGTTTCGCGAACTCAGTGAGAAACCATCATCGATGGTTCGTTCAATTCATACAGCACACAAGCAATTCACAATTTTGGAAGGCATTATGGCCTTGTTCCCATCAAGTATGTATGCAATGCATATGTGACACCCAGTTGATTATAGTATTGTGACCGAGCGCATAAACAGTGAACAGTGTACAGTAGACGTGTCTAGGGAGTAGGAGAGCCCTCTGGGTATGCACTAACTCCCTTCGAGCTCGAGGCTCTTTTTCAGTATCAGTATCAGTGGCGACTCTGGTCACAACTGTTGTTATTATCCGGTTATGCATTTGTGTATCAAATGCATATGCCCAATTAACAGTCCATATCCAACAGTTTGCCCCAGTAAAGACAACGAAATGACGCACAGTGTAGCAAGCAATGCACAATGTGCACATCCAGAACACTTCAAGCAATTAATCACAGTATCACAGTAATAGCAAACAATTCACGTTCATAAAGCACAATTCTACCAGTCACAATTGATCACATCACAATTAAGTAGTAACTGTACAATCCATTCATGTATCACAATTTCACACAGTAAGAGCAATTTAGCTCACAGAATCACAATCAGATACACTTTTATGGCAGTTCTCCCAATTCATCGGACCACCTGTCCGGAACCCAGTCATAAACAAACACAATCCTAATCCCTCCATTATTTCCCTACATTGAACACATAATAATTGAATGAACCATCTAGGTTACTCACCTGTACTTCCGAGCTAGTACTTGGAAGTCTCAGTGATGTCGGTGGATCAACGCTCCAAAAGTACCTCTATAACAGTTACAATATATAAACATTATCAATTGGTCATTTAGAAACATTACAAACCATATCTCATTGGAAAGATCATGAAAACCTCTACAAGTTTTATGAAGACCATAAAAATCAATTTCACCCCTAAGGGTGTCAAAAATCCAATTGAAGCTACTGCCTAGTCAATGCCTCTCCAAACAGTGCAGTATTTTGTAAAATCCATAACTTCCCCTTTCTTTAGTCAAAAATTACCAAATAAATGCCAATAGAAAGATCATAACAATACCTACAACTTTCAGGACAATATGAAATCAAATTCAATTGCTAACTAGGTCAAACAATTTAGTGAATGAGTCTGCCCCTTGAAACCACCTGAATTGAACAGTAATTTTCTAAAAATCATAAATCCTTGCACAAATGTCAAAAAATTGCATACTTTATACCCCTGAAAAGATCAAACACAATAATACACTTCTCATGAAGGGCTTAAAAACCAATTCCATCTCTAACAATCTCAAAACTGTCATGCAAGTTTCTACCCTTACCACTAGTCAATGACCTAACTTCAATCCAATCTTTGAAAATTCATAAGTCCCAATTCTGTTATCCAAAATTAACATACTATATCTCATTTTCAAGATAATTGCTTCCTCTACAACTTTCCAGAAGATCATTTGTGCCAATTCAAATCAAAAAAATTTCTAAATTTGCCTTTAATCACAATGCTCACAAAACCTACACTAATGGCTAGGTTTCAACAAAATGCACATAACCAGTCAACATTCAACAGGTCATATCTACCAATATACATATCACAAAATTGCAAAATTAGTGGAAATGGAAAGCTAACAAGATAGGCTTCATCTTTCATGAAGACCATCTTCACCAATTCCTTCTACATAAATCTAGAAAAATCACCAAATTTTCAGATTATCACTTTCTGATACTGTTTATACAGTCAATAACATTAACTTTCCAAGACAAATTCAACCTCTTAAGGCTACAATTAGACAACACCTATTTCACAAGAAATCTTAGCCAATCAACTAAAGTTTCATTTGGTTCAAACCTCACCTCATTTTCTTAACCATACAATTTGTTATGATCAAAACATGCAAACAAAGTCATGTTCAATTGATACTCTTTTTGCCAATTCTGAGTACACCTTACCAAGGTGATACTTACAATAAAACCCTTCATCTCATCTTTGACACTTCCCTTTCTTTTGGTACTAACACAATGACACTTATGTCTATTTTGCTATAACTGGTGTTAATTTACCTAACCCATTTAGCCTTTATATCACATTGACTCTTAGTTCAGATTTATCTCTCCTTTAACAATTCACTGTGCTTTAGTGCTCTTGCACTCTATTCGTAACTCAATTTCACCATTAGCCCTATAGTCATTCGGTCAAAACTATATACCAAGGTCATATTCCTCTGAAGTCCAAAACACTTAAGCACTTTTCCTGTGGAACATTCAAACCTATAATCACTTGAACCTATAATCACTTCGTTCTATACTCATAGTAACTCAATTTCACTCTTCGCGTATTCCTACTAGAATGTCTAGCTTCGATTGTTCAATTTCTTTGCTCACCAATTCCTTTGCTCAATCACTTTTTTCGGGTACATATGCTTCTTCCTTGAATCACCCAATATCGTTCTTCCGATTGCACTCGAAAATTCAGACTCATTATGGGACTTACCACCGTAACTCCTGAACTCTTAAACTTTCTTGCTACAAATTTACCTCTGTCCAGCAAAACTAAATCTAAAACTTCAATGCTCTAGTAACACTTCATGTTACCCCATATTCTACTTGACATTTTTCCTTCTTCATTATTCTAGCTTTTGAAACCCTAATGTCTGCACTTGGTCTGTTCATTTCAGAATTGTCTGTTCACTATTTGAGACTACACTCAACCTTTACCGGTATAATATTCATTTGTGTATGCAGTTCAAACTCTAAACTTTTCTCAAGTTACATGATGTATACCTTATAGGAATCTAAGGTCTCCAAGGCTTTAAACAATTTCGATCATAGCACCAATACCTTTTATCAAAAACCATTCCTCAATTATTCCTCTAACTCTTTTACTTTGCAACATTTTCAAACACATTACATATGTGATTATAGTCATCAGTTGATACCATTTGTTTACCTCACATCAATCTCTATTGGGGTATTGTCGACTTCAACAGACATTACTCACATTTTTGTTGTTCATTGGGTCCATGATTACTTTATTTTCAATCCCTTAATGAAGGTAACATTCCTTCAAGTCAGTCTCAGTGTCCCACTAGGACTTCTTGTCTCTACTTCTTTTCTCTTCATTCCACTTCTGTTAATGCACATCGACATATGCCACTGCCTATTCATTCTCTATATTTTCTTACATTCCACTCTATTTGAGTATTTCGCTTCGCAGTTTGGGATTATTTTAATCTTAGATCCAATTTACGATCTCCCAACATTTATTCGTAGTATCTCCCGAAAATCAATGTCAACGATACTTATTTTCTCACTACGAGCAATTTTTATGCTATGACTTGATTAGAAACATCCTTTGCACTCGGGTTCTGTAAGGCACTAAATAGTTGCTTTCACAATACTTAAAACCTCAGGAGTATTCCACTGTGTATGCCTGAGTCTCCTCTTGAGATATGACTCAATTTCACTTTTAATTTAGTACATACTAAATTTCAATTTGTTCCTTTCATGACAGCTCTGACCGTAAATTCATCTTAACTCACTTCGAGAAATGCTTCTTTGAAAGAAGATTTCTTACTACAATCAGTGATACCGTTCACGCAATTCGCATCAACCAACTATTTTCTATCAAATGTCAGTTCATCTTATCCAGAAACTCATTAGTAGCTTATACTACTCAGGATTCCCTAAAACTCCTTTCCGTTTGTGTCAATTCGCAAATAGAGAAACTATGCTGTTTGGAGACGGATCCTTCATCTTTCCTCAAATACTGTACATATGATGCATCATTTAAAATTGTACTACTTTCTTCCCAAACGAACAGTCTAAATTCCTTGACCTATAGGAACTACGATTAGCACTTATTCGCTAAATCACCGATCGTTTCCTCTATTATTTCCATGCATATTTTTCACATAAGCCCCATTGTTTCACTAATCATGGTGAATTCACTATTCAATGAATACTCCCACAGGTAAATCAAGCTAAATGTGACAACTCTGTTCATATAGCACTATCATTGTCATTGTTTCACTATCACTATCATTGTTTCATTTTCCACTTGTCATTGTACTTCATTTCACATAGTTTCCTTCTCATATCATTTACGTGCCAGCTTGACCTTTATCCACTTGCTTATACACTTTCATCTCACTTTTGCTACTTATCTCTTTATTTTCCTCATTCAATCCAGGATAGGGTATGCACATATCTATCACATTCGGGGACACATCACCCAAAACACAACAACATATTACAGTCATTGCATCTTTATCTGTTTACCCATCCATTTACCATTTCTGTGTCCATATACACATATTCAACTAAACCAGAATTTTCCGATGCACAATCAGTAGAAATTTCCAGTCTTCCTTTTACCCTACTATCCTCTTATACTAATTCAATCAACTCTTAGCACAATATTCGCATAACCATTTTAGTCCCAAACTCATGCGCTCATGATCATAACCGTTTCATGACAGTTCATCTGTACACTTTCGTCTCACCATCTCTACTTCTTCGCTCTTTACGTTCTTTTGTTTAATCTCATTGCAATCTCGCTATTGTTGGAGTTATGTAAATATAGTGCCCTGGAAAGAAAGTGTATTTACATGTAACTTTATCTTCTTCAGTTACAGTTTTGTAATGAAAATATTTATTATTAATAAAATAAAAGAGTTTGGTTTTATCTGTATGAGCATTATATATCTGGTCATAAGGTACCAAGATTCATTTGTAAGTAATATACATATACATAGAGATGTATGGGAAACATGTATATTATTAGAATCTGAATTAATTGATTCACAGTTGAATAATCAAGTTGGTCGTTTGATTATGGTTTAGACTGTAGTGTTGCGATTTATCTCCATATAATCTAGTGTCTAATTGTTGGAATTATTAATTGAAACATGTATCAGGGAACATTCACTCAAATAAAGAGTTTATAGTGTTATCATCTCTTACAGATGTTTTAAGGAGATTTGGTGATTAAATCTGGCGCCGATAGTTTGATGGACTAGCTACCCATCAAGTCTCAACACTAAGATGAGATCTTATGTGTTAATCACCATATAACGTAAAATGAGAGATCTAGAAGGAAAAACCAACATAAGGGCAAAACGGTAATTTTACCCTTTGTTGTGCGGATGGCTATAATAAGGTTCTAAATAGGGTTTGCAATTGGACATATTCTCATAATATTTAATAATTCAAGAGTTCAACTAATTTTCTTTAGTGGAATGACATTTAGTTAATAAGCTAGAATTAATTCCAATGAGATTGAATTATTTCTGGGCTTATTGGAGCTTGAATTATCAAAGTCCAATAAGATTCCCCACTTGGCTTTAAGGAAGGTTATCAAGCTAAGTAAGAAGTAGTTTGGAGGCTTTAGAAGTTCATAATTGAATGATGGGCTTATACTAATTAATGGTTAATTGGAAGCCCATATGTTCATTTAGAAATGGGCTTGTTTTGGTTTAATGTAATTGATTAGATTAATTATATTAAAATAATTTTTTTAAAATGGAGAAGAAGCAATTTCGAAATTGTGTTAGGTTAGATGTGTAACCACACATTTGACATTAAAATACTAAATAAAGATGGTCTTTATTATGGTTCATCATTATTAAATGGAGTTATGAACTTACCATTAAATGGTTTAATGGTTGGCTTTTAATGTTGGCATGTAACCTATTTGCATTCATTAGATTAAAGATGAAAGATGTGCATTAGATGGACCATATTCCTTCTTTCTTCTTGCCAAAATCGAAATGGGTATTCAATTATAGGTTATCGTCTTTTCAAATAGCCATTTTAAAGATAAATGAAGTAAGTCTTATTTATTGGCTATTTGATGAGTGATTAATGTAAGAAGTGATGCATTGGATGCCTCTCACTCTTTCCATTCATGCATATTTACAAATTGAGATGTAAGAAAGGGTTCTTGCATGGTTTTTAGACATTCTCTCCTTTCATGCAAGGTAGAACCGAAATTCCTAAGTGAAAGAATTGAAAGAGTTTCAATTTTGGTTCTTCTTCTTCTAAAAAAATCTCCTCCAAATATTTCTTCTCCTTTCCCACCAAAGGATTTTTTTAACCTAGTTGTCCTTGAAGAACAAGTGGTAAATCTAATTGGTTGAGGATACTACAACAAGGAAGAAGATAGATTGCTAAAGGAAAAGACTCAAAGGCAAAGGATTTGGATATAAGAAGGAGAGGATAGCGCAGCGAGGATTTAAAGTTGTAGCGAAGGAGTCGGTAATTCCTTTTATCTTGTTCTTGGTTTTATTATCCTTATACCATATCATGTATGGATTAGTATGTTGATTTGGATATATTGCTTCCGCTGCAAGATGATTTCTTAAAAAGTTTTGAAATCTATCGTTTCTCCATACTAAGCATGCTTTCTTTTTCCAATCCAACAATTGGTATCAGAGCCAGGTTTTTCATGCATGATTTCGGTTCCTATATGGTGGATGCATGGGTTGGCAATCTTTTTATGTATACTGCAAATTTTTATTTGATAGAAATATATATGGTGTATGTTGCTCTTTTGGTTGTCCATAGAAGTTAAATTTTATCTTGTAAGATTTTTTCATTTGGTTGTAACAAGGAGGGTGGTCTATCATCACCATGTTTCCTCCTTGGTTTCTTTTTCTATTTTATTTGATTTTGTAATGTACAAATTGATGTAATGATGAAGAAGGAGCAGCCATGGATTGAAGAAATGGAAAGGTAAAATTTTCGTGTATCCTTTTGTGTTTTGGCATAAGTTTTGTGAAAACTAAGTTGCTGGAATTTTGTTTCAATGAATCATATTTCAGTTATGATTGGAAAACAAGTGCTAGTTTTTGTTTCAAAGAATCCAATTTCGGTTTTGCTAAAATACTAAGTGCTGTTTTAATTTTCATGAAATGAGTTTCGGTTTTAATAAAACAAGTGCTGGGATTTTTGTCAAAACAAAGATTTGGTTTTCTAAAATCTAGTGCTGGAATTTTATTTTTCAAAAGACAAAATTCTAATTTCATAAATGCCATTACATTTTGTTTACCAAATGGGCGGATCATGTTAGCGAAGAGTTCGAAGCGAAAGATCCAAGATGAAGAAGCATATTTTGGGCCTAAAAGGCTTGTAATTATTTTATGTTTCTAGGATGGACAATCAAAAGTGGCTTTATTAGTTCATGTGATGAATGGAGAAATGAATGCTTGTAATATGTGATATTATGTGATTGCATGTCATTTAGAAAATTGCCAACCCTAGGTCTTGCCATGCATTCATTATGTATGAGATATATAATGAAACAATATAGGATGGATAATAAATTGCATCTAGACAAGATGGTATTTAAAACTTAAAGCCCAAAAAGATTGAGTGGGAGAGGATGCTCTTGTGAGAGTCCACGGTCTCCAAATGTGGCCCGTTTGCATGTGGTGAAGTGTTACTCCCCATCGGAGGGCATAGATCCTAGATCTTGCATGGTTTGGGTCTCCTTAAGGATAAGTCCACTTAATGATAGCAAATGTGACCTCCCACCGAGGCATGATTTGTAGGTATCTTTAGTGAATGAATCAAATGGTTATACACTCAACATTTTTTATCAATAAACTGCCCACCATAACTCTATTGGTAAAAGTATGGACCAAATTAAGACGTTTCTTAAAAAATTGAGCATAAGATGCTTGGTAGTTTTTTGAGTGGGAGGGTCCCAGTTTTTCTTTTAATAGATAAGATGGCCCACCGTCACTTAGTCTGTTATAGATAAGAAAAATAACCGTCGTATAATGTTTTAATTTTTAAGTTTTGTTAAATCTATCATCATGCATACATGCATCATGATTTTATAAAAAGTTCCATAAATTGTTGACTAGTATGCTCATGTTTTAATAATTTATATTTTCAGACATAATCAACCACAAAATGAATCCACTCACCCTGCTCTTGACTAATAACAAATTGGAAAATGGAGACAAGTTTAATGAATGGAGACGTAACCTTGACATTGTTCTTCAATATGAACGTATTTCATGGGTGTTAACTGAAAATGAGCCTACACCTCTAAGTGGAGATGTAACTCCTGAGCAAGTCCAACAACATGAGCGTTGGCAAAATGCTGACAAGACTACTAAGTGTTATATTATGGCTTCTGTCAGCGGCATGTTGCAAAAGCAAATTGCTTGTATGAAAACTGCTAGTGCAATGGTCCATCACCTACATGAGATGTTTAGTGTGAGGACTAGGTCTGCAAGAGTGAAAGCTATCCAAACCTTTCATAATCTCAGACAGAAACCTGGTGAACCGGTGCGGGATTACATGATGAAGGTAATCTCTGCGATCACTGAGGCTGAGATGCTTGGGGCGGGTATGGATGCGGACACGCAGATGATTATGATCATCAATAGCTTAAACTCTTCTTTTCAACAGTTTAAGTTGGACTATGAGCTCAACAGCAAGGATTACACCTTGAGTGAGTTGATGAATACCCTCCAGAGCACGGAGGAAATATTGAATATTAAGGCTCATGGGCCAGAAGCTAATGTAGCTTCTTCTTCTAAGCCCAAAGGTAAGGGCAAGGAAAAGAAGAAGGGTCCAATGAAAAAGAAGGCCCAAATAAGGTCAAGGCCAAACCCATGAAAAAGAAGGCCAAAGAGAACATCAAAGGAAAGTGTTTCCACTGTGATGAGATGGGCCACTGAAAAAGAAACTGTCCAGTCTACCTAGAGTCCCTCAAAAACAAACAAGGGGTTCCAGCAAAGGAAAAGACTTCCTAAAGGCCAGTTTCAAGTTAAGATAGCAGATGGTTCCTATGTTTCAGCAGAATCAGTGGGAGTAGTTATCTTGGACTTTCCTAGTGGTCATAGGTTATATTTGGAAGATGTTTATTACATGCCAATGATTGTAAGGAACATGATTTCTATTTTTTGTCTAATAAAATCTGGCTATTCCTTATATTTTGAAAAGGTTGTTTCAATATATGAGAATAAGGATTTTATTTATGAAGCGATAATTAAACAGGATTGTTTTTATAGAACCTATGAAAGGCTCACTAAACACCACGTAATTGATAAAACCAAGACAATCTAATATCTCAGCATTAATTCAAAGTATCTGTGGCATTTAAGGATGGGTCATATCAATCGAAAAAGACTTGACAGCTAGTAAAGGATGGGATCCTTATGGGCTTGGATAGTGATCCATTACCCACTGTGAATCTTGTATTGAAGGAAAATGACAAAAGCCTCATTTCCTTCTAAAGGAAACATATTTGAATCCACATTGGACATCGTACATCTTGATGTGTGTGGCCCATGAATGTACAAGCTAGAGGAGGTTATGAATATTTCATAACTTTTATAGATGATTACTCAAGACATGGCTATTTGTATTTGATGCATAAAAGAGTGAATCTTTTGAAAAGTTCAAAGAATTCAAAGTCGAAGTGAGAAGCAACTTGGCAAGCCATTAAAACGACTTCGATCGGATCGAGGTGGTGAGTATTTATCTGGAGAGTTCCAGCAATATTTAATTGACAATGGAATTGTTTCCAATTTGTCAGCTCCTCGTACACCTCAACAGAATGGTGTAGCAGAGAGGAGAAATAGAACTCTATTGGAAATGGTAAGATCAATGATGTCCTATGCTAGCCTTCCAGAATCGTTCTGGGGATATGCCATACAAACGGCAACATATCTTCTTAACTTTGCTCCATCCAAATCGGTGCCTAAAACATCTAGGGAGTTGTGGACTGGCCGAGTGCCTTCATTGAGGCACTTGAGGACTTGGGGCTGTCCAGCCCATGTTCTAAAGCCTGAATCCACAAAGATGGAACCAAGGTCAGAAGTATGTTTGTTTGTAGGATATCCTACGGGAACTCGAGGGTACTATTTTTACAGTCCTCATGATAGGAAGGTATTTGTATCGACAAATGCAAACTTCTTACAGGAAGAGTTTGTGAGAAATCACAAAGGAAGAAGTGAAGTAGTACTAAAGGAGTTAGCAATTTCATCTAAACCAAGAGTTGTTTTGGATATGACAGAACAAGATGTCGAAATGGATTGAAGAGTTGAATCAGAAGTGCAACCTGAACATCAAGATGTGCCTAGACGTAGTGGGAGGGTTGTGAGACAACCAGATAGGTATTTGGGTTTAGGAGAAGGCTTAATTGCCATCTCAGACAAAGAAGAAATAGATCCCGTTACGTATACACAGGCTATTAATGATGTTGATGCAGGAAAATGGCTCAAGGCAATGGAATCGGAAATAGATTCTATGTATACTAATGAAGTCTCGGTCCTTGTAGATCTACCACCGTGTCTAAAACCATAGGGTGTAAATGGATCTACAAAGGAAAAGGATCGGATGGAAAGGTAGAGACCTTTAAAGCTAGATTGGTAGCTAAAGGCTATACTCAAAAGGAGGGTATAGACTACGAGGAGACTTTTCTCCGGTTGCCATGCTTAAGTCCATCAGATTCTTTTGGCCATAGCAGACCTATTTTGATTATAAAATATGGCAAATGGATGTCAAGACCGCATTTCGAATGGAGATCTTGAGGAGACCATTTATATGGCCCAACCGTAAGGATTCATTGAGCTAGGTAATGAGCATAAGGTTTGCAAGTTGCAAAGGTCCATTTATGGACTTAAGCAAGCATCTAGGTCTTGGAACATTAGGTTTGATAAGGCTATCAAAACCTATGGGTTCATACAAAACCTAGATGAGCCTTGTGTTTACAAAAGAATACAAGAAGGTAAGGTTACTTTCCTAATCCTCGTATGTTGATGACATTACGCTCATTGGGAATGATGTGGGAATGTTATCTGCGGTTAAGGATGGCTGAATGAGCAGTTTTCAATGAAGGATTTGGGAGAGGCTACCTATGTTCTAGGGATCAAACTTATAAGGGATCGTAAGAACAAGAAGATAGTTTTGTCTCAACTAACCTACATTGAGAATATGCTCAATAAGTTCACCATGCAAGATTCCAAGAGGGTTTCACTCCTACTAGACATGGAATCAAACTTTCAAAGGAACAAGCACCTAAAACCCAAGAGGAGGTTGAACGCATGCGTAACATTCCATATGCTTCTGCAGTTGGTAGTTTGATGTATGCAATGTTGTGCACTAGACCGAGATATCTCATTACGCGATGGGATCGGTAGCGATTTCATCCAATCCAGAATGGAACATTGGATCATGCGGTTAAGTGTATATTTAAGTATCTTCGTAGGACGAAGAACTTAATGCTTGTTTACTCTGGAAGTAATCTTATTCCGACAGATATACGGATTCGATTTCCAATCGATGTTAATTCAAGGAAATCAACTTCTGGTTCTATATTTACTTTAGGAGGTGGAGCCATAGTTTCGAGGAGTGTCAAGCAATCTTGTATTGCTGATTCGACTATGAAGGCTGAGTATGTTGCTGCTTGTAAAGCGTGAAAAGGAAGCGATCTGCTCCGAAGTTCTAAATAATTTGGAGGTAGTTCGAGGCGAAAAAGCCATTACACTTTATTGTGATAATAGTGGGCGTTGGGCTAATTCTAAAGAACCTCGGAACCACAAAGTGCCAAACACATTGAGTGAAAGTATCATCTCATAAGGGAGATAATACAACGTGGAGAAGTGGATGTGGTAAAGATTCCTACAGAGCAAAACCTCACGATCCGTTCACAAAGACATTGACTCAAAAGAGCTTTGAGGGTCACCTAGAAGGGATGGGAATGAAGGATATGTCAAACTTGCTTTAGGGCAAGTGGAGATTGTTGGAGTTATGTAAATATAGTGCCCTAGAAAGCAAGTGTATTTACATGTAACTTTATCTTCTTGATTCTGCTTTGTAATGAAAATATTTATTATTAATAAAACAAAAGAGTTTGGTTTTATCTGTATGAGCATTATATATCTGGTCATAAGGTACCAAGATTCATTTGTAAGTAATATACATATACATAGAGATGTATGGGAAACATGTATATTATTAGAATCTAAATTAATTGATTCACAGTTGAATAATCAAGTTGGTCGTTTCATTATGGTTTAGACTGTAGTGTTGCGATTTATCTCCATATAAGTAAAGGAGTTTACTTAAAGGGAATGATGAGTTTCATATCATGATAGTAGTAGACTATCGATAATGCCACTATTAAATGAATCTGGAATCAAGTATGTTTTCAAGAATAAAGTGGGCCATTACTTTAATCTTAAAACATACAACTTAAGCATTCGCTTATTATGAACCACAATCTTGATGAGTGGTGAACTCATATGTGTTTCATTATAATTCTTGATATGATCGGAATGGATTTTTACAGGTATTAATCCGATTCTCGCATGTTGGAATTATTAATTGAAACATGTATCATGGAACATTCACTCAAATAAAGAGTTTATAGTGTTATCATCTCTTCTAGATGTTTTAAGGAGATTTGGTGATTAAACTGGTGCCAGTAGTTTGATGGACTAGCTACCCATCAAGTCTAAACACTAAGATGAGATCTTATGTGTTAATCACCATATAAAGTAAAATGAGAGATCTAGAAGGAAAAACCAACATAAGGGCAAAACGGTAATTTTACCCTTTATTGTGCGGATGGCTATAATAAGGTTCTAAATAGGGTTTGCAATTGGACATATTCTCATAATATTTAATAATTCAAGAGTTCAACTAATTGTCTTTAGTGGAATGACATTTAGTTAATAAGCTAGAATTAATTCCAATGAGATTGAATTATTTCTGGGCTTATTGGAGCTTGAATTATCAAAGTCCAATAAGATTCCCCACTTGACTTTAAGGAAGGTTATCAAGCTAAGTAAGAAGTAGTTTGGAGGCTTTAGAAGTCCATAATTGAATGATGGGCTTATACTAATTAATGGTTAATTGGAAGCCCATATGTTCATTTAGAAATGGGCTTGTTTTGGTTTAATGTAATTGATTAGATTAATTATATTAAAACAATTTTTTTTAAAATGGAAAAGAAGCAATTTCAAAATTGTGTTAGGTTAGATGTGTAACCACACATTTGACATTAAAATACTAAATAAAGATGGTCTTTATTATGGTTCATCATTATTAAATGGAGTTATGAACTTACCATTAAATGGTTTAATGGTTGGCTTTTAATGTTGGCATGTAACCTATTTGCATTCATTAGATTAAAGATGAAAGATGTGCATTAGATGGACCATCTTCCTTCTTTCTTCTTGCCAAAACCAAAATGGGTATTCAATTATAGGTTATGGTCTTTTCAAATAGCCATTTTAAAGATAAATGAAGTAAGTCTCATTTATTGGCTATTTGATGAGTGATTAATGTAAGAAGTGATGCATTGGATGCCTCTCACTCTTTCCATTCATGCATATTTCGAAATTGAGATGTTAGAAAGGGTTCTTGCATGGTTTTTAGACATTCTCTCCTTTCATGCAAGGTAGAACCGAAATTCCTAAGTGAAAGAATTGAAAGAGTTTCAATTTTGGTTCTTCTTCTTCTAAGAAAATCTCCTGCAAATATTTCTTCTCCTTTCCCACCAAAGGATTTTGTTAACCTAGTTGTCCTTGAAGAACAAGTGGTAAATCTAATTGGTTGAGGATACTACAATAATGAAGAATATAGATTGCTAAAGGAAAAGACTCAAAGGCAAAGGATTTGGATATAAGAAGGAGAGGATAGCGCAGCGAGGATTTAAAGCTGTAGCGAAGGAGTCGGTAATTCCTTTTATCTTGTTCTTGGTTTTATTATCCTTATACCAAGTATGGATTAGCATGTTGATTTGGATATATTGCTTCCGCTGCAAGATGATTTCTTAAAAAGTTTTGAAATCTATCGTTTCTCCATACTAAGCATGCTTTCTTTTTCCGATCCAACAGTTATCATCATCTATGATATCCACTAACACAAATGTAGTGAATTCATATATGCCTGATCGGACCATATACTTTTTGCTCATTTCCAATTATCCCCATTTCGTTGAATATACAAGTCACAACTCCAATTACCTAATCATCTCGAACTTTTACTCTCACAAAAGCATACTTTAGCCACTATGTTTCTCATATCCACAGTGAACCTTTCCAAGCTATAGACATTTCCGATTTCATTCGTCGTAATATTGCCACTTTCAATCCCCTGAATCATTTTGATATCATTCTTTCCTCAATCAGCCCATGCTAACGTAGTCATACTTATACCACATTCCGGGTTTATAACAACAGTACAATATAAGTCTCATTATCCATTTTTCCTTTTTTTTCCTTCCTAATTGTTCATACACTTTCATGGGTTCACATTCTAATACATTCTCACTTTTCTCACACTTAATCACGTAACACATGTTCACATGTAGGATTTCTACTCATGCGACTCAGACTGGGGATTAGTTGCTATGGTCTGCAACGACACGACTCAAATGCAAGCAACTTAACTTATGTTTCAGACTGTGCCCAGATACATTCGTATTGCTGGGCTATGATACCACCTAAATTGTAACACCCCACTCCCGCGTGACCTGAACCCGACATCGTTGGTGATATCCGAGTCCGTGCCCCCCGAGGGTGGCGTGCTACATCAGTCAGTCGAAACTTAGTATGATTTTTTTTCATTACACTCATGTACGCGGAATAGACAGTAAACAATCTGAGCCCACGTTCATAAATAAACATTTTCAGTTATAACAATCATTCAATAATAATTTACAAAAGCCATTTAATGAACAAAAAGCCATAACCAAATTGGGCTCACTATAAATACAAAGCATTCTTTTACAGAGATTTTGGAATATAATTTATGAGACACTAATGCAGACGCAAACTGATCCCGACCTCTATCTGTCCCTTGCATACGGTAGACATACTCCCGTGTCAAACGGGGTACTCTTCAAGACCTGAAAAATAGATGCAAATTTTGGGTGAGTTTTGCGAACTCAGTGAGGAACCATCATCGATGGTTCGCTTAATTCATGCAGCACACAAGCAATTCACAATTTTGGAAGGCATTTTGGCCTTGTTCCCATTTCCAGTATTCAGTCAAGTATGTATGCAATGCACATGTGATACCCAGTTGATTACAATGTTGTGACCGAGCGCATAAACAGTGAACAGTGTACAGTAGATGCGTCTAAGGAGTCGGAGAGCCCTCTGGGTATGCACTAACTCCCTTCGAGCTCGAGGCTCTTTTTCAGTATCAGTATCAGTGGCGACTCTGGTCACAACTGTTGTTATTATCCGGTTATGCATTTATGTATGAAATGCATATGCCCAATTAACAGTCCATATCCAACAGTCTGCCCCAGTAGAGGCAACGAAATGAAGCACAGTGTAGCAAGCAATGCACAATGTGCACATCCAAAACACTTCAAGCAATTAATCACAGTATCACAGTAATAGCAAACAATTCACGTTCATATAGCACAATTCTACCAGCCACAATTGATCACATCACAATTAAGCAGTAACCGTACAATCCATTCATGTATCACAATTTTACACAGTAAGAGCAATTAGCTCACAGAATCACAACCAGATACACTTCTATGGCAGTTCTCCCAATTCATCGGACCACCTGTCCGGAACCCAGTCATAAACAAACACAATCCTAATCCCTCCATTATTTTCCCACATTGAACATATAATAATTGAATGAACCATCTAGGTTACTCACCTGTACTTCCAAGCTAGTACCTGGAAGTCTCAGTGACGTCGGTGGATCGACGCTCCAAAAGTACCTCTATAGCAGTTACAATAGATAAACATTACCAATTGGTCATTTAGAAACATTACAAACCATATCTCATTGGAAAGATCATGAAAACCTCTACAAGTTTTATGAAGATCATAAAAATCAATTTCACCCCTAAGGGTGTCAAAAATCCAATTGAAGCTACTGCCTAGTCAATGCCTCTCCAAACAGTGCAGTATTTTGTAAAATCCATAACTTCCCCTTTCTTTATTCAAAAATTACCAAATAAATGCCAATAGAAAGATCAAAACAATACCTACAACTTTCAGGACAATATGAAATCAAATTCAATTGCTAACTAGGCCAAACAATTCAGTGAATGACTCTGCCCCTTGAAACCACCTGAACTGTGTAATTTTCTAAAAATCATAAATCCTTGCACAAAGTCAAAAAATTGCATACTTTATATCCCTGAAAATATCAAACACAATAATACACTTCTCATGAAGGGCTTAAAAACCAATTCCATCTCTAACAAGCTCAAAACTGTCATGCACGTTTCTACCCTGACCACTAGTCAATGACCTAACTTCATTCCAATCTTTGAAAATTCATAAGTCCCAATTCTGTTATCCAAAATTAACATACTATATATCATTTTCAAGATAATTGCTTCCTCTAAATCTTGACAGAATATCATTTGTGTCAATTCAAATCACAAAAATCTCTAAATTTGCCTTTAATTACAATGCTCACAAAACCTACACTGATGGCTAGGTTTCAACAAAATGCACATAACCAGTCAACATTCAACAGGTCATATCTACCAATATACATATCAAAAAATTGCAAAATCAGTGGAAATGGAAAGCTAACAAGATAGACTTCATCTTTCATGGAGACCATTTTCACTAATTCCTTCTACATAAATCTAGAAAAATCACCAAATTTTCAGATTATCACTTTCCGATACTGTTCATATAGTCAATAACATTAACTTTCCAAGCCAAATTCAACCTCTTAAGGCTACAATTAGACAACACCTATTTCACAATAAATCTTAGCCAATCAACTAAAGTTTCATTTGGTTCAAACCTCACCTCATTTGCTTAACCATACAATTTGTTATGATCAAAACAGTGCAATAGGTACAAATCCATTTTTCAGCTCTATTCACTTCCTTTCATTTTAACACCTTTCCTACCTCCATAAGCATTAAATTTAATCACTCAATCAACCAATATATCATTCAATCATCCCCTTAAGCACTTAGCCATAAACATGGCAGCAACACTCATTGCCTCATTCATACACCTCTTACACTACTCTTTAAGTATTACTTCACTTTTAATCATCTTAACAACTCTACTTACATTCATTAGGTTTTACCCTATCAATATATCAATCAACCATCAATTAAATAACCAATTTACATACTCATCTAGTCAAAGCACAACTTCATGCAATTTATGCACAAGATGTTAAAATTATACATGCAACAAACATAGAACATCCTCTTACCTATTTAAGCTTTAATCTTCTTCAACTTATCCAACTTTTCACAAACTTCCTACATTTCTCTAACACCCACGATCATCGTCTTCTTCCCAACATCACTCATAATCATCACCATGTAAAGGAGGTAGAACACTCAAGCTTGTATCCATGCTAGGAAGGCACTTAAGGGAGAAGAGAAGAGTAGTTCTTTAGGAAGCTAATTAAAGAATCCAAATGAAAGAGATGGAAGAGAGGTTTCGGATGGAGGAGGAGCCAAAAAAAAACACAAAACCATCTTTTTCTTTCCTCCCCTTTTAAGACACCGAAAATACAATGAAGGAATAAGACAAAAACATTTAAAAGGTGTAGGACAAGTGTCATTTTGAAGAAAAAGACAAAATGAGAAAAGGACAAAAACATGTAATAGGATTTCTTAAGAAACCCTAATGAAATTTGACCTAATCAATTCCAAGGCCCTCATTTCAATCCCAAAATAATATGCCTAATATTATAGTGTCATTGGATAGAAATTTTCGCTATCGAAAATCAACCGGTTCGCCACTTGGCGATTTATCCAGTCCGGGAATTTTCTCCGAAAAAGTCTAGAAAAATTCCTAAAAATCCCTTAAAATGTAAAACACACAATGGATCACTCCAACAAATTTTTTGAACACAATTTTCACATTATTCACTATAAAATTCCATTTAGACCCAATACCGGGAAATAATCATGAATGCATATACAGTTATTTTTTATGTGCAAAAAATCAATATTCACCAATACCAGTATGCATGGAAATTCGTAATTAGTCCCAATCACTCTCATTCTTTGCTAAATTACGATTTTACCCTTCCCGTCGGAGGTGGAATGTTACATATTAAGTTAAAATATCCATCTCACATACAACTCCAAAATCTTACAAGCTTGGGGACTAAGTCATCTATGTTAAAACTATCATATCTTAGGGACTTTGGATCCACACTCCAAAGATGTAAATTCAAATTGAATCTCTTAGACTCCCTTCAAGAGTTTTTAGCTAATGGTATTCCATGGGATATATATATATATGTCATTTTACTTTGACACGTAGTGGTAGAGGTAACATAAACAAAAGTTTGGAACTTACTAAACGTTATTATATTAATCCATTTATTTTAATTTTTCAAAAAATATTTTATTGATAGTTAAAGGTCAAAAAATTAACTTTCAAAAGGTTTAGAAAGTGCACTATATTGACATGATAATTGGATATCAGGTTGTCCTCTTCATAGCAGAGCAAAGATTCAAGATCTAAAAGAAACATTCCAATCACATATTATGCTATCAACACTTTTCATTCAATGTGCATATCTGTTGGAGTTAGGTAAATATAGTGCCTTGGAAAACAAGTGTATTTACATGTAACTTTATCTTCTTCAGTTATAATTTTGTAATGAAAATATTTATTATTAATAAAACAAAAGAGTTTGGTTTTATTTGTGTGAGCATTATATATCTAGTCAAAAGGTACCAAGATTCTTTTGTAAGTAATATACATATACATAGAGATGTATGGGAAACATGTATATTATAAGATCTAAATTAATTGATTCACAGTTGAATAATCAAGTTGGTCGCTTGATTATGATTTAGACTATAATGTTGCGATTTATCTCCATATAAGTAAAAGAGTTTACTTAAAGGGAATGATGAGTTTCATATCATGATAGTAGTCAACTATCGATAATGAAACTATTAAATGAATCTGGAATCAAGTATGTTTTCAAGAATAAAGTGGGCTATACTTTAATCTTAAAACATACAACTTAAGCATTTGCTTATTATGAACCATAATCTTGATGAGTGGTGAACTCGTATGTGTTTCATTATAATTCTTGATTTGATCGAAATGGATTTTTAAAGAGTATTAATATAGTGTCTGTATGTTAGAATTATTAATTGAAACATGTATCAGGGAACATTCACTCAAATAAAGAGTTTATAGTGATATCATCACTTCTAGATGTTTTAAGGAGATTTGGTGATTAAACTGGCGCTAGTAGTTTGATGGACTAACTACCCATCAAATCTTAACACCAAGATGAAATCTTGTGTGTTAATCACCATATAAAGTAAAACGACAGATCTAAAAGGAAAAACTAACATAAAGGCAAAATGGTAATTTTACCCTTTATTGTGTGGATGGCTATAATAAGGTTCTAAATAGAGTTTGCAATTGGACATAAAATATGTGTTCTCATAATATTTAATAATTCAAGAGTTTAACTAATTTTCTTTAGTGGAATGACATTTTGTTAATAAGTTAGAATTAATTCTAACGAGATTAAATTAATTTTAGGCTTATTGGAGCTTGAATTATCAAAGTTCAATAAGATTCCCCACTTGGCTTCAAGGGAGGTTATCAAGCTAAGTAAGAAATATAAATGGAGGTTTTAGAAGCCCATAATTGAATGTTGGGCTTGTTCTAATTAATGGTTAATTAAAAGCCCAAATGTTCATTTAGAAATGGGCTAGACTTTGGTTTAATATAATTGATTAGATTAATTATATTAAAACAATTTTTTTAAGAAATGAAGGATCAATTTCGGTTTTGTTAGGGTGGAATTTGTAGCTGCACATTTGACATTAAAATTCTAAATAAAGATGGTCTTTATTATGGTTTATCATCATTAAATGGAGTTATGAACTTACCATTAAATGGTTTAATGGTTATCTTTTAATGTTTAGCATGTAACCTATTAGCATTGATTGGATTAAAGAAGAAAGATGGACATTGGATGGACCATCTTCCTTATTACATATCCAAAACTGAAATACACATGATAATATTAAGTTAATAGACTTTTCATATAATCATCTTAAAGACAAATGAGAAGAGTCTCATTTAATGACTTATTTATGATTGATTAAATGAAGAAATGATGCATTAGATGGAAGACTATTCTTTCCTTTGTTGTTAACCGAAAGTGTGAGAGTGTAAGAAGTGTTCTTACAATTTTTTTATCACTCTCTCTCCTATCTTGCTTGAAAAAATCAAAAATTGCATGAGAAGTGTCTCATTGTTTCCTTCTTTTTTCTAAAACAATACTCCTCCAAAGTGTTTCTTCTCCTTTCCCACCAAAGAATTTTGTTAACCAAGTTGTCCTAAGAGAACAAAAGGTAAATCAAATTGGTTGAGGATACAACAACAAGGAGTAGATAGATTGATAAAGGAAAAGATTCAAAAGCAAAGGCTTTGGATACAAGAAGAAGGAGAGGATAGCGCAACGAGGAATTAAAGCTGTAGCAAAGGAGTCAGTAATACTCTTCATCTTGTTTATGTTTATTATTATCCTTATACCATATCATGTATGGATTGGCATGATGATTTGGATATATTGCTTCCGCTGCCAATATGATTTCTAAAATGTTTTGAAATCTACCAATTCTCCAAATATAGCATACGTTTTCCAATCCAACAATATCAATTATCACATTCTTCATATCTAAGTTCGACATTCAACATTCAGTTATGTACATAGTTTCATATTCATATATAACTGGAAAGCACTTACAAAAAATACCGAATATCAAACTCCTCGAACCAACAATGTCCGAAATCTTGATAATCATATAAATATCAATTCAATAATTGAAATCTAGCAAAGGAAATTCAATCATAGTGAGAAAACATCTAGGTTAACTCACAATACGCTCCAGATAAGCCATTGCCTTGATGACTCAACAATGTATAGATGCTGAAGTTCATTTTTTGCTTTTTTATCTAGGCAATACACACATATTTTACATATGACTAAATCGATCAATCATTTGAGCATTCAATCATGCATATGTATATGTTGGACCCCGAAATTTTTTATTACTTTATTTGATTAAGCATGATTTAATTTATTTTGAGGCCTTCTTAGATTAATTATTTTGGAGTAATTAGCATGTCAATGTTAGGAGGAACTATTCTTCGAATTGATGAAATTAAAGTATAAATGTAGTAAGAATGCATGAGGGGTAATTTTGGTAGATCACTTAAACCTTTAAGTTATAAGGCATAAGTGGAAGGGCATAAGGGTCATTTTGCAATCATTAAGAATGTAAATTAGAAGAAGAAATGGTTGGCTTGTTAGGAAGAGAAGAAGCATCATGGGAATAGAGAAAAGAAGGGGGAAAACTTAGGATTTTTGAAGATCTTAAAGAACTTGAAGAGTTTGAAGCCAAACAAGTAAGTGCAAGCATTCTTTCTTTCTTCCTTGGTTGGATTAACCATGTTTAATGATAGTTGGAAGTGAAAAAGAGGTTGAATGTGTGTAGGGAGTTTTTGATCATTGGTGTATGACAAATGTCTTAAATCTTCTAGGGTTAATGATTTTGTTGTGTTGTGAATGATTTTGGATTGGAATGAGTTTAGAAATGAAGTAAGAATGATGGCTTAGGGTTAAGATGAAGATTATTTGAAAGATTGGAGGAATATGGTTGAAGAATGTGGAAAAACAGGTTTTCGGGAGGATTTTGGCCTCACACGTCGCGACCTGCTTATGCGCACGTCGCGGCGCGCCAGCATCCTCGTCGCGGCGAGGGCCCATTTTTCTACACAGACATCCTTCGGTATTTTTAGCATAACTTTTGATGTAGATGTCCAAATAAGGTGATTTTTGATTCTTTGTAAACTAGAGACTTAAGTATACAAGTTTTATATATAAAGGAAGTTTTGAATCAGTCTCTAAAGATCTCAAATTTTGGATGGAAGTTGAGTATAGATTATAGTTTCAGCATAAGGTTAGTCCCAACATGATTGGGGATAACTTCCATGTTTCTGAACCAAATGGAATGAGTTTGGTGTCATTAGAAACTTAAGACAATGAAGAACATTTTGATAGAAGGAAGTGTTACCAAATGTCTTCATTTATCTAATCTTAACGATCATGGAAAAGTTGACCCGAATATCTAGTTTTTGAAAGAGTTATAATTCAATTCTCGCGTTTTGATTATTAAAACCTTATGAATTTTCTTTGAATGTGGATTGATTGAGAAATTGTTTGCGTTTAGGAAATTAAGCAAACCTTACCCAAGAGCAAGAAGAAAGGCAATCTTGAGCTTGGATTTCAAGAGGAATTAGGTGGGTGATGTATTTATAGTTATTGTGTGATTGGGCAAATTCTTGCCTATGTGTGAATATATGTTTTATGTTATGCATTGTGAGATGCATGACATTTTGATTGAATATGTGGTTAATTGGTTGAGAATGATTTGTTATAATATTTTAATGATTCTGATTTTGTATACCTTGAAAGAAGCACGAGATTTGATATAAGTAAATTAGGATTTTGATCATGTTATACCTCGATTTCGGTCATAGCATTCTGTATAAATGAAAAGTATGAAAGCATATCATCTAATAAAATGATTCTGAGCATGATTATGTGCTTTTGTTTGGGTGAGAGTGGAACCATTCTGTTCGTCACGTGCACATTGACAAGAGCCTTCTCCCGGTTGCCCTCTTGTGGCATATGAGCTCCGAAATGGACTCATTCTGTTCATGGGGTAAACTTCGGTTTCCTCATTATGTTTCATGGAACCCTCGAGCCGTATGATGTGCATTGCATAATTGAACTATTCATTATGAAGCATATTAAGTGTTATACGTTATGAAATGTTTTGTGAGTTGAAACAAATGTGATGGATGTGTAAATTGTTTGAATATAGTGTGAGTGCTAGAATTGCTGGATATATATACATACATATGCTTGAAATTGTGCTAGTTACCGATGGCTATAAATATATTAGCCACTGAGCTGTGTAGCTCAACCCATTATTTTTCCCTCCTCAGGTGCGACTCAAGACGACAGTTGACCCTTGCAAGGCATCAAAAAACCCCGAAATAGTTAGAGATCTTTGCACTAAGTTAGTGACTTTGCACTAACCTGAAATATTAAGCATATCAACATTGATTATCATTATGTATTTTGTTTTAGCCCTGGTATGTATGATGTTGTGTAAGTAAAGTTTGTTCGAACTCATGGGTTTTGTAATGGTATGAAGAATTGAAGTCTCTTTTGTGTATGAGTATGCTTAGCTTGATGTGGGATGTCGGATTTCTGATTTTGAGCTTTTCTCCGTGGCGAAGCCAGTGGTCGTCGCGTCGCCTTTCCATTGGTTCACCGCGACGAATCGATATGTCGCCGCGGCAAGCACCCCTTTTTGCGACTTCACTGCGGTGAGGAATAGCTTACGCCGCAGTGAACTCCTCTTTGCTGTCATGCTGGAATTTGTTTTAATTGAAATCCTTCTCTTACGACTATCCCGACAGATTACCCCGGGTTCAGCCTTGGGGGTCGGGACTCGGGCCCAAAGATCTTCGGTATCTAGGAATCGATGGTTGGACTCCGGAAACGGGGTCCAGCAGTATATGTGTCATGTTCAATGCATGCTCAACTGACTTTCGTAGATATGTATCCTTAATAACGAGTCTTGATCATTCAAACATTATAGCTTGTATATAACTAGTTTGCAATTCAGGTTTATACCTCAAGTAAGCTTGATTATTCTAAACTCATCAGCCATATGTTCACTAACCCTTTTCTAGGATTATATATTCACACAATTTCCCAATTCTCATTTATTCATTCCTAATACATTACTCATATCCTTTGGATCACATTTGTATTCATAAGAACACCTTTATTCCTTTAACAACTCATAATTTCCAGATTTAGATACATTGATAACAAAACAGTCCATTCCTTAAGTTATAACATCAATTAATAACCTAAACTTATCAAACACTTAACCAACTAATCCAACATTAAACTATATTCATTTCAAGCCTCAATTAAGTCCAAATGCACCAAAGTAAAGTAACTTATCCTTAGTTGGTTCAACAATCACATAAAATAGAAAAATACGATCATAAGAAGGAGCAACGCAGTTATCAACATTGTCAAATTGGTGAACCGAAGGTGCACCACCCATTTCCCCTTTATTTATTTATTTTTATTCTAACACCCTCATACAAAATTCAAAACACCTTCATCATAGTCCATTAGTTATACCTTAATTATACTTCAATTACTCATCAATTTCATCTCCAATCCTAACTAAATACCACTCATTTGGCAGCTCATAAACTATTATCGTTCATGCATCAAAAACCAAAACATAAAATGTTGGGACCCGATCTGGGGAACCGGGTCCCAACCGGAAAAGCAGAATGGAAAACGGAATCGAATGGAAACGGAAATTTTGCATCGAAATTTCGAATCGTAAACAAAGCGAAAGCTAGCGAAACAAAAAATGAAAGTACCGAAGCAAAGCGAAGCGAAGCAGAATCAATACTTAACAAACGGAGCCGACATCCGAGAACAATCAAGAACACAGAACCACATTCGCGTTGTGAACTTAGACTATCCAAACCCGGTATATTTTTTTTTCTTTCTTATTCCTTATCTTTTCATTCTTAATCACTTTATTTCATTACATACAAAATCATCATATGCTTGGATACTCATACAAATCCCAAATCGCACTCAAATCATAATAAACTTCTTAACATTAATATCAATCTCATAAATCCATCTTTCATACATCTAAATTTTATTTTTCTTCTTTTCCAATTTATTTTCTAACGAAAATCCGGCAAGATAACTTTGCATTTATCCTATCCCAAAATTTCGCAAGGAAAACACACTTCTAATATCACAAAATCCGAATCATCGGACTCTCCGTCCGGAATCCAAACACCAACAAACAAACACAATCTTAGTTCTAAACACTTCAATCAAATTCCCATATCAATTAACAATATATTTTCCCAAAATCATACACAATTTCATATACAATTTCTAAAATCATTTACAATCACAGAATTCAAAATCCGTACATCGACCTCTTCATTCTTTTACATCAACCTAATATACACAATTTCATACAAACTTCATAAATCATATACATACATGGCAATTCGCCATATTCAATCTTAATACCAAAATCTCAATTTGCACAAAAATCCAAATAATACAAAATCGAATCAAACATCTTGATACTCTTTCATCCGATCTCCTGCACGAAACCTAGAGATGGGGATGAAAGGGGGGTGAGCTCGGAAGCTCGTGGATAATATATTTATAAATTGAAACATAAGCGAAAATTATCTTTTCAAAATTTTCAAACATTTCCCATTCGAAAATTTATCCAAAAACCCATTTTCAAACTTTCCAAAACATTCATAAACAGTTTCCGAAATTCATGATTGAAAATTCACTTTCTCATTTCTCAAATTCTCAAACTTTTTACCAATCATGCACAGCTTTAAACATGAATGCATCACATAGCACATAAACCAAAAATCAAAAACCACATAACATAACAGAATGGTTTGATGTTGGACCCCACACCCCACCCCTAGGTGTTTGCGAGTTATCTTTAAGCGTGTGTTTCATGGGTTATACCATGCTTCCAACACAAATCACAATAACACATTAAATGGTTTGGTTTGGTCCATAACAGGACGTACTGCACATTTCCGTATATCGGTCATGTGCAGCCGTGATCGGAACTCCATTGCCTCTTGCGGGCAGCCGAGCAAAGGCTTAAAACAGGTAGAGACAGTGCACTGACTCACAAGGGACCTGACCAAACCCACATAGCACATAAACAAAATGAAAATTCAAATTGCCCGAAGGCACTTTTCAAAAATCTTGATTTTTCACATTTTTCAAATCATATCATCATATTGTGTCATAATTCACATAACAAATCTAATGCAATTCACATCATCACTTAAATCATATATTCATCAAATTCATCACAATATATGCACTAATTCTTTAAATCATTTAAATCATAAATCAAATAATTTGAAAACCATGAATTTCATAAATCTTGCATTTTCTAAAACTCATTTAACCCTTTGAAATCATAATATCAAACATTTACAACCTTTTTCAACCCCTTTTATCAAGAATAATTTATCAAAATCAAAATTTTGCTTTCTTTAATTTTCAAAATCACATTCTTAGCTTACAATTCAATAAATAAATATACTACCCACCTCATATCCATGCTAACAACTTGCTTTGTACCTCAATTGCTCCAAAGCCTTCTTCTTTCTTCTACATTAAAATTTCCTAAACCAAATTAATCCAAATTCAACTTCATAAATGTCATAATTCATCAATTTAAACTTAAAAAACACTAATTCCACATAAAATCAAGCTATCTAAATCATGAATTTCCAAAATCCTTCAAAATCCCCAAATTCCAAAATGCACCTAAACCAATCCACTCAAATTCAATATCATATTTAACTTAATTACTCAAATTGAGCTTAGAAAACATCAATTCCTCACATATTCAAGTTATTTCAATCTCCAATTTTGAAAATCCCAATTTTCAAAATTGGCCTAAACCAATTCTGAAATTCCATATCATAAATCACAATTTCCTCAAACTTGATTTCATATTTCACCAATTCATACTAGTATTGATGATTCTACACCATTAATTCACAAAATCCCCAAATTTCAAATTAAGCCTAAACCCCCAATTTACAATTTTTCAATTTAAACTTCACCTAAAGCATAAACATCAAAATTAATTTAGAATATCTCAAATTCATCACTAATCCAAGCTATCTAAAGCATCAATTTCAAAAACCCCCAATTTCAAAATTTGACATAATCCTAATCACTCAATTAACCAAAATTAAATCTCACTTAAGGCATAATCATCACAATTGACTTCATAAATCACATACCCATATCATTTTCCATGATTCTAAACCAAAGTTTAAGAAAAAACTCAAAGATTGAAATTTCTCTTACCTCTTTCTCTCTCTAGAATTTTGAAATTCCTAAGCTTCAATGGTAACTTCATCTTCTTTCTTCCCTTTCCCCTTGAAATCCATGCAAAACTCATGGAAAAAAACCAACCTTTACATACCTTTCATCACCTTCCTCCATAACCGATTCTTCATTCTCTTCTTCTCTTCCTCTTCTATTCTTTCTCTTCTCTTTTTCTTCTATTTTTCTTTCTTATTTTTTTCTTCTTATTTCATGAATTCCAGCCCTCCAAACGACAGCACAAGATGTGTTTCTGCCATGTCATTAAAAATGAGGGGTAAAAGACCAAAATGCCCCTCACTTATTTGCCTATTTCCAAAATTGCCCCTTCAGAAACTTGAAAAACTGACTACTTGCGTCCTGTTTTCAAGCATCTAAACGAAATAATTTGGACAAACTTTCTTCTTAAAATTTGTTCCTCTAGATCATACGAATCCAACTCCACCGACAGCGCTCAATTCGGATCAGAAACGAAGAAGTTATAGCCAAAATACTATAGGACCTTCACAAAATCCGAGACTGAACATTACGCGAATTTAATTCCAGAAATTAACAATCTTAGGGATGAAATTAATTTTTGATCCCTTCATAAGAGTTGTATCCCTATATCTTAATTTTATTTCCCCTCAAGAATCAACTCAATCGGAGTTGTACAGCTCCCGAAAATCGCAAAATACCGAACCATGTTCAGAAAATTATCCAACTTATAACCTATAACCAAATCTCTTACTTTGGTTCAATCAATCACTTTCCATTTAATCTCCTAAAAATCATAATTCTTCATTAAAATGAAATTAATCTTCTTAGGAATCCAACACTTCGAGAATCGAATCAATCGGATGTCGGACGAAGGAATTATAAGCAAAAGATTACGAAAGGGATCGGATAAAGACAAAAGTAACGGAACGTCAAAACTGAACTTTTTCAAAATCATATATCTCGATCCCGAACTCAGAATTTGACAAATTTAGTGTCAATAGAAAGATCAAAGGAAGCTCTACAACTTCCCTGAAGAACTCAAAATCAAATTAGGTCTCAAAAGAGGTTGAAAACTCAATCAAAGATTCTGTCCAAAACAGCTTTTCCTAAACGACTTCCAATTTTTAATCGCTCATAACTCCTAGCCCCGATATCGAAAAATTGCAAACTTTATACCAATGGAAAGATAAAAACATCAGCTAAAACTTTTATGAAGATCACTTACTCTAATTCAAACTAAATCCATACAACGAGTGGCCTCGAAGCATAGAACACACAAATCTATACTTAATAGCATTTTCAAAACAAAGCATATCTTCAGAAAATCATATCTCTCAACCCCGACATCGAAAAATAGCAAACTTTATGTTCACAAAAAGCTCTCGACAGAGGCTACAATTTTCATGTTGATCATTTTCTCGAATTTTGCCTAAATCAAAAAGTCAACTTTTTTCTCAAAAAGTCAAACTTCAAGCGAACTTTGACTGATCATAACTCTCACTCCCGATATCGAAAAATATCAAACTTTATGACTACAGAAAACTCTTGACATAAACTACAAGTTTCCAGAAGATCATTTTCTCAAATTCTCCCAAAATCAAAAAGTCAACTCTCAAGTCAAACATTTTATCTTCAAAAGTCAAGCTTTCTAAATTCTTCAAATTTTCACACTTTTTCTTTTTAATTCTTGCTATTTCACTTCATTTTAATCAACTGATCCACTTTCTTCTCATAATCCATATAAGTTCACTCAAATATCAAAGTCCTCAAAATTAAACAATTCTTTTCTCATAATTTTTTTTTTAATTTCATCAAATTTTCTTAAATTCATAATTTTCTCACCAATTTCTTTCTCACTTAAATTCATTTTAATATTTCTAATTTTCATCTAAAGTTCGGGGTCCAACATAAACTATTATTCAAGCATCATTTTCCAAAACTCATTTCATCATCAACACTCATTCAATCCATCCTAATTTAATCATCATAAACTTCCTAGCATAACATGCCATAAAGATCAATACTTTACTTACTTGTTTAGCACAAGTTCCACCTCAATTTATAAAGTTAACTTAGCTCTTCATGCATACAAGATCATCACAAATTCAATATGGAAATAGGATGGTTTTCATCAAATATAAAGAGACAATAATGATCTGGTTCTCTACCTAACTTTATGAAGAGTAAAAGTATGTATTTTTGTGCAGCAATTTAGTAAGACTTAGACCAAAACATAGAGATATGAGATAGAAGCAAGTTTTGTTGGAGAAAGTAAAGGAAAGAAGAAGAATGAACTCAACAGAAACATCCTTACAGTGGCTTAATTCATTAGATGTTAGATGTTATCATGTTACATTGACATATGTCCCTAAGCATATAAGTCACTTGTCCTCTCTATAAGCTGCCAATTGTCACCAATTATGCTAGGCCATTTGTCACTCAATCATTACTTCCATTTGTTGCTTAATTTACTATTCTATTTGCCACTCATTTATCTATACCATTTGTGACTTATTTCATAGGCTTAGTGAACCTAATTTCCATGTAACAACTTATCTTGCCACTTAACATTTTTCTTAGACTAAATATGCATTTTAATTTATAAATTTTCCAATTGTACAAATAATTCCAAATTACTAATTATATCCATCAATCCATAAATTCAAGACATAAGCAACTTACAATCAAATCATAATCATTTTAAACCCTTCATATCCTGAAATATGTCAATTGAGTGCATATATAATCTTTACAATGTTTTCTAAATCATGATTAAATGTTTTCTAAATCATGATTCATATGTGTATACGAATGCTATGAATGTGAATGAAATTCATGAATATATGACTCAAGTGTAATAAGCTAAAGCTCTAACCCTTAATATGGAAACTAAATATTACAATTCTCCCCCTTAAGAAATTTCATTCTCAAAATTCTTATGTAACTGATTTAACTGATGGGGCTTATGTTATCTTAGGTTTGTGTCCTAATCTCCCAATTAGCTTCTTTCCTCGAATGACTTTCTCCAATCATTCAATTCCTTAGATTCCTCATCGGCTTAACCTAATGTCTGACAATTCTTACTATTTTCTCCATAAAATTCAAATTATTTGCAGTCTTAACTTCCTGAGTTGGTAACACATACATCGAATCTGACTTGTAAATCATATTCAATCTAACATAAAATACATTATGGACCTAAGTTCCTTCTAGTAATAATAATAGTGTCATCTCAAATTCAAGAACCCAATAACATAGCTTGGATACTTTACAATCACATGCACTCTCTTTAGGATATTCAACTTCTCATGCCTGAGTTTCATACTTATTTGACTCCAATATTCACTTTTGATTCATTCAATATTCATTCATTCTTAGAAATGAAACATTTGCTTTATATGATACAATTCGGTGAAAGTCTTCATCAATTAAAGATTTCTCTCCTTAATCATCTATACTATTCACATAATCCTTATTAGTCAACTATGTTCATCATCACTTTTCAGCCATTCATAATACCTCAATAAGATCAATTACTATTATATGTTACATGATTAGAATAAATATACTAGAGCTAGATGAAACGATAGGCGTGTTCATTTACTCTTATGCCTTGGTATGTACAATCAGGGTCATTACATCTTATTTAGAGAATTAGTTTTGAAAAATCACCAATTTATATCATAAATTAATGATACCTTAATCTAGATTGATTATGGATACCATTTTAGTATTTATGACTATATAAAAGTTACTTATCCTTAGTAGTTACCATTTCAATATATCCATATAAATCCATACTTCTATTGCATTACTCTGAGTCATCTCAGAATTTTACTTATAGGAACTAAGACTTATGAACATTCAATATGTCATATTTACTTCTTATACAATATCCATGCATGTAATACATATGTGCTCAGTAGCATCATTCGTTAAGGTAACCACATCATCAACTGTGTACTCACAATAACTAATCAACTTAATCCTTGAGGACTTCAACATATATCAATATCATTTATTTCATCTAACTTAAGTATGTTCTCAATCAATTTAAAAATATAAGATACGTAACCATCATAAAATTCTAATATCAAATCCAATGATATAATCTTATACCTTATATTGAATCATAAACTTTCAATATGGTAACTAAAAATCCACTCCAGTTCTAAGTTTAATCTCTCAAATAATAAAAATTTTTGGTTTCTTTCAATTTTGCTTATACAATTTAAATCGTATCATTTCCACCTATATCTTTGTTTTCCTCAGTCAATCCACTAAAATGTATTCACATCTACATCAATTCAAAGGTACACAACCACAATATGATACTGATTTCATATGCGATGATATAACCATGACTACAAACGCACAGAATCTATGTCTAACATATAAAACTATATAGTATCTCCTATTCCTGTTTAATAAATACTTAATCACTTAGTCAATACAACATTTTTACTGCCCCCTTTCCAGCACATTTTCAGTCTTTACTAAATCCGCTATGTCATGGTATTAACACATTTTCATTTTCTTACATTATGTTATATCATCCTTCTTCTTCGTGTTTCTAACAATTTTGACTCTTAACATATGTTCATGCATGTGACTTATTTAAATGCAATAAAGACTAGGGGTCAGTTGCTTCTATGTGCCATGACATATTTAAAATGCATGTAACTTGACAAATATGTGCATTTAAGATGCTAACTTGAAGCTCTGATACCAAAATGTACCATTCCATTCCCACAGAGAATATGTCCGAACGTACTAATGAATATTTAAGAACATACTTTATGAGAATAGCATGTCAAGATGATCAAATCAACTCATTACACATTTTCAAGCATCAAACACATATTAAGCATTCCAAAAATTGATTTGGACCATTTCATTTACAAACATATACAGTTATAATAGTCATTGAACTTCAGACAATGTACCTGACAATGTCTAGATGATGACATTCAATTTGTGCTTCTGTAGTCATGCAATATATAAATATTTTACACATTACTAAGTTGATCAATCATTTGAATATCCAATCATACACATATATATGTGTCATGTTTAATGCATGCTCGATTAACTTTCTCAAGTATGTATCCTTAATCACAATTCTTTATCATTCAAACATTATAGCTTGTATATAACTAGTTTTCAATTTAGGTTTATACCTCAAGTAAACTTGATTATTCTAAATTCATGGACCATACATTCACCAACCCTTTTCTAGCATTATATATTAACACAGTTTCCCAATTCTCATTCATTCATTCCTAATACATTGTTCATATCCTTTGGATCACATTTGTATTCATAAGAACACCTTTATTCCTTTAAAAACTCAAAATTTCCATATTTAGATACATTGATATCAAAACAATCCATTCCTTAAGTTATAACATCTATTAACAACCTAAAATTATCAAACACTTAACCAACTAATCCAACATCAATCTAGGTTCATTTCAAGCCTCAATCAAGTCCAAATGCACCAAAGTAAAGTAACTTATCCTTAGTTGGTTCAACAATCACACAAAATAAAAATTTTCATTAACAAAGCATTGCCCACTATCATGGGAAGGAGCAATGTAGCCGTCCACGATCGTGGAATTGGTGAACCTTCGATTCACCCTTCATTTTCCTTTAATTTTTTCCCAGATTCTAACACCCTCATACCGAATTCAAATTACCTTCATCATATTCCATTAATTATACCTCAATTATACCTTAATTATAGTTCAATTCTTTATCAATTTCTTCTCCAACCCTAACTGAAAATCAGTCATTTGGCAGCTCACAAACTATTGTCTTTCATGCATCGAAAACCAAAACATAAACTATCATTCAAGTATCATTTTCCAGAACTCATTTCATCATCAACACTCATGCAATCCATCCCAATTTAATCATCATAAACTTTCTATTATAACATGCCACAAAGTTTAATACTTTACTTACTTGTTAAGCTCAAGCTCCACCTTAATTCATCAAGTTAACTTAGCTCTCCATGCATGCAAGATCATCTCAAATTCAATGTGGAAGTAGGTTGGTTTTCATCAAAGATAAAGAGACAACAATGATCTGGTTCTCTACCTAACTTTATGAGGGGTAAAAGGATGGATTTTGATGTAGCAATTTAGCAAGACTTAGACAAAAACATATAGATATAAGACAGAAGCAAGTTTCGATAGAGAGAGTAAAGGAAAGAAGAAGAAGAATAAACTCAGCAAAAACATCCCTACGGTAGCTTAATTCATTGAATTTTAGATGTCACGATGTTACCTTGACATATTTCCCTAAGCATGTAAGTCACTTGTCCTCTTCATAAGCTGCCAATTGTCACCAATTATGCTAGGCCATTTTTCACTCAATCATTGTTGCCTTTTGTCACTTAATTTTCTATACCATTTGTCACTTATTTCATAGGCTTAGTCATCCTAATTTTGCATGTAACAACTTATCTTGCCACTTGAAATTTTCCTGGACTAAATGTACATTTTAATTTATCAATTTTCCAATTATACAAATTACTAATTATAATCCATCAAACCATAAATTCAGGGCATAAGAAACTTAAAATCAAATCATAATCATTTTAAACACTTCATACCCTGAAATATGTCAATTGAGTTCATATATAGTCTTTGTAATGTTTTCTAAATCATGATACATGTGTGTATGTGAATACTATGCATGTGAATGAAATTTATGAATATATGACTCATGTGCTTTAATTTAAGGCTCTAACACTCAATATGGAAATCAGATATTACAATTTACGCCTTTAAGTAAAAGTTATCTCTAGAAAATTCTTGTATTAATAGTTAGAACATTGGCTACTTATGTTCTATGCTTCAAGAATGATGCTCTAATAGTTAAAAAGTTGTTTTTTTAATTTTTTTAGATGTCCTACAAGAGCATATGATCTATTAGTTTGTTGATTAGCCTTTTAGGTCTTAATACAATTAAATTCTTAAGACAAAAACTTACTAACAATTCCATCTTAATAGAAGATATTTTTCTTAAAAAATAATTGACTTTTAGTCAAACATATTTATCTGACATAAGAATTCATTTATAATGAATAATGGACTATGTTCAATCCAATTATCATACCAAAGCTAGAATTTTTTCCATATTCCTTAACATATGCTTAATCAAAGGGTATAACTAATTTATCATCTTTAACATATGTGAGAAATACCATTAGTAGTCCCTGTTGGTCTCAAGCTACCACAAGCACCAATTTTTTTAGGTAAATTTTCATTAATCTATTTAATCCAAAGTACTCATTTTTCATTATATAATCTTCAAATCCTTTTACGTAAGATGAAATTTTACATAAGAGATATGAGTATGATTCCAGTGCTCTTATTTTCTATTAGGCCATTTATCATTCAATTATTGCTGCCCCTTGTCAATTTATTAACCATGCCATTTGTCACTTGATCAATGCTACCAAATGTCATTCAATGAATAGGCTTAGTCATTCAAATTTCCATGTACCAACTTGTCTTATCACTTGACAATTTTCCTAGTCCAATTGTACATTTTAGTACTTCAATTTTCTAATGGTATCAATTAATTCTAAGTCACTAAGTATGATCCATTAAACCAAAAATTCAAGACATATACAATTCAAAATTATATCACAATTTCAACATCTATCACATTTTTTTATGAACTTGTAACATTTCAACTAGGGTATAATTTGGGGCCATACAATTAATCTAAATATGAAAGAAGCCATAAATTTTTAGGAAATTTAAATTACTTGATGTTGGAGTTATTTATATTAGTTTTGATAGTTCTTAGGTCAATCCTATATAGGTAGTAAAAAAGAAAGAAGGGATGATATTGGTACCAAATTAAAAGAATGAGATGATTCCTACGAGAACTATCACCGTGCTAATGGGTGTAATTTAACTATAGGAGGAAGAATGATTCCAAACACAAGGACCACTTTCCACTATTATTCATTGATCAAATGCTGGAATAGATTATCAAGGAATAAGTACATTTTTTTTAGATAGACTGTCAAGCTATTTCCATATTCTCATAGCCCTAATGAATCGAGACTATGAAACTTATATATCTATCAGACATGTTTTCTTATCGATATACATCTTAGTTTTGTTCAATGAACCTGTTACTTTTCAGAGGTACATGGTAGTATATTTGATGAGTTAGTTTAGGACATCATGGAGGAATCTATGGATGATTTTTTTTGTTTGATTCTTTTTACTTATATTTAAAATTTTAGAGAGAGAACTTAAATAGTTTGAGGAGACTACCTTAGTTTTTATCTAGGGAAATGTCATTTTATTGTACAAAAGGGTACAATTTTAGGTTGTAAAATGTCTACTGATTGTATAGATGTTGGTGATTTTAAGTTAGAAACTATAGAGAAGTTTCACTTATCGATATTGGTCAAGATAATTAGAAGCTTTCTTGGACATGCTAGGTTTTACAAGAGATTCATCAAAAATTTTCTAAGATAGCCATATCACTTAACAAACTACTTAAGAAAGATGTGTTTTTTGATTTTATTGGTGAGTGCTTAAACCCTTTTAATATCTTTAAAACATAATTTACAATCTTGTTAGCATTAGACTGGACTTTGCCTTTTGAACCAATGTGTGATGGTAGTGATTTTGCAGTTGGTGTAGTGCTTGGATAACATAATGATAAGAATTTTTTTAGCTTATGTACTATGTAAGTAAAAAATTGATAGATGCATATGAGAATTATATAACTACCAAAAGGATTTTCTTGATATTGCTTTTACCTTATTATGTACTAAGTCATTATATGTATTAACCACTTAGCATTTCGATATATTTTAAGAAAAAATGATATCAAATGAAGACTTATTAGATATTACATTTTCTTTATTAAATTTAAGAGCTTCAAAGAAAATGCTTAAGCCCCCAAGAATGTCCCTCTATCCGATGACATCTTCTAAGAACAGTCTCCAACACCTCCAAAATGAAGACTCCTAAAATGAAGAACACCTCTATTTTGTTCTCCCACACAAAACCCCCATTTATTTTCTCTCCATGTCTATATTTTTATCCCTATTTATCCACCTCATCTGCTCTGCATTTTATTATTAACCAAATTTCTACATTTCATACCCAAAGAATGTCAGAAACACGGTCGTTTTTTGCTTGAGACACAAACAACAAATGCAAACATTGTTTGTGTACAATGTTTACTGCTTTGCCATTTCTGCTTGTTGCTGCTACCATTTTGCTTCATGCTTCCAGCTGCTATATGCATCATTTTAATCATCTTCTATTCCAAATGTTTATGTTTTTCTCACGTTGCTCTTACTTTCAACGTTGTCATTTCCTCTTGGCTAGTTTATTAGTGTTTTCTTCTTATAACATATCCTTTTTAGTCTTTATTGCTTGTCCACCTATTACAATCATCCATCATATAACCATCTAGCCTTAATTGCGCATTTTTGCATGCAAAAACATGCAAATTCCATGCACAACTGTGAGAGATTGTTCACAAAAATGTAGTAATTTTTGTTTAGCAATCCATGAGCTCTGTTGCTTCATCATCTTGATTTTCTTGTCTTTACTTGCTTCATAAAGACAAGTGAATATTAATCTTCAAAAAATGGCCTATACATCATGCTTTTGACTCAATCTTAACTTTTTTTCTTCCGAATTATGCCTAAAATCACATATGAGTCCAAATAAATATCTTAAGCAATTTCATGTCATTAATCGCTAAGTGTTATGGAATAATTATACAATTGCCTACCATACATTTTATGTTGCTATTAGACTTTCTCTTAGCATATATAGTTGGGTCATAAACTATTAGTAGGTTATACTAGTTTTTATTTCTCATACACTCTTACCCATTTAAAATACACGTATATGTCCATCTCACCTATAAGGATTCATATCCTCCAATAGTCTCTATGATCTTTTAGCCATAAACACTTTTGTTACTAAGAATAATAGGTGATAAGCCTCATCCTCCATCTTTTTTTAACTTACAATCATCACTCTATATGTTGGACCCTAAAATTTTTTTCTTTAAGATAAGCATGATTTAAAATAATTTTGAGGTTTTCATGGATTTAATTTTTGGAGTTATAATTATGTTAAAGTTAGTAAGATTTATTGAATGGGTAAGTGGAATTAAAGTGTTAATGTAATAAGGATGTTCAAGGACATTTTTGGGAGATCACTTAAGCATAAAAGAACATAAGCTTATAAGGAAGGGTAAAATGGACTTTTTGGACTCATTAAGGGTAGAAATGGAAGAAGAATATGCTATCTTGCTTGTTAAGAAGAGAAAAATGTGAATTGAAGGAAGAGAAGAGTGAAAAACGAAAATAAGAGGGAAGAAGAGAGGTTTCGGTGAAAGAAGAAAAGAAGAGAAATCAAGCTTGTTAAAGTAGGTTAACCATCTTTTTGCTTTATTAAAGAAATGGGTTGTGTTGAGGATGAAGAAGTTAGAGAGAGAAAGGGGTTTGTGTAGAGAATGAAAGGTTTATGTTGGAAGAAGGTGAATTAGGAGAACCCAAATGATTTTAGGGTTTCTAAACTAAGTCTTAGGTTTTCTAACCTGGATGGACTATGGGTAGGTTAGATTTGAGCTTAATTTGTGTTTTTTGCAATTTTTGTAAATTTTTTTGAAGATTGTGAATTTTATTGGAATTTTGTTTTGAATGGAACCTTAGTTATTTTAGGAAACCAAGGGAATCCTACCCAAGAGCAAAGGGAAAGGTAAGCTTAACATGGATTTTTGCAAGCTAATTAGGTGAGTAATGTATTTATAGTTATTGTATAATTGGGAAAGTTCTTGCCTATGTGTGTGTATGTTAAGTTGCTTGAAATTGAAATCATTGTGAATGATTAGAATTGCATGATGCATTATGATTATGTTATACCTTGAAAGAGGTTATAACATTTTGAATTAGATGGAAAGAAGAAAAAGTATGAAAGTATGAGCATACGATTGAATTAAGCATAAATTTGCTTGTGATTGGGCAAGAGAGGAACCCATTTCGTTAGTTACATGCATGTTAACCTATAGCCTTCTCCTAGTTGCCTGCTTAAGGCAATATGATCCTAAAAATTCGGACTCGTTTTGTTCACGGTGTAAACTTTGGTTTCTTCCGTTCTACAGAACTCTCAAGCCATTTGTTTATACATTGCATCTTTAAATTGTTAAGTATGGTGCATAATTGAGTGTTATGTTAAATGGTTGAAGTCTATGCTATGTGTTATAAGTTTAAGTTAAATTGATCAAATGCTTAAATTGCTAGAATAGATTGAGAATGCTTGAATTGCTAGATATACATGTACATATGCTTGAATATGTGGCCAATTGCCAATGGCTATAAATATATTGGCCACTGAGCTGTGTAACTCACCCCACTATTCCCTCCTCAGGTGCAGAACTAGAAGGTTAGCAATCCTTGCAAGGCATTAGAAAATCCAAGATATTAGAAACTTTTGTAACTAAGTTAATTCAATCATTTTTTGATAACTTTATAAGCATATCAAACATTGAGCATCCTACGCATGTTGTATTTTATGTTAAGCCTTTGATTATAATGTTAATATGTAATTAAAGTTATGTATGAACTTCTTTTGATTTAGCAATGAGTTAGAATTGAAAAGTTCCTAATATGTATGTCCATATTTCTCTTGTAGTTGTACATTTCATAATTCAAGTCTTTCATAGGTATAGATATTGTGTGCTGACTTCAAGGGAAAAATTACACTAATTTAGGCTAAAGTAGTCAAAGTTTTCTTCTGGAAAGTTGTATTTTATCTTTCTAGCTTTTGAACGGTATATAGTATGAAATTTTTGGACATCAGAGTCAAAAATTATGATCTTTATAAGGGGAGATGCTCAGGAGTATAAACTATATCTTCTGGTGATGACGTGTACCTTCTGTGCACTGTTCTTCAAGATCTTCTAGTCTAATTTTGACCCTCTAGATGACAGAATCTATCTTTTAAGGTCTTCATGAAAGTTGTAGATCTTGAAGTCCTCTTTCGAACCATCTAAGAATGACCTTGATCCGATATGTCTAGAGAAAGATATGTCAATTATTCCAAATAGGTCTTAAACTGAAACTTCTTCTGGGTATTATTCATCTTACATCTTCTAGTCCAAGTTTGACCCTCTAGATGACATAATCTATCTTCAAGGTTTTCATGAAATTATAGATCTCAAAGTCCTCTTTGAAACCGTCCTAAGATAACCTTAATTCGACATCTATGGAGAAAGTTATAGGTTCAATATGATTGAGGACAAATACTGTTTCAATTTAATGACTCCGAATGCAGGGCTTTGGAAGTGGGGTCCAACACTATGCCACCTTAATATATTATATTTTATTATATTCTCTAGCTCATATTAAGCCTTTTAAGATCCATTCAATTGTTTTGGTCAATTCCTTGGACAGAAAAAGATGTAAAGACTAGTAAACATGCATCAAGTTAATAAAGATTAAGTTATTTTAGAAAAGTTAAATGACATTATAAAAATAATAATTACAACCATAGTTTGATGATCCAAACATACTTAAAATGAACACTCTCCCATTATTAAAGAATTCAAATACAACTTTTAATACGTTGTATTCTTATAACTAAATACACAGACTTTTGTTACACCATTTATCTATTCTTCTCTTAATCTTTTCCACTGGGTGAATGGAGTCTTTATAAATCAATTTTCTTATTTCCTTAAGAATATTAAGTTACAAAAAAGGAGGCTTCCTGACCTGAAGTCCTGTTATAGCTAAAATCCAACTTCCCATCTAATCTACACTAAAGTATACAAACATATGACTTTATTAATATTGATCCCTAAATTTGATAATGCCTTGAAGGCATGATAGAAACCATTTGACTTCTAACTAATTTTGCGTGAGCTTTCGAGAATGAAAGTAAGTCATCAGCAAATGATAAGGATAATAACCTAAGCTTTTTATATGTGACACTTAAAACTGAAGTCCTCAAAATATTATGTATTATTAATGTAATTAGAGCTTTCGTACATAAAATAAATAGGTAAAGGTATAAAGGATCCACATGTCCTAGGCCTATACCACCTTCAAAAGCATTTATTGGTTTACCATAATAAGCATAATGAGTGAAGTAGTTATAATGCATAGTTTGATCCATTTTAAGAAGTTTTAGGGAAACCAAAGACCTCAAGAAGATTCAAGATGAAATCCTAATTGATTTAGTCATACTATAACACCTCACTACCATAGAGTATGTACCCGAACATCTAAAGGAGATTCAAGTACATATCCTATAACAATGGTATGTTAGAGAAAATATAATCTCTTAAATGGCATCATAAAAAATATACAATACTTAAAACCTCAACACTTCATTTCATTCATTGACAAAAGTTTACATTGAAACAAGTATTTACAATCCCTTATACCAAAGTTCTATATGAAAAAATGATTACAAAATACAATCTATAACTCCTCTTATGTCAGTTGAAAGACCTTTAAGCCATATCTTATTCCAAAATGTTCCTCTATAAAATCTTAGGAACTAGGTCTTTGGTCTCATACCCGAAAAGCCATATTGCAATTTTTTATGAGTTTTGCGAACTCAATGAATAAACCATCATTGATGATCTCATTTAAGTTAGATACACAAATATCACACAACCAACCAATTTCACAAACATTTTCCTTCTCAATAAGACATAATAAATGACAAACATTTCACAAACATTCTTTCAGAACATGTATATTCCAATTAATCACATTATCATGGCACACCACTTTATCATCACAATTTCAGAAAAGATTTCGTAGTCATATATTTCATAATCATAAATATACAAATGAAGATGCAGATGCATATGAGGCTTTAGATTCCTTTTTATTTGTTATGATCGAGCGCCTTTCAAATACTGATATAGATATTCACCCATTGGGCTCAGTCAAATACAGAAATCATAGAGCAAATCTTTACGTGCAGAATTATGAGCTTAAAGCTCTTTCAAACTGTCTACTCTAATCACAAAGCCTTTATCTGAACATACATTTTATGAAATGCATCAAATAATAGATTATGTCATGAATAACATTCACTTATGATGCACAAATGAAAAATTATATTCATCAGACCACAATCCAGTTTTCAACTTTCGTTGAGTACTCTAAAATCATTCAGAATTTAATTACAAATAGATATAATTCAAATTTCATATGTGAACATAACACTTCCAATACATTTCTGAATATCAAACTCCTCAGACTATTAAAGTTCAGAATTCACATACAAATCACAATCAGTTCAATAATTGAAAGTTAAACAAAGTAAATCAATCATAGGAAGATCATCTACATTGATCCACAGTACGCTCCAATTTATGCTATTGCCTGGATAGTCCGGCAATGTCTGAATGACGTCCGACTTGAGTGTTCGAGAACTAATGCAATATAAGCACAAATTGGGTCAATGAATCTTCCTGAAGTGGTTGACTTATGAGGAGTATTTGGAATTCCTTCCATTTATTTATAAAAATAAATGATGACATATATCAAAATTAACTTGATAGCTTTACATCAAAACAAAGTTGTGTGAAAAAAAGTGAAGAAATAGATCAATAATATTTTTCTCAATAACTCATGTTTCTTTCTAAACCTAAACATCAAATATATACATTGATTGCTAAACTTTCAAAATTATAACTCATTTTGTTTGATTACATAATTTAAACATAAGATCATAACTATAAACTATTTTGTGTAATTATATAATTTAAAATAAACTTAAAACTACCTATTTTGTATGATTATATAATTCAATTATAAATTCACAAGTCACAATTGTAATTCATTTTATGTTATTGCATAATTCATTTATAAACTCACATCTATAATTCAATTTGTGTAATCATATAATTAAACCATAAACTCTTAGATATAACTTATTATGTGATTTAATCAAAACTCTTAACTATAACTTATTTTGTAAGATTATTAATTAGTTGACCAAATATCCAATCATTGATATAAACTCACAACTATAATTCAATTTGTATAATTAGTAATCATATAATTCAACCACAAATTAACTAATTCATTTTGATGATTACAAAATCTAATTTGTAATGTATAACCCAGTTCATAATAAAGACTAACATTTCATTCAAATTTCAATGTATCTCAATCTCAAATTTCAGATAAGAATAACCTCAAATTCATAAACGAATTCCAAACTTCAAATAACAAATGAATAACCTCAAAGGCAAATTCATAATTCAATTCAAAATTCTAGTTCCCAATCATCACAGAAAATTAAAATCACAGCCAATTTTAACTTCCAAGTGACATCGTGTTAATTTTTATTAATGATACAAATTCAAACTTTTATTTCACTATTCCACAAATTCACAATTCACAATTCACAAGCCATCCACATTCACATCTAAAAGTCCACAAGTATACAACACAATCAATCACACACACACACATACACATACAGGGTTTCACAATCCACACATATAAACAAAATGCAGCCTTAACTTAAACTCACAAGCAAAGAGTCCCAAATCAAAACACTATAATTTTATAGCACAATAATACAACACAACAAACGCGGGTGAGGAATTGATGCCTAGTTGGTGAGTTTTTTTATGGGGTGGGGGCTTATTGGAATGCTAAGTTGGTTTAGGTCCTTATAGACGACAGGCAACGCCAGCCACTAGCGGAGGAGACTAGCTGCGAGTGACAATGTGGGGGGAAAAGGTTGGGGGTCTGTTCCTTGCTAGCTATGGGATTTTTCCAAATGAATTTTGATTCCGCTAGTTTTTTTTTTTGGAATTCAATCCCTAAAGCTTTTAAATTTTGAGGTACCAATCAGTATTTGATCAATATTTCAAATTTAGGTCAATACAAACCTCTCCAATTTTGTACCCTTTTTTAATCAGTACGCTACAGAATTCATACCTTTACTTTCAACCCAAATAATATTTGTATAGTTCAAACTTTTGAATTTTAGCTAAAAAATAGTCACTTCACTCGCATAACCTCAATAACATTGTAGAGTTTAACAATTAGGTCTCGTTTGGTAACCAATAATGAAGGAATCGAAATGAAAAAATAAGAATGAGAATGGAATGAAAAGTAGTAATCAGAAAAGGAATAAAATTACTGATTATGCATATTTGGCATGCAAGTATTAGGAATGACATTATAGAAGTTAATAGTTATATTTTGTTTAGTATCAAATATTAAAATAGTAATGAAATTTTTACTTATGTTTAATTATTATGTGACTGATTTTGTAAATAAATAATTAAATATTTTATATTATTAATTAATAAATTTTATTTAATAAATAAATGATTAAAATTATTTTTAATGATTAAATAAATTTTATTAATTTTAAATAATTACGAATAATTTTAATGATAATATTCCGATAAGGATCAATGTCTTAATAATATCTTGATAATATGTTGATAAAAACTTGATAATATTTTAATAATATCTTTATCTTTTATTCTTAATTTTCATTTCCTCGTATACCCACACCCCCCTTAGGAATAAAAATGTGGAATTATTTAAAATTCATTCTAGTTTTGTCATTCCTATCTTATCTATTCTCAGTAACCAAACAATTAAAAGTTAGAAATGTAGGTTGCATTCCCATTCTCATCTCTTCATTATTGGTTTACCAAACGAGATTTATAGTTTTCTGTTTGCTCGTAGCCATTGGAAACAAGTTAAGTGCATTAAGCGACTTGAAAGTCAATTAACCAAGTTTTAAACTAAACTTCTTTCAAAAGAGAAAAAGGTCAAAAAGCCATCCATATTATGTTATCTACACATAATTAGCTGAATCCCATATACTAACTTGAGTGATACTTTGAGACAAATCCGAGCTTATTCAATATTAATGAATGTCGACGGGATAATATAATTTATTGAATCCCTTCATGAAGAAATTGTAACCAAATCTTAAACTTAACGTGTTTTTTTAGGAAATCGGGTTAAGATCTGATCCCGAGCATAACGTAATAATCGTGAAACTTTTTCGTAATTTTTGATTTCCCAAAAATCAAGATCTCTTTAATTTTATAAAATGATTAACAAAATCATAATAAAGTGAAAACGTAATTCGTACCTTATTCCGAAACTTGATCTTTATGTTATAGTATCTCTCGAACTATTTCTAAAACTGATCCGTCTCAATCATCGTAATCATCACAAATGTCTGGTCTCTAATGATGTCCACAAATTACAGAGAGGGTTAAGCAAGAAGTGCTAGTTCTATAGAGTTTAAACTCATTTATAATAAACTTCAACTATTTTAGTAATTTAATAGAAATTAAATTCTAATTTCAATTAAACGTTAATTAAAATTAAAATAATTCTAAATAAATACCAATTATACCCATATAAGATTCAATATCTCATATGGATCCTTATTTATTTGATATCTCATATTTGATCATAAAATTTCTAAAACTTTATAATTAAGTCTAACTTAATTAAATTAACTTTACTCTCTTCAACTCATTCTATATATGAGACCTATTAAGTTCTAAAATATATTGGCAATAATTATAAATTATAATTTCAATTCATAATTAGAATTAAATAAATTAAAACTTTTTAATTTATCTTTAATTCTCTAATTAAACAATTTATAATCATAGATCAAGATTAGTGTCTAGCAATACATCATGACCTCATAAATATTCGTGAATGTTAAAGTAGTTTTGACTATCATTTCCATGCATGATTTTTTTCGTATAATTCAATCCTTTTATCATACAATATTTTAGTTAGATATAGAGCAAGGAATTAATGTCTATTTTATTTTAAGCCTAATTATATTAGTTATTTGTCATTAGCTGTCGATTCAATTAATGACATTTGTAAACTATTAACAAAGTTTCATTTCTCTTTAGCTAAGGATTTCCCGAATCAATACTAATCGAGATTAATGGAACATTCTCCCTAATTATTTTAGGGTGTAAATCTTATCTTGATGACATAATTATCTCCTTATATTCATGCTACATCCAATGACAACAGATTAAATGACCCATGATTAAATAGGTCACAAATAGTATCAAAACACAACAATACCTATACAAGATAATTTTAATAACCTCAAGTCAAATAATCACTTATACAATTATCATAATGAGAATTCCGTAGACATACAAGTAATGTTCCAAATGGATTTCTCATGAATATACAAGCACTCACACATTTGTTTAAATATTTCCATACTAAAGCCTATAAAATCAACTACTTCCTTCATAAGAAAAACAAAATGTATGCTAATATTTTTACATTATATTAATGTCCAATTTTAATAAAATAATGACTAGGAACAATTTAGGGATAATATATAAATGCAATATGAATCTCAAAATTATAATCTCATTATCATTTTGTTTACAATGTACAATTATTTCATGGACTTTATCATATACATCTAAATATGTACAAAATTAAAAATCTTTAAATGTTGTCACTAAACTACAACTAATGCGATTGGTCAGAGGACATAAACTAACAATTTTGAGGGATTTTAATATCTTGAGAAATGATGAAACTTCCTGCCGATTCATTAATCACTGTGTTCAGTCCTATTGAGCCTTTAGTTTGACTGCCAACCTACTTGTTTTAATAGCTTTAGAAACAAATTCAAGGTATCCATGGTGAATTTGTGAGGAACTTACTACCAAATGAAGGCATCATACGCCGTTTTCAATTCCTAAGAGACAGATGACTGCTTAGTTTCGTAGAGCCATGGTACTTAACCAAGGAGAAAGCTTACCATGTTTCACAAATCACTCGTTTGCTTATACCCCGGAAAAAATTGCATTTCTAGATTTATCATGTTAAAGTCATTCCACCAAATGAGTCTGGAGAACTATAACTAACATCATTTTCTTTTGCCTATCAGCAACAGAAGTCCATTCTAATTATTAGGAAAGAACTCCAGATGTGCATATAACGGCTTGAAAAAGAGAACTAAAATCATGCCTGGAAGAAAAAATGACATTACAAACTAAGTGGAAATAGAAGGAACAGAATCAGGATTTATGGGGATAGTAACCAATTGCTGTATACACTGTTTGTAACGTTGTAAGAGAAAGAAGCCAAAAACCAGCAATTATTGATATAATTGTCCATGGATTTCTGCAGTAGTTGCTTCTCAAGTCTGCTTTGTATTTGTGCCAGGGTTTGTTATAGTAGGCGTTCACTTCCTCGCATAATCCTGCAAAATGGAAATCCCTCAAGCTCACTTGCTTGCAGATATTGTTAAATAGGTCAGATACATCGTCGCTTCCACCCAAATCATTCTCAATGATTCTTTTGTGCACGAGCAATTCAACATCGCTAGCTGTATCGATCAAACGATCCATGAGTAGAAAATAAGACGTTATGTACTGTGCACTGCATTGGTAGCATTGCTCGAAAGCAATGAGGTTGCGGAAGAGCGAATCTGTTGTATCGTGAACACACAAAGGTGGGATTTTGAATACTCCATCCTCAAATTTTAGGTCGAGCAAATTTTTTGATAAATCCTTCCTGAATTTGATTCCAGCCTTATTAAGTGCAGTTGCGCAGTGTATCAACTCCAACGATTCTCCCTTGATTTTTGGTTCTACTTTTGAAGAAGAGGGTAAGTAGCACTTGTGTATCAGATCCAACAAATGGTGGCAGAAGTGAGCACCAGTTGTGTTGAGTGTATCTTCACTGATGTTCAAATTTGATTTGAAGAAACGAAGTGCAAGTACAGGGAGAGGAACTAAAGATGGAGAAATAGCCTTCTGCCTCATGGTCAGATTGAACAGCCACTCAAGCACAAAGAATGGGACCTGATTCTCTAGTAGTGCCAAATCTCTCTGGATGGTCGAAAGCATCCAAGATGTGGTGAATATGGGATCGTTTTGTTTTCTAGGATCAGGCGTGCAAAACCTGTGAAAAAGCTCGATTATGAAGCAACCATCTCGCAGCAAAATTTTGGCAAGGTCCTCTTTGCTGTAACCAATAGACTCAGCGTAGCAAGCTCGAACATTTTTATCGAAATCCAGAAAATCTCTGCCAAAAACTTCCAAAACCTCGGCCGGATTCTGGGTTCTGTACAAAAGGGAAGACATGTATTGAGTTTTGAAGTTCTCCATAGATGCCAGGTTCTTAGATCCATGGTGCAAAGGTCCAATTGATACAATTTGTGGGCTATAAGCATCAGCCTGTACTTCTGACTTGGCATCTTTGTTTTTGGTCCTAAGCTTAGCTGGGACCTTGCAAATGCTCCAATTTGACGATAACGGAGGCAAATCTTTGAGATCTATGATGATGGATTTCAGCCATTCATTGGCTACAATTTGAGCCGCAACCTGCGAATCCATAACGTCCAACCTAGCTAGATCACAAAAGGAAAACGAACGCAATCATTTGAAGAGTTTCAATAGTCATGGCCATAGCGCATATATGAACACAATTTTCGCAGAAATCTAGCGGCAACTATGAAAAACCCAGATAGAACTGCTCAAAAAGTTGCATTTCTTTTAAATCTGTTGCCGTAAACTTACCTCTCAGCTCTCAGCCCGGACGCACAGTATCTTAAAAGCGGAGCTCTTGGTCGCCGTTCTGACTGACTCTCACAATTTTAATATATGACGCTTGCTGCAGTCACTTTATTTTAATGGTCATCTGAATCTGGATAAGCACGCTCCATGTCGAGTCGCAAATTTGACTTTGTTTTTCCATTTATGACTTGATTGTTCACGTATTTATCCTTGAATCGCTGATTGACAATACATTACTGTTTCGAATAAGATCTATACCGTATACCTTATGTGCGTAAGTACAAGATTTACTAAAAGATATTCTAATTTTATATTTGTATTTATCATTACTGTCTAATTGTCCTGTGAGATAAAGTAACAAAAAATGCTTTTGTAGATGGGACAATAAGAATATCATATTTTCTTGTTTGAGTTGTAATTAGTCACGTAAGTCAAGGTACACAAGTATTTTGAATTAACTTGAATAGGTTTCTTATTCAAATAGTTATTTTGGTAAATCAGTAGCTTATAAAAAATAAGTAAAAATTATGTACAAATGTAGAGATTACCCATGATACAAATCACTTATCTTAAAATGTTCCTTACATTGTGTTGGTCGCTGTTCTCATGAGTGGGGACAGATGACAGGGACATAAAAATCTCGTACTCCGTTGTATTTGCTTGTTGTCCCCACTTATTTTTGTTTCTTCTTTGAAGCATAGGGATGGAAATTTTTTTACCTCCCATGATTATGGTACAAGATTTCTCTATCTCCGTCTTCAAACAAAACACAAGCAATTTTCAAGAATACCCCTCCCTTCACATAAGCAATTTTTTATTCTCAATTATATTATTAAACTATTCATCATCATCATCATTAATTATTGTTATTATTATTCTTTATTATTATTATAAATTTTGAACTTATTATTATCATTATTACTATTATTATTATTATTATTATTATTATCTTATTGTTATTATTATTATTATTATTATTATTATTTAATTTTAAAGTATTAAATTATTTATTATTATTATTATTATTATTATTATTATTGTTATTGTTATAAATTTTCTACTTTTTATTATTCTTTTATTAATTTTATTATACTAAATTAATTATCTTATTATTATTATTATTATTATAAATTTTGTACCTATTATTATTATTATTTTGTTATTATTAGTTTTATTATACAAAATAATTATCTTATTATTATTATTATTATTATTATCAATTATTGTTATTATTATTAATAATTATTATTATAAATTTTGTAATTATTATTATTACTCTTAATTATTGCTATTGCTAATATTTTTAATTATTATTATAAATTTTGTACTTATCATCATCATCATCATCATCATCATTATCATCATCATCATCATCATCATCATCATCATTATTATACAAAATTAATTTTCTTATTATTAGTTTTATAATCATTATTATTTAAAATTAATTTTCTTATTATTATTGTGATTATTAAATTCCTTATTATTTATTTATTTATTTATTATTATTATTATTATTATTATTATTATAAAATTAATTTCTTATTGTTATTGTTTTATTATTATTTGTTAACGTTTTTAATAATACAAATCATTAGTTTTAAAACAATCAATGAATTACATCTTTTTAATTATATTATATTGTAGGGGCATTTTCGTCATTGACACTGTTTTTATGTTCTGTTCACTGCAATCAAACACATTTCTGTTCTCGAGATGGAGACAATTTTTTATGTTCTATCCATGACAACCAAACACCTCATTGTCTCCAATTTTTGTTCTATTCTGTCTCCAAATTTTCGTCTCGTTCCATCTCTACATGTTGGAGAAAATAACCAAACGCAGAGTTATGACCATAAACCACAACAGCAAGCTTCTATACATCTACCTACCAAGATGACCTTATATAAAAGGATCATCTTACTAGTGACGCAACCATTTCCGAACAAACTTTTACAACAGAAAATCAATCAGTCAAGCCTTCCTCCATAAAGTCATAATTTTGAGCCAGCACATCATAAGTATAAGAATCCTAATTTTGTTCTTCTAATTTTTTGAACAATCTGGGATCTATGTTGCTTTGAGTACCGAAGTTGATGAGAGAGAGCCCTTCTCCCTTACTACAAGCTTTCAAATAGTTCACTGTCGAATTTTTTCTCAACTCTCACCCCACCTTCCTTGGTAAACCCCTAATGGAGCTTCCCTATTTTAAACAACCAACCATAGGAGTAGGGGATCTCCTACCATACGTGGAGTTAGCATAACTTCCTCTACTGTGAGGGAGGGTCCACTGTCAAAGGAGTTCCCCTCCTGTATCTTGCAACACCATGCTTCCAAGTCTATTGCTTTAAGGCTTTTTGGAGAATAAATCATTGCCTAACTCTGATGTCTCACCTATTGTAGATACCGATGAGGAATTGAATTTCCCTCCATTCTGCTAAACCTGAAATCAAAACCTGTTGACATTACATTAGAAAAATAAACACTCCAACAATTACCTTCTCTCGGTGTTTGAGATGAGTTGCTCCAACTTTCGAGGCTTCATTTTTGAAGGTTCGAAGGTTTCTTTCAGTCCAAAGGTTGTACACAATAATAAAAAGGAGGGTAATAAAAATATTGATGTCACAGTTTCTAAAATTTGGGGGCTGGTTGAACCAATTTAGAATAGAATGAAGGTTTGTCAGGTTAGGAAGTTGTATTTGAAAGTGGTTAAGGCAGTGTAACCACAATGTTTTAGAGAAAGAACATTCAAAGAACAGGTGTTCAATAGTTTTATTGTTCGAGGCACACAAACAACAGTGATTTGGGGTGTGAAGGTAAAGGAGTTTATCCCTTATTTGCAACTTATTAAAAAGGCTAATCAAAGTATGAAGGAATACTTAGGGTTGTTTCTTTTATACTATACTAGTTTATGGTTGTTGGAGTTATGTAAATACAGTGCCCTGAAAAGCAAGTATATTTACATGTAACTTAATTTTCTTCCAGTTACAATTTTGTAATGAAAATATTTATTATTAATGATGTAGCACCCCCTTACCGCAGGGTACACACCGGGATGCCCGCAGGTCATTCCGGTACATATCCTTTGACGAGGGTGAGCTAGGAACAATCACTACAATCACTTCACATGGCATCATAATAAATCATCAATATAAAAATCACAATATTTTTAAAACCTACTTTTTCCTCATTTCATTTCATCAAAAACAAACTGTTTACACATCTGTCATCCTTGACTGTCTATACATCAATCCAAAAACCTAGTACAAAATGCTATATGAAAGAGGAAAACAACATATCTATCTAGGCCATCCAAAAGTCCCAACTGATCGACCTGTGAGCCATGACTTCTCTCACTAAATAATCTACACGGCTGAAAAAAGTCCCTCTAAAGTTAGGAGTCTACTCTCAGTCCAGAAAAATAATGTTGCAATTTTGGTGAGTTTTGCGAACTCAGTGAGGTAACCATCATCGATGGTTCACTCAATTCATGCAACAATCAAAACATATCACAATTATTTTATAACAGCACATCGATCAGAAGTACCACATGGTCACATAAGCATAAGAAATTTTTGGCATTTCACTCAATCAAGCATATTTAACAAAATGCATATGAAATGCTCATGTGACACTTTTTCAGTTATTACGGTGTTGTGGCCGAGCGCCTGAATTGTCCCATATAGGGCACATTAAACGTTGAGCCTGAGGCTTTAAATTACTGTTGAGCTCGAGGCTCAAATTCAATCGTTGAGCTTTAAGCTCTAATCGGTGGCTGCTCCGGTCACAACTGTCATTTATCTGAATATGCATTCATGAATGAAATGCATATGCCACAATCAATCACATTATTATGCACGTATGCATATGTCATAAATAATCACATTATAATCACGTAGGTCTCAAATTCACATACAAGTAGTACTTTAATAACGCAATCCTAGTACACAAGCATCGGACCTTCTGTCCGGAATCCATAATCCAATCACAATCCATCATTATTCAATAGATAATCATAAGCATAAGCAAATAATAATTGAGGAACCGTCTAGGTTACTCACCAACAGCTTCTGAATCTAATGTCTGGAAGTCTCGGCAACGTCGGTGGGTTGACGTTCCAAATGCGCCTCTATAACAATTCAAATACACATATATTACAAATTGTACAATCATAAATGTATAATAATGCACATGCAGGAATTGAAATGTGTACAATGCATGTTCGTGAATTTCCCGATATCGATCCATAAATTTTTATAAAATATGTTCCCCTAAAATTTATAAATCCATAGACACTAAAATTACTCAATTCGGATCTCTATAGATCCAGATATTGCCAAAACATTATCCAGAAACAAAAAAATCACTCGGACCTCTCACTTTCATTCGATCAATCAATCTCAATTTTTCTTTCAAAAATCACAAATTTTCATGGAGAGGTAAATAAAGGTCTTACGAATCCGACGCCTAGAAAAATAGGTCAATCAGAGGTCGGATGAAAAAGTTATTCACAAAAGAATGGGAAAGGGTCACATTGGAAAAGAAATAATTAAGAAATAAATATATATAAAAAAATCAGGAGCTGAATCACATTCAGCTCCTAGCGCCCTCGTGAGGGCAAGCGGATCGCGAGGCGTCGCCCTCGAGAGCGGCGAGTTTCCAATTTCGCCCACTTTTTTATTATTTTAAATTTCCACTTAATTCCCCTCTTCTTCCAAAATGTATAACTTTTGATCCAGAAGTCCAACTTTGGCAAACTTAGTATCAATGAAAAGAGCACAGAAAGCTATACAATTTCTATGTAGAGCTTGAAAACCAATTTCACTTCTATGGGTGACAAAAACTCAATCAAAGTTACTGCTCAATACATATCACCCCAAATAGTACCACAATCTTCTAAAAATCATAACTCACTATCCCCTTGTCTAAAAATTCCATGCTTTATATCAATGAAAATATCAGAACACAATCTACAACTTTCATGCAAAACTTGGAAGCCAATTCAACCTATAAAAGGGTCAAATGCTCAATCAAAGTTTCTGCTGATATAAGTGTCATTCTCAACAGTAACACAATCTTCTAAAAATCATAACTTCCTATCCCATTTTCCAAAAATTCCATGATTTATATCAATATAAAGATCAGAACACATTATACAATTCTCATGCAGCACTTAAAAGCAAATTCTACCTCTAACGAGGTCATATTCTCACATAATTGTGTTTGCCCTGTTTTCCTACACCTAAACCAAAAGCAAAGTTCAAGCACTTATAACTAGCAACCCCTACATTGAAAAATAGCACATTTTATGGCGATAGAAAGCTATCAAGAAGAGTTACAAATTTCGTGAAGACCAACTTAACAAAATAAGCCTCAATCAACCTAGAGAAATTCCTAAAGTTTTAGATCACAATTTCCACTTTAGTGTCACTACAATGGCACTATTCATCCCTACACACATTACCACTTTCATGTCAAAATTTAGAACTCCTCATGTAACATCCCGTTATCCGTGTTAGGGCTAGAATTGTGAATTATGAGAATTTATGAGAAATTAGGAAATTGCACATCATGCATTATTAATTGTAACATGCACATTTTTGCACATTTATATGATTGTACACGCATTCCTTGACATTTTCGGGTACAATTGAATTGTTAATTATGATTAAAATGTGTTTTGGTGATTTTGGTATTATTTAAGACATTTTGGAATTTTTGGTGAATTTTAGAAAAATATTTATTTTTGGACCAATTCTATTGTGACACGTGGACTAATTATTGTATGACAAATGGCTTGAACATGTTGGAGACATGTGGAAGGTTACTTGAAGGACAAATGGCTCACATGCATAGAGCCATGAGTCAAATTGTCATTTAACCCACGTAGGCACATGTTTAGGTAAGGGAGTTTGGCAGATTGCATGCTTGATTGGGAGTTCTTCTTCGTCGCCCCAAAGGTACTAAATTGATTCTCATTAAGACGTGGCTCTTGAATCTTACACCAAAGTAAAGATTTCATTACTTAGAGAGTGCTTAATCTATTATCCTTGGTTTTCTTCATCCACCGTGAACTTCATTGCTGGAATTGGAGCTGAACTAAGTAAGTGTTGTTTTCATGCAATGCGGTGACTATATGGTCTGTTGTCCATGGTAGATGCATGGATATTTGAGTGTTGATATAAGTCTGTTGATGCTTGAGTGATTGAAAATGAAGTTGTGTATGAGAGGTGTAAGATGGGAAGTTTCGGTGTTAAATAGATTAGAGGATTTTTTTGAGAATAAGAATTGTTTAATATGGTGTTCAATGAACTCTAGATTGAATGATGCGTATATATCCTGTTTGGGTTAGAGAAAACTGAAATGGGTGTGCATGCATTCTATTAGAAGTGAAGCTACATATGTGAGGGTCGGATTTTGATGTTTTAAATGAATCTTGAATTTGATCTTATGTAAATGATTCGAAATGGATTAGGACTTAATTGGAGTGAAGTTTTAGAGATTATTTTGGGTAGATAAGTGAAAAATCTGGAAAAAGAAATCGGGGAAGACGAGTTTTAGAACCAGACATTGAGACGTGTTCTTTTATACGTCGCGACGTGTAGCTTATTTTGTTTATTCGTCGCGGCGTCCATTTTTATCCTCGTCGTGGCTCATTCCTCTTTGTACGTCACGACGTATGAGACCCCCCTTTGAGCTCGTTGCGGTAAACATTGCAAAAATCCTGAGAAAACTGATTTTTTGGGCTGTACGTCGCGACTTCATCTTTTCTCCACGTCATGCGAGCACCCTCCTTCGATCTTTCGAACATGCTTTCGTATTTTGACCATAACTTTCTATATACTGATCCAAATTGGGTGATTTTTTATTTTCGGTAAACTAGAGACATAGGGATACAACTGTTATGAAGACATGGAGTTTTAATTCTGTCTCTAAGAGTTTCAATTTTTGGTTGGAAGTTGAGGTATGAATTCTACTGGAAATTATGAACCATCTAGAATATTTTGAGGATATCTCTTGGTATACTGATCCAAATTAAATAATTTTTGTGTCTTTAGAAAGATAAGAAATGGGAGAACAACTTTACATAAGGAAGTTTTGTCTAATTTGGTCTTTTACTTTATCAGATTCAGCATGGAAAGTTGACCCATATGTGTATTATAGGAAAAATCTGAAGTGGTCAATGAAGCTATGAAATTATTTGACATTGTTTGGTCCAATTCAATTGTAAAAATACATGGTATTAATGAGGGCCTTGATTCCTAAATGATTTTTGATAAGGATGGCATTATTGTACCCCAGAATTGTCATTGAACATGCATTGTGCATACATTCCATACATTGCTATTTTTATAAAAGAACATTTGTGCAATTGTGCAAAGTGTGATAATTGTGAATGTGTTTTGCCTATTTTAGAGGAGCATATCGGACGCCAATCGGACATTGCCGGACCATCCAGGTAATAGCTTATTGGAGCGTACTGTGAGTCAACCTAGATGATTTCCTAGGATTGATTTAATTTGATTTGTTTAAGCTTCCAATATTGTTATATTGCTTGCGATTTGATTATGAATTCCAGACTTTAATTGTCCAAGGAGATCAATATTCGGGAATGTATTAGAAGTGCTTTGATTGTGACTTTGTTTGCTATGGAATTCTGAATGTTATGTGAATCCTCAACAAAAGTTGAATGCTGGATTTAGGTCCGAAGAATATGAGTTTTGTTGAGTATATGATTGTGATACATGCCATATTCAGATTGATGCATTTCATAAAATGCATGCTCAGATAAAGGCGTTGTGACTTGAATTGCCCGTATGAAGCGCTTCCACGTAGAGCTTTGCTCCGTGATATATGTGTGTGCACGTAGAGCTATGCTCCGTGATTCTGTTCTGACTGAGCCCTATGGGCCAACATTTGTATAAGTATGTGATAGGCATTCAGTCATAACAATAAGAACGAATACGAGTCTCATATGCATATGTATTTGTTATATATGATCTGCTTCAAAATAAGTGAATGTTATACCCTATTGTGTGAGTTTTGAATCATAAATGTATCTGTTTATGAATGTTTGTGTAATATGTGATGTGTGCTTATGATCCGGTGAATTCATCAATGATGGTTCACTCATGGAGTTTGCAAAACTCATCAAAATTGCAATGTGGCTTTTCAGGTACTAGTCAGGAGACCTAGTTCCTTAGTCAGGACTTAAGGAATATTTTGGATAGAGATATGGCTCAGAGGTCTGTCAGCTGACACCAGAAGTGCTCTAGCTTTATTTTTATCATTTTGCTGGAATTTGTATAAGCTTTTATGAATAGTCATTTGGTGGTATCGGTGTAAACTTTTTGAATGAATGGATTTGAATGGTTTTAAAATTTAGTGACTTTTAGTGTGTTAGATGATGCCATGTGTAGGTTGGATTGCCATGTGTAAGTCGGATATGTTTTGCTCCAATATACCATTATCATAAGGTATGTACTTGAATGCCCTTCGGGTGTTCGGGTATTTGCCTTATGATAGTGGGTTGTTGCATTTTTGGTATTAGAGCATGGTTGGGCATCCTTAGGGAAATAATATGATTCGTTATGGAGGATTCAGACAATAATTACAGCTTTTGTTTGTTATAGGTCATCTTCCATAGGCGATCAAATTGGTGAGTCAGCTGACATGGAGTCTATAGGAGACAATATAGGGTCTCATGTACCTGAATTTTCTGGAATGCCTTCGAGAATTCCCGTGAGGCGGGAAAGGAGATATGATAAGTTGAGAAAGCAAGGGGCTGTGGACTTCTATGGAAATACAGATCCGGCTGAAGCAAAAGGGTGGCTTGAGAGAATTGAAAGAGTGTTCGATCAGATGAACTGTGAAGCATAGGAGAAATTTGATTATGCAGTCTCACTACTGCAAGGTCCCGCATACCAGTGGTGGTAGACCGTACCGGGTAGTTCCCCCAGACCTTGTGGCTTGACCTGGGAGGATTTTCTGATAGCATTTCGATAAAATTACATGCCAAAGATTTACATGGATCGGAAAATGAAGGAATTCTTAGATTTGAAGCAAGGCAAACTCTCAGTGGCAGACTATGAGACAAAGTTCAATGAGTTAATGAGGTATGTGATCGCACTGATTCCGACTGAGCAAGATAAATGTAGGCGGTTTGAGGATGGTCTAAATATGGAAATCAGAACGAGGCTTGCCATCTCGAACTTGAGCAGTTTTACAAAACTCCTAGCGGCCTCGATCAGAATAGAGCAATTATTGAAGGATGGTCAGAGAGAGCATAGGCAGGAGGATAGAGCAAAGAGGCAGAATGAATCTCATGCTGATTCTGGCAGAAGCTTCAGAAAGTGCCAGAACAGATCGTCTTGATTCCAGTCTAGATTGAGACAATCTGGATTCCATGGAAGAAGTAGATTTGTTCAGTTTGGAGGAGGCAGAGGATAGATGCCGGCCAGTCAATCGCAACAATTTCCTGAATGTGAACATTGTGGTAAAAGACATGGTGGTGAGTGCGGGAGGATATTAGGAGCATGTTTATGATGTGGCTCTTACGAGCATCAGATCAGAGATTGCCCTGAGATGTTGGAATCACAGTCTGGAGCTAGAAGAGGAACTATGACAGAGGTCTCAGTTTAACAAAGCAGAGCTGGCAGATCTGTACAAAGAGGCAGAGAAAGAGGTCGGACTCAGTCAGCAGGGCCCAGTATCAGGACTGAGGTGCGGAGCAATCAGCCGCAAACTCAGGCCAGGGTCTTTGCCATCACCAGACAGGAGGCACAAGACTCCCCAGATGTGGTAGCTGGTGTGTTGAATGTTTTTAATTTTGAAGCTTATGCACTGGTAGATCCAGGATCTACCCATTCATTCATCACCCCCCATCTGGCACCTAGATTGCATTGCGCGAGAGAGATATTGAAATGTGGGTTAGTAGTGAGCACTCCTATGGGTAGCACAACAGTGATCGATGAGGTATGTAAGAGGTGTACAATTCGGATTGATCAGGTAGAATTAGAAGCTGATTTGATCATATTGCAGTTGAGAGAGATAGACCTCATCTTAGGCATGGACTGGCTCACTGCTCATAGGGCAGTGATGAATTGTTATACTAAAGAGGTAGTGCTTGAATCTCCCAATCAGTCGAGAGTGGTGTTTCGAGGAGTTAGTTAGGTAGTGCCAGCCCAACTAATTTCATTTCTGAGTGCTTTAAGATTGATCCGAGGTGGATGCGAGGCTTATCTGGCCCACGTGGTTGACACTCGGACTGAGCAAACCATTCGGGATATTCCAGTTGTTAGAGAATTTTCGGATGTGTTTTCGGCTGAACTACCGGGATTACCCCCAGATAGGGAGACGGAGTTCACTATTGACATAATTCCAGGTACCACTCTTATATCAATTCCTCCATATAGGATGGCACTTGTTGAACTGCAGGAATTGAAAACTCAGTTACAGGAATTGTTAGATAAGGGGTTTATCAGGCCTAGTGTGTCACCTTGAGGAGCTCCGGTTTTATTTGTGAAGAAGAAGGATGGAACTCTGAGATTGTGCATTGATTACCGGCAGTTGAATTGGATAACAATTAAGAATAAATATCCATTGTCGAGGATTGATGATTTGTTTGATCAGTTACAAGGAGCTCAGGTGTTCACAAAGTTAGACTTGAGATCGGGATATTACCAGCTGAAGATAGCTGAGGCGGATGTTCCCAAGAGTGCATTTAGAACCAGATATGGGCACTTTGAGTTTTTGGTGATGCCATTTGGTTTGACTAATGCTCCGGCAGCATTTATGGCTTTGATGAATAAGGTATTCCAACCTTATTTAGATCAGTTCGTAATTTTCTTTATTGATGACGTTTTAGTGTACTCAACGTGTAGAGAAGATCATATGGCATATCTGAGAATGGTTCTTCAGTTGATGAGGGAGAAACAGTTATATGCCAAGTTCACTAAGTGTGAATTTTGACTTGATCAAATAATATTTTTGGGTCACATGGTGTCTGGACAAGGCATTCAGGTGGACCAAAAGAAAATTGAAGCAGTAATGAAGTGGGAGGCTCCGAAGAATGTGTCTGAGATCTGGAGTTTTCTTGGATTAGCCGGGTATTACAGGAGGTTTGTCGAGGGGTTTTCATTGATTTCGGCTCCTATGATAAAACTTTTGAGAAAAAATGTGCCGTTCAAATAGAGTGATGATTGTCAGAGGAGTTTTGAGGAGCTTAAGTATCGGTTGACTGCGGCACCAGTGTTAGCTATTCCATTTGGTTCGGGAGGTTATGTTGTATACAGTGATGCATCACATCAGGATCTAGGATGTGTTCTAATGCAGCATAGTAAGGTAATAGCATATGCATCGAGAAAGTTGAGGTCTCATGAATTTAATTATCCAGTTCATGATCTGGAACTTGCTGCGGTTGTTTTTGCTTTGAAAATTTGGAGACACTATCTTTATGGAGAGACATTTCAGGTGTTCACTGATCACAAAAGTTTGAAGTATCTGTTGAGTCAGAAGGAGTTAAATATGAGACAGAGGAGATGGTTAGAATTGTTGAAATATTATGATTGCATAATTAAGTATCATCCTGGCAAAGCTAATGTTGTAACTGATGCTTTGAGTAGGAAATCATATAGCAGTGTGGCACAAGTACAAGTATCGAGGTTACCTAGCCTAGTTCAGTTGAGGGCACTGAATGTTGATTTGAGTTTGGAGCAGAATGATACATTGATAACTACTTTGAAGTTGAGACCTGTTTTGGCTGAACGAATCAAATAGGCTCAGTGTAGAGATCCAGATTTAGTGAAGTTAACCGATAAGTTGAAAGTGAACCCCGATTCTGAGTTTGAAGTGAGAGATGATACCTTGAGGTTAAAGCAGAGATTATGTGTGCCAAATGTTGATGATCTGAGGAAAGAGATTTTAGAGGAAGCACATTTAGCAGCTTATGCTATGCATCCTGGTACTACCAAGATGTATAACACGCTGAAATAGCATTACTGGTGGCCTGGTATGAAAAAACAAGTGGCAGAATTTGTTTCTAAGTGTTTAACTTGTCAACAGGTCAAGGCTAAGCATCAGGCTCCAGCAGGAAAGTTACATTCGTTACCCATTCTGGAGTGGAAATGGGGACGCATCACGATGGATTTCATTATGGGTTTGCCTAGGACTCCGAGACAACATGATGTCATTTGGGTCATTATAGATAGACTGACCAAATCGGCTCATTTCTTACCAGTGAGGGAGAATTATTCATTGGATCAATTGGCACAGCGATATGTGGATGAAGTTGTGAGATTAGACGGCATTACATTGTCCATAGTATCGGACAGGGATCCTAGATTTACCTCGAGATTTTGGGGTAGTCTACAGACAGCTTTGGGTACCAAGCTAAATTTCAGTACAGCCTTTCATCCTCAGACAGATGGTCAGAGCAAGAGAACGATCAAGACTGTCAAGGATATGCTCAGAGCTTGTGTTTTGGAGTTTCAGGGAGCATGGGATAAGTATATAACTTTGATTGAATTCGCCTATAATAATCAGTATCGCAGCAGTATTGGTATGGCTCCATATGAGGCGTTGTCCGGCAGAAAGTCTCGTTCGCCTATATATTGGGATGAAGAGGGTCTACGAATTATCGAGGGCAAAGAATTGATTCAAAATACAGTTGATAAGGTGAAATTGATCCGTAGCAGAATTAAAATATCATAAGATAGACAAAAAAGCTATGTGGATCAACATAGGCGAGATATGGAGTATCAGGTTGGTGACAAAGTATTTCTGAGAGTATCACCTTGGTGAGGTGTCTTGAGATTTGGCAAGAAGGGTAAGCTAAGTCCGAGGTATATTGGCCCATTTGAGATTATTGAGAGAATTGGACCATTGGCTTATAGGTTAGCCTTACCTTCGAAAATGGCTCAGATTCATAATGTGTTCCATGTGAGTATGCTTAGGCGATATCGGTCGGATCCAACTCATGTGATACCGACTCAGGAGATTGAAGTCTCCAGTAATCTGAGTTATGTTGAGGAACCTGTGAAGATAAATGGCTATCAGAATAAGCAATTGAGGAACCAAGTGATTCCAATGGTGAAAGTCCTTTGGAAGAATCATTCAAGTGAAGAAGCCACATGGAAAACGGAGGAGCACATGAGGAATCAGTACCCCTACCTATTTGATCATTTAGGTAAGAATTTCGAGGACGAAATTTTTGTTAGGAGGGGAGAGTTGTAACATCCCGTTATCCGTGTTAGGGCTAGAATTTTGAATTATGAGAATTTATGAGAAATTAGGAAATTGCACATCATGCATTATTAATTGTAACATGCACATTTTTGCACATTTATATGATTGTACATGCATTCCTTGACATTTTCGGGTACAATTGAATTATTAATTATGATTAAAATGTGTTTTGGTGATTTTGGTATTATTTAAGACATTTTGGAATTTTTGGTGAATTTTAGAACAATATTTATTTTTGGACCAATTCTATTGTGACACGTGGACTAATTATTGTATGACAAATGGCTTGAACATGTTGGAGACATGTGGAAGGTTACTTGAAGGACAAATGGCTCACAAACATAGAGCCATGTGTCAAATTGTCATTTAACCCACGTAGGCACATGTTTAGGTAAGGGAGTTTGGCAGATTGCATGCTTGATTGGGAGTTCTTCTTCGTCCCCCCCCCCAGTGTACTAAATTGATTTTGTTAAGACGTGGCTCTTGAATCTTACACCAAAGTAAAGATTTCATTACTTAGAGAGTGCTTAATCTATTATCCTTGGTTTTCTTCATCCACCGTGAACTTCATTGCTGGAATTGGAGCTGAACCAAGTAAGTGTTGTTTTCATGCAATGCGGTGACTATATGGTCTGTTTTCCATGGTAGATGCATGGATATTTGAGTGTTGATATAAGTCTGTTGATGCTTGAGTGATTGAAAATGAAGTTGTGTATGAGAGGTGTAAGATGGGAAGTTTCGGTGTTAAATAGATTAGAGGATTTTTTTGAGAATAAGAATTGTTTAATATGGTGTTCAATGAACTCTAGATTGAATGATGCGTATATATCCTGTTTGGGTTAGAGAAAACTGAAATGGGTGTGCATGCATTCTATTAGAAGTGAAGTTGCATGTGTGAGGGTCGGATTTTGATGTTTTAAATGAATCTTGAATTTGATCTTATGTAAATGATTCGAAATGGATTAGGACTTAATTGGAGTGAAGTTTTAGAGATTATTTTGGGTATAGAAGTTAAAAATCTGGAAAAATAAATCGGGGAAGACGAGTTTCAGAACCAGACATCGAGACGTGTTTTTTTATATGTCGCGACGTGTAGCTTATTTGGTTTATTCGTCGCGGCGTCCATTTTTATCCTTACCGCGGCTCATTCCTCTTTGTACTTCACGACGTATGAGACCCCCCTTTGAGCTCGTTGCGGCAAACATTGCAAAAATCCCGAGAAAACTGATTTTTTGGGCTGTACGTCGCGACTTCATCTTTTCTCCACGTCGCGGCGAGCACCCCTCCTTCGACTGCTCGAACATGCTTTCGTATTTTGACCATAACTTTCTATATACTGATCCAAATTGGGTGATTTTTTATTTTCGGTAAACTAGAGACATAGGGATACAACTGTTATGAAGACATGGAGTTTTAATTCTGTCTCTAAGAGTTTCAATTTTTGATTGGAAGTTGAGGTATGAATTCTGCTGAAAATTATGAACCATCTAGAATATTTTGAGGATATCTCTTGGTATACTGATCCAAATTAAATAATTTTGGTGTCTTTAGAAAGATAAGAAATGGGAGAACAACTTTACATAAGGAAGTTTTGTCTAATTTGGTCTTTTAATTTATCAGATTCAGCATGGAAAGTTGACCCATATGTGTATTATAGGAAAAATCTGAAGTGGTCAATGAAGCTATGAAATTATTTGACATTGTTTGGTCCAATTCAATTGTAAAAATACATGGTATTAATGAGGGCCTTGATTCCTAAATGATTTTTGGTAAGGATGGCATTATTGTACCCCGGAATTGTCATTGAACATGCATTGTGCATACATTCCATACATTGCTATTTTTATAAAAGAACATTTGTGCAATTGTGCAAAGTGTGATAATTGTGAATGTGTTTTGCCTATTTTAGAGGAGCATATCGGACACCAATCGGACATTGCCGGACCATCCAGGTAATAGCTTATTGGAGCGTACTGTGAGTCAACCTAGATGATTTCCTAGGATTGATTTAATTTGATTTGTTTAAGCTTCCAATATTGTTATATTGCTTGCGATTTGATTATGAATTCCGGACTTTAATTGTCCAAGGAGATCAATATTCGGGAATGTATTAGAAGTGCTTTGATTGTGACTTTGTTTGCTATGGAATTCTGAATGTTATATGAATCCTCAACAAAAGTTGAATGCCGAATTTAGGTCCGAAGATTATGAGTTTTGTTGAGTATATGATTGTGATACATGCCATATTCAGATTGATGCATTTCATAAAATGCATGCTCAGATAAAGGCGTTGTGACTTGAATTGCCCGTATGAAGCGCTTCCACGTAGAGCTTTGCTCCGTGATATATGTGTGTGCACGTAGAGCTATGCTCCGTGATTCTGTTCTGACTGAGCCCTATGGGCCAACATTTGTATAAGTATGTGATAGGCATTCAGTCACAACAATAAGAACGAATACGAGTCTCATATGCATATGTATTTGTTATATATGATCTGCTTCGAAATGAGTGAATGTTATACCCTATTGTGTGAGTTTTGAATCATAAATGTATCTGTTTATGAATGTTTGTGTAATATGTGATGTGTGCTTATGATCCGGTGAATTCATCAATGATGGTTCACTCATGGAGTTTGCAAAACTCATCAAAATTGCAATGTGGCTTTTCAGGTACGAGTCAGGAGACCTAGTTCCTTAGTCAGGACTTAAGGAATCTTTTGGATAGAGATATGGCTTAGAGGTCTGTCAGTTGACACCAGAAGTGCTCTAGCTTTATTTTTTCGTTTTGCTAGAATTTGCATAAGCTTTTATAAATAGTCGTTTGGTTGTATCGGTGTAAGCTTTTTGAATGAATGGATTTGAATGGTTTTAAAATTTAGTGACTTTGAGTGTGTTAGATGATGCCATGTGTAGGTTGGATTGCCATGTGTAAGTCGGATATGTTTTGCTCCAACATACCATTATCATAAGGTATGTACTTGAATGCCCTTCGGGTGTTCGGGTATTTGCCTTATGGTAGTGGGATGTTGCACCTCAAGACAAAATTGAACAACACCTCCTTAACAAAAAATGTAGCCAAACACATCAAGTTTAATTCAAGCTAAAAATCATCTCAATTGAACAACCATATAAAAAGTTATGGCAAAAACAATGAAACATATACAAATCCAAATTTCCAGCTTTTCAACTTAACTCAAATTCTCTCACTTTCATACCAATTCTACACTAATAACCACTCAATTTTCTCAACATATCACCGACAATTGAATCAATGTTGGACCCCGAACTTTTGGTGGAAATTAAAAATATTAAATGAATTCAATAAGTGTTTTCGGATATGAATTGTGTTATAGATGTTATTGTGCTTAAAGGAGATTGATGAGAAATGAAGTGATTGATTTTGATGACTTTGAAATTTGAGTAGATTTGTATGATTTATGAAAGTCAAAATGAACTAGTTGATTGAAATGGAAGTTGAAAAACAAGAAATAATTAGTGAAAGTGTTATATTTTGAAGAAATTAAGAAAGTTGACTTTTGAAGATAGAAAGTTTGACTTGAGAGTTGAATTTTTTATTTAGGTACATTTTGAGAAAATGATCTTAATGAAAATTGTAGCTTATATTGAGAGCTTTTCGTAGCCATAAAGTATGTTATTTTTCGATATCGAGATTGAAAGTTATGATCTTTGAAAGTTAAGTGTATTTTGCTTTGGTTTTGAAAAATGCTCTAAGTGTAGGATTGTATATGTTGTGTTTTGAGGTGATTTCTAGACTGTTGTGGTTTGAATTGGATCAAATGGCATTCTTAAATGTTATAAAGGACCTCCATAGTTTCCCAATGATGTATAATGTGCGATTCGTGGATGTGGAGGTTGAAAGATGTGAAATTGTGAAGTTTGAATGTTGTTTAGTATGGAAATTTTCGGGCAATAGCTTTGATTTGGATTTTTACCCTCATTGATGTAGAATTTTCTCATAGGGTCTTAATGAAATTGTAGTTCATGTTTCCAGCTTTCTAACGTCATAAAGTATGCAATTTTTCGATATCGGGGCAAGAAGTTGTGATAATTTGAAGTTTGGATATTGCTTGGGGGATTGCTAACAGGGCAGAAACTTTGATTGAAAAATTGACTTAGTTAGAGGTTGACGTTGCTTTGGAGTTCTTCATGAACATTGTAGAGCTTGTTTTTATCTTTCTATGTATATAAAGCACGAAAATATTGAACAAGGGAGTAGAACGTTATGATTGTTAGAATTTTTTATGCTATTTAGTGTGAAGCTGATCGACCAGTCACTTTGTGTGGAGTTTTTGATCCATTTAGAGGTCGATCTGATTTTTAAGGCTTTCATGAAAGTTGTATAGGGTTCTTTTACCTTTTCGTAGACACTAAGTTTGTCAAATTTGGAGTTCTGGATCAAAAGTTATGATGTTTACAAGTTTGGTACTGTTGAGGAGTTTATTGATCGGTCACCTTGTAGCAAACTTTTGACCCTTTTAAAGACCGCGCTTGTTTGTGAGTCCTTCTTAAAAATTGAAGATCTCTCTTTTAGCTTTCCAACGGTACCAAGTTTGTGAAATTTGGATCTTGGAGTCAAAAGATATGAAAGTTTGAAGTTTAGAGGTCGGATCGCGTGGCGATTGCTTTCAAAGAATGAAGCGCCAAGACTTTGCAAAGCGACCCTTCGAGGCGTTGGTCGATCGGCCCACGGGGTAGATTTTTAGCCGACCGACCTCCCTCTACTCTTTTAGCCATAACTTCTTCGTTCGACATCCGATCGACCCGATTTTTAAAGCGTTGGATTCCTAAGACATTTTTCTATCTTTCCATACTGGATTGATCGATTTTGGCATTAAATGGAAAAAGATTGACCCGATCTAAGTGAGCTGACCTGTGGAAAAGGTCCTAACATCATTCAATATTTTGGAGATATATCGATCGCTAGAGCTCAGATTGAGTTGATTCTTTTTGTAAATTAAACTAGAGACATGGGGCTACAAATATTATGAAGGAGCCGATCAACAATGTAGCCTCTAAGACTTTCAAATTCGGATCGGAAGTTAGATGCAGTGTTCAGTCTTGGTTCTATAATGGTTTGAACAGTGTTCAGTATTTTGGAGATATCTCGACTGGTAGAGCTCCGATCGATTTGATTCTTTTTGAAAATTAAACTAGAGATATATATCTACAATTCATCTGAAGGAGCGGATCGACAATGTAGCCTCTAAGACTTTCAAATTCGGATCGGAATCAGATGTAGTGTTCAGTTTCAGTTTTGTAATGTTCTGAATATCGTTCAGTATTTTGGAGATATCTTGAGCTGTAGAGCTCAGATAGATCGGATTCTTTTTGTTAATGAAAATAGAGACATGGGGATATAAATGTTATGAAGGAGCCGATCTATAATTTAGCCTCTAAGACTTCCAAATTCGGGTCGGAAGTTAGGTGTAGTGTTCAGCCTCGGGTCTGAAGAACAAACTTCAGTATTTTGGAGATATCTTGAGTTATAGAGCTCCGAACGATCTGTTTCTTGAAGCGATGGATTCGTAAGACATAGAGGGACATTTCTCTAAATTTTTTAAGGCAAAAAGGAAGGGGTAATTTTGTAAGTTTACTTAAAGAGTTAAGTTTTAGGCTTATGAGTAAGGGCAAATGGGTCAATTTTAAGTCATTTAATGACATGGCAAGATTGTGGTCCTTTATAAGGAGAAAATGCATGACACTTAGACAGAAAAAAAATAGCAAGAGAAGAAAAAGAACAAGAGAAAGAAGAGAGAAGGGAGAGCAAGCCTTCGGATGAGTAAAGGAGAAAGAAAAGAAAGAGAGCTAGGGTTTGATTTTTAAGGGTCTTCAAGCAAGCTTTCTATGTTGATTCAAGAGAGAAAAAGGTGGAGAATGAAAAGAGCTCCATCATGAACCAAGAAAATCTGAAAATGGTGAAGGATGAGGGATTTTTCAATTGGAAGAATAAAAGAAGAAATGGTCAAATTGAAGCATTGGATAAGCTTCAAGCATGGAAATGAGGTGGGTAACCGTTTATAATAGAATTTATAAGCCACTACTGCTTTCTTTAAACAAAAGAGATTTTTTGATTTCAATTGCATCATAAATGTTGCATCATTGTATGAATGATTTGAAAAATCATTATTGATTCAATACATGAACTTTTGATGAATTATAAAATACCTTTGTGTTATGCCTCGAAAGATTTCATGGCATTTTGTACATTCGAAAAAGGTCATTCGATAAATGATATTGAAGCATGAATTTCGTTGTGATTGGGTAAGAGAGAACCTGTTTCGTTAGTCACGTGCACGTCGACATATAGATAGCCTTCTCCCGGCTGCCCGCTTGGGGCCACGAGATCTTGAGAAATCAGACTTGTCGTGTTTACGGTAAAACTTCGATTTTCTGTCGTGTTTATGGAACTCTCGAGCCATTATGTGTGCATTTGTATTGTGGAGTGATATAATTGATGCATCCATGTTTTGTAAATTGTGATTTCGACTACTGCGAGAAAAGAACTTTTGAAAATGTGCTTTATGGGTTTCAAACCAAGTTTCTGCAAGAAAAGAAAAGAAAAGTGTTTTAAAAGGTTTTGCTTATTTATTTGTTATAAAATGTTACCCACGAGCTTTTTAAGCTCACCCCCTTCATTTCTATCCATAGGTGATGAAAAGAAGATCGGGTGAAAGAAAATGAGGGATTCCGATTGTATGGGTTCCTATTGAATTATTGTTAAGTTTAGAATGTTGTTGATAAATTTAGAATCATTGTGCTTTGTGTATTTTGGTTTATGATTATTGGTAATGGCGTATGGCTTGGAATACCATTAGTGTATTGAAAATGTTTAGTTCATGATGTATTTGGATTATCCAAATGGAATTGGAAATGTATTGGCTATGGATGGTGCATATTGGTTTTGTATATAAATTGAATTGAGATATGAATGTAATTGGGGTATATATATATGAATATGAATGAATGTGTATTGGACCTTGGATAATGCGATTGTATGTGGATGTAATTGGATTGAGGATATTGAAGTCACTTGTAAGAGATGGAATGAAAATGAAAGAAAGAAGGAAAGAAAAAAATGTACACAGATTTGGATTAGTTTAGACCGATAGTCTTAAGGTTTCCAACGCAAACGTTTTCTTCGATATTTGTTCACGGATGTCAGAAATTGGTTTCAATTCGATTTGATCCGATGTTTGTTTCATTTTGATTTGCTTCCAATTCTTTCGCATTAAGATTGGATTTGCTTTCGTGTTGTAAATACCATTCTTCGTTTCCGCTTTACGATTTCCGTTCCATTTGTTCGATTTTGTTTCATTTCTGTTCCTGTTTCTCAGGTTGGGATCTGGATTTCAGATCGGGTCCCAAAGATCAAGACCTCAATTGAACATTCATTCAAAAAATGGCAGCACTCTACACTCACTCATCCACCCCTTTTTTTTACACTAATCTACAACATTCATTAACTTCCACAACATCAAAAACATCTCTACTTACATTCATTAAATTCTACTTCATCAATCATCAATCAACTGTTAGACCTCGATCTTTAAGTGGAATTTAGAAATATTAAAAAAAATTCAATGAATGTTTTTGTATATGTATTGTGTTATAGATGTTATTGTGTTTTAATGAAATTGATAAGAAAAAGAATTGATTGGTTTTGATGACTTTAATACTTGAGTAGATTTGTGTGGGTTAAGAAAGTTAAAGTAAATGAGTTGATTGAAATGGAAGTTGAAAATCAAGAAATAAAGAGTGAAAGTGTGAGAATTTGTTGAATTATGAAAGTTTGACTTTTTGGAGATGAAGAGTTGACTTTTGGACTGACACTTTGTGAATTTTTCTGGGATGAACTAGGCAGTTTTTGATTAAATAATCTTCATGAAACTTGTAGTTTCTGTTGAGAGCTTTCTATCGCCATAAAGTATGACAGTTTTCGATGTCAGGATTGAAAGTTATAATCATTCGAATTTAAGTATTATTTTGCTTTGTTTTTGGAAATGATCATTAGAGTGAGTTTGTGTGTACTGCTTTGAGGCCAATTTCTAAACTGATATGGTCTGAATTGGAGTAAGTGGTCTACATGAAAGTTATAGAGAATTTGCATAGCTTTAAAATGATGTATAATATGCAATTTTTGGTTGTGGATATTGGAAGATATGAAATTTGGAAGTTTGGATGTAGTATAGGATGACCATTTATCTTGCAGAAACTTTGACTGAAAGATTGATCTAGTTAGAGGTTGAAATTGCTTTTAAGTACTTCATGAAAGTTTTAGATTATGTTTGATCTTTGCATTGATATAAAATATGACATTTTTGGACTTTGGACTTGAAAGATAAAAATTTTAGAAGTTGTGTTATTGTTTAGGGTGATTCGACCCTTGCCCGTTCTTTTGCTTCTAACTTTTTCGTCCGACATCCGATTGACGTAATTTTTAAAGCGTTGGATTCCTAAGACATTACTCTACCTCTCCATGAAAATTTTGGATTTTTTTTTAGATTAATGTGAAAAATATTGATGGAATCAAAGTGAGAGGATTGCATTAAATTAAGGTGTTAAGGATGCATAAAGGGCATTCTTGGTAAGTTACTTAAGATTATAAGACTTAAGGCTTAAAGGAAGGGGAAAAATGGACATTGCACACTCATTAAGGGTATAAAAAGAAGAAGAAATGGTTGTATTTGTTGGAAAAATGAAGAAGAGAATCGTGAGTGAGGGAGAAGAAGAAGAGAAAATTAGGATTTTGGAAATTTTGAAGATGTAGAAGAATTTGAAGCCAAATCAAGTAAGTATAAGCATCATTTCTCTTGATTTGATGAATGAAACATGTTTTGATGTTAGTTAACAGAGGATTATGTGTCATAAGTTGTAGAATGAGTTAAAGCAGATTTTTGATTTTTAGGGTTAATGATTATGTTGTGTTTGTGGATGATTTTGGGTTGGAATGAGTTTAGAAATGAAGTAGGAATGATGATTTAGGGTTAAGATGAGTTATTAGTGAAAAATGGGAAGTATGTAGATGAAAAATGTCGAAAAACAAGTTTTCAGGAGGCTTTTGGACACGCACGTCCCGGCGTGTGTAGGTACCCACGTCGTGGAGCACGCAGGAGCCCACGTCACGACGTGCGGGAGCGCCCTCGTCGCGGCAAGCTTCTGGGTTTCACTGCGGCGAGAGGTCGTTTTCCTGCACAGACATATTTTAGTATTTTAGACATAACTTTTGATGTAGATATACAAATAAGGTGATTTTTAATTTTTTGTAAAACAGAGACAAAGGTATACAAGTTTTATAAAGAAATGAAGTTCTGAATCAGTCTCTAAAGATCTCAAAGTTTGATCGGAAGTTGAGTATAGATTCTTGTTTCAGCATAAGAATAATCCCAACATGTTTGGAGAATAACTTTCGGGTTTCTGAACCAAATTGAGTGAGTTTGGTGTCATTAGAAACTTAAGACAATGGGGAACATTTTTATAGAAGAGAATATTATCAGATTTTGTCATTTACTTGATCAGAGTGATCATGGAAAATTGACCCGCATGTTTGGATTTTTGGAAGAGTTTGAGTTTTTAGAATCTATCTTATTGAATATGCAGTATATGGGTCCTCAAATTTTATTGTATTCCTATTGAATGGGAATTTTTGCATTTTGATTAAGGGAATCAAGGAAGGCAAAAGGGTCAAGAGGAGAGGCATCTTTTAAGCATGGATATGAGATAGGTACCATGTTTATATTTTGATTTATAAGCCAATTATGTGATTTCGAAAAATCAAGAAGAGAAATGTTTTGAAAATTATTATTTTTTCAATGATTAAATTCGTTGATTTTGTAATGATTTAAGAAATTGATAATGGATTGTTTTCGAATGATTAGATAAATTGCTAAAAAAATTTTGAATGATTTTGATCAAAAATTGATACGATTTTCGCATTCATTGTGTTTAATGATTTGATAATTGCTATAAGTGTTGCATTCTGTGTTGCGAATAATTGAACATTGATATATGAATTTATTAGAAATTGTGAATGCCAATGTGTCTGATATGACATGATATGAAATTGAGTTTTCGAAATGTGCCTTCGGGCAATCCGATTTTCAAGTGTGAAATGTGTTATATGGGTTTGGTTAGGTCCCATAAGTTGAGTCAAGTGCACTTGTCTTCTTTTTAAAGGCTTCGCCTGCCTGCCCGCTAGTTGCATTGAAGCTCCGTTACGGACTCCTATAAGTTCACGGTTACAATGGACCGCGATGCGGGAACGTGTAGTACGTTTTGTTCACGGCTACACAGGACAACTAAGAGGGAATGTGTAGTACGCTCTGTTTTGGATCGACCCAAACCATTCTAATGTGTTTATGTGTCTTTGATTTTGTTTATAATTGTGTTGCATTCATGTTTCAGAATTGTTCATGAAGTTGTGAAAAATTTAAAAATTTTGAGAAATGAGAATTTGAGGTTTTCAACCTTGAAATTTTGGAAATTGCTTATAAATGATTTGAAAAGTTGAAAAGTTGAGAAATAAGCTTTCGATGAATTTTCTACTGTGAAATTTTTATAAAATGACAAAAGTTTTAGAAAGATAATTTTTGCTTATTTTTCGATTTATAAACATGTTATCCACGAGCTGTAAAGCTCATGTTGGAGTTATGTAAATATAGTGCCCTATAAAACAAGTGTATTTACATGTAACTTTATCTTCTTCAGTTACAATTTTGTAATAAAATATTTATTATTAATAAAACAAAAAGTTTGGTTTTATCTGTATGAGCATTATATATCTGGTCATAAGGTACCAAGATTCTTTTGTAAGTAATATATATATACATAGAGATGTATGGGAAACATGTATATTATTAGAATCTGAATTAATTGATTCACAGTTGAATAATCAAGTTGGTCGCTTGATTATGGTTTAGACTATAGTGTTGCGATTTATCTCCATATAAGTAAAGGAGTTTACTTAAAGGGAATGATGAGTTTCATATCATGATAATAGTTGACTATCGATAATGGCACTATTAAATGAATTGAATCAAGTATGTTTTCAAGAATAAAGTGGGTCGTTACTTTAATCTTAAAACATACAACTTAAGCTTTATTATTATGAACCATAATCTTGATGAGTGGTGAACTCATATATGTTTCATTATAATTCTTGATATGATCGGAATGGATTTTTATGGAGTATTAATCCAAAGGTTCGCATGTTGGAATTATTAATTGAAACATGTATCAGGGAACATTCACTCAAATAAAGAGTTTATAGTGTTATCATCTCTTCTAGATGTTTTAAGGAGATTTGGTGATTAAACTGACGCCAGTAGTTTGATGGACTAGCTACCCATCAAGTCTTAACACTGAGATGAGATCTTATGTGTTAATCGCCATATAAATTAAAATGAGAGATCTAGAAGGAAAAACCAACATAATGGCAAAATGGTAATTTTACCCTTTATTGTGCGGATGGCTATAATAAGGTTCTAAATAGGGTTTGCAATTATACATATTCTAATAATATTTAAAAATTCAAAAGTTCAACTAATTGTCTTTAGTGGAATGACATTTAGTTAATAAGCTAGAATTAATTCCAATGAGATTGAATTAATTATGGGCTTATTGGAGCTTGAATTATCGAAGTCCAATAAGATTCCCCACTTGGCTTTAAGGAAGGTTATCAAGCTAAGTAAGAAATATAAATGGAGGTTAATTAGAAGTCCATAATTGAATCTTGAGCTTGGTCTAATTAAAGAAGCCCAAATGTACATTTAGTAATGGGCTTGGTTTTTGGTTTAATGTAATTAATTAGATTAATTATATTTAAAAAAAAATTTAAGAAGAAGATATCAATTTCGGTTATTCGTAGGTTAAATGTGTAACCAAACATTTGACATTAAAATGCTAAATAAAGATGGTCTTTATTATGGTTAATCATCATTAAATGGAGTTATGAACTTACCATTAAATGGTTTAATGGTTGTTTTTTAATGTTGGCTTGTAACCTATTTGCATTCATTAGATTAAAGATGAAAGATGTACATTAGATGGACCATCTTCCTTCTTTCTTCTTGGCAAAACTGAAATTGTGTATTGAATTTTAGGTTATGGTCTTTTCAAATAGCCATCATAAAAATAAGTGAAGATAATCTCATTTATTGGCTATTTTATGAGTGATTAATGAAAGAAGTGATGCATTTGATGCTTCTCTCTCCTTCCATCCATGCATATACGAAATTGGGAGGCAAGAAAGAGTTCTTGCATGTTCTTTACACCTTCTCTCCTTTCATGAAAGAGAGAATCGAAAATATCAATTGAAAGAGTTTCAATTTTGCTTCTTCTTCTTCTAAGAAAATCTCCTCCAAACATTTCTTCTCCTTTCCCACCAAAGGATTTTGTTAACCTAATTGTCCTTGAAGAACAGGTGATAAATCTAATTGGTTGAGGATACTACAACAAGGAGAAAGTAAATTCCTAAAGGAAAAGAGTCAAAGGCAAAGGATTTGGATACACAAAGAAGGAGAGGATAGCACAGCGAGGATTTAAAGCTGTAGCGAAGGAGTCGGTAATACTCCTAATCTTGTTTATATTTTATTATACTTATACCATATCATGTATAGATTGGCATGTTGATTTGGATTTGTTGCTTCCGCTGCAAGTAATGATTTCTTATAAGTTTTGAAATCTAGCGTTTTTCCAAACAAAGCATGTTTTCTTTTTCCGATCCAACAATTGGTATCAAAACCAGTTTCTAATGCATGATTTCGGTTCCTATAAATTGGATGCATGGGTTGGCAATCTTTTTGTGTATGTTGCATATTTTTATGTGATAGAAATATACATGGTGTATGTTTGCTCTTTTGGTTGTCCATAGAAGTTAAATTTACCTTGTAAGATTTCTTCATTGGTTGTAACAAGGAGGGTGGTCTATCATCACTATGTTTCCTCCTTGGTTTCTTTTTTCTATTTTCTTTGATTTTGTAATGTACAAATTGATGTAATGATGAAGATGGAGCAGTCATGGATTGAAGAAATAGAAAGGTAAATTTTTCGGTGTATCCTTTTGTGTATTGGCATAAGTTTTGTGAAAACAGAGTTGCTGGAATTTTGTTTCAATGGATCACTTTTCAGTTTTTATTGTAAAAACAAGTGCTGGATTTTTGTTTGAAAGAATCAAATTTTGGTTTTACTAAAATACTAAGTGCTGGTTTTTTATTTTCATGAAATGAGCTTCGGTTTTAATGAAAACTAGTGCTGGAATTTTTTGTTAAAACAAAGTTTTGGTTTTCTAAAAATCTGGTACTAGAATTTTATTTTTCAAAGTTACAAAATTCGATTTTCATATATGCCATTACATTTTGTTTACCGAATGGGCCGGATCATGTTTGTGAAGAGTTTGAAGCGGAAGATCCAAGTCCAAGAAGAATACTTTAGGCTTAAAAGGCTTGTAATTATTTAATTTTCTAGGATGGACAATCAAAAGTGACTTCATTAGTTCATGTGATAAATGGATAAATGAATGCTTATAATATGGGATATTATGTGATTGTATGTCATTTAGAAAATTGCTAACCCTAGGCTTTCCCATGCATTCATTATGTATGAGATATATAATGAAACAATAGAGGATGGATAATAAATTTCATCTAGACAAGATGATATTTAAAACTTAAAGCCCAAAAAGATTGAGTGGGAGAGGATGCTCCTGTGAGAGTCCACAGTCTCCAAATGATGGCCCGTTTGCATGTGGTGAAGTGTTACTCACCATCGGAGGGCATGGATCCTAGATCTTGCATGGTTTGGGTCTCCTTAAGGATAAGTCCACTTAATGATAGCAAATGTGACCTCCCACCGAGGCATGGTTTGTAGGTATCTTTAGTGAATGAATCAAATGGTTAAACACTCAACATTTTTTATCAATAAACTTCCCACCGTAGCTCTGTTGGTAAAATTATTGACCAAATTAAAAAGCTGCTTAAAAAATTGGGTATGAGATGCTTGATAGTTTTTGAGTGGGAAGGTCCCAGTTTTTCTTTTAATGGATAAGATGGCCCACCGTCACTTAGTCTGTTATAGATAAGAAACATAACCGTGGTATAATGTTTTATTTTTTAAGTTTTGTTAAATCTATCATCATGCATACATGTATCATGATTTTATACAAAGTTCCATAAATTTTTGACTAGTATGCTCATGTTTTAATAATTTATATTTTCAGACATAATCAACCACAAAATGAATCCACTTACCCTGCTCTTGACTAATAACAAATTGGAAAAAGGAGACAATTTTAATGAATGGAGACGTAACCTTGACATTGTTCTTCAATATGAGCGTATTTCATGGGTGTTAACTGAAAATGAGCCTACACCTCCAAATGGAGATTCAACTCCTGAGCAAGTCCAACGACATGAGCGCTGGCAGAATGCTGACAAGACTACTAAGTGTTATATTCTGGCTTCTGTCAGTGGCATGCTGCAAAAGCAAATTGCTTGCATGAAAACTACTAGTGCAATGGTCCATCACCTATATGAGATGTTTGGTGTGAGGACTAGGTCGGCAAGAGTGAAAGCTATCCAAACCTTTCATAATCTCAGACAAAAATCTGGTGAACCGGTGCAGGATTACATGATGAAGGTAATCTCTGCGGTCACTGAGGCTGAGATGCTTGGGGCGGATATGGATGCAGACACGCAGATGATTATGATCATCAATAGCTTAAACTCTTCTTTTCAGCAGTTTAAGTTGGACTATGAGCTTAACAGCAAGGATTACACCTTGAGTGAGTTGATGAATACCCTCCAGAGCACGGAGGAGATATTGAATATTAAGGCTCATGGGCCAGAAGCTAATGTAGCTTCTTCTTCTAAGCCCAAGGGTAAGGGTAAGGAAAAAAAGAAGTGTCCAATGAAAAAGAAGGCCCAAACAGCAGTCAAGGCCAAATCCATGAAAAATAAGACCAAAGAGAACATCAAAGGAAAGTTTTTCCACTGTGATGAGATGGGCCACTGGAAAAGAAACTGTCCAGTCTACCTAGAGTCCCTCAAAAGCAAACAAGGTATGGGCTTCCTAAGTTTGTTAGGAACTAGAAATGCGGGAGATTTATCTACTTCTTGGATATTAGATTCAGGAGTCGCTAAACATGTTTGTAATTCTTTGCAGGGGTTCCAACAAAGGAAAAGACTACCTAAAGGCCAGTTTCAAGTCAAGATAGCAGATGGTTCCTATGTTTCAGCAGAATCAGTGGAAGTAGTTATCTTGGACTTTCCTAGTAGTCATAGGTTATATTTGGAGGATGTTTATTACATGCCAATGATAGTAAGGAACATGATTTCTATTTTTTGTCTAATAAAATCTGGTTATTCCTTATAGTTTGAAAGGTTGTTTCAATATATAAGAATAAGGATTTTATTTGTGATGTGATAACTAAACAAGGATTGTTTTTTATAGAACCTATGAAAGACTCACTAAACACCACAGAATTGATAAAACCAAGACAATCCAAAATCTCTAGCATTAATTCAAAGTATCTGTGGCATTTAAGAATAGTTCATATCAATCAGAAAAGACTTGAAAGGCTAGTAAAGGATGGGATCCTTATAGTGTAGTGCCCCCTTACCGCAGGGTATCCACCGGGACACCCGGAGGTCATTCGCTCAACTCTCAACATCCTGCACCCAGTTCTCAACTTCGTGACAACTTTTGAGACTCTTAGAGACATAACTGAAATTCAATGTCTTCATACAAATTGTAGCCATATATTCCTAGTTTAATCCGAATCAAGAATCATCTTATTTAGACAACCACAGAAAATATTATGGCCAAAATACTGAAACATGCTCAGTGAGAAATTTTCCAGACTTTCTAACTTTCAACATTTTACGTCACCAAACACCAAAAGTTTTCTCAAAAACTAATTTAACACTATAACTGAATTTATTTCTCCCCAACTAACCAATATTTAAGAACAAACACATGAAGTACATTTTTCATGCAGATGATAGTAATCTATCAACTTTATTTCACAAACCCCCAACAGTGAAGGATTTCTCTAACACTTACCTGCTGAAATCTCCAAAATCTTCAAGCCCTAAACTCCACATGTTTTCGTACTTCACTGAGTGAAATGATCAGCTTCTGGTTTTTCCTTAGAATAGATGACACACATGGCAAAGTAAGGTTGGTGAAAGAAAGGAAGAACACAAGAGTCCCTTAGAAGTTATTTTGTTGGAAAATTCTGTGTTTCGAAGAGAGAAGTTTTAGAAAGATGAGAATAAAGAAGGGACTTGGACAAGACTTAACCTGCCAACTCTCAAGGAATAGTGACCTACTTCTAGCTAGAGTATAAGGTCTAAGTGACACATGTCACTTTCTAAATGATTAAACCCTAACTTAGTTTCTTTGAAACTAACTCCATTTAGTTCCCTCTTCCAATACAACAATCATCTTTACAACCCAACTATCTCCAAATCTTTATTTAATTTATTTCTTGTTCCCTACTATAAATATATCTCTCAATACTCCATAATTTCACCAACATATACAAATACAATAATTCCACTAAACTTCAAAACATCAAGATCTCACTAACCCATAAAATTTTCAATAATAATAACATTCAAGATTCTCAAATCATTCCAATTATACCCGGAATTATTCATGAATGCATGTACAAGTATTTTCATGTGCAACAATCAAGTCTAAGTATGTAGCAAGTTATGCATGAACATGTAGAATACATTCCTAACTCTCATTAGTCACTCACATTTACCATCCTACCCCTTTCCACTAGCAATGGGATGTTACATCTAGGCTTGGATAGTGATCCATTACCCACCTGTGAATCTTGTATTGAAGGAAAAATGACCAAAGCCTCATTTCCTTCTAAAGGAAACAGATCTGAATCTACATTTGACTTGGTACATAATGATGTATGTGGGCCCATGAATGTACAAGCTAGAGGAGGTTATGAATATTTCATAATTTTTATAGATGATTACTCAAGACATGACTATTTGTATTGATGCATAAAAAGAGTGAATCTTTTGAAAAGTTCAAAGAATTCAAAGCTGAAGCTGAGAAGCAACTTGGCAAGCCATTAAAATAGCTTCGATCAGATCGAGGTGGTGAGTATTTATCTGGAGAGTTCCAGCAATATTTAATTGACAATGGAATTGTTTCCAATTTGTCAGCTCCTCGTACACCTCAACAGAATGGTGTAGCAGAGAGGAGAAATAGAACTCTATTGGAAATGGTAAGATCAATGATGTCCTACGCAAGCCTTCCAGAATCATTCTGGGGATATGCCATATAAACGACAACATATCTTCTGAACTTTGCTCCGTCCAAATCGGTGCCTAAAACACCTAGGGAGTTGTGGACTGGTCGAGTGCCTTCATTGAGGCATTTGAGGACTTGGGGCTGCCCAGGCGATGTTCTAAAGCCTGAATCCACAAAGATGGAACCAAGGTTAGAAGTATGTTTGTTTGTAGGATATCCTACGGGAACTCGAGGGTGCTATTTTTACAATCCTCATGATAAGAAGGTATTTGTGTTGACAAATGCAGCCTTCTTAGAGGAAGAGTTTGTGAAAAATCACAAAGGAAGAAGTGAAGTAGTACTAAAGGAGTTAGTTATTTCATCCAAACTAAGAGTTGTTTTGGATATGACAGAACAAGATGTCGAAATGGATTCAAGAGTTGAATCAGAAGTGCAACCTAAACATCAAGGTGCGCCTAGACATAGTGGGAGGGTTGTGAGACAGCCAGATAGGTATCTGGGTTTAGGAGAAGGCTTAATTGCCATCTCAGACCAAGAAGAAATAGATCTCATTATGTATACACAGGCTATTAATGATGTTGATGCAGGAAAATGACTCAAGGAGATGGAATCGGAAATAGATTCTATGTATATTAATGAAGTCTGGGTCCTTGTAGATCTACCACCAGGTCTAAAAGCCATAGGGTGTAAATGGATCTACAAAAGGAAAAGGGGATCGGATGGAAAGGTAGAGACCTTTAAAGCTAGATTGGTAGCTAAAGGCTATACTCAAAAAGAGGGTATAGACTATGAGGAGACTTTTCTCCGGTTGCCATGCTTAAATTCATCAGGACTCTTTTGGCCATAGCAACCTATTTCGATTATGAAATATGGCAAATGGATGTCAAGACCGCATTTCTTAATGGGGATCTTGAGGAGACCATTTATATGGCCCAACTAGAAAGATTCATTGAGCCAGGTAATGAGCATAAGGTTTGCAAGTTGCAAAGGACCATTTATGGACTTAAGCAAGCATCTAGGTCTTGGAACATTAGGTTTGATAAGGCTATCAAAACCTATGGGTTCATACGAAACCTAGATGAGCCTTGTGTTTATAAAAGAATACAAGAAGGTAAGGTTACTTTCCTAATCTTGTATGTTGATGACATTCTGCTCTTTGGGTATGATGTGGGAATGTTATCTGCGGTTAAGGGATGGCTGAATGAACAGTTTTCAATGAAAGATTTGGGAGAGGCTACCTATGTTCTGGGGATCAAACTTATAAGGGATCGAAAGAACAAGCAGATAGCTTTGTCTCAACTAACCTACATTGAGAATATGTCAATAAGTTCGCCATGTAAGATTCCAAGAGGGGTTTTACTCCTACTAGACATGGAATCAAACTTTCAAAGGAACAAGCACCTTAAACCCAAGAGGAGGTTAAACGCATGCGTAACATTCCATATGCTTCGGTAGTTGGTAGTTTGATGTATGCAATGCTGTGCACTAGACCAGATATCTGTAACACAATGGGACTGGTAAGCAGATTTCAATCCAATCCAAGAATGGAACATTGGACTGCGGTTAAGTGTATACTTAAGTGTCTTCGTAGGATGAAGAACTTAATGCTTGTTTACTCTGGAAGTAATCTTATTCCGATAGGATATACGGATTATGATATCCAATCTGATGTTGATTCAAGGAAATCAACTTCTGGTTCTATATTTACTTTAGGAGGTGGAGCCATAGTTTGGAGGAGTGTCAAGCAATCTTGTATTGCTGATTCGACTATGGAGGCTGAGTATATTGTTGCTTGTGAAGCAGCAAAGGAAGTTGTCTGGCTCCGAAAGTTCCTAAATGATTTGGAGGTAGTTCCAGAGGCGGAAAATGCCATTACACTTTATTGTGATAATAGTGGGGTAGTGGCTAATTCTAAAGAACCTCGGAACCACAAAGCTGCCAAACACATTGAGCAAAAGTATCATCTTATAAGGGAGATATTACAACGTGGAGAAGTGGATGTGGTAAAGATTCCCACCGAGAAAAACCTTGTTGATCCGTTCACAAAGACACTGACTCCAAAAAGCTTTGACGGTCACCTAGAAGGGATGAGAATGAGGGATATGTCAAAATTGCATTAGGGCAAGTGGGAGATTGTTGGATTTATGTAAATATAGTGCCCTAGAAAACAAGTGTATTTACATGTCACTTTATCTTCTTCAGTTACAGTTTTGTAATGAAAATATTTATTATTAATAAAACAAAAGAGTTTGGTTTTATCTGTATGAGCATTATATATCTTGTCATAAGGTACCAAGATTCTTTTGTAAGTAATATATATATACATAGAGATGTATGGAAAACATGTATATTATTAGAATCTAAATTAATTGATTCACAGTTAAATAATCAAGTTGGTCGCTTGATTATGGTTTAGACTGTAGTGTTGCGATTTATCTCCATATAAGTAAAGGAGTTTACTTCAAGGGAATGATGAGTTTCATATCATGATAATAGTTGACTATCGATAATGGCATTATTAAATGAATCTGGAATCAAGTATGTTTTCAAGAATAAAGTGGGTCGTTACTTTAATCTTAAAACATACAACTTAAGCATTCGCTTATTATGAACCATAATCTTGATGAGTGGTGAACTCATATATGTTTCATTATAATTTTGATATGATCGTAATGGATTTTATGGAGTATTAATCCAGGTTCCGCATGTTGGAATTATTAATTGAAACATGTATCGTGAACATTCACTCAAATAAAGAGTTTATAGTGTTATCATCTCTTCTAGATGTTTTAAGGAGATTTGGTGATTAAATGGCGCCAGAGTTTGATGGACTAGCTACCCATCAAGTCTTAACACCGAGATGAGATCTTATGTGTTAATCACCATATAAAGTAAAATGAGAGATCTAGAAGGAAAAACCAACATAAAGGCAAAATGGTAATTTTACCCTTTGTTATGCGGATGGCTATAATAAGGTTCTAAATAGGGTTTGCAATTGGACATATTCTAATAATATTTAATAATTCAAGAGTTCAACTAATTGTCTTTAGTGGAATGACATTTAGTTAATAAGCTAGAATTAATTCCAATGAAATTGAATTAATTATGGGCTTATTGAAGCTTGAATTATCAAAGTCCAATAAGATTCTCCACTTGGCTTTAAGGAAGGTTATCAAGCTAAGTAAGAAATATAAATGGAGGTTAATTAGAAACCCGTAATTGAATCTTGGGCTTGGTCTAATTAAAGAAGCCCAAATGTACATTTAGTAATGGGCTTGGTTTTTGGTTTAATGTAATTAATTAGATTAATTATATTAAAACAATTTTTTTAAGAAGAAGATAGCAATTTCGGTTATTCGTAGGTTAAATGTGTAACCACACATTTGACATTAAAATGCTAAATAAAGATGGTCTTTATTATGGTTAATCATCATTAAATGGAGTTATGAACTTACCATTAAATGGTTTAATGGTTGTCTTTTAATGTTGGCTTGTAACCTATTTGCATTCATTAGATTAAAGATGAAATATGTACATTAGATGGACCATCTTCCTTCTTTCTTCTTGGCAAAACCAAAATTGGGTATTGAATTTTAGGTTATGGTCTTTTCAAATAGCCATCATAAAGATAAATGAAGATAATCTCATTTATTGGCTATTTTATGAGTTATTAATGAAAGAAGTGATGCATTTGATGCCTCTCTCTCCTTCCATCCATGCATATACGAAATTGGGAGGCAAGAAAGAGTTCTTGCATGTTCTTTACACCTTCTCCCCTTTCATGAAAGAGAGAATCGAAAATACCAATTGAAAGAGTTTCAATTTTGCTTTTTCTTCTTCTAAGAAAATCTCCTCCAAACATTTCTTCTCCTTTCCCACCAAAGGATTTTGTTAACCTAATTGTCCTTGAAGAATAGGTGGTAAATCGAATTGGTTGAGGATACTACAACAAGGAGAAAGTAGATTGCTAAAGGAAAAGAATCAAAGGCAAAGAATTTGGATACTCGAAGAAGGAGAGGATAGCGCAGCGAAGATTTAAAGTTGTAGCGAAAGAGTCAGTAATACTCCTGATCTTGTTTATATTTTATTATCCTTATACCATATCATGTATGGATTGGCATGTTGATTTGGATTTATTGCTTTCGCTGAAAGTAATGATTTCTTATAAGTTTTGAAATCTACCGTTTTTCCAAACAAAGCATGCTTTCTTTTTCCGATCAAACCGCTCACCCCCTTTCATCCCCATCTCCAGGTTTCAAGAAAGAAATCGGATGAAAGAAAGCCAAGATGTTTATCCGTTATGTTTGTTTATGATGATGTTTTTGAAGTTCGATTTTTGTAAAAATATGGTTTTAGGCTTATGTTAAGTATGGTGGAGATTTTTGTGACTTTTGTATCCAATATATTCAAGAGTTGTATATTTTGTATTTTCGGATTATGGATATTGATTTTGTATATGGCTTGGAATGCCATTAGTGTTATATAAGCTTTTATTTCATGATGAGTATGAATTATGAATTTGTACATTGAATTGAGATATGAATGTGACTGAATATGATATGGGTTCCAGACAGGAGGTCTGATGAATTATGTTACTGGAATTGAGATATTTAATTGCTTTTAGTGTATGAATTGTGGATATATGGATATGTGTGTTAAGTTTCTTTTGGCAAATGAAAATAAGATTTGGTTAAAAGATGAATATTGTGACATGTATGAATGTGAAGGATAAAATATTCGAGTTTGTGAACTTGATAAATTCTAAATGGAAGATTGAAATGGTTTTGAATAGAATGAAGAGAAAAAAAATTTAGACCGGTTTCATATTGGTTTAGTCTAAGGTTTCCAACACTAGTTTTCATTAAGATACACGTTCACAGATGTCGGAAATTTGATTTTAGTTCGATTGAGCCGTTTGTGTGCTTTGATTCGATTCTTTCGCCTAATGATTTGATTCGTTTTGGATTCTTTCGCTCTTGATTTTTTCTGTTCATTTGTTTCGCTTTCGATTCCGTTCTTTTGTTTCACCATCTATTCCTTCATTTCTCGTTCTTCCGGTTGGGGTCCGGTTTCGAAATCAGGTCCCAACATAGGTGGTTTCAGAGCAAGAAAAGATTACAAGGAACCACGCTTAGGTATGATGGTATTTTATTTCTGAGGTTGGGTTCCGGAAATGGGGCCTAGCATCAACCATCTATCAAACAAGTAAATTACAAACCCAATAAAATTGTCATGCAATTTACTTTAAAGAACATCATAAATAATTAATTTAACTACAAATCCATCATCAATAACATGTTTCTTACCTATTAAGCTTCCAAATCTTCAACTCTCCAAACTTTTTACCAACTCTCTAACTTCCACTCAAACACACGACCATCATCATCTAAAGGGGGAGTAGAAAGCTTAGGTTGCTAATGAACCAAAAGAAGGGAAGGCAAGGTAAAGGAAGATAGAAAATATGATCAAAATTGCAAAAAGAGCAAGGAAGAAAGAAGACTACGAAGTGGTGGAGGAAATTTTCACAAATATCACCTATCACATTAGACAAGAGAAGCATCGAGAATGAGTAAAAGATGGGAGGATTTTATTTAACAACTATAACCTTGGTGGCATGATAGGCAAGTGACAAGTGTCACTTGCCACATGTCACCTTCTTAAGCCTCCATTTAGTTTCTCTCCAATTTAATTCCAATTCCTACTCAAATTTCTCTCTAAATTCCAATGGCTCACATTAATAAATCCTAAAAGCATGTATCTAAATTTTCAATGCCATTGGACAGTCATTTCTACACCGGGAAACAATCAGTCTGCCACTTGGCATTTTTCCTAGTCTGAAAAAGTACCCCAAAATTTCACAAAAAATTCATTAAAATTCTCTATCAATTTTAAAACCTCAATGACCCTCTCCAATCAATTTTCCAAACGCAAAAGATCACATTTATCATACCAATCACATTTATGACCAAATATATCGGGAAAAGTCATGAATGCATGTACAGTTATTTACATGTGCAAAATTCACTAGTCACTTGTATGTGTATGCATGAACATATTAAGACAATTCTAAACACTCAAAAATCATTCCAAATTACGATTCTACCTTTCCCATCGGTGATGGGATGTTACAACTCTCCCCTCCTAACAAAAAAAATTCGTCCTCTAAATTCTTACCTGTATGATCGAACAGGTGAGGATATTGCCTACTCATATGCTCCTCTGTCTCCCAAGTTGCTTCCTCAGTTGAGTGGTTCCTCCATAGGACTTTCACTAATGGAATGACCCTTTTTCTCAACTGCTTAATCCGTGATCCCACAATCTTGATCGGCTCCTCAACATAGCTCAAATTGCTAGCAACCTCAATCTCCTGAGCCGGTATTACATGTGTCGGATCTGATCAGTTTTTTCGGAGCATATTCAAATGAAAAATATTGTGCAATTGAGACATCTCATTCAGTAAAGCCAACTTATAGGCCAAAGGTCCTATGCTCTCAATGATCTCATAAGGACCAATGTACCTAGGGCTCAACTTGCCCTTTTTACCGAATCTCAACACTCCTCTCCACGGTGACACTCGTAGGAAAACTTTGTCTCCTACAGTGTACTCCATATCCCTTCGATGCTGATCCACATAACTCTTCTGTCTATCTTGAGCCGCTTTAATTCGACTCCGGATCAATTTCACCTTATCCACTGTATCATGAATCAACTCTAGGCCTTCAACCATCCTCAAACCCTCTTCATCCCAATACAGAGGTGATCGACACTGTCTTCCTTACAATGCCTCATATGGGGCCATTCCGATGCTACTGTGATAATGGTTGTTATAAGAAAACTCAATCAGGGATAGATATTAATCCCACGCTCCTCTAAACTCCAATACACAAGCTCGAAGCATATCCTCAACAGTCTTGACTGTCCTCTCACTTTGTCCATCTGTCTAAGGATGAAATGCTATGTTGAAATTCAACTTAGTATCCATATTAGAATGCAAACTCTTCCAAAACCTTGAAGTAAATCTGGGATCCCTGTCTGATACTATTGACACTGGAACCCCATGCAGTCTCACTACCTCATTCACATACTTCTGAGCCAGCTGATCGAGTGAATTATTCTCCCTCACTGGCAAAAAATGGGCCGATTTAGTTAATCGATCCACTATGACCCATATAGCATCATGTTTCCTCGGAGTCTTGGGCAATCCCATGATGAAATCCATAATTATTCGTTCCCATTTTCACTTGGAAATAGGCAACGAATGGAGCTTCCCTACTGAAGCCTAGTGTTCAGCTTTAACTTGCTGGCACGTCATACACCTGGATACATACTCTGCTAGCTGCTTCTTCATGCCAAGCCACTAGAAATATTGCTTTAGAGTGTTATACATCTTGGTAGTACCAGGATGCATAGCATAGGCGACCATATGAGCTTCCTCCAAAATCTCCCTCCTCAGATCATCCACATCAGACACAAATAGCCTCTGTCTCAACCATAATGTCTCATCCCACAATTCGAACTCAGAATTCGGATTGCCTTTACTTTCTCCATCAGTTTCACCATATCAGGATCTTTGCCCTGAACTCTCCTGATTCTCTCATGTAGCATCGGTCTGAGTTTCAGTGTAGCAATCAAAGCCCCATCCTGCTCCAGATTTAACTCTACATTTAAGGCTCACAAATGTATCAAATTCGGTAACCTCAATACCTGAATCTGAGCTGCACTGATATGAGACTTGCTGCTCAAAGCATCTGCCACCACATTAGCCTTCCCTGGGTGGTACTCGATGGTACAATCATAATCCTTCAACAGCTCAATCCATCTCCTCTGCCTCAAGTTCAACTCCTCCGACTCAAAGAAGTATCTTAAACTCTTATGATCAGTAAAGATCTGGAAGGTCTCACCATACAAATAATGTCTCTAAATTTTTAGAGCAAAGACAACTGCAGCTAGCTCTAAATCATGTACTGGATAATTTACCCCGTGATACCTTAACTGTCTTGAGGTATAAGCAATCACCCTGCCATACTGCATCAGGACACACCCCAATCCCTGATGTGATGCATCACTATACACCATATAACCTCCAGTCCCCATTTTCTCTTATCTCAATTTCTGAAGGTTTACCCTTTTTAATCTCTTCTCTAAGCCTGCTTAAATGCTCATCCTGTTCCTACAATTCTTTAATCTTCTCATTTAACACTGGCCTTACCCTAAAGTGCGCAATTAAGCTCCCAAATTCATCTTGCCTCAAAGTAACGCGAAGTTTGGCTAATTCCTTCAACAAAGGAACATATGCTGTCTCCACCTGTGCCATGGTCGATTTTCTACTCAGTGCATCCACTACTTCTATCATCAAATCATAATCTTTCAGCAGTTCCAACCCTCTCCTCTGTCTTAGATTCAACTCTTTCTGGCTCATCAAAAACTTGAGACTTTTGTGATCCGTAAACACCTTGGTAGTGACTCCATATAAGTAGTGCTCCATATTTTCAATGCAAAGATTATGGCAGCTGATTCCAAATCATGCGTAGGATAATTCATCTCATAAGGCTTTAATTTCCTAGAAGCATAAGCAATGACTCTATCTCCTTGCATCAATACACAGCCCAATCCTTTCCTTGAGGCATCACTATACACTGTATACCTATTGCTACCTGAAGGCAAAGTCAAGATCAGTGCAGTTGTGAGCCTATTCTTCAATTCCTCAAAACTGCTCTGACACTCCTCTGTCCACACAAACGTCTGATTCTGTCTTGTCAATTTGGTAAGTGAAGCTACTATTATGGAAAAGCCCTCCACAAACCTCCGACAATATCCAGCTAAACCTTAGAAACTCTTTACTTCTGCTATGTTCTTAAGTGCTTCCCATTTCACCACGGCTTCTATTTTCCTTGGATCCACATGCACTCCTTGTTCTGAGATCACGTGTTCGAGGAATGCTACTTCCCTTAGCCAAAATTCGCATTTGTCAAATTTGGCATACAACTAGTTTTTCCTCAATGTCTCCAACGCAATCCTCAAATGCTCTTCATGCTCCTTGTCACTCTTGGAATAAATCAAGATATCATCAATAAAGACAATGATAAATTGGTCCAAGAAAGTCTTAAAGACTCGATTCATCAAGTCGATAAAGGCTGCAGGGGCATTTGTCAATCCGAAGGGCATAACTAAAAACTCAAAATGCCCATACCGTGTCCTGAAAGCAGTTTTTGGCACATCAGACTCCTTTATCCTCAACTGGTGGTAACCCGATCTCAAGTCTATCTTGGAGAAGACTTTTGCCCCTTGCAATTGATTAAAAAAAATCATCTATGTGTGGAAGCGGATATCTTTTCTTGACAGTGACCTGATTAAGCTTCCTATAATCCACACACATCCTCAACGATCCATCTTTCTTCTTCACAAAAAGGATCGGAGCTCCCCAAGGTGAAGAGCTCGGCCTTATGTACCCTTTCTCCAACAACTCTTCCAATTGCTTCTGAAGCTCCAATGGCTTCGGCGGAATTGAGATCGGTGCAGTACCTGAAAGAAGCCCAATGGGAAACTCAATTTTCCTAGATGGCGATAGTCCTGGTAATTCCTCGGGAAAGACATCTGAGAATTCCATTACTACTGGAATATCTTCTAGCTTCCCTTTAACTGCCCTTGTGTCTACCACATAGGCCAAAAATGCCTCACATCCTTTCCTTATCATCTTCTCTGCTGTCAGAGCTGAAATAATTCTGGGTGGGCTTACTTTTCTGTCCCCTGTAAACACCACTCTTCTTCCGTTATCCAATTCAAATTCCACTGTCTTCTGTTTACAATCCAAATAGGCATTGTACTTCTCTAATTTGTCCATACCCAAAATCACATCCAATCCTCCCATTTTCAATGGCATTAAGTCCACCACCAAGAGTTCCCCACCAATACATATCTCTCACTCTCTATACACTTGACTAATAACAATATACTGGCCAATTGGAGTACTAACCAGTAATGGAGTATCCAATGGGCTCAGATTTCTACCACACACAGTTCTACTCAATGAAACAAATGAATGAGTAGAACCTGGATCAATCAAAGCAATCACATCATCAAAAAATAATTTAATTGTACCAGTCACAACATCTGGGGCGGTCTCTACGTCCTCCCGTGTCATTGCAAACACCCTAGTTTATGTCTGCCCCCTTGGTCTCCCTGAAAGGCTCGCCCTCTTAGCTGTATCAGAACTGCCCACTTCCATTGTAGTCTTATGTCCCACGGTTTCAAATCTCTTGGAAACTTGCATCTGACTTCTCTCTTACCTAGCATGCTGAGGACATTCTCTGGCCATGTGCCCCTTCTCTCCACATTTGAAACAAGCTCCGGTTAATCTATGACACTCTCCACCATGGAACTTGCCACAATGATCGCACTTAGGGACGGATGACTTGTCCCCTTCTCCCTTTCTGTTGCCTCCTACCGTAGAGGCTTGATGAGAATAAGTAGGAGTCCTCACCTGTTTGGACCTACTTGCCCCACTGCTCCTCTCCTCAGACTGGATAGGGAAGCTCCTGGCATTCCTGTCTGGCATAGGAGTACTAGTACTACCTCCCCTCTTGAACTACTCTCTCCCTTTTCTCTTTTTGTTCACAACACTCTTGATATTCTCTATGTTTTCAACCCTCAGTGCTGCTTCGATCAACTGCTGAAAATCAAAAAAATTCTATACTATTACCTTCTCTCTGATGGCTAGATGCAAACCCGATTCAAACCTATGGCACTTAGCCACCTCACTCATCATCATCTCAATTGTATATTGGGATAGCTATGTAAACCAACGCTCATACTCACTCACCGTCATCTCCCGCTAGGTGAGACTTAGAAACTCCCTCTACTTCTGCTGAATATACACCTCCGATAAGTACTTCTTCTTATAAGCAGCTAAGAAGTCCTTCCATGCCAACCCTACCGATCTCATCTGGCTCCCTGGAACACTCTCCCACCAATGTAGAGCATCTCCCTGTAGCAAGCTTGCAGCATACACAACCCTCTCATCATCCTCACACTCCATCTGATCTAGTATCCTCTCGGTCTTCCTCAACCAAGTCTCGGCTTCTTTTGGATCCGTTGTCACATAGAAGTCGACTGTCCCATACTTCCTCAACTTATCAAACTGTTTCCCCTTCTTAGCTAGGGCCGAAGCATAAGGCTGTGACATCTGACCCATAGCCTGGACAAATGCCTGAGTAAAAGCTTGGAACATTCTCGAATCCAATGGAGGCACTTGCTCCTGCAAAACTGGCGACTCCCGCGTTGGGGACTAAAAGGGCTCACTTCCTTGCCCTATAGAAGCCTCAGCATTTCCTGAAGCTACTGACTCATCAGTACTCTCCTCTCTTGTCGAAGAGTCAGGTGCAATTGACCCTTGCAGAACTCCTCGTGTCCTTATATGAGGTGGCATCTTACTCCTTCAAATATAAACACTAAGGATTAGCTCCATTTCAATCTTATTTCCTATATGTATGCATGATATGCAAGTCACTTAATGCAATCAATAAATTGACAATGTAACAAATAATCATATATGAAAGCAATTCTTACTATTATGCATGCTAAGCCGAGGATACAAAGCCTAAGCTCTGATACCACAAGATGCTGGACCCTATTTTTTGAGTCCAACAATCGATTCTTGAATACCGAAGAACTTTGGGCCCGAGTCTCGATCCCCAAGGTTGAAACCGGAATAACCTGTCGGGATAGTTGTAAGAGAAGGATTTCAATTAAAACAAATTCCAACGTGGCAGCAAAGAGGAGTTCATGACGGCGTAAGCCATTCCTTGCCGCGACGAAGTCGCAAAAAGGGGGTGCTTGCCGCGGCGACATAACGGTTCGTTGCGGTGAACCAAAGGAAGGTCGTCACGACGAATAGCCCAAAATAAAAAATCTGACATCCAACATTCAACCCTTCAAAACAAACACATACATTCACATCTAACATCAAGCTAAGCATACTCATACATAATAGAGACTTCAATTTTTCATACCATTACAAAACCCATGAGTTCGAACAAACTTTACTTACATAGCATCATACATACCAAGGCTAAAACAAAATACATAATGATGCTCGATGTTAATATGCTTAATAAGCTATCCAAAATAGTCACTAACTTAGTGCAAAGATCTCTAACTATTGCAGAGTTTTTCGATGCCTTGCAAGGGTCAACTGTCGTCTTGAGTCGCACCTGAGGAGGGAAAAATAATGGGTTGAGCTGCACAGCTCAATGGCTAATATATTTATAGCCATCAATAACTAGCACCATTTCAAGCAAATGTATGTATATATATCCAACAATTCTAGCACTAACACTATCTTCAAGTAATTTACACATCCATCACATTTGTTTCAACTCACAAAACATTTCATAACGTATAACACTTAATATGTTTCATAATGAACAGTTCAATTATGCAATGCACATCATACGGCTCGAGGGTTCCATGAAATAGAATAAGGAAACCGAAGTTTACCCCATGAACAGAATGAGTCCATTTCGGAGCTCATATGTCACAAGCATGCAGCCGGGAGAAGGCTCTTGTCATCGTGTACGTGACGAACAGAATGGTTTTACTCTCGCCCAAAAAAAAACACATAATCATGCTCAGAATCATTTTATTAAATGATATGCTTTCATGTTTTTTCATTTATACAGAATGCCATGACCGAAATCGAGGCATAACATGATCAAAATCAAAATTTACTTATATCAAATCTCATGCTTCTTTCAAGGTATAAGAAATCAGAATCATTAAAATCTTATAGCAAATCATTCTCAAACAATTAACCACATATTCAATCAAAATTTCATGCATCTCATAATGCGTAACATAAAATATATATTCACCCATAGGCAAAAATTTGCCCAATCACACAATAACTATAAATACATCACCCACCTAATATCGCTTGATAATCCAAGTTCAATGTTTTCCTTCCTCTTGCGATTGGATTAGGTCTGCTTGGTTTCTTGGAGAAGCTTCAAATTCTTCAAATTCTCCAAAACCCTAGCTTGGCTTTCTTCTCTTCTTCTTTTCTCTGTTCCCGCGGCACTTCTTCTCTTCCTAACAAGCCAACCATTTCTTCTTCTAATTTACACTCTTAATGATTGCAAAAAGACCCTTATGCCCTTCCACTTATGCCTTACAACTTAAAGGTTTAAGTGATCTACCAAAATTACCTCTCATGCATTCTTTCTACATTTATATTTTAATTCCATCAATTCAAACAATAGTTCCTCCTAACATTGACATGTTAATTACTCCAAGAGAATAAATCTAACAAGACCTCAAAATAAATTAAATCATTCTTAATAAAATAAAGTAATAAAAAAATTCGAGGTCCAACAAAATCGGCATGACAAAACTACAAAAGATCACCAGCAAACAAGAGAAGGTGAGTTTAAGAGCTTTACACCGCCAGTGGTATTTAAAGGAAGTATATACAAGCATTCAAGCTCCTTGAGAGTGCCTCCATACAGATAATAAAGAGAAAATGAGGTAAAGGATCCCCTTGTCTTAAGCCTGACTTTCCTTGAAAAATTTTTGAGGGAGACCCATTAATCAATATAGAATGAAAAGGAGAGGTTATATACTCTTTGATCCACTCAATGAACTTAAGAGGAAAGACTATAGCTACTAGAATATTCAGGAGGAAATCCTATTGAATCGAGTCATAGGCCTTTTGTAAATCCACTTTAAAAGAACATCTCCTATGATTATTAGAAAGGTGGTAATTCTTGAAAATCTCTTAAGCCAACAAGATATTATCCCCTATTTGACGGTTCTTAATGAATGCACTTTGGTTTGGGCTAATAATGTGAGGGAGTAACTCTTTAAGTCTATATGCTATGATTTTTGCAATCACCTTATAAATTATGTTACAACAAGAGATTGGCCTATAATAACTACCATAGAGGGAAGATCTTTCTTAGGAAGTTTGAGCAAGTTGTTTATGAAAAAAGCCTATGAGGTGTTCTTGAATCTCTTCAAAAGCAACAATCCTATTACCATTACCCACTATTAAAGAGTGGATGTTATTTTTATTCCTATTTGACAAGATTGAATTGTGAAAGAATTTGTTGTTCCTATCCCCTTCTCTGAGCCATTTATACGGGAAGATTATTTATAGAACGACTCCTGATCATCTAAATCTCTAATCAAGTTATTAATAGCTTTAGTTTCCTTAGTAACCAGTTGAGGCCTATTAGGCAAGTGTCTCATTTAGTCTTGGGTTTTATTAACAACAACTTGACAATTCTCAACTTTAACATTCACATCACTTATCTGACTTAAGTTAAGTAAATTGAGCATATTTTTAAGCGTTTTAGGCTTGGAACGACACAGAAATAGAAGTTCGTTGGACATGAGAAGTCCAAGCTTCGTCTACTATCTGAAGGAAATTAAGCTATGAGGCTAGGAAGTTATAAAACCTAAATGGAGAAGATATCTTCTGTATGTTTGCTAAGGACCTAATCACTACTAGAGAGTGGTTTGAAATGTTAGAATTATGAATAACACCATAAGATCTAGGAAACCTAGCACTCCAGGCCGAATTGATAAGGGCTCTATCAAACTTTCTTGTAATAAAAAGGTCATCGCGTTGCTTGTTGTTCCGTGTAAAACTAGGACCACTAGAATTTATATCACACAAAGAACATTCCTCAACACACTTCCTAAATTCACTCATTCCATTAATAGCCGAGGAACTTATAGACTCTACCTCATGAGAAAACAGTAACATTAAAGTATCCCGTTATAATCTAAGGTTGATTACCAACAATTTGTCTGATATTAGACAAAGCAGACCAGAGGTTCTTCCTATGATTATGATTATTAGACCCATAAACACATGTCACAAAGAAGGTTAAAGAATTGTTCATAGGGGTAACCTCTAAATGGATCAGTTGATCACAAAAAAACTATTCGGATTCTAAGCTATCACTAACCTAGTATTTAAAGCATGATCTACATTCCAGTAAAAAATCCATCTAGGAAACAAATAAGAGCACACATTATTCAAAAAAGGAGGAGGCATAATCCTAGATTCAATCAAGCAAACAAGAGAAACTGGCAACCTCTTAAGAAATGTATTCACAGAAAATTGTTTTTTTGAGTTGTAACATTCCAGAAAAACTAAAGCCATATCACAAAATAGAACTAAGGCCTACTACTTTTGTTTCCTCCTAGATTTCCTACACTTCTTAAAATTACAATCTCCCTCTGTCCCTCCTAAAAGACCCAAAATCTGAGTACAACTAATTGGAACTAATTTAGAATTAGGAAAGGAAAGGTGATTACTTACTTGACTAACATCAAGGAGGTTAGAATCCTCAAGGTATCTATTTGGATCATCATTCTTCTTTTGAGCCTTGCTTAGTTCAATTTGACTTTTAGAAGGACAGCTTTCCTTATCACCTTGTATTGCCATCTCGAGAGCTTGATCTTTCTGTTGAATTCCTTTGTACTTACTTTATTCAGTTAGCATTTCAGAAGCTCTACTCTCCTTATGATTTTTTTGTATCTTCTCAAAGACTTGCTCTTTCTCATTCCTTTTTTGAAGATTTATATTGTTTGGTATAGATTCCTTCACCTTATCCAACTCCTATTATGATCCAGTCTCAAACAGTTTCCCTATAGTTGTCCAATCCTTCTTCAGTAAATGATGATCAGGCCTCCCTTTGTACTCAATCATTATTTCTTTAAAGGTTATTTTCCCTGCTTCATTGGAAGTGGCCAATTGGAAAGATGAAGGCCAACTTCTTCGCAGATCTAACTCCACAAACATTCTGGCATACACAATTCTAGACATCCTAGCTGTTTGAGTATCCATAAAAAGTAGATTCCCTACTAAACTAGTTATTCTTCCTAACCCCTCAATATTCCAGTATTCAACAGGTATGTTATGGAACCTAGTCCATATCAGGGCATATCTAACCTCTTCTTGTTTCCCTATATTCAAATACCATTTTTGTAAGAATAAGGGTTTTCCTTGGATATGACAAGGTCCCTTCTTTAGAACCAAATTCATACCAATCTCCAAAAACAAAATTAAACAACAAATTGTTTAAACTCCTAATTAATGTTTCTATTAGTCCAAAAGCTAACCAGGATTTAGAAAGGGCTCTCTGAACTATAGGATATGCAAGGCGCTTACCAATGAAGAATTCTATCAGAGCATGTCGAATCTTTGGTCAGGGGAATGTTTGGGTCTATGTTTGAAGTACGATTAGGGTTAGAGGAAGAGGTCACTTGGGAAGGTCTAGGTGAAGGAGCAGAAATTTGGGTAACAAGTGATCGAGGCGAGGAAGAAGATGAAGCCATAGAGGAATAAGGGTGTAACCCACTAACGAAGTTATGGAATCTTCGCTATTTGCTCATCGCTCTCATAGCTCATCTTTCAAATTTCTACAAAATAGTTTTATTGATAACATACAATAAAATTTAAATTAATGAAAATAACATTAAGCAGTTTATATTAGTAGCTCTAAAATATAAAAATTGTCAAAATATCGTAAATAAGACATGATTACTTTTTTCATATTAAGTATCTTAATAAAAGATTTTTTTGGAAGCTAAATAATTCATTACAAAAAAAGATTTTAAATGTATAAGCAATGCTTGTAAAGGATATTGCAATTGTTAGGCTTTAGCAACAGAGCAATAATGATATGGAGTTAAACAAAGTTCTTAACCACCAACAAGATATGCCAAATTAAGGTGTTTTTAGTTAGGAACAGTGCATACACTTGTCTTAGAGCCCTAATCTTTCATCCTGCATTCACTTATTATGCTTGGGGAGCTTATTGAGAAACCATTTCAAAATTAAGGTAGAGTTATAGGTACTATAAATAAGATTTATCAGGATTTGCTCTCTTTTCCACCAAAAAATTGAATAGCTTGGAATTTCTCTTAGACCATATAGAATAAATAACATTACCACATCCCGACATGCTGATAGTTTTATCTCCTTCATGCTTAAGCTTATAAAAAAATATCGACATAGTTTAGGCTTATGACATAGAAGTTTCAAAGCTCTTGTATTGCATTCCATATTTTAATAGAGAACTCACAATTAAAGAAGATATGTTAGATAGTCTCTTGTTTTTTCTTACACAAACAAAAAAGTTAAGAAACATTAAGGAAGTCCATGATTCCTAATTTCTACATATAGACAATCTATAGTAGAAATGAGACTTTTTGTAATAATTTATTGCACCATACTATCCCATACCAATCAATTCCTTTATAATAGGAGTCAAAAACTTCCTATAAGAGCCATTAGAGTATTTCCCTAAGGAATGCTTGAATCAGACATACTAGTCCTCCCTTGAAGGTTGAGTTGAGTAATCAGATATTGAGTTTCCATATAATGATGCTTAGTAAGCCTAATTGTTCCCATTTATTAGCTCTTTAACTTTGAAAGATTAAGGAACCAATCTTCCAAGTGTGGGGAATAGGTTGGTCTATGAATAGGGGCAATCTTGCACCAATTATTAAATTATAGTGAAATATATTTTACCATGGCCAATCCTACAATCAATGCACATTTCAAGATGTTCCCTAAACTTGATATGTTAGTTCATAAACCCAAAGTTTGAGGATAAGCTTCCAATAGGGAATTATATGTGAATCCATTGGACCCAAAGAGCTTCCTTATTAGATAAAAATTCCCTATATTTTGTTAGTTAGGAGGGTTTTCTTATCTAATGCCATATAGATAATACCCCTTCCACCAATAATCTTAGGTTTGCATACTTCAGACCATTTAACCTAGGCAAAACATAGAATTTCTAAAGCATCTTCTCAATAATTACCTTTGTTGCATTAGTTATTGATCCTATTTTGAATCTTCTCTAAGAGTAAAATGTAGTCTTTAAAGCTTAATCTTTTGTGGTAATTAGGATACCTAAGTAGACAAGATGATCCTTGAGTTAAATGTTCGTGATTGAAGATAACTAAGGAACTATATCAACTGCTCTAGCTACAACTAGCTTATAGCTTTTTCTATGGATGATTGAGAGGCTTGATAAGAATTTTAATTAGTTATATGTATCCATTAGCAGACTTATTGATTTATTCTCAACTTTGTAAAATAAAAAGAGGTCAACCACACATGTTAAAAATCCCTAGTTTCTTGTATTTTGATAAAATCTTATATCTTACTTTATGGACATTTTATTCAGCCTAGAAAATGAATCCATGAAGAGAAAGAAGAGGTAATGGAATAGAGGATCCCTTTGTATGAGCCTTTTCCCTCATCGAAATAATTTGGATGGCTTACCATTAATTAAAACCATAAAAGATGTAGTGTTAGTAAATTGGTTTATAAAATTAATGAATATACCAAGGAATTCAAATGCTTTAAGTAGGTAAAGAATGTAGCTCTAATGCATTGAATTAAAAACTATATAAAAGTACATTTTAATGGATATTTTTTGTTGGAATATTTCCTTTCATAGCCCTTGAGTAACTCTGGTGCCAGGAGAAAATTATACCCTATCAATCTTCTAGGTATAAGGCACCTTGAAAGCCTTATATGAGAGTTTCCAACATAATCTTTAATCTTGATGCACTCATATTATAAATGATTTTTTAAATGGTTTTGCAATAAGAAATAAGTCTGAAATCCTTGAGGGAGCTAAGATTTTAAACTTTGGGGATTAAATAAATATAATTTAAGTCTATTTCTCTCAAAAACTTACCATTAATGAAATATTTTTAGATTACTTGGTAATTGTATCTTTGATTTGAGGCCAAGCTTTATAGAAAAATAAACTATTCAATTTAGACCTAAAAGACTTACTTATGTTGAGCTCAAAAACAACTCTTTCTAAATTATTAGGGGTGAAAGTTTAGATCAAAGCTACAATATCCTCTCCAAATATTTAATATAAATGATATAAGAAACAATATAAAGGTGTTTATAGGTCTTGCTAAGCCTAAGAACTTTAAAAGTAATCAAAGGCTCCCTACTTTAGCTCCTCTTGTGAGAAAGACTTCCATCATATTTTAAAAAATAAGTGACACAATTTATGTTCCTTTTAGCAAGATAATTCTATTAAAGAAAAAGGTATTTTATCCTATCTTTTATCTAATGAACACAAGAATTTAATTTAAGGAGAGAGTGATGGATTTCCATAACCTGTGAGAATTATAGTAAAGCTTCATCTAATCTTCCTATAAAGTAGGATCTCTAAGTTTGAGATAGATATAAATTTGTTTGAAAAGACTATAGTCTATTGCTAGTAGAAAAGATTGAGTGTTGGGCGTTGAGGACCCATCTTGGATTTAATTTTTTAAGCTAACGCCTAACCATATTCAAATTTCTCATATAAGTGAATATATAGTTTCCTCTAAAGTTATAGCCAATCCCTTGGTAATAGATTCCTCAAATCCTTTAACTTATATAAGAAAGGTTTTTTGAAAAATAAAAAATTATTTCATTACTATGTTAGTATTGGGGTATATATCAATTTGGGCTCCATATTATATGGAATCAGATACACTATATGACTATGATTAATTAAAACTCCATTTAACAAAACTACCATAAAAATGCAACATTTCATATAAGAAGTTAGATTACCCACGTGCTAGTATCCTTTCTTTTATACTTTGCCAAATTAGGGATTGATGTCCTCGTAGCCTTTGCTAGTGGATCCCTATAGATGATGCATTATTCTCTTTCCTTATTGAGACTCCTTTTAGTAAGAGTTGTCTCCTTTTTCTCTTTATCTAGTCTGAACCAAAGTGTTCTCTTTGTGGTTTCTAGTCTAATTATTTTAGATAGTCTATTTAATCATCCTCTATCATTTTTATCTACTTATAGTCTACTTACAAGTGATAAATTTATAAGTTCCTAAAAGTTTAAGTCACTAGCTTCCAACTTCTAGGTATTTATATGACCCTTGCTTTATTCATTTTCTCACATGAAGTAGGTATTTGAGTTAGTAGTCCATGGTATTCATCTTCCTAAAGTCTCCATGACATGATTAAAGAATTATTAAAGTCTAAAGAGTGCTTGCTTGCTAAAAATCACTCTTTGATATTATAAAGGACAACTTTTTGACAGCATCTAACGATCTTTCCATACCTTGAAACTGCCTGCCATTTTTTACTCTCTACACCTTATATATACATGCACTCATAGCTATCAAATATACTTCCTTAGTATTTCTAAGGACGAAGTTACTCAAGAGCCATTATATCACCTCTGGAAGTATAAGAACATCAATGTTGAATTTAAATAATTTAATCTATCTATAGTACTTAAGTTGTTCTTTATTGCCATCCAAAATTTAAAAAAAAAATCCATCCTAAGAAGCCTTATTCTAAACTAATTTATACCATTCAACCATAGGCCATAATAGGTGAAGTACTTCCCTACATTGTCTATTGGAGATTTGGTTTAAGGTGGTTATGCCAAAAGTAACAATCTTAGATAGCCAAATTAGGAGAGTAAAAAGGAGTCAGGAGTCTAATTACTATTGTGATTTTCCATCCCCTTCCTTCAATTATAGGATAAACCTTAGAATACATAGAATACTCCTATAAGTAATCCTTAGCTTATTAGTTTTCTATTAGGGGCCCTTGTCTTGTCTAGTTGTCATACTATAAGCTAGCCAGCCTACCATTCCTAACCTTACAAGTTACATTCATCCACACCTCATCCTTTAACTTTATAAATTGGTTCAAGAAGTATGAGTGAGAGGGTTCCATGAAGATTGATCACAGAGAGTGATCACAGTGAAACAACGACCCTTAAGGAAATAGTTATGTAACTGATAGGTGAAGTTTAGACTATATTTTGGTAAGTGTTTGAATGTGTTTATTGATTGTTTTTAGATGATCATTGCATGTATAGGCTTAAAATCATGTTAATGTGTATGTTTATTTATATTCTAAGTGTTTGTATAGTTTAGAGCATGTTTTCATTCGTAATTATATATTTGTTGAGGTGTATGATGTGTTTTTAGCTCTACAACTCAGATAGGTGAGGAATAAGAGATTTGGACGTATATAGAGTTGCATGGGCAAGGTCTCGATCATGACTCCCATGTCATAGTTGTGACATAAGAGAAATATCCAAAGTCACGATGGTGAGTGCATATTCACGATCGTAAAAGAGAGTAATTTCATAAAATTACGATCACGACACCAGATGCACAATCATGACAGAGGTTTTCTAGATGTGACTTTTTCCATCTACTTTAAATTTTGGGGCATTTTTGGAACCGAACAAAGAGAAAAATCCTTAGTTACATCCACAAGACCCACTGTGACTATTTAAGAATGTAAAAACATCCAGAAATGTAGCCACCATCGTTCAAAATTGGATTAAACAAGGAGGATCAAAAAGAACATCAAAGATTTCCAGATCAAGTTCCAAATCAAGTTTTTCTTTCTTTCCTTTTCTTTTCTTCATTAAACTTGATGTGTAAACTGGATTCTTAGATGTTAGTAAATTTATGAGTTTTTAAATTTCCAAGTTAGGGTTTTTTTTCTTAGGTAATTATGTGACTTGATTATTGTTAAATTCAATACAATATTCTATCATGGTGTTAATTGTGCATGTTGATAGTTAGACAATAAATCAAGAGAATGAGTCAAAAGTAATTAGATTAGGTTGCATAATGAGAGTTAGATTTAATAAGTCAAACAATTATCATATTGACAATTGTACAAAGAGAGATCTTGTGTGTGAACTCAATTATTCAATAAATCACTTCAGAGTTAGTTGAAATCATTAGGAAGTTTTAATGAATCGAAAGGCTACAAAATCTAGAATTTTGTAATCAATTAGGGTTAATCAATTAAAGTTGGTTTGTTTGGTCTTGAGTTAGAGTAATCAATATCTTAGAAAACCTAAGATCCTCACCTGATTGATGTTGGATAGGAAAAAGAAGGCATGCTATATTTGGAGAAACAGTAGATTTCAAAACTTTTAAGAAATCATTTTTCAAGTGGATGCAACAAATCTAAATAATCATGTCAATCCATACATGATATGGTATAAGGATAATGAAAACATAAACAAGATGAAGAGTATTACCGACTCCTTTGCTTTCCAGGACACTATATTTACATAACTCCAACAATCTCCCACTTGCCCTCAAGCAAGTTTGACATATCCCTCATTCTCATCCCTTCTAGGTGACCCTCAAAGCTCTTTTGAGTTAATGTCTTTGTGAACGGATCAGCAAGGTTTTGCTCTGTGGGAATCTTTACCACATCCACCTCTCCACGTTGTATTATCTCCCTTATGAGATGATGCTTTCACTTAATATGTTTGGCATCTTTGTGGTTTCGAGGTTCTTTAGAATTAGCCACTTCCCTACTATTATCACAATAAAGTGTAATGGTCTTTTCTGCCTCTAGAACTACCTCCAAATCATTTAGGAACTTCTAGAGCTAGATTGCTTCCTTTGCTACTTCACAAGCAGCAACATACTAAGCCTCCATAGTCGAATCAGCAATAAAAGATTGCTTGACACTCCTGAAAACTATGTCTCCACCTCCTAAAGTAAATATAGAACCAGAAGTTGATTTCCTTGAATCAAAATCTGATTGGAAATCAGAATCTGTATATCCTATCGGAGCACAACCATCCCTTAACCGCAGATAACATTCCCACATTATTCCTAATGAGCGGAATGTCATCAACATACAGGATTAGGAAAGTAACCTTACCTTCTTGTATTCTTTTATAAACACAAGGCTCATCTAGGTTTTGTATGAACCCATAGGTTTTGACAGACTTATCAAACCTAATGTTCCAAGACCTAGATGCTTACTTAAGTCCATAAATGGACTTTTGCAACTTGCAAACCTTATGCTCATTACTTGGCTCAATGAATCCTTCTGGTTAGGCCATATAAATGGTCTCCTCAAGATCCCCATTAAGAAATGTGATCTGGACATCCATTTTCCATATTTCATAATCGAAATAGGCTGCTACGGCCAAAAGAATCCTGATGGACTTAAGCATGGCAACCGGAGAAAAAGTCTCCTCATAGTCTATACCCTCTTTTTGAGTATAGCCTTTAGCTACCAATCTAACTTTAAAGGTCTCTACCTTTCCATCCAATCCCCTTTTCCTTTTGTAGGTCCATTTACACCCTATGGCTTTTAGACCTAGTGGTATATCTATAAGGACCCAGACTTTATTAGTATACATGGAATCTATTTCTGATTCCATCACCTTGAGCCATTTTTTTGTATCAACATCATTTATAGCCTGTGTATACGTAATGGGATCTATTTCTTCTTAGCCTGAGATGGCAATTAAGCCTTCTCCTAGACCCAGATACCTATCTGGCTATCTCACAACCCTCCCACTACGTCTAGGCACAACTTGATGTTCAGGTTGCACTTTCGATTCAACTCTTGAATCGATTTCGACATCTTGTTCTATCATATCCAAAACAACTCTTAGTTTGGATGAAATAACTAACTCCATTAGTACTAGTTCACTTCTTCCTTTGTGATTTCTCACAAACTCTTCCTCTAAGAAGGTTGCATTTGTCGACACAAATACCTTCCTATCCTGAGGATTGTAAAAATAGTACAAATAAACATACTTCTGACCTTGGTTCCATTTTTGGAAATAATTCGATTGTCAATTAAAAATTGAAGGAACTCTCCAGATAAGTACTCACCATCTTGATCCGATCGAAGTTGTTTTAATGGCTTGCTTAGTTGCTTCTCAGCTTCAACTTTGAATTATTTGAACTTTTCAAAGTATTCAATATTTTTATGCATCAAATACAAATAGACATGTCTTGAATAATCATCTATAAAAGTTATGAAATATTCATAACCTCCTTTAGCTTGTACATTCATGGGCCCACACACATCAGTATGTACCAGGTCCAACGTGGATTCAGATCTGTGTCCTTTAGAAGGAAATGAGGCTTTGGTCATTTTTCCTTCAATATAAGATTCACAGGTGGGTAATGGATCACTATCCAAGCCCATAAGGATCCCATCCTTTACTAACCTGTCAAGTCTTTTCTGATTGATATGACCCATCTTAAGTGCCACAAATACTTTGAATTAATGCTAGAGATATCGGATTGTCTTAGTTTTATCAATTTTGTGGTGTTTAGTGAGCCTATCATAGGTTCTATAAAGAAAAATCGTTGTTTAATTATCTCATCACAAATAAAATCCTTATTCTCATAAATTGAAACAACTTTTTCAAAATATAAGGAATAACTAGATTTTATTAGACAAAAAACAGACACCATATTCCTTACAATCATTGGAATGTAATAAACATCCTCCAAATATAACCTATGACCACTAGGAAAATCCAAGATAACTACTCCCACTGATTCTGTTGAAACATAGGATCCATCTGCTATCTTGACTTAAAACTAGCCTTTAGGTAGTCTTCTCCTTTGCTGGAACCCCTGCAATGAATTACAAACATGGTTGGTGACTCCTGAATCTAATATCTAAGAAATAGATAAATCTGTCACATTTCTAGTTCCTAACAAACTTAGGAAACCCATACCTTGTTTGCTTTTGAGGGACTCTAGTAGATCGATGCTTTTTTCCAAAGGCCTATCTCATCACAGTGGAAATACTTTCCTTTGATGTTCTCTTTGGCCTTCCTTTTCATGGGTTTGGCCCTGGCCCCTGTTTGGGTCTTCTTTTTCATTGGACCCTTCTTCATTTCCTTACCCTACCCTTGGGCTTAGAAGAAGAAGCTGCATTAGCTTTTGGCCCATGAGCCTTAATATTTAATATCTCCTCCGTGCTCTAGAGGGTATTCAACAACTCACTCAAAGTGTAATCCTTGCTGTTGAGCTCATAGTCCAACTTAAACTATTGACAAGAAGAGTTTAAGCTATTGATGATCATAATCATCTGCATGTCTGCATCCATATTTGCCCCAAGCATCTCAGCCTCAGTGACCGCAGAGATTACCTTCATCATATAATCCCACATCAGTTCACCAGGTTTCTGTCTGAGATTATGAAAGGTTTGGATAGTTTTCACTCTTGCAGACCTAGTCCCCACACCAAACATCTCATATAGGTGATGGACCATTGTACTAGTAGTTTTCATACAAGCAATTTGCTTTTGCAACATGTCACTGACAGAAGCCAGAATATAACACTTAGTAGTCTTGTCAGCATTTTGCCAACGCTCATGTTGTTAAACTTGCTCATGAGTTGAATCTCCACCCAGAGGTGTAGGCTCATTTTCAATTAACACCCATGAAATACATTCATATTGAAGACAAATGTCAAGGTTACGTCTCCATTCATTAAAATTGTCTCCGTTTTCCAATTTGTTATTAGTCAAGAGCAAGGTGAGTGGATTTATTTTGTGGTTGATTATGTCTAAAAATATAAATTATTAAAACAAGAGCATACTAGTCAACAATTAATAGAACTTTGTATAAAATCATGATGCATGTATGCATGATGATAGATTTAACAAAACTTAAAAAAAAATAAAACATTATACGATGGTTATTTTTCTTATCTATAACAGACTAAGTGACGATCGGACATCTTATACATTAAAAGAAAAATTAGGACCCTCCCACTCAAAAAAATATGAAGCATCTTATGCTCAATTTTTTGAGAAGCGTCATAAGTTGGTCCATACTTTTACTAACAGAACTACAATAGGCAATTTATTGATAAAAAATGTTGAGTGTTTAACCATTTGATTCATACATTAAAGATACCTGCAAACCATGCCTCGGTAGGAGGTCACATTTGCTATCAATAAGTGGACTTATCCCTAAGGAGACCTAAACCATGCAAGATCTAGGATCCATGCCCTCTGATGGGGGGTAACACTTCCCTACATGCAAATGGGGCCATCATTTGGAGATTGTGGACTCTCATATGAGCATCCTCTCCTACTCAATCTTGTTGGGCTTTAAGTTTTAAATACCATCTTGTCTAGATGCAATTTGTTATCCATCCTATATTGTTTCATTATATATCTCATACATAACGAATGCATGGCAAGGCCTAGGGTTGGCAATTTTTTAAATGACATGCAATCAGATAATATCACATATTATAAGAATTCATTTCTCCATTCATCACATGAATTAATAATGCCACTTTTGATTGTCCATCCTAGATACATAAAATAATTACAAGCCTTTTAGGCCCAATGTATTCTTCTTGGACTTGGATCTTTTGCTTCGAACTCTTCACTCACATGATCCGGCCCATTCGCTAAGAAAATGTAATGGCATATATAAAAATCGAATTTTGTCACTTTGAAAAACAAATTTTCAAAGCTAGAGTTTTAGAAAACCGAATCTTTGTTATGACAAAAAATTCCAGCACTTGTTTTCATTAAAACCAAAACTCATTTCATGAAAATAAAAAATCAGAACTTAATATTTTATCAATACCGAAATTTGATTCTTTGAAACAAAAATCCAGCACTTGTTTTCACAATAAAAATCGAAATGTGATCCATTGAAACAAAATTCTAACATCTTTGTTTTCACAAAACTTATCTCAATACACAAAAGGATACACCGAAATGTTTTACCTCTCCATTTCTTCAATCCATGGCTGCTCCATATTCATCATTACATCAATTTGTACATTACAAAATGAAAGAAAGCAAAAAAATGAAGCCAAAGAGGAAACATGGTGATGATAGACTACCCTCCTTGTTACAACCAAAAGAAGAAATCTTACAAGGTAAATGTAACTTCTGTGGAAAACCAAAAAAACAACACATACAACATATATATTTCTATCACATAAAAATATTCAGCATACACAAAAAAATTGCCAACCCATGCATCAACCATATAGGAACCGAAATCATGCATTAAAAACCTAGCTCTGATACCAATTGTTCAAGCAAAAAAAAGAAAACATGCTATATTTGGAGAAACGGTAGATTTCAAAACTTTTAAGAAATCATTTTTCCAACGGAAGCAACAAATCCAAATCTCCATACCAATCCATACATGATATGGTATAAGGATAATAAAAACATAAATAAGATGAAGAGTATTACCGACTTATTTGCTACAGCTTTAAATCCTCGTTGTGCTATCCTCTCCTTCTTGCATCCAAATCCTTTGTTTTTTAACCTTTTCCTTTAGCAATATATCTTCTCCTTGTTATTGAATCCTCAACCAATTTGATTTACCTCTTGTTCTTTAGAGGCAACTAGGTTAACAAAATCCTTTGGTGGGAAAGGAGAAGAAATGTTTGGAGGAGATTTTCTTAGAAGAAGATGAACCAAAAATGAGATTCTTTCACTTGGTAATTTCGGTTCACCCTTGCATGAAAGGAGAGAGTGTTGGACCCCAATCTTTTAGTGAAATTTAGAAATATAAAAGGTATGAAATGAGTATTTTTGTACATGTATTGTGTTATAGATGAATTGATACTTTGAGAAAATGGATGAGGAAAAAAAATTGGTTTTGATGATTTTGATAATTGTGTAGATTTGTATGGGTTATGAAAGGAGTTGATTGAAAGGAGAGTTCAAAAGCAAGAAATAAAGAAAAAAAAAGGTGTGAGAAATTGAAGAATTAAAGAAAGTTGACTTTTTGGGGATAAAGAGTTGACTTTTTGATTTAGGTAGAATTTGAGAAAATGATCTTCATAAAACTTGTAGTTTCTGTTGAAATCTTTCTGTCGCCATAAAGTATGATATTTTTTGCTATCAGAATTGAAAGTTATGACTTTCCAAAGTTAAGGTTATTTTACTTTGTTTGAAAAATGCTATAGGATGACATATGTTTGGCAGAATCTTTGACTGAAAAATTGACCTAGTTAGAGGTTGAATTTGCTTTTGAGTTCTTAATGAAAGTTTTAGATTATGTTTTGATCTTTCCATTGATATGAAGTATGCAATTTTTGGATTATGGAATGTGAAGTTATGATTTTTGCAAGTTACTGTTACTGTTTTGGCATGATTATTAGAGGACAGAACATTTGATTGGAAATTTGACTTCCTTAAAGGCCAAATTGATTTTTCTGTCCTTTATGAAAGTTGTAGGTGATTTTCTGATCTTTGCATTTATATAAAATATGACATGTTTGGAATTTGAAGTTGAAAGATAGAATTTTTCAAAGTTGAGTTATTGTTTAAGGATATATTAATATAGGCATAAACTTTGATTGGATTTTTGACCCCTTTAGAGATGGAATTAGTTGTGGAGTTCTCATGGAAGTTGTAGAGCTTCCTTTAAACTTTCTTTTGATACCAAATTTGTTAAATTTGGAATTCGGGACCAAGAGTTATGAATTTTGGAAATTTCGGTTATATATATATATATATATATGAAAAATCCTTTTGTTTTTATTATTCTCCTCCCCTAATCCGACCCTTGTTCAATCTTTTATTTATAACTTTTTCGTCCGACATCCGATTAATTTAGTTTTTGAAGCGTTGGATTTCTAAGACAATTATATTCATTAGAATGGGAAATTTATAATTTTTTAGATAAAATTGAAAGATATTGATTTAATCAAAGTGAGTTAGATATTTTTCTGAACATGGTTCAGTATTTTGAGAAATTCTTGATCTGTGCATATCTGATTGAATTGATTCTTGAGTAAAAAAAAATAGAGACATGGGTCTACAAGTCATAAGAAGGAATTAAATTTCAATTTAGCCTCTAAGACTTCCAATTTCTGAGTGGAAGTCGGGTTTAGTGTGTAGTATTGGATTAGAAAAATCTGAAAGCATTTTGGCCATAACTTTTGTTCTAGTAATCCAAATGAGGTGATTCTTAATTTGGATTAAATTAAAGAAATAGGGATACAATTTGTCTGAAGAAAGTGAATTTTAATTCAGCCTCTAAGATTTTCAAGTTTTGGATGAAAATAAAGTGCTGGAAAATGTGTTAGCATAAGACTAACCCAAAATGTTTGGACTATAAATTTTGGAGTAGTGCACCAAATTAAATGATTTTAGTGGCGTTATGAAATTAAGACAATGAGGAACATTTTTTGAGAAGGAAGTTTTGACAAATTCCTTCAATTTTATGGTGAGAAAAATGTCCTAAAGTAAGCTTGAATTAAAATGGATTTCAGGGGCAATTTTGGAAGACCACTTAAAGGGTTAGGTTTTAAGGCTTATAAGAAAGGGATTTTTGGTCATTTATCATTAATTAAATGACTTGGAATTGGGCTGTCGTTTTTATAAGAGAAGTAGCCGAAATTGAGGAAGAAAGAAAACAAATGAAAGAAGAAAAGAGAGAAGATAGGTTCGGTGGTGGAGAGGAAGGAAGAAGAAAGGGAAAAAGCTAGGGTTTTTGATTTTGTGAGTTTCCAAGAGGGATTTTAATGTTGTTTCAAGAGAAAAAGGTAGAGGAGCACAAGAGCTTCCTTCCAAGCCAATAAAAATCCGAAAATGGTAGAGGTTAAAAGTAAGAGAAATTTTTGATTTGTTAAATTTTGATGAGATTTTGGTTTATTTGGCTTAAGATTGGTATGGGTTTGTGATTTCCAAGTTCAAATTTGGGATTGCTTAGTATTATTGGTTCAATTTTAGATGATTAAGTAATTAGGGTTTATGTTACTGAATTAGGGAACATTAAGTGAGGCTTTGGAGAAATTGAAGCTTCGGACAAGTTTCAAGTATGGAATCAAGGTGGGTAATGTGTTTATACTTTGAATTATAAGCTAATATTGTGTTCTTGAAAAATCAAGAAAGTGAAAAGGGTTTTTAATTTTTATTTTGAATGATTAAAATTCCTTGCTTTTGGAAAAGATTTAAAAAATTGCAATCTTTATCAAATTCGTTATTTTTTGAAAGATTTGAATAATTTGAGAATTGCCTTCAATTGATCATTTCATTGGTTTTGAATGAATGTGAAATTGCCATATAAAATTTAAGATGATGAATGTATAATTTGAATGAGAATTTTTGGAAATTATGAATGAAATTGTTTGATATGACACGATATGAGAAGTAAGTCTTTGAAATGTGTTGCTTTATAGTTTGAAAATGATTAGATTTATAGGAGTGTGGTTGCTGCCATTTGAGGGTATATATATTGATTGGTTTGTGTTTTGGGAGATTGAGGATTGTCGAGATTGAGTTTTGTGCAGGTGCTTAAGTTTGGGTCGAAGATTGAAGATTTGGCTAGTTGATTTTTAGGGGAGGTACTGTCAAAATTTTGTAAAAATGGACAGAAACTTTGTTTGTGTTTTTGCCCTCTTAGAGCTTGAATTCGATTAGGGGGGTCTTCTTGAAGATTGTAGTACATGTTTAGAGCTTTCCAATGGTATATAATTTGTCACTTTTGGACTTAGGATGAAGAAGTTATAAAGTTTGAAAGATTGTAGTTACTGTTGATAAGGGTTTTGTGTGGGCAGTATCTTTGGAAGGCTTTTTCACCTCCTTAGAGCCTTAATTGATTTTTTCATCCTTCATAAAAGATGTAGATTGTCTTTTGCCCTTTCCATTGAGGTATGATATGCAATTTTTGGAGTTAAGAATAAGAAGTTATAAGGTTTGGAAGATTTCAGTTACTGTTTGAAGTGTCATCTTATAGACAGTATTTTTGCAGGGGTTTTTCACCTTTTTAGAGCCTTTATTGATTTTTTCATCCATCATAAAATATGTAGATTGTCTTTTACCCTTTCCATTGAGGTATGATATGCAATTTTTGGAGTTAAGAATAAGAAGTTATAAGGTTTGGAAGATTTCAGTTACTGTTTGAAGTGACATCTTATAGGTAGTATCTTTGGAAGGGTTGTTCACCTTTTTAGAGCCTTCATTGATTTTTGTATCCTTCATAAAAGATGTAGACTATCTTTTACCCTTTCCATTGAGGTATGATATGCAATTTTTGGAGTTAGGAATAAGAAGTTATGAGGTTGGGAAAAATTCAGTTACTGTTCATAAGGTTATTTTTACTGTTTGATTGGTCATTATATAAGCAGTACCTTTGAGATAATTTTTATCTCTTTTAATGACCGAATCGACTTTTTCACCCTTCATGAAATTTGTTAATCATCTTTTTATCTTTCCATTGAGGTAAAATGTGGCATTTTTAGGCTTTTGTATTAAAAGATATGAATTTTCAAACTTTTGGCCTTGAGTAGGACTTTTTCAATTTGAGCAGTAATTTTGAAGTAACTTTTGACTCCCTAAGAGGTTAAATTAAGTTTTGAATCCTTCATGGAAGTTGTAGAGCTTCCTTTGAGCTTTCTTTTGATAATCAATTTGTCAATTTTGGAGTACGGGAGCAAAAGTTATGAATTTTGGAAAAATCTGGTATTATATATAGATTTATGAAAAAAAATATTATTATTACTTATGTTTTCAAAAATAAAGAAAGGAAGTATTGAATTATATTTGTTTCCAAATGTTTTTGGAAAATGGTTACAAGTTTTAAATGATTTGATAAATTAAGAAAAGTTTCTGAAATTCGTTTCTTATGAATGAAGTGATAAATTATGATTTTAAGCAATTGCTATGATTTTTGCACTCCTTGTTTGTGTATGATTGAGAAATTGAATATGAATTTGATTGTTATGAGATTGATTGATGAATTGAGATTACATTTGAATTGCTATATGAGTTTATGTGAATTTGTGAATGTCAATGTATCTAGTATGACACGATATGAAAATATGAAAAACTAAGTTTTCGAAATGTGCCTTCGGGCAATCCGATTTCATAGGCTTCACACGCCTGCCCGCTAGTGGCACTGGAGCTTCGATTTTGGACTCTCATAAGTTCACAGCTACACTAGACCGCTATGCGGGAAAGTGTAGTACGTTCTGTTCACGACTGCACAGGACCGCTATGCGGGAATGTGCAGTACGTTCCGTTTTGGACCGACCCAAATCGTTTTAATATGTTATGTGTTTTTTATTTTGTTTATAATGTGATGCATTCATGTCTTTGAAATTGTTCATAATTTATGAAGAGAAAATTTGAGATTTTCGAGAAATGAGAAAGTGAGGTTTTCAACTGTGAAAGTTTTAGGAATTGTTTATAAATGTTTTGAAAAGTTGAAAAGTTTATGAAATAAGCATTCGATGAAATTTCTTCTGTGAAATTATTTATATGATGGCAAAAGTTTTGAGAAATGGCTTTTGCTTATTGTTCAATTTATAAACATGTTATCCACGAGCTATAACCTCACCCCCCTTTCATCCCTATCTCCAGGTATCGAGCAGGAGATCGGATGAAAGAAGTCAAGACTTTGATCGATTTTGTTCATTTTGTGTCTTATGTATTTGAAATTTTTGGTATTGTATATGGCGTGGAATGCCATTAAAGTTTGTAGTGTATTTATTTTGGAATGTAAATGAATTCTGAAATTGTGTATGAAATTGAGATATAAATTGGTGTATGATTATGGGATATGAATTGTGATTGTATATGAATATGATTGGTTTGGGTTTGGATTGAATTATGGATTTGGATATTGAATTAATATGACTGGGATTTGTGTATGATTTGAGATATGAATGTGATTTGCATATGAATATGGATGTGTTTGAATAGGATTGCTTGTGATTTGGTTTCCGGACGGGAGGTCCGATGATACTGATTGTTGATTAAGCTAATATATAGAAGTTAGTTTAAAATATTTGCTGGTTTTTGGGTTTATTAAAATACAGTCGTTATGCTGCCCAATTTTTGAAAAAAAGTCAATTAAAATGTTTAAAATGTGAATTATGGAATTTGTATGATTGTTTAAGACGACTATTATGAATTGAGTTTTTGATTGAGGTTATGGAATTGGTAAATTCCAAATTGAAGTAAGAGATTGAAAGAAAATGAAAAAGAAAAGAAAAGAAACAATTTGCATGAGGATGAATTTCCAAAAAGGGAAATAAGACTACTTTGTATGAGTTTCATACTTGAATGAGAAAAAGAAAAAAATTTACACCGATTTTCGGATTGGTTTAGTCTTAGAGTTTCCAACGCGACAAGTTTGTTTTATTTACAAGTTTGACTTCTCGGATGTCAGAAATTTGTATTTCAGTTCGATTGCATCGTTTGATTGTTTTGATTCTGAGCCAATTTGATTCCGTTTTCGATTTTGTTTCTGCATTTTGTTAACCGATTTTTTGATTCGATTTCGTTTTGATTCGATTTGATTCTGATTGTTTCGTCTTCCGATACGATTTCTGTGTTCTGTTTTAGGATCCGTTCCTTTGATTTGTTTCGATTTGTTATTTGCCTTTCGTTTCGTTTCTCAATTTTCGATTCAGTTTCTATTTTTCCAGTTAGGGTCTGGTTCCTAGATCGGGTCCCAACATTTATGGTATCAGAGCTCAATATTAGGATCTTACTTGGGCAATATGTTTGTTAAGATTGAATTTGTGAGAATATGATGAACATGGAAATGTATTTTCATGAATTATGTGAAGAACCAAAGTGATTGTTTGATTAAGGTTAAGAATTATGATTGATTTTAGGAATGTGTTAATGAAATTGTTTAAGTTCATGTGATACAATGTATTTATGGTTTGAAACAAATTTGTTTTAAGTTCAACGTATAACATGATGTATGCTTGTTCTAAATTGTTTCCAATGGAAGATTTTGAATGACATGCTTTCGCGAAATATTTTGGTTTGTTTGTACTATCTTGTGTGGCATCCACAATTCCTCCCAGAGGGTATTTGGGTGTCACACCTTTTTAGTATCATGACATGGTTTAGACGATCTGGTTTAAATAGCGCTTAACTACTGCTTTTACTTCTGTGTAAACTTTGTGTCTTGCCTAATGCAGTTGTCCCATGTTTTGATTCTAAAATTAAAAATGGAAGGATCACACGATGCTGTTGACTAAGTTGCTGAGAGAAATCAGTCAGAGTAAACTCATCCATCAATATCTGGACCCCCTAGACTCAATCGAGTTGAAGTTGAGGTGCCACCTCCTCCTCCAGATCAGGGATAGGCTTTGATTAAGTTGTCCTAGGATATGATGACATTATTGCATCATATGACTACACCCAAGCTCCAATTGATTAGCTATGGAAGTATGGAGCGAAAAAATTTACTGGGACGTCTTTGAAGGAATCTAAGAGAGCTGAATTCTAGACAGAGAAGGTGAAGAATGTGTTGGATGAGATCAGTTGTCCAACAGAGCAGATGATGCACTGTGTTGTTTCCCTTCTACAAGAAACAGCTTATGAATGGTGGAAGTTTGTCCTGAGGAGTCCTTAGTTACCGATGCCTCTGACTTGGGATTACTTTGCCTAAAAATTTAAAGCTAAGTATGTGACAGAGGATTACAGAAAGGATAAATGGAAGCAATTTTTAAACTTGAACCAGAGAAACTTATCAGTTGTTGAGTATGATCAGGAGTTCAATCGACTCATTAAGTATGCCCTTGAATTTATACTTACTGAGGAGTTTTGATGTCACTAGTTTGAGGATGGTTTGCATGACTCCATAAAAGAGCATCTAGCAGCATTTACTCTGTTGCAACAAGTGACTTACCATCAATTAGTACAGGCTCCTATGAAGATTGAGAGCCAAGAGACGACCAGAAGAGAAAGGAGTCAGCAAAGGGGCATTGCTAGAGGAGGTCAATCTTTGGGTAAACGAAGTAGAGAAGTTGCTTCCTTTGCACCGCAAGTTACTCAGAGATCTGTGACTCAGGGAAGGTGACAAAACTTTCCCACATCGACTGTCTCTGGTAGGGGTTCCTCTAGGGGACAAGGTTCTAGTGTCCCAGAGTGCCCTCATTACTCTGTTCATCAATGGGTGTCTATTGGAGAGCTACAAGTGCATGTTTTGTGCTGTGGCAGTACTAAGTATATAATAGTAAATTGTTCTCCGAGATAGTCTGACATACTATAAGCCAATAGAGAGGACTCCCTTGTATATACTGGGAACATAGGACGAGGTATAGGTCGAGGAGGATATAATCAAAATAGGACTAATTTGAGTTCCCACTCAGAAACTGTAAATCAAGCAACCATGCCTTCTGCTTCGGCTCGAGTTTATGCACTGAAAGCTCGTGAGGATCAGGATGCACCAGATGTCATTGCTGGTATTGTTTCTCTCTTTAATTTTGAAGTGCAAGCATTGATTGACCTTGGATGTACTCATTCGTATATCTATGTTATAGAAATGTTTGATATAGAGGTGCCTATAAATTAGTTAGAGTATAACATGCATGTAACCAGTCCTCTAGGTAGTAGTGTGCTGTATAATCAGGTGTATAGGAACTGTCCTATTATGATCCAAGGAAACGATTATGTAGCAGATATGATTAGATTACCTTTTCATGAATTTGATTTGAATCTGGGTATGGATTGGTTATCTAAGCATCAGGCAGTAATTAGTCGTAATGCTAAGACAGTTATATTTAAGAGACCTGATCAGTCTGAGATAGTATTGTATGACGTTCACTCTAATTCTTTAACTAATCTGATATTTGTTGTGCAAGCTTGGAAGCTTCTCAGGAAGGGATGTCAAGCATATCTAACTTTTGTGTTTGATTCTAGGAAGGAGGTTGGTAAATTGTTAGATATTCCGATGGTGAATAAGTTTCTAGATGTGTTTCCTGAGGAATTGCCTGGGATCCCTCCTAAAAGGGATGTGGAGTTATCTATTGAATTTATGCTTGGCATTGCTCCTATATCCAGAACATTGTACAAAATAACTCCTACTGAACTGAAGGAGTTGAAGGTGCAATTACAAGAGCTTCTAGACAATGAGTTTATTTGACTCAGTATGTCACCGTAAGGAGCATTGATATTGTTTGTTAAGAAGAAGGATGGCACACTACAGATGTGCATTGATTACAGACAATTGAATAGAGTCACGGTGAAGAATAAGTATTCGTTTCCAAGGATTGAAGACTTATTTGATCAGTTGAAAGATGCAGGAGTGTTTTTAAAAATGAATCTACGATCAGGGTATTATCAACTTCGGGGAAAGGATGTCGATGTACTGAAGACTGCATTTAGGACTTGTTATGGACATTATGAATTCCTAGTAATGTCATTCAGGTTAACTAATACTCTAGCAGCTTTTATGGATCTGATGAATAAAGTGTTCAGGCCTTATTTGGATCAGTTGGTTGTGGCGTTAATCGATAATATCCTGGTTTATTCTAAAAATAAATAGGACCATACTGAACATCTCTGATTTGTATTATAGACCTTGAGGGAAAACAGTTGTATGCTAAGCTGAGTAAGTGTGATTTTTGGCTTTAGGAGATATCATTTCTAGAGCATGTTATCTCTTTTAAAGGAATTAGAGTTGATTCTAGTAAGATAAAAGCCATTGTTAATTGAAAACGACCATGGAATGTGACAAAAGTGATAAGTTTTTTGGGTATGGCTGGTTATTATTATCAATTTGTTAAGGGGTTCTCAGTGATAGCATCCCCTTTAACTAAACTATTACAGAAAGGAGTGAAGTACGAATGGTCTGATAGATGTCAGAGTAGCTTTGACCAACTGAAAAGTATGTTGAAAGGCTCCTGTATTGGTTCAACCTATTTTTGGTAAGGAGTATGTTTTGTTCAGTGATGCATCTGGAACTAGTTTGGGTTGTGTTTTGATGTAAGAAGGAAAGGTAATTGCTTATGCCTCTAGGCAACTAAAAACTCATGAACAGAATTACCCTACTCATGATCTAGAACTTGCAGCAATAATGTTTTAGCGGAACTACTTGTATGGTGAAAGGTGTAGAATTTTTACAGATCTTAAGAGTCTGAAGTATTTACTTATCCAGAAAGAACTAAATCTGAGACAACGGTATTGGTTGGAACTGTTTAAGGATTATGATTTTATTATGGATTATCATCCAGATAAGGCTAATGTTGTGGCAGATGCCTTGAGTCGAAAAACCGTTTCAGCATTATCACTTAAGCAGAGTGAATGGGAATTTGTACATGATGGAGCTTTAATAGCTTAGTTGAAAGCAAGGCCTAACTTAAGACATGATGTATCAAGATCTTAAGTAGTACTATTGATGGTCAGGTATCAAAAGGGATGTTGTGAATTATGTAGCAAAATGTCTGACATGCCAGCAAGTTAAAGTTGAGCTCCAGGTTCCATCCAGTTTGTTACATCCTATTTCTCTTCCTCAATAGAAGTGGGATAGCATTACCATGGACTTTGATACTGGACTCCCTCTAACTCAAAGAAAACATGATATTGTATGGGTAATTGTAGATAATTTTACCAATCTGCTCATGTTTTGCCTGTTCGTCCTGACTATTCTTTGGATAGGCTTGCATATTTGTATGTGAATGAGATAGTGAGATTGCATGAATTACCATTGTCTATCATTTTAGATCGTGATCCTTGATTTACTTCAAGATTTTGGAAAAGCCTATAGAAGGCTTTGGGAACGTAAGTTAAGTTTAGTACTGCTTTCCATCTCCAAAAGATGGATAGTCTAAACCAGTTATACAGATATTGGAAGACATGCTTCGAGGCTGTGTGTTAGAGTTTCCAGGAAGTTTAGATAAGTATTTAGCTCTAATGGAGTTTGCTTACAACAACAGTTATCAGACTAGCATTGGTATGGCACCTTATAAAGCATTGTATGGTAGAAAGTGTAGAACGCTGGTATGTTGGACTGAGTTTAGTGATAGGCAGAAGTCTTATGCTGACGTAAAAAGCAGAGATATTAAGTATCAGGTAGGTGATAAGGTGTTCTTGAAAGTGTCACCATGGAAGAATGTACTCCGATTTGATAAGAAGGGTAAACTTAGTCCGCGATACATTGGCCGTTACGAAAATTCTTAAAAGGGTTGGACCAATTGCTTATTAGTTGGCTCTTCCTGAAGAATTGGCCAAGCTACATGATGTGTTTCATGTTTCTATGCTAACAAGATATCGGTCTGATGTGACACATAAAATTTCAGTGTAAGAAATTCAGGTACAACCGAATCTATCATATAAAGAAGGGCCAGTTTCTATATTAGCCCAAGAAGTCAGGCAACTTAGGAATAACAAAATCCCTTTCATAAACATACTCTAGCAATACCATGAACTTGAAGAAGCAATATGGGAACTCGAAGAAACCATGAAAACTTTCTATTTGTAACTATTCGGATCAAGTATGAATTTTGAGGATGAAATTTTCTTAAGGAGGGAAGAATTATAACACCCTGTGTTAGGGGTTAGAATATTGAGGAATTTTAGTGCACTTTATGCTTTGCATAATTGAGTTTTCACTTATATGTACATATGCAATTTTGCACACTGAAAAATATTTATACATGCATTCATTAACATTTCTGGGTATAATTGGTTTTAAAATTCCAATTAAGATGAGAATTGTGGTTTATTAGTGATAAAATTTTATTTGGAGATTATTAGTAATATTTCAAATTTTTTGGTGAATTTTAGGGATTTCTAAATTGTGGTATTAAGGACTAGGAAGATATTGGAAAGGGACTAATGGTAGTGAGACGTGTCAAATTAAGCTGGTGACACATGTATTTCATGCAAAAAGGATACATGGTTAATTTTGAGAACACTATAGTTTCTATTGTTCTTTGGATTAGGTAGGTGTTCATCGAAGATCACTAAATATTCTTCACTAACTATTGTTTTTATTCTACTTTATTGTTAACCTTTACATATTAAACAATTCAGTCCAGTTAGGAATTTGTTCCCCTTTGGTCTTGTTATTACCTGCCACTGAACCTTGTCTCCACTCTCTCTGTTGAAGAATTCTCAGAAAAATCAAGTTGTGGTTTAGTATTCTGGGTACTATGTAAATGATCTTGATAATGTTTTGCATAATGGAAATAAATACATGCATGAGTTGGATGATGTTTTATGTGTTGAAAATGATCACATGCATGAGTTTTGTGTGAAACAAATACAATGAAAGTGATGATGAGATGACTTTGCAGTTAAGAGAGAGATTTCAAATGAGTTGATAATATTGTGCAAGTGTTGTAACACTGATTGCATATAACTTAAACAGAAACTTAGTGAAGTAGAAAGGTTTCAGATGATTTGAGTGGTTGTGATTAATGGGTTTTAATGGAAATAATGTAGCTGTAGAGAGAGCAAGCTTAGACTATACATTAGGTTTTGAAGTTTGATCTTGATTCTTGAAGTTTTGAGTCGTTTTAAAGTTAAATAAGTTGCAAAGGGTGTGAAAATGTAGAAAATATGCATTAGGAATGGTTTTAGATGAAGTTAAAAGGGAAAGAAAATTATGCAGAAATGTAGAATTGGTGATGTTCACGGGTGTGACTAGAAGTGTCCCACCCGTGACACTCCTATAGCAAGAAGAAATTTTTTTTCTTCACGTCCATGCATCGGCTCCTTTTGATGTTGGAATATAAACCCGATTTTGAGTTGTTTTGTGAGTAAAGATGATATGTAAGTGTATAAGAAGGACAGAAGAAGATTGTTCGGTGAATGAAGAAGAAGGGAGGTCGCGATCGCGCTGTATAGACTAGCAACTCGCGATCATACTGACATGATCGTGACATCACTGATCCATCTAGAATGTTGCATGACCGAGACTTTCATGTTTTCTGAAGTAGGTTTTTTTCTAAACATCCTTTGAAGTTTTTATTATAACTTCTTCTCTTGACTTCCAATTGACATAGGAATTGAACCAATAGACTTGTAAGACATTCATCTCCATCTCCACCAAACTTTAGGACTTTCTAAAGTGGATTGATTGATGAATTTAAGAAGGAAATGTGATTGTGCTAAAGTATGAAAATTGGGATGATTTTTACTGAACATACTTTGGTAATTGGACTATATCTTGATCTGTAGACCTCATAATGAGATGATTGGAATCTCATAATTCAACTATGTCATTTGTGTGAAACTCCTAACTTATGGTAGGAAATCATTAGTTGGATTGGTAAGTTGTAGTTGAAGTATCAAAGAGATTTATGGATTTATAAAGTTGCTTTTGCATATCTTGTAGCAACTATTTGGAAAGAGAGAAATAATAGGACTTTTGGAAATTCCACATCCATCAAAGAGGCTATTTCCAAATGTTATTAAACAAGATCAAGAATCATAGCATTGCTCAAAGAAATGACTCTTACATTAACTCAGAAAGCATAATAACATGGAGAATCTGATAGTCCTTCCTACTTCGCCATATTTAACTAATGTGCCAAATCTATCTAGTTTGTGATATTATGATCACTTTATTTTGTAATGGTTAGACATGATCAAACATATTATATCTTAACTTTTATTTATTAATTCAATTTCATTTTCAAAAATGAATTTATATTCTTAAAATAATACATTAGGGATATTAGTTCAATGTTTGATGTCATATAATTGAGATTGAGAAACCCTTTCTTTGAATAGATATACCATAGTTGAAAGGAGTTATATGCAAATATAGAGATAAATTAATATAAATTCTCTTAATTAGAGTTAAAGATAATAGTGAAATTTATTAATCGAGTAATGCAATATTAGGGTTTTACAACTAAAGGTTACTTATTAATAGTCTTGAGAAAGATACTAATATAAAATAAGGATCTCCACGGTTTAATAATCAATAATTTAATTGTATGATAAAGGGTTAATGTTTAAGATATCTTAGGAGGATTCATCACTTAGGCACTACTTGTTTGATATTATTTAATCATAGTGCATTCTTCTTTTTAGTTAATTCTTGTTTAAACCTTTTTTTGTTTAGTTTAGTTTTATAATGTAGGAAAATCCCGAGAGGTACATCACATGTACCAGGTGCGGAAAACAAAAATTTTTGTCGCCGGGACCTTCCCGAAGGCCAGGATCTATGTGTCGGTATGAAGATTCAAACTGAATAGCCAATAGAGACTATCTCTAAAGGTATCTACGCAGAGATCGAAAAACCTAACCGGGCAAACCCTTTGACCGGGAATAGCTAGAACAAAGTAAAGGCTGCTAGACCCTACCTTTGTCCTGGAGAGCTTGGAAAATGATGGAGGAGAAGCTTGAAAGATGAAGATGAGCTTGATGAGAGATTGAAAGATGAAAAATCACTTTTCCTTCTTCCTTTTCAACCCACGAAGAACACTTCTCAAGTTCATAGGTTTTTCTTCCAAAACCTACTTCATTTTCTTCATGTACGAGCATCATCATCTTTCATGTTCTTGGTTTTGTCTTTTAGTCATTTATTACTTAATGACTAAGCATGTAAAATGGAAGATTCCATTTCCTTCTTTCATGCTTTCCACGTATTCAATATATATATATATATATATATATATATATATATATATATAAATTATTTAATTAATTAATCATATATATATATGTATATATATTACTGAAGTGGTCCAGTCACACTGGGGTCGGTCCTACCGGGTCCCGGTATAGGAAAAACCCCCGGAAACTTTTTTCAGCAATATCGATGTCGCGATCTCATCGGGACATATCTCGATCTCATCGGGATCCATTTAATCCTAATGCTCTCCATAATTGGAACTCAGTCCAATACTATTTTACGGATTCTCTGAAACACTCTTATGCGTGTGACCCTTTAGGTTCCCGGTTATGTTGGTCACTTAGATTTACAATTAATCTGAGCAAGTCATGAGCGGCTTCTTGCAACACATCATGACCCCCAATTGACCGAAAAGTAATTGGTTTGATGAATTCATCACGAACCAGATCACGAACCCTTCCATAGACAATTACTGTGCAATTCGTCCTTTCATCATCCTATACCCCACTTGGTTATGAGTATGGTCAAAGTGTCAACTCTTACTAGACTAAGTCTAGCCCAGTGATATCGGTTCTGTCTTAGGACTCATTACTTTATATGTCCATGAAGACACTCTTCATGACATATTTATGCTCTGGTCAGAGACTTAAAGTAATGATCCTGACAAGAGGCCAGGGTATCTATTCTGCTATCACAGAAGTGATGAATCCTTTATTGGCTACTCAATTACCTTCGAATACCTCAAGCTATACCCAAGCACCACCCTATGAGTAACCTCGAAAGGCAACAAGGAATGGAGTCAAAGCACGAATCAAGATATCAAGATATCCTTGAGTACCTCAAGTCTAAGGATACTTGCACCATTGCTATGATGAGATTATCACTGACATTTGCATAGGACATCCATGTGATGATCTCATGGCAGGTCATCCAATGTACTTACTACCACTAGTAAGCATCCACATGTCAACTCTAAATATCCCATATTTATAGTTTCTAAGATCCACTGCTTGATCCAATCAAGGAGTATGACATATGCTAGTCTATCCGGATTAATGATGTCCAGTCTCATTAATCCTATGACTAGGGAGAATTTAGATACTGACATAATTGCACATGATAGGAATCTCAGGATTATGATCACATCATAATTTCCTTCATGCTATGCCATATATCATGGACTTCATTAATTTGATTAAAGATCAATATCAATTCATAAAGAACATCAAATAAATGAAACATGCCTTTCTTTATTTATTCATAAAGTCTGTACATGACTATGAACAAAAAGCGCTAAAGGGGATTGCCTTTAGGGCACTACTCTAACAATCTCACGGTACTGTACACGCATAAGTCGACTTACACGGGTATACAAGTCGACTTATTAGTACCGAACTGGTATAAGTCGACTTACATCTCCATACAAGTCGACTTACACCTACAAATCTCCCACTTGACCTAAAGCCAATCGCCTTGGTATCTAATACCATAAGCGAGTACATGAGAATCAAAATTCTTACGTGACAATGGCTTCAGCGGATCGACAATGTTACGCTCGTGGAATTCTCTCGATCGCGACATCACCTCCGCAATGATCTCGAATCGATGATATCTGCATGAGTGCGTGTTTAGATCGTTGGTGAGACCTTGGTTCCTTTGCTCGAGCAATAGCCCCATTGTTGTCACAATACAACCAGTATGGGCCCATCACACTAGGAACCACACCAAGTTCGATAATGAACTTCTTGATCCAACGACTTCCTTTCTTGCCTCGATGCGACAATGTACTCTGCCTCGATCGTCGAATCAGCAGTCGTCTCTTGTTTGGAACTCTTCCAACTGACTGCTCCGCTATTCAGTGTGAAAACATAACCTGACTGGGATTTTGAATCATCCTTATCAGATTGAAAACTGGCATCCGTATGCCCGCTCACTTGGAGATTTCCATCTCCATATATCAAGAAAACATCCTTAGTCCTTCGCAAGTACTTGAGGATATTCTTGACAGCCACCCAGTGACCCTCACCAGGATCCAATTGGTATCTGCTCATGACACTCAGAGCATACGATACATCGGGCCTCGTACATAACATAGCATACATGATCGATCCTACTGCAGACGCATACGGGATCTGATCCATGCGCATCCTCTCATCTTGTGTCTTAGGACACATAGATTTCGAGAGTTTTATCCCATGAGACATGGGAAGAAACCCTCTCTTGGATTGCTCCATGCTAAACCTCTTTAGCATCTTGTCTATGTACGATGATTGTGAAAGACCAAGCAACCTCTTCGATCTATCTCTATAAATCTTTATCCCGAGGATAAAAGTTGCTTCACCAAGGTCCTTCATGGAAAATTGTTTGGACAACCAAATCTTGACTGATTGTAGCATCGAGACATCGTTTCCTAGTAATAATATGTCATCCACATATAGCACAAGGAATACGATTGCAGTCCCATTAACCTTCTTGTACACACAGTGTTCATCCGGATTTTGTGAGAAACCAAACTCTTTGATTGACTCATCAAAACAGATGTTCCAACTCCTGGATGCTTGCTTCAATCCATAAATGGATTTCTGAAGCTTGCATACCTTGTCGCCATCGATGGAAGTGAAGCCCTCTGGTTGTGTCATGTACACATCCTCGGCCAGATTTCCATTAAGGAAAGTCGTCTTCACATCCATTGCCATATCTCATAATCATAATGGCGGCAATGGCTAGGAGTATCCGAATGGATTTAAGCATTGCTACGGGGCTGAAGGTCTCGTCATAGTCAACTCCTTGTCTCTGACGAAATCCTTTGGCCACAAGCCTTGCTTTATAAGTAATCACATTACCATCCACGTCGGTTTTCTTCTTGAAAATCCATTTGCACCCTATAGGTTTTATCCCTTCAGGTGCATCAACCAAAGTCCATACTTGGTTTTGGTACATGGAATCCATTTCAGCTTTCATGGCACAAAGCCATTTTACAGACTCTGAACTTTTCAGAACCTCTTCATAAGTAGCAGGCTCATCATCTTCTATGAGCAATACGTCATTCTGTTCACTTACGAAATCCATATCTCTCGGGAACAAAGGCGTATCCTACTTGACCTCTGAACCGTGTGTAGAAGAAGGTTGAATCTGTTACTTCATCCGAATGAGTGACAGTCTCGAGTTCGAGCGGTTGATTCGTATGTTTGAGCATCTTGAACTTCTTCAAGTTCAACTTTGCTCCCACTGTCTTCTTGCAGAATAAACTCTTTCTCTAAGAAGACAGCATGCTTTGAAACAAACACCTTTTGTTCCTCAGTAAGGTAGAATTGATATCCCATGGTCTCTTTAGGATATCCTACAAACAAACACTTGTCGACTTTGCTTGAAGCTTATCTCGATGAATCCGCTTCACGTGGCGTGACAACCCCAAACTTTCAAATGAGAAAGATAAGGTTTTCATTAGTCCACATCTCATATGGAGTAACATCAAGCTGTCTTAGAGGAACTCATTAAGCAAGTAAACAGTTGTCTCTAGCGATACCCCAAAACGATTTTGGTAACTGCGAAACCCATCATTGATCGTACTATGTCCAACAAGGTTCGATTTCTCCTTTCAGCCACACCATTGTGCTGTGGTGTGTAAGGAGGAGTCCACTGAGATAAAATGCCATTATCTCTGAGATAATCCAGAAATTGTTGGTCTAAGTATTCTCCACCACGATCGGATCGTAATGCCTTGATACTTTTACCAAGTGGTTTTCTACTTCATTTACAATTGTTTGAACTTTTCAAACACTTGATTTGTATCTCATCAGATACAAGTACCCATATCGAGAATAATCATCAATAAAGGTAATGAAGTAACGACAATCACTTCTAGCATGGATGGACATCGGACCGCATACATCTGAATGTATTAGGTCTAATACTCCAGTCGCTCGTTCACCCTTTCCTTGAAGGGTAACTTAGTCATCTTGCCTAATAAACAAGATTCGCATGTGTCATATGATTCATAATCAAATGACCCTAAACCGCCACTCTTATGGAGTTTAGCGATCGTGTCTCATTTATATGGCCAGTTCGACAATGCCATAAGTAAGTTGACTTTAAATTATCTCTTTTATGTCTTTTGGTGTCATTGACATTCATAATTGGATGAGACATATCTAATATGTAAATACCATTGCATAATGTACCAAGACCATAAAGCATTCCATTAGAATTAATAGAACAACCATTGCTATTAAAATTCAAATGGAAACCAAATCTATTTAAACAAGAAATGATAATATGTTCTTTGTCAAACGGGTACAAAATAACAATCATCCAATTCGAGTACAAGCCCGGTGGGGAGAGACAAAACATAGGTTCCTACGGCTAATCAAAGAACTCTTGCTCCATTTTCAACACGCAGTCTCTACTTCTCCTTCATGAGTCATCTCATCGTCCCTTAGGCCTGCATATCATTACATATGTGAGCCACAACCATATCAAATACCCAAATGTTGTGATCGAAACAGTATTAACCTCAATGACATACATGCACGAAGTAGTTGAGGCATCGATGCCTTCTTTTGCTTGGCGACTCAGATAGACTTTGCAATTAAGCCTCCAATGGCCATCTTTACCCTGATGGAAGCAAGTTCCTTTGGGCGACTTCTTTGGTCTTCTTCTTGATGGCGCTTCCTTTGGTTTCTTGGCCTTCTTCTTCTTTAGGTTCTTTTCTTCTTTGAACGGAAGAAGAAACGACCACCATTAGCACTTGCTTACTATCATTCTTGATAGTGCGCTTTCACCGTCTTGAAAGCAGATTGATCAACTCGGTATTGTTGTGGATATTTGGTTCATCCGATAGTTTAACACGAACCGTGAATAACTCTCGGACAATCCAACCAAATTAAGTCTATACTTAACTCATAATCCATTACAAAACCTAAGACGGTTAATCTCTCAATATAGCCATTCATCTTGGGGCATCTTGCATGCCAGATGTCCCAGGGCCATCTTTATGGTGAAGAAAGCCTTGAGGTCTCGAACCTTTCGCATCGAGCTTGCTCATCAAACAGACTCCCTAAGATGAAAGACTATAGTGTGAGCATCCATGGACTCGTGCTGTTTCTGCAGCTCTGGTGACATCGAGGCAAGCATAATGCAAGTAGCCATGTCACTGTCCTTTAGATGCTTACGATATGCCTTCTGATCCTCATCAGAAGCATCGACAGCAGGTGCATCTGGAAGTGGAACATCTAGGATGTATCCTAGTTCCTCAGATCTGAGAACAATTCTCAGATTCCTTAGCCAGTCAAGAAAATTCGGTCCAGTTAACTTGTTGGAATCCATTAGCGAGCGTAAGTTCACACTGGAAGACATCTTCTACCGACCTAAACGGAAAGAGAGAAAGAATGTTAGAATAGGAATAGATGCATAATCATAAGGACTTGAATGATATGCAAAAAGCTCCCACTAGTTTCATAGAATCCATAACCCTCATTACGAATCCAAAGAAACAAAATGACATAATGTCTAGTGGGTTGATATCCGATATTGCTAAGAATGACCTTGGGTTTACCAACAAGCCACAACTTAGGTCAATCGGTGGGTATCGAACATACCAATTGCATCATCGATAACCGACATTAAGCATGACCTTGGGTTTACCAACAAGCCACCTTATGTCTCGGGAGGTATCGGATATACCAATTACATCTTAGACACAACTATCGATCAGTCTTATCAACTTGTTGATGTGTGCACTTACATTGGGTTATCAACTCTTTGATGCGCATACATCGATGTATGCTACCCAATTCGCCTCTGTCCACGTTGACCTTGAGTTTACTCAACAAACCAACGCTTCTAGTGAAAACCAACTCATTAATCCAAAATCACATTTTCATGGTTCAACATATCCAGTATAGAGCGAGCTTGGGTTTACCCAACAACCCAACCTATAAGAACTCGGTTCTTACCATATTAATGAAAGGCGTTAGTTTTCATATGATTTGAGGGTTTTCGGGTCTCATCTTCTTTTCTCCAAGCCGTGGGATTATAGTCACCATGACTATATGGCATGACTTAGGGTACTTCATCAATCACATTGAATTTATACCTAAAATCATCCATCATCCCTCCTATGCATGTTATAAGTCGACTTGTGTATGTATAAGTCGACTTATGCCTCTGAGTAAGTCGACTTATGCATGTGTAAGTCGACTTATGCAACTGTGCACAAACAAGTCGACTTGTACCATTGTGCAAGTCGACTTATACGTCTACAGTGCACGGACAAGTCGACTTGTACATTGTGTAAGTCGACTTATCTAAGCGAAATTGCTATCTAATCGGCTAATTTCTCAATCCGTGTAGTCCCAATTCACAATACCAACATACCTAAGGTAATATCTGTTAATTTGATGTACCAATAAACACTTCATTGTTACATGATTGCCATATACAGTCAAACCATACAAGAAAAGCTTGAAAATGAGTCATTACTCATAAATATCCAAACAATTTAGGAAACACCAAATTATCACCCTAAGCATCTCTAGCTAGTCCATACGTTATCAAATTACTTCGGCACAAGTCACAAAAATTATGACGGCCAAAACAAGCAAGATAATGAAATACACTAACGAGACGCTAATGTGACCTATTCGGCATCCGAAAATTCTTGGAAAACCAACTTCAAGCAATTCAGTTTGGCAAGCATACTACATCAAGATAACTCATTTTCAATCATATTAAAAATGGTCCAAGGCATTGGAACTGAAAAATACACATTCAATTATGTCAAGCAAAACAGTCCCAGCAATGTTCACAAAACTGCCAAGTACTACACATTGCTCGAAATAATCATTGAAACAATTTCAATAAATTCTAAGAAAATTACAGAGGTTACTACATGTTTAGAACATGCTTCATGAATTTTTTCAGGATTTATAGCCATCAAAAACTCAGTCAACCTAAGCAACAAAACCGATTCAAAATCTGTGTTCATCAACACAGCTATTCCCAACAGCATAGAATAAATTCGTGAATAAATAGCAAATCACCTTGAAAACACTTTTCCATCCACATAGACATTCACAAACATCTTAGGGACATGTTGGTGAATTTATTATCGAATTTATACACATGCCTGTTCACAGAATGTGTCACAAAACAGCATCTAGAACCTTAGGGAATAAATTAGCAAAACTATATCAAATCAAATTGATAAATTCTCATCTTTCACAGACATATTCTATAACATGTTATGAACAATTCTGGGCAGAAAATTTGAAAAACATATCCTATATTAATTCAAAATTTGGACAGCATACATGCATCAACATCAAATTCAAATAGGAAGTCCGACCTAGCTAGGGTTTTAGCTTCATACACGACACAAGTGGCTCGATACCCTTTGTAGGAAAATCCCGCAGGTACATCACATGTACCAGGTGGGGAAAACAAAAAATTTTGTCGCCGGGACCTTCCCGAAGGCCAGGATCTATGTGTCGGTATGAAGATTCAAACCTGAATAGCCAATAGAGACTATCTCTAAAGGTATCCACGCAGAGATAAGAAAACCTAACCGGGACAAACCCCTTTGACCCGGGAATAGCTAGAACAAAGTAAAGGCTGCTAGACCCTACCTTTATCCTGGAGAGCTTGGAAAATGATGGAGGAGAAGCTTGAAAGATGAAGATGAGCTTGATGAGAGATTGAAAGATGAAAAATCACTTTTCCTTCTTCCTTTTCAACCCACGAAGAACACTTCTCAAGTTCATAGGTTTTTCTTCCAAAACCTACTTCATTTTCTTCATGTACGAGCATCATCATCTTTCATGTTCTTGGTTTTGTCTTTTAGTCATTTATTACTTAATGACTAAGCATGTAAAATGGAAGATTCCATTTCCTTCTTTCATGCTTTCCACGTATTCAACATATATATATATATATATATATTAATTATTTAATTAATTAATCATATATATATATGTATATATATTACTGAAGTGGTCAGTCACACTGGGGTCAGTCCTATCGGGTCCCGGTATGGGAAAAACCCCCGGAAACTTTTTTCAGCAATATCGATGTCGCGATCTCATCGGGACATATCTCGATCTCATCGGGATCCATTTAATCCTAATGCTCTCCATAATTGGAACTCATCCAATACTATTTTACTGATTCTCTGAAACACTCTTATCGTGTGACCCTTTAGGTTCCGGTTATGTTGGCCACTTAGATTAACAATTAATCTGAGCAAGTCATGAGCGCGTCTAGCAACACATCATGACCCCAATTGACCGGAAAGTAATTGGTTTGATGAATTCATCACGAACCGGATCACGAACCCTTCCATGACAATTCTTGTGCAATTAGTCCTTTCATCATCCTATACCCTACTTGGTTATGAGTATGGTCAAAGTGTCAACTCTTACTAGACTAAGTCTAGCCCAGTGATATCGCCTCTGTCTTAGGACTCATTACTTTATATGTCCATGAAGACACTCTTCATGACATATTTATGCTCTGTCGAGACTTAAAGTAATGATCTGACAAGAGGCAGTGGTATCTCTTACGCTATCACGAAGTGATGAATCCTTTATTGGCTACTCGCCACCTTGAATACCTCAAGTTGCACTCAAGCACCACCCTATGAGTAACCTCTGAAAGGCAACAAGGAATGGAGTCAAAGCACGAATCGGATATCAAGATATCCTTGAGTACCTCAAGTCTAAGGATACTTGCACCATTGCTATGATGAGATTATCACTGACATTTGCATAGGACATCCATGTGGTGATCTCATGGCAGGTCATCCAATGTACTTACTACCACTAGTAAGCATCCACATGTCAACTCTAAATATCCCATATTCTACAGCTTACGAGATCCACCGCTTGATCCAATCAAGGAGTATGACATATCTTAGTCTATCCGGATTAATGATGTCCAGTCTCATTAATCCTATGACTAGGAGAATTTAGATCTTGACATAATTGCACATGATAGGAATCTCGTGATTATGATCACATCATAATTTCCTTCATGCTATGTCATATATCATGGACTTCATTAATTTGATTAAAGATCAATATCAATTCATAAAGAACATCAAATAAATGAAACATGCCTTTCTTTATTTATTCATAAAGTCTGCATACATGACTATGAACAAAAAGCGCTAAAGGGATTGCCTTTAGGGCACTACTCTAACAATCTCACTAAGATCTTGTACGCATAAGTCGACTTACACTGGTATACAAGTCGACTTATTAGTACCGAACTGGTATAAGTCGACTTACATCTCCATACAAGTCGACTTACACCTACATATAAGTACTATCACTGGTTTCTAAATGTAGTCCCTTCCTATGATTTATCTAAGCACACCTATTTCAACCTCAAATCTACCTTCTAGGGACTTAAACACCGTAATTACCGAAATCAATTAAAAAATCTCCACTTAGAGTTATAGAACTCTTTCCACTATTGTTAGAGTTCCAACTCTTCTATTATAAACTCCATTAATGTGTTTCAAGCTTCTCACATTGCTTCTCCCAGGAGGATCACGAAATCCATTGAAATGATATGTAACAAATTTGTTTAGAGTGGAAATGTTTATGCTTTCAAAAGGGCCAAGATGTAACAGAAAAAGGTTTGTTTACCTAAAGACAAAGGAGGACTTGGGATTATTTCCCTCCAAATGATGAACATTGTTATACTTTTTAAAATATTATAGAGATTAATGACTGACATGCAAGTTTTATGGTGTAAATGGATCTATAATATCTATATAAATAACAAAAGCATTTGGAGCTTAAAGGTTAGACCATCCTCAACTTCCACGAACAATTCTACGAACCAGAGATTTATTAAAGAATGACTTTGTTTCTCTTATTGTAAATGGGAGATTAACCAGCTTCTGGTTTGATAATTGGATTTCTTTTAGACCTTATACAACTTACAAGAAATGAACACTCTCAAACCTTTTATTAGTTAGAATTTCACAGTTGCTGAAGCTTTGGTTAATAAGCACATTGTTCAAATAAAGTTCCATTCCAGGTTCCTTTCGTGAAGAAATTATTTAAACATGCTTGATTGGAGGAGAAGATAGCATCATTTAAAAGCATACTAGGAATGGTAATTTCAATAATCAATCCAAAAAAAAGGTCTCCAAAATCATTTTAGAAAGATAAGTTAGACATAGATTGTCTGGTACAAAAATCTGCATCCTCGAGCTTCCCTCACATTGTGGGTAGCCATTAAGGATAAATTCAAAGCAATTGACAAGCTAAAAAAAGTACCTTAACATACCTACCTATTGTATTATTTCTATATTTTCAATGTGAGTTTGTTACAACCATTGGAGATCCCTATTACATAAGTGCTACATCCAAAATGTTCCAACCAATTGGAATTCCATCAAAGCATGGTGTGTCACCATTAGGCATCCTAACACCACAATCAAGTGGTGCTTCTACTTAGTTTTGTCCTTCATTTTCAAAGACATATGGGATTAGAGGAATGCTTGCATTTTTCAGAATAAAAACCTAACCAAGGAGCAATTCAACAACAAGATCCTCTATAAATCAAAGGCCATATTAGCTTATGCAAGTCCAAATTTCATAATGTTGATTATTGTAATAGATTTTGGAATGTGGAATTTGTAATTTTCCCAACTTCTAAATAAGGTTGAACTTAGGATTAGTCCTTAGGATATTTATCTCATGGTAAACTCTTGTACATATCATTGTAGCTCTTTTGTATCTCTTGACTGCCTTTAATGGCTTAATTGATTACCATTTTCTCAACAAAAAAGAAGAAGAAGAAGAAGATAAGAACATAATTACAAACATACATTGAAGGATGAAAATATTGATAGGAGCATATTAGCAAGTCCTCATCGAAACATATACATATTTCATTTACCATAAGTCTAATTGTTATCCATTAAACCTCTTTCTTTAAACTTTTAGAGCATGATCCAATTTTAAATAAGCATTATAAACTGGCGTGCATGATGAATTCCATCGAGATAAGTATATTTTACAAATAAAATTATGATGAGATTGCAATTTTGATATTATATTATATTTATATATTATGAATAAATTATTTTATTGATTGATTAAGATTAGAAATTAATAGAGCGAAAAATAGCACATGTTATTTTTCTTCATTATGAAGGAACCTATTGATCTCATGGACAAAAGTATGGATAATCTTAAACAAACATATGAGTGCTTATTAATGAATAAGTTTATTGAATTGGCCCAATTGTCTAGATCTTGAATAGTATATTACTTACATATGTAAAAATTTCTTCATTACAATAGTTGTGTAATTGATCTTTAGATTTAAGATTACTAAGATATCTCATATAAGAACTATTATATTTTGAGAGTACTTTAAAACTATTATAATCAAAATAGTTCAATCAATAGTACTGGATATAGTATCAACTATATAAAAAGTTAAATAAATCAATAAAAGATTACAAGTAGGTAAAATGTTCCATTATTCTTAATCGGTAATGATTAAAGGAATTATATGCTACAGTGAGATTTGAAAAGGATATTTTTCAAATATCAAATAGTTACGAATTAGTAAGAATGAACATAATCTGATTTAAATAGGTGAGACATTAATTACATATTTTATATCCAGTTGGAATATTTGATAACAAAACGATTAAATTATATTTTAAAAGCATGTCTCAATGAGCTAAGTAAAACTAGTTTAATATTCCTAATATTTAGTAGGGGTATTCAAAAAAACCCGCAAACCTGTGAACCGGACCTGAACCGCATGAACCGAACCTGTAAATAAGGTTAATCAAACCTGAGTTTAGGTTCGGTTCGAACCGAACCTGAAAAATCAGGTTCATAGTTCAGGTTCAGGTTTCTAACTTGCGACTCTAGGTTAACCGAACCTAAACCGCACCTATAGCAGTTAACCGAACCGAACTTGATTTATAGGTTTAGGTTTAAACCTGAACCTGAAATACCTAAAAAAACTATCATATATTTAGATACAATTTAAGAGGATATCAATAATAATAAATTTACTAGTATTTACTATATTAATTCTTGAGTGAAAAAAAAAGAAAAGGAAAAAAACTACTTTACTTCTATGTTATTAAATGTTAATATTAAACATTGCTATTATAAGGAACAACTAATACATAACACTCAATACTTCTACTTCAAATAGTAATTAATATGTGTCAAAGTTATTGATCAAGTATTAAACTATTAATAAAACATTCATTGACTAAAATAATATAATCGTTTAGAGATTAATTAAAGAAATTAATGTGTAAAACACATTTATTAAAAAATCCTACAATTTTAGTTTTTAAGGCACATATATTAGTTTAGATATTCATGAGATATTATAAACATTAAACTAGCAAGTAATCTTGATTCTTAAAATATATAATATAGTTGCGAATAAATAATAAGAATATAATAATATTGTCTTGTACAAATACAAACATAGTTTTATTTATTAGAAGCGAATAAAAATGAGTTGATTTAGTAATAGACTATAGGATTGTATTTTTTATACTGTTGCGCTTTTATAATATAATATTTGAAGTTTTAACTATGATATTAATTGCATTTTCTACACTAAGTTACAATAAGAAGAAGGATACTTTTGTGCTTATTAGTTTATTATTATTATTATTATTATTATTTATTTTAACATGATAAAATAAGATTTAATGATGTTAAAAGAATAGTTTTATTATTTTTTAATCAATGAGATCTAGTAGAGCAATTGTTCCCTCACTATTGCATCTCGAATTGACTTTTAGTACAAGAGGTCGAGTGCTTAATTCATTTAATAGCTCTCTTACTCCAAAGATGGTGGAGACTCTTGTTTGTAGACAAGATTGGTTGAGAAAATCACAGGCTCCTCTTTACGTGCAAGAGAGACTTGAAAAACTTGAACAAATTGAATCAGGCAATCTAATTTACTTTACCTTGTTTTAATATACAACTAAATAAAAAAATTCTTTTTTCAATTAAAAAGAAATAAAGAGTCTAACTCTTTTTATTTTTTATTTTCTATAGATGTGGCTTCATGTATAACAGTGAATCATCCTACCATTCTATTCAAAGAATAATTGTTTAATATTTTATCTTTTTCTAGTATGGATCTTTTATAAGACATTGTTTGGCTTATTTTTACTTTGCTTTGGTTCAACATATTGGATTAATCTTTGATGGATTTTATATGCATACTTTTATGAATAATTTTATTTTTCACCATTTTTATAATTTTATCATATATAATGATATGAATAGGTTACGGTTATCCACGAGAACCGAACACGAAAATAGGTTAACCAATCCTATAGGTTCTTTAGGTTCGAGTTCGAGTTCGGGTTAGTGAAATTGTCGAACGACATTCGTGTTCGAGTTCGGGTTATTTATGAACGGGTCAGGTTACCCTACCATGAACACCCCTAATATTTAGGTGTTCATGACATATTACTAGATATTAATCCTGATTATAAATTATTTAATTGAAAAATCAAAGATAAATTAACATGAGTTTTAATTTATCTATTATATTTATCAATTAAAATTATAATTTATAGTCATTGTTTATATATTAAGATTCTGAATTATCTTTTACATATTTATTTCTTTTTTCATGTTAAAAATTGTAAAAATCTTTTTTGTTATATTCTGGTAATTGAATTTTCAACAAAGGCACCAGTAAGAAGAAGCTCTAAGCCTTGAAGTGTAATTTGTTGGTAAAAGATTTGCGATGCCAAGGGCAAGCTCCTCAAAACCCATGAGCCGCTTTCTCGGAAGATTCGAGTTCAACCAATTTGATACGACGAAACGAGGGATATGCGACTGCAAAGTTGAGCACACAAGGGGCGGGACATTGTGTACCTTTTTTATGATGGGAGGACAATTACATATTTTCTATCGGTACCAATGGAACGAATTTCGTTCCGTACCGGTCGGTACCGGCCGGAACGGAACGTTCCGACCGGTTACCGGAATCGATACGGTGATATTGGTACCGGGTTTGAATTTCAGACGGTACCGGCCTTTTTCGATCGGTACCGGCCTGTACCGCCGGTACCTGAAATATCGGAACCAATCCGCAAAAATCATTAAAATCCAAGGACCATTTTGCAATAAATGAAAAAAAAAACCCTAAAAATCTAACCCTACCCGACCTTCGCCTTCTTGCCTCTCTCAACTCAACTCTCATATTTCTCTCTTCTTCGTTCTCTCCCTCTCACATCGCCGCCGCTCCATCGCTGACTGCCTCCCTCGCCGTCGCCGCTGGCCACTCGTCACACTCGCCAGCCCTCGCCTCCTCTTCTTCTCTGTCTTTGTCCTCTTGGAGTCGTGGAGTCGTCTTCTTCAACGCCCGAAGCTGTCGCTGCCTGCTGAGATCCACCGTCCGACGTCCACCGCACACCGTTGCGTCGCCGTCTTCAACGCCCAAAGCCATCGCCGCCCGAAGCCGTCGCTGCCTGCTGAGATCCACCCTCCGACGTCCACCGCACACCCTTGCGTCGCCGCCTTCAACGCCGGATGTCGTCACCGCTCACCCCACGGCCCACCGTCGTCGCCTACTGAGGACCCAACATCAACCCAGATCGTAAATGACCGATTGTTGTGTTTAATTTTGCTTGGCATTTGGACAATATTTGCTTGTGTTTTTTGTATTGGTTGGTAGATCCGTAGATGATGTTGGATTTGTGGTGACGTTGGATTTGTGGATGATCCGATGATGTTGAATGAATCCGAAATGTTGATTGTTGCGTTGGAAAAAAAAAATTTTGATTGGTGATTGTAATTGAGAGTTTGAGACATTGAGTAGATTTTAAGGTATTAAAATTGGAATAAATTTTGATTAGAATCTGTTGTAAACTTGTAATTAGAATTGGAATAAAATTTGGAATTGTACTGAAAATTTGATTTGGAGTTGGAAATTAGATTTTTGCATTTTGGAATTAGAAATTGTAATTGGAAATTGGAATTGGATATTTGAATTGATAGAAAATTAATTTTGGAATTGGAATTAGAAATTTAGAATTGGATTGAAAATTGGTTGACTGGAAGTGGAAATGGAATTGGAATTGGAATTAAATGGAATGGAATTAGAATTGAATGGAATAAATAGAATTGGAATTGAATGGAATGAATGGAATTGGAATTAAATGGAATGAATGGAATTGAATGAAATTGAATAGAAAGGAATTGGAATTGAATTGAATTGATTTTGAATTAGAATTGAATTGAATTAGAATTGATTTGCAATTGAATTGAATTGAATTATAATTGAATTGGAATGGAATTGCAAATTGTTGGAGTATGTTGGAGTATGTTTTGAATTGAATTAGAATGAATTAAATTAGAATTGGAATTGAATTCAATTCAATTCAATTGAATTGGAATGTAATGGAATTGAATTGGAATTGAAATGGAATTGGAATTGGATTGGAATGGAATTGAATTTGAATGGAATTGGAATTGAATTGGAATGTAATTGAATTGGAATTGAATTAGAATTGGAATTGAATTGGATTGGATTGGATTGGATTGGATTGAATTGAATTGGATTGTATTGAATCCAATTGGATTGGATTAGATTGAATTGAATTTGATTGAATTAAATTGGATTGAATTGAATTGAATTTGATTGAATTGAATTGCATTGGATTGGATTGGATAGCATTTAATTGAATTGAATTGAATTGAATTTGAATGTATTGATTGAATTGGAATTGGATTGCATTGAATTGAAATTGGATTTGAATTAGAATTGGAATTGCAATTGAATTGGATTGGTATGGATTGAATTGAATTGGATTGGATTGAATCCAATTGGATTGGATTAGATTGAATTGAATTGAATTGAATTTGATTGAATTAAATTGAATTGGATTGAATTGGATTGCATTGCATTGCATTTTATTGAATTGAATTGAATTGAAATTGAATGGATGGATTGAATTGGAATTGAATTGAATTGAATTGGATTGCATTTGATTGAATTAAATTGAAAAGAATTTGAATAGATTGATTGAATTGGAATTGAATTGGATTGGATTGGATTGAATTGAATTGAATTGGATTGGATTGAATCTAATTGGATTGGATTAGATTGAATTGAATTGAATTGAATTTGATTGAATTGAATTGGATTGAATTGAATTGAATTGGATTTGAATTGAATTGAATTGGATTGGAATTGAATTGGAATTGGATTGCATTGAATTGAATTGAATTGAATTTGATTGAATTGAATTGGATTGAAATGAATTGGATTGAAATGAATTGAATTGGATTGGATTTGAATTGAATTGAATTGGATTGGAATTGGTTTGCATTGAATTGAATTTGATTGAATTGAATTGGATTGAAATGAATTAGATTGAAATGAATTGATTTGAATTGAATTTGAATTGAATTGAATTGAATTCAATTGGAATGAATGGAATTGGAATTGGATTGGATTGGATTGAATTGGATTGAATTGGATTGGATTGAAGTGGATTGAATTGAATTGAATTGAATTGGAATTGAATTGAATTGGATTGGATTGAATTGAATTGAATTGTATTGAATTGAATTGTATTGAATTGCATTGCATTGCATTGCATTTGATTGAATTGAATTTGATTGAATTGAATTAGATTGAATTAAATTGAATTGAATTGAATTGGATTGGATTGAATTGGAATTGGATTGGAATTGGAATTGGAATTGGAATTGGAATTGGATTGAATTGAATTGGATTGAATTGAATTAAATTGGATTGAATCTAATTGGATTGGATTAGATTGAATTGAATTGAATTGAATTTGATTGAATTGAATTAGATTGGATTGAATTGAATTGGGATGGAATTGAATTGGAATTGGATTGCATTGGGATGGAATTGAATTGGAATTGGATTGCATTGAATTGAATTGAATTTGATTGAATTGGATTGGATTGGATTGAATTGAATTATATTGAATTTGATTAAATTGAATTGGATTGGATTGGATTGAATTGAATAGAATTTGATTGAATTGAATTGGATTGAATTGAATTGGATTGAATTGGATTGTATTGGAATTGAATTGAATTGAATGGAATTGAAATTGTTGAAATTGCAAATTGTTGGAGTATGTTTTGTGTTAGTTATTATATATGTTGAATGTTTTGAATTGTTAGCTTTGTGCATATTGTCATTATGTCTTGAAATTATGTGTTATTCATTTTGTGTACAGATAAATGGAAGGAAGTTCAAATACTCCGATCAATCTAGTTCAGAAGATACAATGATCCACTTGGGCTCGTCTTTGATGCGGTTCCCAGTCAAAAGAATCATACCATTTGCTTGTTTTGTAACAAGCATTTGAAAGATGGAGGAATCACCCGATTAAAAGGCATTTAACTTTGGGGTTAAAGGAGATGTGGAAGCATATAAAAAAGTCACTCATGATGTGAAGTGGCAGATGAAGACATTGTTTGATGAACATCAATTTGAGAAAGATAGAAGGGAAAGATTGAATCTTGAAATTGGTAGTGGAAGTTCATTTCCCGGTTTCCGTGGTGATTATGGAAATGTTGGAGGTGGAAGTGGTAGTGGTAGTGGTAGTGGTAGTGAATGCGTCTTTGGTAGTGTTCCATCTCAACCTCGGGATCTGTCTAATCTGAAGTGAGGAAGAGAAGAAGGCAATCGCTGGTTTCTTTGCACCACGAACAACTCCTAGAATGACCTTCAATTCTTAGTGCAATGCAGACAAGAGATCTGACTCACAATGTGGATATGGCGATAGTTAGATGGTGGTATGATCTGAGTTCGTCATTTAATGCTTCTCGATCATATTATTATCAACCTATGATAGATGCCATAGCCTCTTATGGTCCAGGATACAAAGGGCCATCGGTTGATGACTTAAGAGGTAAACTTTTGAGTTGTCTTGTATACGAAATGAGAGCTTATTTGGTGAAAGAAGAGCGAATTGGAGTATTAATGGATGCTCAATTATGTGTGATGGTTGGACGAATAGAGACAAGAGCCTATCATAAATTTTTGGTTTATTGTTTTAATGGCTCTATGTTTTAAAATCGATTGATGTATCGGCTTTGATTAGAATGCGATAATTTGTTTGTGATATTTGATCAAGTTGTGAATGAAGTAGGGGTGGAAAACATTGTTCAGTTTATTACTGATAATGATTCCGCTTATAAAGCGGCAGGACAAAGGTTGCAGAGAACCTATAATTCATTTTTTTGGACTCCTTGTGTTGCACATTGCATTGACTTAATACTGGAGGATATAGGAAATCCTAGATATTTTCCTGTTTTTGATGAGACCATGCAGAAGGCAAAGAAGGTGACAAAATTTATTTATAATCGTGCATGGGTTTTAAATTTGATGAGAAGGGAATTTACCAATGGTAGGAATTTGTGTCGCCCTGCTGTGACAAGATTTGCAACTAATTTCTTATCACTTCAGTCTTTTCTTTTGTTGAGGAAGGAGTTAAGACAAATGTTTACAAGTGATAAGTGGGTTACATCGCAGCATGCTAGGTCTAATGCTGGAATGGAGGTTTGTAGTATCATACTGGAAGATAGAGAATTTTGGTCGGCATGTCAATTCGTTATCCGAGTTTGTGAGCCTTTGGTGAGGTGCTTGGTTGGTGATAGTGAAGAAAAGCCAACAATGGGTTATATTTTGATCTTTATGGAGAGAGCAACGGAAGCAATCAAGGCCAATCTGAAACATAGGCCTTCTTTATACGAACCATTTATCTCAATCATTAATGAGAGAAGGAAAAAACAACTTTCTTCTCCATTGTTTGTAGCTGGGGCTTTTTTGAATCCTAGTGTGTATTTTAGACTGGATGTTGAAAAGCAAACTGAAGTTAGTAGAGGAATGCTTATGACAATTACAACAATTGTTCCTCATGACTCAATGCAAATTGCTTTAACCACACAAATGGAGGCTTATAAGTACTCTTATGGAGATTTTGGAATGTCAGTCGCTATTCAACAAAGAGGACTTCTTTCTCCAGGTATTACTTATTTCCTATTTCTTATTTGTTGAAATTTATTTATCACTTTATTTTGTTTATAACACTACTTTTGTTTTCTTATAACTTGCAGTTGTTTGGTGGGATCTTTTCGGATGTAGTGCTCCAGATTTGAGAAAGTTTGCGATTCGAATTTTAAGTCAATGTGTGAGTACAACTGGGTGTGAACGAAACTGGAGCACATTTGAATTTATCCATTCCAAGAAAAGGAATAGATTGGAGCATAAGAGGTTGAATGACTTGGTTTTTGTTCGTTACAATTTAAAGCTTCGAGAAAGGTATGTTATTTTCATTATTTTCTTTATTAATTTGTATATAATTTCTTATAATTTTCTAATAATTAAATGTAATTGTTTACTAGGACTCTTAGTAGCACAAGTTGTTCAAATGATCCAATTGCGATTGATAATATTGATATTTTAGCGGATTGGGTTTCTGAAGAACCCAATTTGGTTGATGTGAGTGATTTAAATGTGGAAGATGATCTTGGATGGGAAAGCATTGACATGTCATTTGGTGCATTAAATTTGAATAATGATGATGATGAAGCTCCTCTCAATGATGAGGATTTTGTACCAAATGATCGATTAGAATCGATCTTGATTCAATGGTATCCGTCCATTGACGATTGAACTTCAGGTTTTTATTTTTCCTCTTCTTTTAATTTTACTTGTATTTGATCATTGATGTTTATGTTAAATTCTATGTATTTTATGTAAATGTAATATTTTTGTTTCAGGTTCAACTTCTACTTGATTGCTTATTCGTCATCAACTCTTTTTGTAATATTTATTGTTCTTTTTATCGGATGTTTTGAATCTTTTGATGTAAATATGTAATATTATTTATTATAATGATGAAATTGTATTATTGTAATATTTTAAATGCTTTGTATTATTCTTAGTTTTATAATTGTATGATGATGATTGTCTTTATTTATATTAATTGTGGTTATTATTTATATGTAAAATATTTAAAATTATTGTTATTTCAAATTAATTGTCATTATTATTTATTATTAAGATTTTTAAAGTATAGTTGATGCAAACGATAAACTAGTAAAGTATCTGATGCAGTTGTATAATATATCAATATGGACTATTTTGCAGTTTTTAAAAAATTTAGGGACTATTTTATAAATTTAAAAAATATCCCAAAATCGGTGCATTACCAACAAATGCTGCATGCGATTCTTTTTTCCGAATCTAATCCGGTACCAAGTCCGGTACGGTATTCATAACATTGATCGGTACAAACATTTGTCTTTTGTTCTGTGTCTTTTAGTTTTGTATTCGCTGGGTTTGGTGGATTCATCACCGATTCACTACTTACTCGGTTCACTGTTCATCTTTATCATTAGCTGTTAAATAGCCTTATAAAAATATAATTTTAAGTACTTTTTAGGAATTTATTGCCTTAATAACCCTGTGTTATTCAAAAGTTGCTAAAAAAATCCTGACATATAAAAATTAACAAAAAAAACCCTGAGTTGAAATTTTATTAACTCACTGCCCCTTAAGCAAATCTGGTCAACGAATGGACTTGAAAATTCTATTTTGCCCTTACACTTAATCTGATGATTTGCACTCTCCCTCCCATTTCATTTTTACAGTCCAACATTTACCCCCTTTTCAGAAAAGTAAAAACCCTAGCGAAATCTTGAGCGAAATGGTGTGAAGCATATATTGTTCTGAAGATACGACGAAAGGTAAGTACATTGCTTGATTTTTGTGTTTCTTATAGTTTCTTGTTCTGAAATTTTTGCGTTTTGAAATCAAGTTTCTACTTTTAAGAATCAAGTTATTGAAGGTGGTTAGAGAATTCTGGTATTTGAAGCATGGGAAGGATGTGACAATGGAAGAAATTGCAGCTGAACAAGGACCACCAATATACTTACTCACTGAAGATGGAGAAGCACACAATCATCCTGTTCCAAATCAGAAAGAAAGAGCTAATGAGCCAGTGCATGTACCTGAGGAAGAAATTATACATAATGTTGATCCAAAAGTTACTGAAGTAGAGAAACAAACTGATGAAGAAGTTTATATTCTAGAAATTCACATTCCTGAAAACACTCAAAACACACCTGAAGTTGAAGATCCAAACCAATCACAGGCACTAGCTGATTTACTTAATCAGTTTCATTTCATGTTTGAAGATGGTGAATCACATGTTGAAGATGAACCACAGAATGAGAATTATGATGTAGGAAATGAAGCTGATACAGAAGATGCAGGTCACTATGAAAATTTATCTGATCTTGAAAACAATGATGAAGTTGGAGAGGAGGATAGAGTAGAAGAAAATGAAGACAATTTGGACGCTGAAATTGACAGTGATCCCAATGATGTGGAATGGGAGGTGAGTGACATAGAAGCAAGTGATGTTGATGAAGATACAGATGTTCCTAGTGATTGTTTTGAAGATGTTGAAGGGTCATCTGAGGATGATGTATTGCAGCAAAGAGACATGAGTAAAGAAGCAAGAAGATTGAAGTTAGCTGAAATAAGGAGGAGGAGAGTTGCCTTCAGAAGACAAGCTCCTGAAGAAGAGGAAATTGCACCTAATACTGGAGACCCTAATGATAGAGGTTGGTATTCAGATGTAGATGGGGATGAGACATTTGATAGACCTCCTGCATCAGATCATGAGGAACCACATTTTGCCATATTCAAAGAAGGTGACAGCATTGAAAATCTGAAATTACGTGTTGGTTTGAGGTTTGATTCAGTGGATATATACAAGGAAGTACTTACTGATTGGAGCATAAGGAAGGGTTTCCAGCTGCATGTTGAGAAATGTGAGAGTCTCAGGGTAACAGCCGTGTGTGATTCAGCAAACTGCAAGTGGAGAATCCATGCCTCTGTCATGCAGTGTTCAAGTATGTTCCAAGTGAAAACACTGAAAGGTAAGCACACTTGTCCAAAAAAGGGAACAAACAAAAGGGCTAAGGGAAGGTATTTTGCTAAGAGAATGGAGCAATATGTCAGAGACTTTCTTGATATTAGAATTAATAGATTCATGAAAATTGCTAAGAGACTGGTGGGTGTTGAATGCAAGTATTGGGTGGCATTGAGAGCTAAAAAATATGTTGTTGAAAAAATTAGAGGTGAGGATAAGAAGGAATTTGCAATGCTTTGGGACTACTGTGAGACAGTTAGAGAGACAAATCCGGGGAGTACAATTGTTTTGGAGCAATTGCCACACTCAGATCCTCCAAGATTTGACAGAATGTATTATTGCCTGGCAACATCAAAACAGGGGTTTTTAACTGGTTGTAGACCATTAATTGGCCTTGATGGATGTTTCATCAAGACAGTACATGGTGGACAACTATTGGCAGCAGTTGGGAAAGATGGGAATGACAATTTATGGCCAATTGCCATTGCATATGTGAAAAGTGAGAGCATAGTTACTTGGAAGTGGTTTCTAGAGCTTCTCATGGAAGACCTTGGTAGGGAACATAGAGGAAAATGGACCTTTATCACAAATAGACAGAAAGGTCTACTTGAAGCTCTGAATCAAGTTGTACTTGAATGTGAGCATAGATTATGTTTGAGACACTTATATCAGAATTTTTCAGTCAACTGGCCAGGTCAAGAGCTCAAACGTCTCTTTTGGCAAGCTGCTTCTGTGGGCAACAGAGCTGAATGGCATGAAGCAATGGAAGCAATCAAGGCAACTAATCCAAAACTTGAGGAAGATCAAGTGACAGCATATGACTGGCTGATTGATGTGCACCCTGACTGCTAGGCAAGATCATTTTTTAGAACAAACTATAAGTGTGGTGTGTTGATCAACAACTTATGTGAGTCTTTTAATAATATGATTTTGCCTGCAAGAGACTGCCCTCCTATAGGTATGTTTGAGTGGTAAAGGGCTAGGATGATGACAAGAATTAGGACTAAATTCAATGGAATGGAATCATATCAGGGTGTTCTTTGTCCTAATTTTAGGTTAAAGCTAAACAAGCAGTTGGAATTAGCTAGAGACTGTAATCCATTGTTTTCTGGTAATATGGAATTTGAAGTTCAACTTCACCATGATGATCATGATGCTTTTATTGTGAAATTGGATGAAAAAACTTGCACATGTGGTTTTTTCCAATTGAATGGGTACCCATGTGGTCATGCTGCAGCCTGTATTGATGCTCAAAGAGAGGAAATTGAAAATTATGTAGATGATTGTTATAAGAAGCCAGCATATTTGGCAAGTATGCACACATGATTCATGCGATTGAGGCGAAAATGATTTAGGAAGATTGGAAAGAACCACTTCTTCCTCCAGTGTATAAAGTGAAAATGGGAAGGCCTAAGAAAAAGAGAAGAAAAAGTGCCAACGAACAACCTAGGACAAGTACAAGACAAGGGCTAACACACACATGTAGCAAGTGTTATGAGACTGGCCATAATGTCAAGAGCTGCAAGAACACACCTCATCCTAACTCAAGATTCTCCACTGTAAGTTTTATTTTATAATGTGTTGCATACTGAAATTAATTACTGTTCAATAATGTAAATAATGTATTTATATTTGTTTTTATTTAAATTGGCAGGTTGGCATTAATGCAACTGATTCTGGACCTAGGAGACCAGTATGTGATAGTTTAAACTTAATTAATATAAACATTATTGCAAATGTATTTAAACTAAGATTATCTTTGCTGTGTTCTTTTTTTTGTGCAGACAGCAGCAGGGAGAGGTCAACGAGGAAGGAAGAGAATCTTTAATCCTGCAAGAGCCATGGCTGCAGCAAGAGGAAGAGCAAGGGGAAGGGCTGCACCTTCAGAAGGAGCACAATCAAGTCCCATGCCACAATCTGCTAGAGGAAGAGGAACACCACAAGCTGCCACAGGAAGGGGAACACCACAATCTGCAAGAGGTAGGGGGACAACACAATCTGCAAGGGGGAGGGGAAATTCTGTTAGAGGTAGAGGAATGCCATCATTTATAGCCCCAAGAGCTTTTGCTTCACAGCCAGAAGTTCCTAGATCTACACCTACACAGGCTTCTGCAACAGTTCATACCTCAGCTTCACAACCACCATCTGTGCCTCCAAGAATTGGCTCTACTCAGGCAGGTCCTTCTACAAATCCCAAAAGAAAGTGGAACAAGAAAACAACAGAGACTTAAGCATTTCAAAATACACAGGGAAGAGTCAAAGAGAGAAGGAATCAAACCCCATGGAAGCCATAATATAATTTTAATTTTCAGATCTGTTTTTAGGGTATTTGGATGTGAAATGGATAAACATTGTGGTCCTGAAGTGTTTTTTTATACATTTGATGACTTTTGTCATATGGGTGGTGTGCCCATGGTTGTTGGCATTATTCAATGCCAACTTATTGCTTTGTTAAAGACTTTGAACAACTCCACATGCTTGTCTTTTTTGTTAATGGAATTGATGCTTTTGACTACTTTATTGTAGCTTGTGTTGTGGTTTCTTTTTCAGTTTTTTAAATGGAAAATGATGTTTCATCATAATTTAACAAATTCTGCAGAAAACAGGTCTATTTACAAGTCCAATTTCTGCATGAATTCTGTTGAATTATTTGCCAATTTATGCATGAATTCTGCTGAATTTTTTGCCAATTTATGCTTGAATTCTGCTGAAATATTTTGCTAGATTCACAGTGATTTTTTTGGAAACAATAACACTGTAATTTTATATTGTACACTAATTAGAAAAGAAGGTTTATAGTTGAAAATTACATTCATTACTGTATTATCAAACTAATGTAAAGCTTCATTAATTGAAAATTAGCTTTACAATATTAATTACAGATACAAAGTCATAAAGTTAAAACCTGAACCATTCTATCTAATATAATAATTTTCCTAGGCCAAATCTTCATTTTAGCAATAAAATTACAATCAAGATAAACATTCCTACACAAATCACCCCTAAATTTACACTTTGCTTCTCATTGGTTTCCGAAATTGCACCTTCAAATTTAGACCCTCTGGACATCACCTCCACATCTTCACTTTCAACTTCAGGTTCCAATTCCACAGAAATCGACTTCCATTTTGCTTCTTTTGGAAAAACCCAACCAAAATAGGAGCATTTCATATAGGGACAATTATAATACAACAAACCATAAGATTTTTTGCCTTCATCTCGAACAACTTTAATTACACACGTCGACCTCTGATATGATTCGTGACATGGGATCTGGACTTCAAGCTCAGCCATGGGTTTCTTCTTCCTAAGGTCGCCGTAGGTTGAGTTGGGCGTCCTCTCTGTGAATCTCGAACAAGAAAGAAGAATAAGAACTAGGGTTCTTCTTTTGTGAAATAAAACACAGATATGTAAACACAGGAAAGAAGAATTAAGGATATTATGGACATTTCACAAGCAAATAGGCTATAAAATTTGCAGTCAGCGCGCGTGGAGGAACAACACACGGCTAAGGGTTTTTTTTGCAGCAAAATTGGAAACATAAGGTTAATAGAGTAATATTTTATATCTCATGGTTTAATTAGCTACTTTCGTATAACACAGGGGTCGCTATAGCAATTTTGTCTACTTTTTAGTCTCATGTGACAATGGCAGTGAGTAAAAGCCAACAGTTTGCCGGCCATGCAGTTCACCTTCTAGAATCTCTAATCACAAATGCCAACAACCCCACTTTATTGTTAGGAAAAAAAAAGTTTGATAATTATGAGTGATTGTCCCTGTTATAAATAATAAAAATATTATTGTTATAAATTTAATTTTTTATTTAATAAAAATATCACAAATAATTTTTAAATATTGATCACTGAATTATTTTTTATTTTGTTTCAGTATATTATCATATTTACAGTTACTATAATAAGTAAATGGAATAGAAATTATGACTTGAGATGTTCCATGAAATTATAGCCCAGACAGAAGTTAGACTTTGTAGCCATAAGGCCATCTCCAACCAAGGCCCAAACACAAGTTAGACTTTTGGTGTAATAAATCCACTCCAAGAAAGACACTAAATTTTCACACCAAAATGCTATTCATGCACCAAAAGTTATAAAAAGATATCTTTGTTTATTTTTTAACATATTCTTTTTATATCATTTTCACAAATTGATTTTTTACGTAATTTACTAAGTAATTAAATTTAAAACATATATTACTTTATACAAAATATATTATTACAAAGATCTCATTTAGACATTTAAAACGAGACTAATATTAAATTTATTTTTAATATTTATTTATACTTCTTATTTATAAGTATTATAAATTCATTAATAAAATATGTTAAGAATAAAAAGTAAATTTGAAATAGAAAATATATAAATTTAAACCACACCATTGATTTTAAAATTAAAACTCAACAAAAATATTTGAAATTGCAACTGAGACTAAATAAATTACAATTATAATCAAACTCGAGATTATAATCAAACTAAAATTACAAAATCAAATTAAAAATAAAACTAAAGCACTTAAAAATATTAATTTAACATAAATAATTAATAGTTTGAAAGTTCATTCTCATTTTCTCCGAAATCAAAATATTGGTTAAAGTGACTAAATTATGTATGGTTTGTGTATGTTATTAAGTTTTTGTTGTAATAATATTAAATCTATTTTTAAATAATATTAATTTAATATAAAGTATATATTAATTAATTAAAATATAATTTTAATTTTAATTTTAATAAATAAATAAATAAAAGTTATTGTATAAATATAAATTAATTTAGTTAATAACTAAATTATTGTGGTTGTATAAATATAAATTAATTTAGTTAATATCTAAATTATTGTGATACATTGTTTGAAAAAATTTTGGTGAAAAAAATTGGTGTAGAATGATTGGAGTAATACTAAATTTAGCATTAAAATTTTTTTGGAATATTCACTTTTCCACCTTTGGTGTAAAAATTTAACGTGATGGTTGGAGATCGACCGAGTGAGGGTAGGAATTAATTCAATGCCTTGGAAATCACTCCAGAAACAGCAAATCTATCCATTCTGCCAGAAAATAGAAATGGAAGTGAACTCTTCTTGTTCTACACACCACGTAAATACAGGCTAAGGCTTAAGCTCTAAAACCTCCGGTCTGCAGATTCTCTTTCTTTAGAGCCATGAACTTTGCTGCTATATCATCATAGTCAGGCAACTTAGGATGGACATGGTTGGGAGATTGATTAGGAAATGAGCTTGACCTCAATATATTTTCCGTCTTATTCGACCTTTCTTGAGGCATAGTCATAGCTCTGGAATAAGGAGGCTTATTCACTTTTCTTATCCGAGGACTAGACGTTGGGTATGAAACATTAGAAGCAGCATGGTTACCCAGAGAAACTTGTCCCCCCACCTTCTCTGCATTGTTTTTCTCCATGAAAGAAACTCGATCTTGACAGGAGAAAACATCATATAATACGGTATCGACTTCACAGCATCTCCTCCTTGGCCTTGGAATGGCATACTCCTCCATTTCTGCACCGGTTACTCTAATTGGAGACCAATGACATTGATGAATGTTTTTTGGAGCTTGGTTTTGTTCAGGGCTTTGACTAGTTGATATTCCTCTCTTGTGCTTCCAAACTTGAACTTCGTCGTTATCTCTGTCACCACGTGTGCAAAAGTAGCATGGATTGTTCAAGTAACAATCATCTGCCTCATGCCAAAAATGAGATTTTCTTTGCCCTAATTTTGCAAAACATGGCTGTTCACATTCGTTTCTGTGATGATTGCTCTGAGAATGCAATCGATACTTGTGAGTGGAAGATCTCTTACATGGTGTGCCATAATAAATAGCACAATCAATGTCCTTGATGTTTGCACTTTCTCGAGACACAGGTCTCCTTCTTGACCTTTTTCTGATTGGCTGGTCCTTCTTTTTACAACAACTTGAGTTGGAGCTTTCATTGCCTGATTCATACTCACTGAGGTAGTTAACATCACTCCTTTCTCCAATCTTACTGTATTTAGACAAGAGAGACGACTTGAACTTGAAAACTCTCTGATCTTGGCAGCTTTCTTCGTTCGTTGTGGGAGACCTAAGCTCCTCAATGTCATCGAGGTAGACTATCATCTCGTCGGGGAACTGAGGCAAACATTCTGAAGAAGAAGCCGCTGTCTCTCGTTGTAGCTTGCATTCTTGGTTTGTACTGGAACCCATATCATTCTTTCGCTTGTCTTCGTTACCCGAGGCAATGAATTTTTTTTCATATTGATATGCAAACACCTCAGTTTTCTCTGCTAACTTACAGAACGTAGAATCCCGTATTATATCTGGTGAACATTGTTGAATCGCAGAGGAGCTAAGTGAATTACTAATTAATTCAGAATTCTGGAGAAGATAAGACGGCCTGGTCGGACTCATTTGAACAGGTGATAAATCAACATATATGGGTTGGCCGTTTTGCATTCTGAATCCTCCAGTCTGGCTTGCAGAAATTTGTACACGTGTATCTAGCACCTCTTCTCCAAAATGTTCTTTTACCTGCGGTCACATAGATTAGGACTACATATGCCCTTCAGTAAGACAATAAAATTAGATGCCAGAATATTTGACAGCACCTGTTGATCCTGCGCAGGACTGTACTCGAGAGCCAAAATCTGAGGTCGCAGGCAGCAATCTCTTGCAATCTCATCCACCATTTTCCGCTTTAAATCATCAGAAACAGAAGCGGCAGAGAGTTTCTCCTTTACCTATTGCCAAGACGGAGTTAACGAATTCGTGACGAACTTCTATGGTAATGAATGTCGCAAGTATTTACTATGAGTCAAAAGTACACCTGAAGGTTGACCAAGTTCCCAGGCAATAGTTCAAGAGCTGTCATTTCAAATCGCTTGCCGTAGCGCTCCCCAAAGAGTTTCCTTATCAAACGAAGCTCTGGTAGATCGCCACACCTTGCAGAAGCATAAATAAGACTCGAAATTGCTTCATTAATGTCATTGGGACACTCCCTGAAACCACAATAGAGTGAGAGGTTCTGGGATCACAGGAATTTCAGTAGCGAAGTCATGCTTACTTTTGTGGGAAGAAACTAATTAGCAGTTCATTACATACTTGTGCTTGCGAATGTAAGATAGGTGGATGATGACGAATTCACAGAAGTCGTCCAATAAATTATAGACTTCCACTATGCTTTCATCTTTAAGCAGATGCTCGGCCTGAACGTTGATAAATCAGAATTCAGAATTTACAACAACTGAGACACGACTATGTTTAGTGTTTCAAAACGGGATTGGAAATCGAATAACTAAAATTTTTGCTTGGAACTAAACAAAAAGGCAAACAATAAAAACCACCAAATTTGTACTAAGAAAATAAAGTTTACAAGTCATCTAGCTCCGGATAGAACAATTAAGGACCAAGATTAGGATTAACAACAGTAACTCAGAAACAGAATCAAAAACAGGGGAAAACTCAAAAGTTAATGCAAAAACATGTGTACAAATATACCCTGGTATGGGCAACATCTTCACGGCCTATCTTGATGAGTTGAGCTACATCCTCTCTCAACTGCCTCACGATTGAATATCTCTTGTTCTTCAACAACTTGAGCCGGCACTGAACTTGCTTGATCAGCTTCTTGCTGCAAAAAAAGAGTATAACTTTTGATTTCCCAAGAAGTAATATAAAGGCTGAGAGTTCAAGCTTGAAGATGTTCAGTCACAGACCATTTAGAAGCTTTTCTCCACCCAAAGAAGATATTAAACATAGCGAAGAATTGGAAAGGGTATTGAAAGACCACAACACATGTTGTGTAGGAGGGGTGTACTGGGTTTTAGCAAGTTACTGTGAGTGGTGGTGGGAAGTTAGTGTTTAGGAGGAGTGGGTTTGAAAACGAGGGATGATAGTGGCGTTAGAATTCTAATTAAATAACTGCTCATCCTCATCACTTTCCTTGGACACTTGTCTTCCTGCTCCAAAAATTCCTTTTCAAGTGGGATAAGAAAAGGATTATTGAAATCAACTACAAATTTAAATATATAAATATTTGTTTCTGTGACTGCCTAGTGCACTAAATATTTTTGAGGGATCAAATCAATCCAAAATGTTGGCAATCATATCACTGAAGTAAGAAAATTACCCCTGTTTTATTTATGATTTAAGCACCTAATAATCCATTCTTTTGGGTCAACGAAGTATCGTAGGAGGATCTCAACTGTGAGAAGGCACCTTTAAATCATTCACTCCTAAACTAATCCTCACTCGCACCGAATCAGCCTATAAGAGATAAAGTTTAATATTCCCTCTCTAACTATTCATAGTTCGAGTGTTTTGGTGGCGATCAAAACTGTTCTTTTATTTAATTAAAATTTTAAAATACAAATGTCATTTTTAATTGGTTGCCATAGAGATATTTCATGTTTGAATAACATTCGGTGAGTATCAAAATAACACTTATATCATACCCCTGCCATTAATTGCAATTACTATAATGATTTATAAGAAGATTTATTAGTTTCTGCTATTTCAATTATAAAAAGCACCAATCGAGTTTCAGTGAGGGTGTAAAGACCTCATTTTGTTAGCATAAATTGAAAAGAAAACTGCTCCTTATAACAAAATAATGAGGATGAAAAGTAGATTCCCGATTTGGAAAACAAGAAATATATCGTGCACAAGTTATAGAGTCGATCCATGATTAAAATTAAGACGTATTTTCTGAATGTTCTTTCCTAAATCCTCTGGTAAAGGATTGAGCGAGCAACCGGCGTATACTTTACTCTTTTCACATAAAGCTCCGTCCGATTGGATTTTAATTGTTTGCTACTACACGCCAGCAATAATATATATGTACATATAAATATATTAATATTACTTGTAAAAAAACCAGTTTTGTTAATTAACTGCTTTCATAATAAATAAAATTGAACTTTATTTAAATTTGTTTCATGTAATTTTTTCCTCTAAGTTGTGCATAGTTCAAGAAAATAAAGCAAATGACTGAATTGATAATTTGACGTCAAGATTTAGTGTGTGTTTAAATGAGCTTATATTAGTAAAAAAATTCAGTAGAATTTTTTAAGAAGTGAGTTAATTATTTGACTATCATTTAAAAAGAGCTTTTTAAAAAAGCTTCATATAATAAACTGTTTGATAACATAAAAATAAAAATATTTTAATTTTAACTATATTTTATTTTGTAATAAAATTATTTATGCATATAAATATTATTTAAAATATATTAAACAATATGCAAAGTACGATATATTAATTATTATATAATTTTAAATCATATTAAACATAAATAAAAATATATCTAACTAAATCTTTTATATGGATTCTAATATAAGTAAAACTAATATCAAAATAAATATTAAAACATATAAAATCAAATAATATTATATAAACCTCAAAATAAACTTGAAGATGTGTTTGTGAGGGACTAAAATATGCTCATTACTTAATATAAAAATCTACCTTAAAATGTTTTTTAAAAACTTCAAATTTTAGTTTCTAAAAAGCTGTGTTTTAATTGCCAAAAAGTTACACCTAATAAAATATTTTTTATTTTACAATCAAATATTTATTATTTTTTAAAATTGCGAAAAAAAAAGGTACTTACTTGTCCTCTAAAAATTCAACTAAACATCACTTAATAGGCCTAATATCCACCTCAATGGGGTGGGATTGACATGTAAGTCAACTTTATGACTCGGTGGATCTCAAAGCGAAGTTCAAAGAGGGGTTGGTGACCAACTTGGTTAAAACCCGCAACCAGTTTCCTCACATATTGTCTAAGAACAAGGTCTTGTAGTCGTCCTGATGTGAACAAGGCCTTGTAGTTGTACCCCATCGTCAAACCGAAATTTTGAAATTAAAATACGCAATAAATTGAATTTATCAGGTCTCTTCAACATCAGATTGCAAATACTAACAGATAACTGAGAAATACCAACACTAGAATTAGAATAGGACGAAAGCCACAAAAATAGTTCAAAATCTTAGGAAATTACAAATCGGAAAAATACTAAATAACAAATTAACATGGTAGCATTGAATAGATTACATAAAGTTCTATATTATTATTATTTTTACTAACTAAGAAAAGGTTCAATTTGGTTCATTTTATAGTTATTTTTCACTAACTACAGAAAAGTTGAAAATGTTTCACTTATCGTTAAGCTTAATATTTACCCAAAAAACTGGAATCTCAACGCAAGATTGGATTCCCATTTTGGAAATTGCTTAACAAATAACCAACCCGAATATATTTGAAGCTCATTTTTGCAACATTAACTCTGCAATCATACGATTTGGGTAGGATCGGTTGAGGCAGTTAAACCAATCTTAGCTTTCAATTTTGTGTTATCGGTTTAGGAACTGGCTTTGACAATTGGCGCTTTGTCTGGGGAAAGCTGAAGCACGACATAGACAGCACGGCGTGCATGAAGAAACAAATTTTATATCTGCAGTCAAAGGAATAGGTAATCCAACCCAATCCTTTATTCCTATCTCTCTTTCTATTTGTCCTACTCGGAGGGGGAAAATTACAAGCCTGGGCCGGTGACCAACTGAAAGTGGGCAGACAGCCGAAGTTATGGTGGGGTCGTTATTCGAGCATGCGGTTCTAAGTTCTAACGACGAAGCGCAAGGGCACAAAAGGTCAGTCACTGACTTTCAGTTCCCTTTAATGCCCTTGCTTTACGGGGGATCAGAGTGACTTAGTGTCCAATCAGTGAAGTTATGGTGCGGTCGTTGTTCGAGCATGGCGTTCTAATGACGAAGCGCACGGGCACAAAAGGTTAAATCAGCGACTTTCAGTTCACTTTAATGCCCTTGCTTTATGGGATTTGACAGAGTTGACGTCCAATCATACTTTCACAATCACTATTATCTGTCATAATTCAAACAGAGACAGAATGCCGTATTTGACATCAGATTTAGTTTTAATATGACCATGTATCCATAATGATAATAACAATTTTATTACTGTTTAAGATCATTTTTAAAATAATAATAATAATAATAATAATTTAAAATAATAATAATTTATTTTAAATATTAAAAATAGTATTATGAGATTTTTTAAAATTAGTTTAAAATTTTCTTAATTTATCCAACTTAAAATTTGAATTTTTCATATTAAAATCATTTCATTTTTTATGAAACAAATTGTTTTTGTATAATTGTTGTTAAATACACTGTGTTTCTCGCTCTTCCTAGTTCTTCTCCTCTTTTGAGCTTTAACTATTAGGCCTTGTTTGGTAAAGAGCTGATAAGCTCTTTTTTAACTGATTGACTCATTTTAACTTATTGACTTTATAAAAAAGCTCATTAGGTTGTTTGATAAAGAGTTAGTTGGGTTGACTGATTCAACCCAACCAGCTGATTTTAAACAAGTTTCTCTATAGGAACATTTCATCCCAAGCAGCTAATAATTTTTGTTTAATGTCCATTTTGCCCTCGCTATATTTTACTCTCTCATATCTCATTCGTCATTTTTTTCTAGACTCTTCTTCCTTCTCTTTCCTTGCTCTCATTTTCTTTCACCGTCTCATCCTCACGCTATCTTGTTTTCCTTGCTTTATTCGTTCACTCTCACGCATCAACGAAGGAGAGTAGACCAAATGGAGAGAAGCTTTGAAGTCGATTTCAGTGCCATTGAGGACTTTAGTCCTGAAGTGTAAAAGGAAGAAAATGGCAACTGTAGATGAAAGTTTATCTGCTAAGAGGTGGCCTCCACTTAAAGCTAACCCCAGTGTCATGAATCAGGTCGGTAACTCATCCATGGTTTTCTTCTTATTATGTTTGTTCATTGAGATTTAGTGTTTTTCCACATATTGGACATCTAGGGTTTTCCAAATAACACATCTTCTGTTGATTATTATTGTTTTACTTTACTGAAGTTTCTTCTCTAGATTATCTAATTTTCTCATTCCCTCTGAAATATTATTGCTTACTAGATTCATGGTTTAGCCAAGTATTGTTTCGATATTGTGAGTTTCTTATTTTGGATTTCAGATCACAGTGAAATGCAAAAGGGAACTGAGGAGATACTCTTTAAAAAAGTGAAATCCTGGAAAGTATAATGTTCTAGCTTTGAGCCTCATCTTTAAATTTTGGATTGAATGATTTCTTGATATCTTTCACTGCACTACTTGCTAGGAGAGGATAACTTAAGTTTTTTTTACCCCAATGTGTAAGGATTTACCTATGATCTTTATATGTTTGCAAAACACTTTCTAAAGATCCTTCTTGTTGACTATCAAGAACTCAAGACTTTAGATATGTATGTTATGAAATATCTACGTTGAAACAGTTCTTTGCAGGACATATCACAGTGTGAACTTTGATTGAGCTAGATGGTTTTCTGTTATGAATGATTGTACAGTTATTCACATGATTTAATTACTAGTTTGAAAATTTAATAAGTTTCTTTCTTAATCACTTTGCAAAAAAAATAATGCTAGGATTGTCACTGTGTTTAAACATTATTCTTCAGTAATACTGTCTACTTTTGCTTCTAGTGACAATTCACATTGATCTAACTTCAAAAATATATTGTTATACTCTTATGTGATTTAATTATGCATTGGATTGACATCATGATGTCTTTTCTGGTATGACTCGGGCTATTTGCATATCGAGTTAGTCATAGAGCTACTGTGTGTGATATAATTGACACTTAGTGAGTGAGGTTTCTGGTTTTTGCATATGATTGTGTTTGTGGAATGTATTCATTGATGCCCTATCATTGCAGGTAAAACAGATCCATATGTTGTGCTAAGGTTGTGTTGGACCCCGATTTTTGAGTAAAATTTAGAAATACGAAGTGAAAGTAAATGAGTGGTTTTATATATGTATTGTGACATAAAAGTAATTATGCTTTGAGGAAATTCATAAGAAAAGAATGGTTTTGATTTTGATACCTTCGAGTTTTGGGTAGAATTGTATGATTTATGAAATTAAAGTGGATGAGTTGATTGAAATGAAGTTAAATAGCAAGAATTAAAAAGAAAAAGTGTGACAATTTGACGAAGTTAGAAAGTTTGACTTTTTGACCATTGAAAGTTGACTTTTGATTTAGTCAAAATTTGAGAAAATGTTCTACATGAAACTTGTAGGTTATGTTGAGAGTTTTCTGTAGCCATAAAGTTTGTAATTTTTTGATATCGGAAGTGAAAGTTATGATCAGTCAAAGTTTAGGTGTGTTATCAGTTGACTTATGTTATGGCTAAACATTTGACTGAGAAATTGACCTAGTTAGTGGTTGAATTTGCTATTGAGTTCTTCATGAAAGATTTAGATAATTTTTTTTATCTTTATTTTGATATAAAGTATGGAATTTTTCGATCAAGGAATAATAAGTTATGATTTTTACAAGTTTCTGTTATGATTTTAGCATGATTATTCGAGGACAGCGCATTTGACTGAAAAATTGACTTCCTTAGAGGTCAAATTGATTTTTATGTCCTTCATGAAAGTTGTAGGTGACTTTCTGATATTCGCAGCGATATAAAATATGAGGTGTTCGGAATTTAGAGTTGTAAGATATAAATTTTCAAAGTTAAATATTGTTTAGGTTTACATTAAATTGTGGCAGTACATTTGATTGACTTTTTGACCTCTTTAGAGACAAATTTGATTTTTTTAATTCTTCATAGAAGTTGTAGAACTTCCTTCAATCTTTCCATAGAGACCAAATTTGTCACATTTAGAGTTCAGGATCAAGAGTTATTAATGTTGGAAGTTTCAGATTTAATTAGGTTAAAAAATCGATTTATTTCGCTTTCGCCTCGCGCATGGTAAGGGCTCATTGGATCGAGCCACTTGCCTCTGAAGCGCTCACGAGGGCGAGCGTAGGCTCGCCCAGTGCAACGTCGTTCCTTCGTTCTTGTCGCGACGTCGTTTCTTGTTTCGCTTCCTCAGTGCGCGCGCATTTTTGCTTCATAAGGCGCCATTTTCAGACCCCCTTCATGCGACGCCGTTTTTATTTCCTCGTTGCTTTCTCCTCCAATCCGACCTTTGTTCACTATTTTGCTTATATCTTTTCCGTTTGACATCCGATTGACTTGATTCTTGAAGCGTTGGATTCCTAAAACAATTCTCTACATCCTCACGGGAGATTTGTAATTTTATGAGATTAAATTAGGTGATTAATTTAATCAAAGCGAGTTGACTAATTTTCTGAACATGGTTTAGTATTTTACGAAATTCGGGATCTGTGGTGATCCGATTGAGATGATTCTTGAGGCAAAATAAAATTAAGACATGGGACTACAAATCATATGAGAAAGTAAATTTCAATTTAGCCCCTAAGACTTTCAATTTCTGAATTGAAGTTCGGATTAGTGTGCAGTTATGGATTAAGAACATTTGAAAGTATATTGAGCATAACTTTTTCTCTGGTAATCGAAATGAAGCGATTCTTAATTTGAATTAAATTAGAGACATAGAGCTACAATTGTTATGAAGACATATAATGTCAATTTTGAGATTAAGAATGTCAATTTTTGGAATGAAATAACGTGTTGGAAAAATATGTTAGCATAAGACATGTCCGAAATGTTTTGAGCATAACTTTTGATGTAGTACTCCAAATTGGATGATTCTTGTGACATTATAAAATTAAGACATAGAGGAACATTTCTCTAGAAGGAAGTTTTGACAAATTCTTTCAAATTTATAGTGCGAATCAGATCCGTATGTAAGTATGACTTAAAGTAAATGTAGGGGCATTTTGGGAAGTCCCCCTTAAAGAGAGGGACAAAAGGCTCATTGACCCTCAATTTTAAATGGCATGGCAGAGTGATAACTATGGGCTGTCGTTTATAGTAAATAAAACATGATGAATTGAGAGGAAAAAAAGAAACTAAGAAGAGAGGAAAGGAGAGAGTCGGTGATGGCGATGGAGAAGAGAAAAAGTAAGTTTGTTTTTTATTTTTATGAGCCTTAGAGCAAGATTTTGATATTGTTCTAAGAGAGAAAAAGATGGAGGAGCACAAGAGCTTCCTTTCAAGTCAAGAAAAGTCAGATTTCAGTAAAAAATAAGGTAAGGTCAAAAACTTGATGTGTAATTTTTGATAAGTTCTTGGTTTAGAAACATGTAATAGGATATGGGTTTGTTAATTCCATGATTTATTTTGGGAGATTTGATGATAAATTGATTTAATTTTGGATTTATGTGAGTTAGGGATTATTCCTAATTTGTGATTTGGGGATTTTGTGAATTATTGGTTTAGAATTATAGATAATAGTATGGGTTTGTGGAATATGATATCAATTTTGAAAATTATGATTTTTATGATATTGAATTTGAGTGAATCGGTTTAGGTTAATTTTGGAATTTGGAGATTTTCAAAATTGATGCTTTAGATAGCTCGATTATATGTGGAATAAGTATTTTCTAAGTTCAATTTTAAGGATTAAGTGATTTATGATGTTGAATTCGGTTAAATTAGTTTAGGACAATTTCAATTGGAAGAAAGAAAGAAGAATTGATCAAATTGGAGCTTGGAACAAGTTTCTGGCATGGAATTGAGGTGGGTATCATATTTATGTTTTGATTTGTAAGCCATATATGACTTTTCGAAAATTCAAGAAAGTGAAAGAAAAGATTTTCGTATTTTATTCGTTTTCGAATGATTTTTTTAAAATTATTACAAGCTTAAATTCATTGTTTTAAATGATTTGATAAATCGATAGAAACTTCTAAAAATTCATATGTTATGAGTGCATTGATAAATTATGCAAATTGTTGAATGGAATTGCTTGACTTGATTGATTGAATTGCATGAATTATGTGGAACTGCGAATGTATTTAGTAGGACACGCATGAAAATCAAGTTTTCGATTTATGCCTTTGGGCAATCCGAAAGTTTCAGTTTTGAATTATGTGTTAAGTGGGTTTGGTTAGGTCCCTTTTGTGAGTCAGTGCACTGTCTCTATTTGTTTATAGCCTTCTCCCACCGTCCATGAAGTGGCTTAGGAGTTCAATTTGGACTCCTTCCATTCACTTTACCGCATGTAACCGCTATGCAGGAATGTACAGTATGTTCTGTTAGGGCCGACCCAAATCGTTTGATGTGTTTTATGTGTTTGATTTATGATTTTATGTGTTTTGTGATTTGATGTGATTGCATTCATGTTTATAAAAAATTTGAGAATGTTGAGAAATGAGAAAAAGAGTTTTCAACCATGAAATTCTTTGGAAAATTGAAAGGTTTGAAGAAAATGCTTGAAAAGTTGCAAAGTTTGAAAAAGATGAGCCTTTTGACAAAAAGTTTATGAAAAATGATTTCAGCTTATTTTTCAATTTATAAATGTGTTATCCACTAAGCCGTCGAGCTCACCCCCCTTTCATCCCAATCTTCAGGTATTCGAGCAGGAGATCGGATGAAAGAACGTCAATTTTGATTTTGCATCGTTTGTATTTTTGTGTGGATTGAGATTCGGAAATTAATATGGTTTATGGCTTGAATTGCCGTTTATGTATATTAAGCATTTATTTCGGGATGTATACGAAGTTTAGAATTGTGTATTAAATTAAATTATGGTTATGGATTGTGTAGTATGGTTCTGAAAGTAATTTGAGACAAGATATCAATATTTAAGTGCTTAGCAATAGGTTTGCGTTTGTTTATGCTGAGATCCCGGACGGAGGGTCCGGTGGATTCTGATTGATTGTATGATTGAGCTGGTAATTATAGAAGTGTGATTTCGATATTTTGCAAGTTTTGGTTAGAATAAATGCAGCCGTTATGCTGCCGAATTTTCGATAAAATTTGGGATAAAAATGTAATTTGGGGACTTGTATGGATTTATACGAATATGATCAAGTATTGAGTTTTGTATGAGTATCCAAGCATATGATTAAGTATTAAAATTTGTATATGGATGATTTTGTATGTGATGGAATAAGGTGAATAAGAATGAAAAAGAAAAGAAAAGAAAAAGAAAAAAAAATTATACCGAATTTTCGTATTGGATTAGTTTTAGGTTTCCAACGCGATTGTGTTTCTCTGTTCTTTGTTCTCAGATGTCGGATCGCTTTGTTAAGTTTTTGTTCTGTTTTCGATTCTGTATTCGATTCGCTTCGTTACTTTTGCTTTCCGTTTTGCTCCGCTTTGTTTTGCGATGTATAATTCCGTTTTTCTATGTTCGCTTCGTAATCCGATTTGTTCGCTCCGCTTTTGTTCGTTCCGTCTCTTTGTTTTCGTTTTCGTCTTTCGCTTTTTTTTTCGGTTGGGATCCGGTGTCCGGATCGGGTCCCAACAGGTTGGGTGATCGAACTATACGCAGTAAAAAGAACAACCAGACCACTGTCATTATGCCTCCTGGTGAGCCCATTTGGAATAAGGTAAATCAAAAGCATAGTCCAATGATGCATTTATGAACATAAGTTGGATGAGTTTCTCTTTTAACTACATTTAATTACTTTTTTTCAGGATTTTCATATGCTTGTTGTCAATCCTAGGAGACAAAAATTGTTAATCCAAGTAAATGACTCTCTTAGATTTGTTGATTTGACCATTGGCATAGGTGAGGTAATTTATTTTATTCTGGAGTAAGCTATTTATATTGTTAAAGATTTGGCATAGACAAGCACTAAATTGATTATAACTTAGTCAAAAAGTTTGCATCTTTTAACTTATTATATGTTGGGCCCTATAGATATGGGGAAAATGGTTGGCCTATGCGGGCTTCTAGTTGTGTGCCTTGGTTTGGTTGTTTGGCATTCCTAGTGTATATAATACCTCTAATTTTTGTTATGTATTCTATCATGTACATCATTTTCCTATAGCTATGCATTTCTCCAGATCTTTTGTTTGTGATGCATTCTAATCCAATTTTCCAAATCAAATTTTCTTTCATTTAAAATCCTTTAGTATGATAATATAGTGTAATGTTTTTCTTCTTTTTCTTTACTCTTCAACATAATTTAGATGGTGTGAACTACTTTCACGTGAAGGTTGTGGGATTGTTATTTGTGGAAACTACAGGACTTAATGTCTCAACTTCTCTTGTCTTGGAACTTTGGGCAAGAAGTTTGAAAAAGGTAACTTCAGTGTACTAACTTTATCTTACTTCATTTTATATTGAATCACATTCATAATTTATAATTGCTATACCTTTGGCACTCTTAATTCTTTCTTTGATCTCTCTCTACCCTTAGTTTGTACATGCTCTGTACCTGCAAGAGTTTTAACTTCAAGAACAATGTCATTCCATAGTTGGCAACTAGTTGAAATTAAAAGAAAAAATAACAATTTTAAATCATGTTTCCACTTTGTTTTAGCAATCCTATTAAAGTTTGCAATTGTTGATATGAAACTTGTTAATTTTGATGCCCATTTTCTACTGTTGGAGATACATGAGACCTTTGGAAATGTTGGTATGTACTTGTCTAAGCTTTTGAACATGTAATACAGTTGCATGTTTGCATGGTTTATCATATTCTTAATATTATTTGTTCTTTTAACTTCTTTGACTTATCCTCTTCTTAATGTTATTTTTAAACTTCTAATTAACCTGATTTTGAGTGCACAAGTCCTACTATACATACTCTTATGGCTTTGCAATAATATGGTTTAACGACTTTTAAGGATTTTTGTTAAAGATAATCTTGATGCTTTCAAGTTGTAAGATTAAGTTCCATTCCCCAAAATATAAGGGATCAATTATATGAAGGCTTGTCCAAGTTACTTGCACAGACTGGAAGACAGATGCCTTAGCTAGAAGCAGCAGTCTTTATGAGAGGCCCATCATGCCTCGTCGTACTAAGGTAGCTATCTATGTTTCTGATTGATTTTTCTAGCTATCTGTGCTACTAATTGATGGTTCTAGATATAATTGATTTAATGGAACATCAATGCCTGCAACATGAGATTTAATGAATGCAATATGAGATTTAATGAATAAAATTTGAGATAGATTTAGTTTCATTAAATAAAGTCTGATAGTAGTTGGGATTTATATGGATTTGCTGCAATAAAACTGTGTGAATCGAAGGTTATTGTAGCAGTTAGTAGAAAGTAGATACTTTTTGTATTTATTACATTTAACTTTATTTATAACTTCATTGAATACTCTCAGCTACTCCACTGCCTGTTACTGCCTTTTAAAATGGAAAAGCTAACTTACATTACTTGATCAATGACTCTGATTCTTAATCAATTCTTTGTGGGTTCACTTAGATCTTGCTAATGTTGTCTTTCTTTGTTTTCGTTTGTAAGTTTTGTTTTTTGTATGTTCTGATCATGCCTCATTTGATTGAAAGAAGGATTGTTTCTATTTTTTGATCAAATCTTGTGTTTTTGGGTTTTTTATCGGGTTTGTGTAGGTACTGCCTGTTACTTAGCTTTTTTATAATTACTGAGATCGATTAAGGTTTGGTTTACTTTATTGCTTCTCATTAATCAAGAAAAAAGGTTTTTTTTGTGTTAATCTGGGATGTATTGAGTGTTAACTTACGTTTTCATTCATTATGTCCAAGATTCAAGGATTGTTTCTTAAACTTGTTGTTGTTTTGGTGTTAGTGCTTGGATACTTATGGTAACATCATATTGAAGGTATATAGACCTATTTGCATTGAAGCCATCAATTCTGACTATATTTAACTTGTATAGTCCTAAGAGATTGACGAGCTTAAGTTTGTTTATGTATACATGGATGAATTGCTGAGGCTGAATTGCTATTTAATTAGAGGCATTAATACTAACCTTTTCTTTTAACAAAGCATCAATTTGAAAGTTTGGTGGCTCAAGATATACAGTTGGCGAGTGGTCATTTTTGGTTCCCCTGGGGTGGAATGGTAAGGATTAGATGTTGGGCCCGGGTCCCGGATCCCTATTCCCGAGGCGGCTCCTCAGGCTGCGCCAGCGACGAGCGCCTCAAAACGTCGAACCCGATCCTAACATCCATACATAAGGTCGATTCACACAACATACATACACATATTCCACACATGCATTCCATCTATGATTTAAACACCCCATAAACCAAGGGGCTTCATACCATTACAATCCAAAGGAAATTCAGCAACTATTCTCAAATATAACATAATACAAAATAAAAATTCAAATCCAAAATACATGAGTATGCTCCATGATGATATGCTGGCGGGCTAACCAAAATACTAACTTAATACAAAGCTCCTAACTAGCTTGAAGTTTTCGATGCCTTGCAAGATCAGCGATCGCCTCGTTCTGCACCTGAGGAGGGGAGAGTAATGGGGCGAGCTGCGATGTAACACCCCAACCCCCGCAAGACCCGAACCCGATATCGTTGGTGATATCCGAGTCCGTGCCCCGTGAGAGTGGCGTACTACATCAGTCGATTTAAAACTCAGTATACACTTTTTTTTTTCCATTGCTTTCACGTTAACACGGAAAACACCGTAAGTAATTAAAACCCGTGTTCACAATAAACCAGTTTCAGTTATTGCAGTCATCCAGTAATAATTTACAATCAATCAATGCAGTAAAACATCAAAACCACAATGGGCTCAGTAAAAATACAAAGCCTTGTTATACAGTGATTGCGGAACACAATTTACTAAGACACTAATGCAGACGCGAACTAATCCCACCCTCTATTCTTTGCGTGCCTACAGTAGACATACTCCCGTGTCAACCGGGATATTCTTCAGGACCTGAAAAATAGATGCAAATTTTGGGTGAGTTTTGCGAACTCAGTGAGAAACCATCATCGATGGTTCACTCAAATCATGCATTACGCCTATGGCGTACAACACAGTCCAGTAATAATCAATTACCAGTAAGCAGTCAATAACAATGTCCAGTAACAGAAAACCATTCACAGTAATTCATGTCATTACAAAAGCAGTACATGTCACAGAACAGTCATTTATGCGAATGCAATGCATATGTGACTCTTTCCAGTTATTCAGTATTGTGTCCAAGTGCTCAGTCAGTGTTCAGTGGGGACGCGTCAGGGATTTCTCCCCTCGGGCTCGAGGCCCGGTCAGTACAGTATGAGAGCTCGAAGCTCTTATCAGTCAAAATAGCAACTTGGAGCACGTCCATTATCTGATCATGCAATTATGCATGCGATGCAAGATTCGATGAATGTACAGTGTTTGGCTATAAAGCCCAGTGTAGCAGTAAGTCAATGATATGACTATAAAGCCCAGTATAGCAGTGTTCAGTATGATGGCTATAAAGTCCAAATATATCGATGTCGGTGTCATTCATGCGGTAAAATCATACATTACAATCCCATACATGCCAAGAGTCATAAAGTGATCATTCAATTCATCTTTGCACGTAATTCACGTTGAGCATGTAAACAACCGAAATTTGAGAAACCAACTAGGTTACTCACCTATTACTTCGAGCTAATGCCGGAAGTCTCGTGACGTCGGTCAATCGACGCTCCAATTGAGCCTCTATATGAATCGAAAAAATACGAGTCACTAAATATGAAATTTGTGCTCATGTTGATGAGATATGCATGTTCATGAATTCCCGGCCTTAATTCCCCTTTTTTTTCCATTCTAAAAATTTCATCAAAAATTTAGAAACCTATTGGCGCTGACGGTGAGCAATTCGGACCTCTATAGGTCCCCAATTAAATAAAACAGTGATTCACCGTTCCGTTACCCGGGGCTACGTCAAATTCCCGTCTAAAAATTCCCATTTTCTCATAAAATGCAATTAAATATTCAACGAATCCGATGCCTCTGGGATCAGGTCAATCAGACATTGGACGGAAAAGTTATTGACAAAAGAAACCAAAAGTCAAATTAAACAATTAATATCTAACCCTTATTCCCTTCTTTAGTTTCTTGATTTCAAGCCAACTTTCAACACCAATAACTCATTGCACACAATTCAGAAAATTACCAACTATATCTCATTGGAAAGATCACGAAACCCTCTACAATACTCAAGAAGACCATAAAAATCAATTCCAACCCTAAGGGTGTCAAATATCCCATCAAACCTTCTGCCTACTCAATTCCCATTAACACAGGGCAGTACATTGGAAATTTCATAATTCACTGATTCTTCAGAAATAAATTACCACAAAAATATGGTCAATAAGTTCACAATGCCCTCTACAACTTTCATGAACAACCCAAAATCAAATTCCATAACTAACTAGGTCAAACAATTCAACAAAGAATCAGTCTACTGAAATCAATCAATCTGGGCAGTAATTTTCCAAACAGCATATCTCTTAGCACAAATGTCACCAAATTCACTACCTTATGTTCCTGAAAAGATAAGATCTCAAACTTCAAGTTTCATGAAGAACTCACACTCCAATTCGATTTCTAACAATTTCAAAACTATTACGCAAGTTAATGCCATGATCAGCCATTCACATCCTAATGCAGGATCAGTTTTTGTAAAATCATGACTCCCAATTCTGACTTCTAAAAATTACACACCATATATCATTTTCAAGGTAATCTCTTCCTCTACAACTTTTTAGAAGCTCACTCACACCAATTCAGTCCACATAAAATGTTAAAATTGCCTCCAATCAGTAAACTCACAAAATCACACTTAAGCTAGGTTTCATCCAAAATGCTCAAAACCAGTCATTAGTAATCAATTCATATCTCCCAATATACAATTCTAAAAATAGCAATATCAGTAGAAATGGAAAGATAATTCAATATACTACAACTTCCATGAAGACCATTTTCCCTAATTCCATCTCAATTAATTCATAAAAATCAACAAAACTCAGATGTCATGGTTACGGTTACTGTTCACAGGCAATGGAACAGTAACTTTCCATGCAAAAATTCACCCTTCTATCATTGAAATTCAACAACACCTATTTCACACTAAATTGAAGCCAACATCCCAAAGTTTCAGTGGCCACTAACCTTACCTCATTTGCATTTCTACACAATAATTTATGAATAAAACAGTAACATCAATTACAAATCTAATTTTCCAGATTTAAGGTTAATCTTAGTTCAATCACTTCCAACTTTTTTTTCACATCACTAGACATCAAAATAAATACAAATTAAATATTACTACAGTCATACATATACTAGGGCTAATACTGAAAAATTGGCAGCATTAAATTCCTCAATTCATATACCCAAATAATCATCCATATTCCATTTAAAATCAAACCATATCATACTACTTTCAATTCAACCATCACCTAGCCTTACACCCATTACTTTAAACCATATTAGTAATCACTTTAATGCTTACATGAACCTAATAGATGCTCTAAACCCTTTTATTAATCACTCCTTACTATCATGACATCTAATTCCATGTGCAAACATCATTTAAACATCAAACCTTAAATGAATACTTACCAAATTAAAACCTCCTTCAAACCTTCAACAACCACTTTCTAACTTCTACACCAAAGTATCATCCTCCTTCCCTTCTCAAGTATACACAAAGCTCATCTTCTAGCTTTGATGGGAGTAAGAGATAGTAGCTTAAAGTTATGGAGTAAAATGAGAGAGGAGGAAATTTTCAAGGGTTTGTAAGGAAGAGTGTGTTTTCGGATGAACCATGATGAAAGCTTAAAAAAAATTCATCTTCCTTTCCTTTTAAAACCTATCCACGTTCCAGAACATTGAAGGAAGCATTTAATGATGCTTCTAAATGGCATGATACCATTGGTTTCTTTTTGTTTGAAAAGTCAAAATATTACTTATTTAATCCAATCAAAATTTTACTCCAATTCACTCCAATGACCCTACTTTCAGTCCCAAAATAATATACCCCATATTATCGTGCCATTGGGTAGCGATTTTGCTACAAAATCGAATTTGTTCGCTTAATTGACGATTTTATCCGGTTCGGGAATTTCCGAATTTTCCCGAATCATTTTTCTCGAAATTATTGAAATTCTCTAAAATTGTAAAACATGTAACATTGCACTCCAAATATTTTTCAATCACAAAATTACCTTTTCTACCCCAAAACATGTTTAGGCTGATTCGACGATTTTGCGGTCCGGAAATTTTCTCCGAAAATTCCAGAAAATTCCAGAAAATCCTTAAAATCTAAAACGCTAATAACGGCGCTCGAATAATTTTCCAAACCCATTAACTACGTTAATCCCAATAAAATTGCTTTAGGCCCAATTAAGGAATTATCATGAATGCATATACGAAATTCCATGTACACAATTGATACTGTGTATCAATCCTATTATGCATGAACAGTACTAATTATTCCCTATCAATCCCATCCTACGACAAATTTCCTATTTTACCCTTCCAGGAGGGGGTGGGATGTTACATGCGAAGCTCAGTAGTATATACATTTATAGCCATTGGCAATGAGCCACACAATCAAGCAATATGTATATATATATATATATAGCAAGTCATCAATCTATCACTTTGCAATCATCACAAAATATGTCATATGAGTGTACAATATAACACCTTAACATGTGTCATGCTCAACAAATCAATCATGTATGCACAAACAATTGGCTCGAGAGTTTCGTAAAACGATCCGGATAAACCGAAGTTTATACCGTAAATTATCTGAGTCCGATTTCTCAAGGATCTCGTTGCCTCAAGCGGGCAGGCGGGAGAAGGCTTTATGTCGACGTGCACGTGACTCCATCCGTTACTCTCTCACCCAAACAAAACACATAACCATTCATTTCATGCTCAAAGCACTTATCAAAGCTTTCATAAGTTTCAGTCTTTTCGTTCTTACAAAATGCCATAAGGCCTATCAAAGTCATGCATAATCATAATCACGATGAATGTTCAATATTTCTCATATAATTCCACACAAGCAGTATCACACACATGCAAGCAAGCAAGCATACACAAGACAATTTGCCCATACACACAATAACCATAAATGTATTACCCACCTAATATCGCTTGAGTATCAGACTCACTGCTGTCCTTCCTCTTGCGATTGGGTCAAGTCGGCTTAGTTTCCTATAATAAACTAAGTTTTCATTCAATCAATATTCAAAGAAAATACTCAAAAGCTTGAAAATCCAAAAGGAAAAGCACTAAAAGTCTACATCCGACTTCCATCTAAATTTCCAAACCCTTAAAGGCTAATTCCAAACTTCCCTTCTTCATAAACTTGTAGCCCTTTATTTCTAGTTCACAACGAATCTGAAATCACCTCAATTGGACATCTGCAACTCAAGATATGTCCAAAATATCTCTCTCCGAAAAACTGGAGGTTCGCCGCGGCGAAGGTACGCTCGTTATTTTGTCATTATAGACTCTCTTAAATTGTCATTTTGGAAACCTAGGTTAACATTTCTGGAGGCCTTAGAGCTATACATAATATTGCTAAAGTATTTAGCTATCATTAAAATACCTATTATTGTTTTGTTAATACTTTCAAGATCATTCCATAAGGCATTTATTTGAAAAGCAAGATTAGATCCACAAAGTTGCTATTTTTTTTTAAAGAAAAGTGATCTTCATATGCATGAGTTGATCAGTTGTCTATTGGTGTATGAGTACTCAACCTCTTCCCTTCTAAGCCCCTTGAAGGTATGTTAGTGGCATTCACTGGGAAAGCCATGAAGTACAACGTCTCACTCGCAAACTGTATGATACAATTAGTTCGGGTCTTTTGAGGTTTAGTAGTAGGTTAGACATCAACCTCTCTAACTTTTGTCAGCTCCTAGATTTCAACATCCCCAACTCCTTTTAGCTCCTAATAATCTCACTTTTTGAATATTGTCCTTGTAGGTTTCCAAATTTGTTGCCAAAAGCAGAAGCAAGTTTCTAGTTATATGAGAGTTTCACTCGCCCAGTTTGAAACAAAGGTCAATACTCAATTTAGATATCAATAAATTTAATGCTTGTACAACCAAATCATAACTAAAGAGTGTCAGATCCTCTAGTCCATTTTGTGTGTATCTATTATGTGGCATTGCATTCGATTCATCCATATACGTGGGATTCACATAAATGGATGGCTCAGATGTAATGGTACAAAACAGGTACACAAAAAAGGGACCAGATAACTAAAGCGCATATAATTTTATCTCAAAAAATTTTGTTTATTAGATATATCAAAAATTAAAGTGATTTAAACCGATCTTCATCATGTAAGTCATTATCATTTATTATAATATCAATAACTTCTTCAAATAAAGAGGACATAATTTTATCAAAAGCATTTATCGAATTTAAATCTAATCCATTTTTTTTTTCTCAAAAGTAAGTACTCATGTAAAAAATATGCAGAACAAATTTGTACTTGCAATCTTAAAGGGTCCAATACATGTTTGTACCTATTTCCTCGATGGTTTCACCATTACTCCACCAGGTTATTGTTGAGTCTTTAACGAGCATCCCAGCCCCAACCTCAAGAGATAACTAACCTTGAAGACTCCTTTAGTAAAGTTCACCACAACATAACTTTGTTTAATATCTTCCTGTTTAAATCAAAGCGAGTAGGAAGAAGAGTAAAGGATTTCAAGATAGAAAAGCTGTTTTTATTAAAAAAGGCTTTTTATTTCATAGTAGAAAGAAAATATTACAAGAGAGAAGGAAAGATTCTAGAGAGCTTGTTTCCTTATATACAAAGCAAACTTGTTTATGCTAAAAGTTTACACTTGATTTCAAATCAAAATTCAAAGTTTACATTATATCTTCTCCGACATCCATTCTTAATTGAGTTTTATTGGAAGAGGAGATTTCTTATTAGATTTTAATTATCAGGCCACAAAGGCATTTTACTTTTAAGAATTTGAGGTACAATATGCAATTAATTTTCTTTTTTCATTTTTTATACATTAATAACATATATATAAATAGATTATAAGTTATCGAATTTATTTCTTTTATTTTCAGAAACATTTTTACTGGAATTCTATTATCGACGGGATAATACATAATGTATAGGAGTTGTGAGCTCATACACATTATCGTGACTTTATTAATTTGATACATAATACTGGTGTACGATCCTCTTTTATTTCTGAGCCCACATGGAGTCGTTGGCAGGAGTACTAGACATCACCTGAGGCAATGATCATATCGGGCTGTAACTCTACTAATAGACGTGGTAGGTCAGGGGCAGACAATCTTCCCGTTTATACGGGAGGAACAATTACTCACCGCGAGCATACTGAGAGACTTGTAAGTATATGAATATTACACTTATATTCTCAAATTTTACTTTGTTATATTTCAATTTAAATTGACGTGTGAATGTTGTGATGAAAATATGTGTAGTATGCATAATGATCATGACTATGTCGAGTAATTTGTTGGTGTCATATATAGTTGTGTTGAGTATTTTGCTTTCTTGAATATGGGATAATATCATAAAAGCATAAGAGACTCTGCCGAAATTTTTATAAATTCTAGTTTAACTTATAACATTTTATTGTTATGCAGGAAAAATTTATGGGCGTTAGGCCTACACCACATCAGTTGTTTTTGCATACTCGCATGAAGAAACATGACGGTGCGACATTTGTCAACAGCCGATATCAAGAACTAAATGTCTGTAAAATTCTTAGTTTAATATTCAATCTTAATAATTATCACTTACTAATTATAATATAAGCACTGTCTCTTAATAATACCAAATACAACAAAAAATTGGGCAATAATCGCAGGAAGAACAAGCTGTTGATGAGACCCAGGCATATTTTGATGCCATGGGTGGTAGGGATAGTCGTGGAAGGATCTTTGGCTAAGCTCATATGCCAACACGTTTCATTCGTAGTCCTCTATATCCACTACAACAGTATCTAGTTTACAACCGACAACGCAACATATCAATCAACTTGAGACTACAATTCAGATTTTGATGGACATAACAAGTAAGCTCCAAATTGACATGGAGCAAATGAAGCGAGGGATAGAGACTCACATCACCCACGCTCACCAAGAAAATAAGATTGTTGTTGTCATTAATTTGGTATTAATTTATGTACTATTTAATGTTTTAATTCCATGGGTTGAAAAATCCAAAATTTATGTAAGGATAATTTATAATTGTTGATATTGAAATCAAATTTCACGTCGAGATTTTCAAAACAATTACCATTCAACAAGACATTTATAGAGAGTTAAAAGTGACCTCAGCAAGCATACAACTTAGACTTTTGGATTAAACAATCACGGTTACATTTGAAGAAAGACAATAATTAATGACATAAAGGTCCCATTGCTAATTTAGTTTACAATTACCAACGGTTTGTTGTTACCGTCGGCATTTGAGTTGTCTCAAGTTATCGACGGATTATGGAAACCGTCGGTAAGGATCCATCGGTATATTACTATCAAATACAGCCGTCGGTAACATCTGCTGAAGGAACTCCTCGTATTGTCGGTAAAATATACCAACCGTGTCCGTGACGACGGAATGTTTAAATAACAATCTCTGACTCCTTGAATCCATTTAGGCAGTGAAGAAATCTCAGGAAACTTTGAATTGGTTAAATAAATTGCATTTATGACATTAAAATCATACCAATCGCGGATTTCTTGAGGATGAGCTCCTACAAAACTTCAATCTAGGATATATCGTAGAAAAGTCAACATAACAAAAATCATTATTTTGTAGAGAGTATAAGTCTCTCATAATCTCATAATATGCTTGAACAGCAGGATGATTTCTGGAATAACTCTCCATCATAATATTTCTTGGTATCTGAGATTTTCGAGAAGTAGCTGGTTGTAAAGAAATATTATCTAGAGTAAAATCCTTTGGCTAAGATATCTGTTGAGATATAGGAGAAGATATAATAGACTCGAATTTCTCAGTTATCTGAACTTTGTTGAGCAATCTATAAAGTTTTTGCTCAACATAATTAAAAGGATTTATCTTGGCTTGCCATATAGGACAGAAAGAGAGAAGCAGTTCATCTATCTTATGATATATTGAGAAAATTTAGCAATATCTAATAGACTTTTTATCTGTGCTTGACATGTATCTATATCTTCAAACATTTGATTTAATATGCCAAATATCTTTCCTTAGGGCTAACCATCCCTGATTACAAAATATGCAAGAACATTATTGTTAAATTTAATTATTTTAATATTAAAGGAATAATCAGGTAATAGTGCTTGCCATCTTGTATATCTTTTTATTCAAGCTTAAAGGGAAGATTATTTTGAATGAATGCTTTCACATAAGTATTATTAGTTCGTAATTAAAATCTTTTGGTAATAAAAATAATAAAAATTTTGACAGCTTTTGACTACTACCAATAACTCGTTTTCATTTATATGATATCTATACTGAGTATCTTTAAAAGTCCAAGTATACTTGCAAAGAAAGCAAAGATATGGCAGATTGAAATAGAATTTCCTAGAATGGAAATAGATGGTAAAGGAGTTAAACTTCAACCATATATTCATGAAAAAATTTCTCAATTTCCATATATATTACAAGATAAAAGCCTAGTTCAAAGTTTTTTAGGTGTGATGAATTATAAGTGATACAAGTAATTCCCCTCGAAATCAGCATTTCCTTTTTATCCTTCTAATGTTACAAATTCAGTGCAAGCCACTACTCAACAGTACCTGAAATGAGGTCTATAAATTTCTGTAACAGCAGTGTCACCACTTACGTGCTTAGGACTATCATCGGTTCATGTTGAAGAGGACTTAGAGAGGACTGTTCTAAGTATTGTCTGGCTACAACAGTGCTTCAGAGGATTGCTGCACGAATTGCATCTTTCAAATATGTTGTCGCCTGTCAATGCAATTGACAAAAATTAGAGAGAAGAAAATATAAAAGCTGAGTTTGGACACACTAACTGTTCTAGTGGCTCAAATGACAGTATTTTGCATTGATATTAAACAATAGAAGTAACGATCTAGGAGAATCCAGTGTACAATTCTTAACTAATTTGATTATGTTCTTATAGTTTAGTCTTTTTTAAATTTTCCTTTAGCTATATTCCGTTCTGATGTATTGACAGCTAGGTTTGGTTTTTCATTATTGGCTAGAATGCTGTCTACCTATCGTAGACAAAACTTTTGCAGGACAATACAGCAACAGATATTCTATTTTAGATTCTTCTATTTAAGAAGATTTGTCTATGAACCCATTTTCATTTATTTGTTCCAGTTTCAATTAACCTTATTATAATCCTAATTTGTTAAAACCTAACAGCCCTAATTCATTCTCTACGTCAGCACATCTGGATGTAAGATACATCAAGAGGAAGTAGCATGCCATTGCACAAAAAGATAAGAGGTGAAGAATATGGTCAACAACAAATTCTAAAACCATCATGATTCATGGTGCCTCCTATTTCATCCAATATGCAATTCTCGTCCTCTAAGGTGTCTTGAAGTTGGGAGAATTACGGGAACAAAACTCAGTTGGTGATGTCAAAAGCTAAGGGAATGAAATTGTCAAGCAAGTTGCTGAATAAGATGCGATTTTGAACTCAATCTGCTTTATTAATGACTTAGATACTGTCAAGAGCGAAATTGAATGCATCCGAAATCCTTGTACACAGAAAAAAATTCGAAGTCCTTCCATCCCAAAATCCGTGTCATTGCAATTACAAAGGTAAATATTAAAGGTTTGCATCTTACAGTACACCTGCAGAAGTTAAAATCAGAGTAGGAAAGCTCAATATTTCTGGTTTAATGTTCACAACTCGCATTCCTAGTGCATATGCTTAGGCTACAGAATTTTGACACCAAACGTAAATAACTGCAATTTTGTTTGCTCAGAGAACTACAGACATGCCCCAATTTCAGAGATATCAACAATGATGGTTTAAAATAGGAAACGTCCCAGTTTTGTTACTAAAGCTTTGGGAGACATACCTGAAGCGATGGCGACATTTGCCATAAAATTTGCAGAATCTTTGACCAACAGAGGAGGTGTTTCTTGAACCTGTGATTCAGAATCTATTAGTTGTCGTCCATCTGCATATGATTCAGTCCTCGTTAATACTTTGGAGGGTTTGCTGGCACGAGTTGGCCTGAATTCATTTACCGCTTTTGGCAACTGAGATATAAAAGTTACAGCAGAATACTTGGAACAGTTTTCTACTAAAGATTCATCAATGTTCCCAAACTTAAATAGAAACTTGGACGATCCTGATGCAGGCTTTATTGTTGGCCTTTTCTGTGAAGACTCGCTCTCGACAATCTCTTTGCTCCTGTATTGAGAGGGTTGAACCTGCACAGACGAAGATAACTGTGTATTCGGGTGTTGCTTGAAATTGGTAACAGAAAGAGCTGCATCACGATAAGATTTCTTCAGCTCTGGGCATTGTAACTCCGGCGGGGATGAGGAGGAAGACGGTTCCGATGTCGTCGAGGAGGAGGAAGAGCAGGAAATCGATATAGAAGAAGAAGAAAGACCATTTATTAAGTTATGGTCGGTCAAATTTGTAGTAGAGTATTGAGTTTTGGAGTCAAGAAGCTCCTGGAAGTTGGGGGGTGCAGATCTCCTCCCATCAAGTAGCAACTCTTCAAAATCAGCAAGATTAGGATAAGAAGCACATGACTCGGGTGTTATTGACAATGAATTTGTAGACAGAAGAGATTGCCCAGATGAACGTTTCTTGTCACTATGAATGGCTGTGCCGGATTCGAAGAGTAGCTTCCAGTAATCGGACTGGTCTTGCGAGCGAGGAACAGGACTGAGTTTAGGAGAGCCGAAAGAGTATTTTCTCTCTTGATGATGGTTGGAGGATGATTCCAAGATGTTTCTAAAATATTCGCTGGGGTTGCTTGACGGAGGATGATTGTGGTGGGTTTGCCAAGAAGATCTGCTGACCCTCGGAGATGTAGGATTCGAAGGTCGATCAGTTTGTTGCAGTGACTCTCTCCTCACCATTATTGCTTTCGCTGTGGATTTTTGACTTTTGCTGATAATGTATGGCAAAATGCTGAGGATAATTTGTTTAATTTTATAGATTATTAAAAATGCTGGAATGGAGTCGTCCTTGGTACTGTCACAGTCAGAACCAAAACTAAATAAAAACTGAAGAAGCACATTTCTGGAAATGAGAAGGAACTAGCCGGCAGGCTCCTCGTCCCCAGATCACGATCATGGTCGCAGGTGAAATATCTATGGTGCTATTGAGTATGATTGTTATTGAGCTGTCAGCCGGGGGATCCAGTAGTACTTTCTACCGTACTTGTGAGCAGCACAACCATTCACCATTTGACACTGTTACACACTATTTGATGATATTGTTCAGCTTTAATGAGAATTTTGGCTAATACAGCTTCAAAATCCACTTGATTGCGGGTTAAATATTTAGGTCATCTTATGGGGCCGCAAACGAATGGTGTTAGCCCGTTAGCGAAGGGCGATTCTTCTCCCCCTGTGCATTTATTACCATGTTACTCTATTCACTTGCTAAAGCTTCATGCCATGAAGTTTAGGTTTTATAAATAGTTTAAGTAAAAAATATATTTTTAATCACAAAGACACCAAAATATAAGCTAGAAATTAACATTTCATAATATTTTAAAAGAACCATAATAATGTGTGCTAGACATATATTACTTTTAGTATTATTTTTATAGAATATTGCTTGCATTTAGATAGATTTCGAAGGATTTAACGCATAATTTGAGATGTATTGTCATTTTAGGTCTTATTTCTACCTAAATAGGAAAAGAAGAAAAATTAGAGAAGAATTGAAGCAATTTTTTAAGAATTAAAGAATAACTTTAGAACACGACACTTACACGCCACCATGTTAAAGATCGTATTTAAAGGTGATCGCTTATGTTTCTCCTACGCACCTATACACCCTCATGTTGCCCCTTTGATGATGAACACATTTTTCTATTTGCTTCTATGTAGTTCCTATGTTGGCGATGATCTTTTTCAAAAAATTTCCTAGAGAACACGACCAACTATATGGACCTATGTTTGGAGCCATGTAGCTCATTAAAATTAAAGTTAGACTTTCAAGTTTTAAAGAGAAAGAGAGATGGAAATGAGGGAGTTCCTTTGGCCTAGAAACATTCTAAAGTCATTTTAAAGCTGTTCAATATTGGTTTTGATCAAGGCAACATCATTCTTTAAGGATAGATTAAGATTTTAACAAGAATTCTTTGGAAAATTCAAGAACAATAATTTCTTTGTTGTTTTGTGTTGATATTCTTTGTTTGATTATGAACTAAATTAGAATATAGATTTAGGTAAAACGAACCTAGGATATAATATAATTTTATTGATAATGGGTTTAACAAAATACTTAGTTTTCTTGTAGTTTATCCATCATTTTATATTGATTTAATTAAGGGAGTGAAAGTGAAAGATTCAACTATACTTGATTCATATATAAATATTAAAGAGATGAGATGTTTTTTTAGGTCACAACATGGATAAAGAGAGTTAAGTGTGACTATACAAGAGAAAGTTATCAGATCATTCTAGGTTAGGGTAAGATCTATCAATAGAATTCGTAGAATAAATTAAAGCACTCTTAGGTTTTCTAGATTCAAAATGGATTTCAATTGATTAACATATGAATAGAAGTTGTATGTCTTGAGAGAGAATATGAATTAGGTTAGAAACTCTTATTGGTTCAAGAAGCTAGAGTAATTCACTAAACTAAATCTAATTAATTCATTGATTGATACACTCTTAATCATTTATTTGTTTAGTGTTTAAACTTGTCATCTATTTTATTTTCTTATTTAATCACCTATAATCATTTGTATAACTTGTTAAGTTTGCGAATAGTAACAACCCTCGCGAGATTTCTCATATTCATCTACACTAACAACAGTTATGTTGTAAATTAATAGTAGCAAAAAAATGAAAAATTTGGTATTGTTGTTGGGGACTAACATTAAATCTTTGTATATTTGCAAACTAACCAAATTGGATTTTTATTTTTTGTTTTGTTTCAATTTTATTATTTATTTACTAAATTTTATTTATTCTTTTTCCTTTGCAGATTACTTTTTATATACACATTCCAATAATCATAGGAATCTTACTAAGCCAAACCTTAAGATTAAATGAACACTACATATAAGAAAAATACTTTAAAGGAGAATAAAAGCTATGGAAGCAAAGATGGTTATAGAAAATATGAGATCACTGAAGGATTTGTTGTCCAAATGCCAAAGGCATCATCTCAAGCATTGCGAGGCCCAGTATCAAAGTTGTCAACTTCAATCCCTCCCTATTGTCTTTAGTGTGTGTATGTGTGTATATATATATATATACACGGAGTATCAAGAAGCATTGAAGCTAAATGGCAAATCTTCTAAAGCTATCTAGCTTCAAGTATTCCCTTTATCTTTGAGGGATAAAGCTAAAGCATGGCTATATAACTTTTTTAATAGGGTCAATTACCATACAGGATCAACTCCCTCATGCATTTTTGGTGAAGCATTTTGTTCTAGGCAAGACCACGTAGATAAGAAATCATATCACATGTTTTGCACAGAGGGAAGATGAGTCCTTATATAAGGCTTAGGAGAGATTAAAAAATTTTATTGAGATCCTATCCACATGACTAACTAGAGAATTGATTGATAGTTTAAACCTTCTTAAAATAATGACTTACAAGATCAAGATCTCTATAGATACTACTAGTGGTGGAGTTATAATAGTAGATGAAGCGTATCTTCTTACAGAGAACATAATTTAAAACCATTTTCAGTGGTCAAGTGAAATAACCACTCCTAAAAAGATTGCAAGTAAGTATGACTTGGATGCCCTGAATCTTCTCGCTACTAATGCCTTGTTTCAAAAGTTTAATCAAATGAATGTTAATTTTTTCTGATGCTACTAATGTAGTTCGTGGCATCCGTGTGGACCTTTAGGATACTTAGCTATAGAATGCTGACTAAGGAAAAAGTTTTTACATGGTTATTATAATAGCCAAATACCCCCTAAGAGGATATATGAATGCCATATAAAACAAACTTAAATATATCAAGATATTCCATAAATTCCTTGAAAATAAGGCAACACATTTCCCATTCATACTTCCTTACATGCATTTCCAAAATCTCAAGTAAACATACATTACATATCATTAGATGTTGTTTGAAAAATATAACTTATCATATAATAGTATTTATCAAAATACAGGTCATAAATTCAAAAACCAACTTATACGAAGTTTATTACAAACCATTAAGCAAATTCAAATTTTAATATGTCTCATTACATTAAATACATCACAAAAACAAACTAAAAACATATCCAAAACAAAACATAATCTCCTTGGCCACTGCGGTTGTCTTTGTCCCAATCTTTAAATCTTCTTATCAGAACCTACACTGAGGCAAAGCCATCGTGCTAAGCATAAAGCTTACTGGAGAATAACTAAACATAATGCATAATGATGACTGTTTCTAACAATCGTCTAGTATTCATATATACAGATACAAATCATATCACAACAATCTTTAATTATTCAAATTAAAAAACAATCCAACATTACTTGCATTAGAACAAAATATAACATATCATAACAGGATATACTTGCTTCAAAACAAAACTTACAAGTATCTAAATAGAAAACCATAATATTAACATAGAATTTTAAGGTATCAAAACATAACTTGATTGTGTCAGAACATAACCTGTTTATATCAGAACATAATTTAGATGTATCAGAACTGAATTTAGCTTATATCAGAGTTGAACGTATATCAGAATACAAAACAAGTTAAATTGCTAATCCTTTTTACATAAGTGGGTAATAGGACCAGAACAGAAGATACCCATGTTTGGTATCTGAAATGAAAGAGACTTAAGTCTCTAAAATAGAAGACATAAAAGTGTCTAAAATCAAAAGACACCCGAGTATCTGGCACAAAAGACACCTAAGTGTCTAGTTACAGAAGACACGTTAGTGTTTGGTTTCTGAAGTAGCTGCAGACCCTTCTAGGTGTGCCTATTTACCCATGACTAGGACTTGGCAGTTTTAAAACAATCCATTTCAGATTTCAGAATCACAAGTAAATAATGCAGTGTATAACATATGTCTTTATTTCATTTTTCTCAAATTGAATATATTCACTCCCTTTTGATCAAACTCAATATACCTTATAAATATAAACATTTGAATCAATATATTAACAAAACATTAAGTCATTTCATATCACATAACGTTATAGAAACTCCCAATTCACAAACATCCATATCCAATTTACATCACATAAAACCCTCGGAACACATTTGTATTTTTAAGAACACATTCATCTTGAACATACCTTATATTTTAACATTAGACACATTATTAATTAATCACACATTCTTTAAGTAATTACCTTAATTAATAATCCATAACTAATTTAACCATTACTCAATTAATCTAACATCATCTAGGTTCATTTTAAACTCAATTAAGTCCTTTTAAACCTTTATTAAGTACCATAACCTTATATAGTCCAACAATTGTCTAAAACAAACATTTTCTACTTCCTAAGTACTTCCCGTGACCGTGGGAATAAGCCTTATAAATCCCACGATCACATAATTAGTGAACCGAAGGTTCATTTACCCACAACCTCCAATTTGTTTCCAAAACTTAACTTCTTCACTTCCATTTGACAAATCTTCACCAAAGTCCGTTAATTTCACTTCAATTCTACCTTATTTTTGCTTCAATACCTCATCAAATTCATGTCCAAACCAATTCAAAAATCATTCATAAGACAACTCACAATCTATAATCTTTTATGCATAAAAATCTAAAGTAAAAGCTATCAAAACTATCATATTCCAAACCTCAATTCATCATCAATTCAATACATATTTTATCCATTTCAAACATCACTTAATTCATAACACAACTTGCTATCAAGTTTAGAATTCCTTTTGTAGCGCCCCCTTACCGTAGGGTATACACCGGAATGCCCGTAGGTCATTCCAATACATATCTTACGATAAGGGTGAACTACGACCAATCACTACTGTACTTCACATGGCATCATAATCATAACACATTAATATAAAAATCACTAATTTTTGAAACCAAAATGTTTCCTCATTTCATTTCATCAAAAGCAGTAATTTACATCTCTGTCAGTTTTTAACTGCCTGTACATTACTCCAAAAGAAATCTAATACAAAAGCCTAGGTCATCCCCCAAAAATCCCAGCTGACCGACCTGTAAGCCATGACTTCTCTTGCCAACACGATCTACACGACAGGAAAAGTCCCTCTGGAGCTAGGAGTCTACTCTCTCGGTCCTGAAAAATAAGTTGCAATTTTGGGTGAGTTTGCGAACTCAGTGAGGAACCATCATCGATGGTTCACCCAATTCATGCATAGTCAAGCATAAAAGAGATGTTTCATCATGTCACATTCAAAAGTACCACATGATTATTATTATCAATCAAAGAAACCAAATCAAATGCACATGAAATGTGTATATGACACTTTTCCAATTATTACGTTGTTGTGACCGAGCGCCTAAAACTGTCCCAATCTGGGCGCATTAATCGTTGAGTCTGAGGCTCTGAATCACTGTGGGCTCGAGCCCTAATTACGTTGAGCTTTAAGCTCTCGGTAGCTGGTTCGGTCATAACTATCATTAACTGATCATGCATTCATGCATGGAATGCATATGTCACAATGATGCAATGTCAGCATCACAATCAATCCCAAATTAGAACATTCAAACAAATAGTTCACAATTAATCATATTACAATCACGTATAACACTTTTATGTCATAATCTCCCAATACATCGGACCTTCTGTCCGGAATCTAGTCATAAACAACGCACAAGCCTACCATTATTCTCCACAGAGTTATAAGTGCAGAATTATAAACAAATAATAATTGAGAAACCATCTAGGTCACTTACCAAATAGCTTCCGAGCTAATGCCTGGAAGTCTCGGCAACGTCTGTGAGATGACGTTCCAAATTCGCCTCTATAACAGTCAAAATATTCAAACATTACCAAATGTACAATAAAAAATATTTAATAATGCACATGTAGCAATTAAAATATGTACAATGCATGTTCATGACATTCCTGACACTATTTCAAAAAAATCCCGTCACAATTTTCCTCTAAATTTTAGAAACTCAATGCCACTAAAATCACTCAATTCGGACCTCTATAGGTCCAATTATTAATAAAATACGAACCAAAAAAATAATTACCCGGTCCCCTCACTTCAACCTAACCAATCCCCATCAAATTTATCTCTAAAAATTTCCAATTTTACATAAAAATGAAATTAAATATTATACGAATCCGATGCCTTGAGAATAAGGTCAATCGGAGGTTGGATGAAAAAGATATGCACAAAAGAATTAAATTAAGACAAAAATAGAAATAATAAAAAATAAAAAATAAAAAATATTAATTAAATTAAATAAAAAATCAATCTCGCGAGGGCGACGTATCGCCCTCGCGAGATGAGAGGATCCGAAATTTTCAATTTTTTAAAAAAACTAATTTTCCAATTTCACTATTGTTCCTCTTTCTTCGTTCATATACCTTCTCTTCTTCCACATATCCTATCTTTTCACACAAATGTCCAAAAATCACAATTGAAGTCTCATTGGAAAGAACACAGAAAATCCAACAAGTTTCATGAAGGACTCACAAACCAATTTCACCCCTAAGGGTGTCAAAAATGAAATCAAAGATACTGCCTTCATATTACCATTCAAAACAGTACCACAACATTTTCCAAAACAGTACATCATTTTCCAACAATCATATCTTTCTACCCCGTTTGCTAAAAATTCCAAATTTTATATCAATCAAAAGAGCAAAACATATTCTACAACTTTCATGAACAACTTGGAAGCCAATTCAATCTCTAAATAAATCAAATTCTCAATCAAAGCTTCTGCCTACCTAAGTCTCATTCTCAACAGTAACAAAATCTTCCAAAATTCATAACTTCAAATGCCCTTGGCGAAAAATTGTATACCATATAGCAATAAAAAGATCAGACAATATACTACAATTCTCATGAAGGACTTCAAAGCAAATTCCACTTCTAACTAGGTCAAATTCACCCATAAATGTCGCTACCCTGTTAAGGAGTATTAAAACAGCACATGACCTAAACCATAGCCAAAACTTTACAAATTCATAACTTACAATCCCTACATCCAAAATTCGCACATTATACCTCATTGTAAAGCTAAGACAATATTCTAACACTTTCCATAAGATCACGTAAGCTAATTTCAACCATAACAATCCAAAATTAGCTTCAGAACACAGTAACCCCAAAAATCAGTACTTAGAGACATTACATACACCCAAACACATTAATACATCAATGACCGTCCAAAAATAATCAAGCCATAACTTTCAACCTACGAGTAGAAAAATGTCATACTTGGTGGAGATAGAAAGCTAACAAGTAAATCTTCAACTTTCATGAAGACCCATTTCACAAAATCAGTCTACTTTAGCCTAGAAAAATTTCCAAAGTTTCTGGTCGTCAATGATAGAATTATAATCAACACACTATTCACCCTGCACAGATATCTCACTTTCAAAGCAAAATTCCATCCCTTTCAAGCCATAATTGGACAGAACTTCCTTCATAAGAATTCTAGCCAAACTTCTCAAGTTTAAATTAAGCCAAACCTCAACTCAATAGCATAACCATATCAAAAGTTATGATTAAAAACCTGAAACATACTCAAGGTAAATTTTCCAGATTTATAACCTAACTCTACTCCTTTCATTCTAACACCATTCCTACATCAATCAGCATCTACTTTAATCACTCATTCAGCCAAACTTTCATCAAGAACTTCACTTGAACATAAACCTACAAAATTCCAGCACACATACTCAATCATTTCCTTTTAAAAATTAATCATCTAACATCATTAAAACCACTTCAAAAACTCTTAATTCACATACTTCACCTACTGTGTTATTTATCCTTACACAAACATACACTTAGATCCATACATTCAACCCAAAATCTTCATGAAATTAATCCACAATAAAGCACAATAAATGCTTCTACCTACTAAATTAAGCACATATAACTTAGTTCTCACCTAAACAAGCTTCAAAGCTTCAATCTTTCAAGTTTTTTTCACAATTCTCCTAACCTTTCCTACCACTCACGACCATCATCCTTAAAGCTTAGGTTTGTAATTTTTTTGACAATAAAGAAAGAGGAAAAACGTAGGCTATGAGGGCTTGAGAAGGTGAAGAGGAGTAGCACTTAATAAGAAGGAGAAAACCAAAGAAGAAGAAGAAGAAATGGAAGCTACGGCTGAGAGGAGGAAGAAAGCCCTTAAATCACCTTTTCACTCTTTCTCAAGTAGAATGTCGTGGAAGCTCTCCCAAAATAGGTTAAGTATAAAACACTTAAGTTTAAGACTAGGTAGGCAAGTGACAAATGTCACTTGAGACTTGTCCCGATTTTCTGCATTCTGCAGGTCAGTTTCCAAAAACAATATAATTTATACTCCAAATTCCAATGGCTCATAGCAAAAATGCCTAAATTCATGTATCCAATTTTTCATTGCCATTGGACAGTCATTTCCAGTACCTGAAATCCACTCAGTCAGCCACTTGGTAATTTTCCGGTCCGGACATTGTTTCCCAAAAATTCCAGAAAAATTCCTAAAAGTCCTTAAAAATGGAAAACACACATAAATCACTCTAATTCAATTTTTCAAACACAAATATCACATATTTCACAAAACAATTACATTTAGACACATATGTCGGGAAATGTCATGAATGCATGTACAATCATGTGCATGTGCAAAAGTTATCATTCATCTATATTTAGAGGCCATCTAATGTATGAACATGCGAGATATGTTTCTAAACTCCTAACCCGTCCCAAATGACCAATTTATCCTTCCCATCGGTGATGGATGTTACAACTCTCTCTCCTAATAAAATTTCATCCTCGAAATTCTTACCGCTATCGAACAAGTGAGGATACTGTCTCCTCATATGCTCCTCGGTCTCCTGTTGCTTCCTCAACTGAGTGGTTCCTCCATAGACTTTCACCAATGGAATAACCCTTTTCCTCAATCGCTAACCTGTGATCCCACAATTTGGACCGGCTCCTCAACATAACTCAAATTGCTAGCCACCTCAATCTCCTGAGCCGGTATCACATGTGTCGGATCCGATCGATATCTCCGGAGCATACTCACATGGAAGACATTATGCAACTGAGACATCTCACTCGGTAAAGCCAGCTTGTAGGCCAAAGGTCCTATCCTCTTAATGATCTCATAGGACCAATGTACCTAGGGCTTAACTTGCCCTTCTTAGCAAATCTCAAGACACCTCTCCATGGTGACACTTGTAAGAACACCCATCTCCCACACTATACTCCATCTCCTCCGATCTTTGATCCACATAACTCTTCTCTATCCCGAGCCGCTTTTATGCGACTCAATCGATTTACCTTGTCCATCGCATCTTGAATCAGCTCTAGGCCCTCCATCATTCTCACACCCTCTTCATCCCAATATAGAGGCGATCGACATTGTCTTCCATATAATGCCTCATATGGTGCCATCCCGATGCTACTATGATAATGATTGTTATAGGCAAACTTAATCAAGGCCAAATATTAATCCCATGCTCCTCTAAACTCCAATACACAAGCTCGAAGCATATCCTCAACAGTCTTAATCGTCATCTCACTCTGCCCATCTGTCTGAGAATGAAATGCTGTACTGAAATTCCACTTGGTACCCATAGCAGACTGCAGACTCTTCCAGAACCTCGAAGTAAATCTGGAATCCCTGTCTGAGACTATAGACACTGGAATCCCATCCAGTCTCACTACCTCAGTCACATATTTCTAGGCCAACTGATCAAGAGAATTGTTCTCCCTCACTGGCAAGAAATGGGTCGATTTAGTTAACCGGTCCACTATGACCCAAATAGCATCATTCTGCCTTAGAGTCCTAGGCAACCCCATAATGAAATCTATAGTAATTCGTTCCCATTTCCATTCAGGAATAGGCAACGAATGAAGTTTCCCCACTGGAGCCTGGTGCTCAGCTTTAACTTGCTGGCACGTCATACATCTGGAGACATAATCTGCCACCTGCTTCTTCATGCCAGGTCACCAGAAATGTTGCTTTAAAGTGTTATACATCTTGGTAGTACCAGGATGCATAGCATAGGTGACCATATGAGCTTCCTCCAGAATCTCTCGCCTCAAATCATCCACATCAGGCACATATAGCCTCTGTCCCAACCACAATGTCCCATCTCTCAATTCAAATTCAGAATTCAGATTGGTCTTCACTTTCTCCATCAACTTCACTATAGCAATATCCTTGTCCTGAACTCTCCTGATCCTGTCATGTAGCATCGGTTTGAGCTTCAGAGTGGCTACCAAAGCTCCATCATGCTCCAGATTCAACTACATATTCAAAGCTCTCAACTGAATCAAATTAGGCAACCTTAATACCTAAATCTGAGCTGCACTGATGTGAGACTTCCTGCTCAAAGCATCTGCCACCACATTAGCCTTCCTTGGGTGGTATTCAATCGTACAGTCATAATCCTTCAGCAGCTCAATCCATCTCCTCTGCCTCAAATTCAACTCTCTCTGACTCAGCAAATACCTCAAACTCTTATGATCAGTGAAAATCTGAAAAGTCTCACCATACAAGTAGTGTCTCCAAATTTTCAGGGCAAAAACAACTGCAACTAACTCTAAATCATGCACTAGATAGTTTACCTCGTGAGACCTCAACTGTCTCGAGGCATAAGTGATCACTCTACCATGCTGCATCAAAACACACCCCAATCCCTGATGCGATGCATCACTATATACCTCATAACCTCCAGTCCTAGATGGAATAGCTAACATCGGTGCAATAGTCAATCGATGTTTCAGCTCCTCAAAGCTCTTCTGGCACTCCTCAGTCCATCTGAATGCCACATTCTTTCTCAGAAGTTTTTTCAGAGGGGCTGAGATCAATGAAAATCCCTCGATAAATCTCCGGTAATAGCCAGCCAATCCAAGGAAGCTCCGAATCTCCGACACATTCCTTGGAGCTTCCCACTTCATCACTGCCTCAATCTTGTTAGGATCGACCTGAATACCCTCTCCGATCACTATGTGGCCCAGAAACACTACCTCATCCAGCCAAAATTCACACTTACTGAATTTGGCATATAGCTGCTTCTCTCTCATAAGTTGCAAAACAATCCTCAAATGTTTCGCATGCTTCTGTCTACTCCTCGAATACACCAAAATGTCATCAATGAATACAATTACAAATTGATCCAGGTAGGGCTGAAAGACCTTATTCATCAAGGCCATAAAAGCTACCGGGGCATTAGTCAACCCAAATGGCATCACTAGGAACTCGAAATGCCTATACCTACTCCGGAATGCACTCTTAGGCACATCAGCCTCTGCTATCTTCTGCTGATAATACCCCGATCTCAAATCCAGCTTAGTGAACACCTGAGTTCCCTACAACTGATCAAATAAGTCATCGATCCTAGGCAGTGGATACTTATTCTTCACCGTCACCCGATTCAGTTGCCTGTAATCGATGCACAATCTCAGAGTCCCATCCTTCTTCTTCACAAATAATACTGGAGCTCCCCAAGATGAAACACTGGGCCTGCTAAATCCCTTCTCCAGGAACTCTTGCAATTGAGCCTTGACTCCCTCGATTCCACAAAGCCATCCTATAAGGAGGTATAGATATAGGAGCAATGCCCTGAACTAGGTCAATAGTGAACTCTGCTTCCGATCCGTGATAAACCCAGAACTCATCGAAAAACACATCCGAAATTCTCTAACCATGGAATATCCTGAAGCCTCTGCCGACTCTCGTGTCCATAACATGGGCGAATCGCCTCATCCTCCCTACATCAATCTCAAGGCACTCAGAATGAAATCATCCGGCCGCCTTCGCTGACTAAACATTTGCTCTAGGTGACCAGGAGACTCTAATACGACCTCCTTGGTATAGCAGTCCATGATAGCCCTATGGAAAGTAAGTCAGTCCATCCCCAAAATCACATCTATCTCTCGCAATGGTAACACTATCAGGTCTGCCCTTAACACTGCTTAATCAATCCGGATCGAGCACCCCTTGCAGACCTCTCTCAATACAGTAGTACTACCTAGAGGTGTACTCACCTCTAGCCCATACTGTAATCTATCCCTATCCCCATGCAATCTACATGCCAAATACACGGGCAATAAATGAATGTGTGGATCACGGATCTAGTAGTGCAAATGCTTCAATATCATAAATAAGAAGCACACTTGCTACCACATCTGGGGAATCCTGGGCCTCCTGCCGAGTCATGGCATAGACCACGCTCGGGGCGTGGTCGGCTGCCCCATCCTCGATCCTCATAAAGACCTTGACTCTGCCTCGGCCTCTGCCTCTGCCTCGGCCCCTCTGCCTGGATCCACCACCCCGACTCAGTTGCACCGTGGTGTTACTGCCTGATCTCCCACTGACGGCAAACTGAGCTCCCACAGTAGCAGGACAATCCCTGATATGATGATCCATGGAGCCGCATTTAAGGCAGGCTCCAGTCAACCGCTAACACTCCCCACTGTGTCTTTTCTCGCAGTGCTCACAAACTGGAGGAATCTGTCCTGTACCTCTCCCACTGCCACTACCAGTCTGAGCAAACCTCCCTCTCTGCCCAAATCCAGACTGCCTGAATCCTCCCGATGACCTAAAAGTCCTGCTCTGGCGCTTGTTAAAACTCCTAGAGAATCGCCTCGATCACACTCGGTCTCTTACCCTGGACCCTGACCGGTCTTAGCTTTCTCTGTCTCATCAATCGCTTTCAACTCGCATTCGGCAACCTCACTCAATAAAGGTTCCCATATCTGATCGGGCCAATCTGGTACGGATCTCCATATTGAGGCCATTCTCAAACCTCCGGCACCTATCTACCTCCGTGGAAATCAAAGCAGTAGCATATCCTATGAGCTCATTGAACCTCACCTCATACTCTGCCACTGTCATCCTACCATGCTTCAACTCCAGGAATTCCTACATCTTCATCTCAAAATAAACCTTGGGCATATAATTGTCTTTAAATGCCCTCAGGAAATCCTCCCATGTCAGTAGGTAAGGCCTGGTGGTACTACCCGGGACAGTCTTCCACCACTGATAAGCTGGGCCCTGCAGGAAAGAGATTGCATAATCAAATCTCTCTTATGAATCACAATCTATCTGGTCGAAGACTCTCTCAGTCCTCTCCAGCCATCCCTCAGCCTCATGTAACGCCCCACTCTCGCATGACCCGAACCCGACATCGATGGTGATATCCGAGTCCGTGCCCTGTGAGGGTGGCGTGATACATCACTCGACCAAAACTTCAAGATAATTTTTTGAAACATACACATACTATATATATTATGCGGAAAACAATTTACATAAATAATCATCGGTGAGTTCAATGACCACGAGCGCCCTTTTGTAAATACAATTTCATGCAATTTGTTGACTTTTCAACATGACCTATTTATTTGTACAAAAATTCAAAAAGTACAATTTTTAAAAAAAAACTCTAATGCAGACGAGAACTGATCCCGATCTCTTTTCTCACTCGCATGAGATTGCTATACGCCCGTTGCCTAATGGGGGTATTCTTTTGGGTCCTTGAAAATAGTTAGAAATTTTGGGTGAGTTTTGCGAACTCAGTGAGGAACCATCATCGATGGTTCACATAATTCATGCAACACATCGTTTTACATAACATATATTCACATTGTTGCATATTTAATCACATTGCACAATTTCACGTGAACATAGACAATTTGATACATTTCATTCTATTTGACATCCATAACCAATTGAATTCATAAAACACTTAAACATAAGCCAATTGTTTCATAATTCACATTCGAAATGATTGGTACCACAGAAACATAAGGCAGTTAGCCTTTCACTCAATCAAACAGATTAAAAATAAGATGCATATGACATGCGCATGTGACACTTTTCCAATTTATTTCGGTGTTGTGACCGAAGCGCTAAACCGTCCCAATAAGGCGATCAATCGTTGAGCTTGAGGCTCAAATCGTCCCATTATGGGCGCATTAATCGTTGAGCCCGAGGCTCGAATCCTTTAATGGGGCTCGAGGCCCAATATAAGCGTTGAGCTTGTAGCTCTCGGTGGCTTCTCGATCCAACTGTCTATTAATCGATCATGCATGGAATGCATATGTCGCAATTGAGCAGTATCACATTACAATCAAACCCAAATTATCGCATTCAAACAATTAGTTCACAATTTATCACATTGAAAACACGAAGATCTCATATTCTCAGACAAATAACACTTCTATCTCTTAACCTCCCAATACATCAGACACCTTCGGTCCGAAATCCACTCATAAACAACGCACAATCTCACCATTCTTCTCCACAGAATTATAAGCGCAAAATAATAAACACATAATAATTGAGAAACCATCTAGGTCACTCACCAAATAGCTTTCGAGCTAATGCCGGGAAATCTCGGCAACGTCTGTGGGATGACGCGTTCCAAGCGTGCCTCTATAACATTCAAAATATTCACACATTACCAAATGCACAATCAGAAATATTAAATAATGCATATGTAGCAATTTAGATGTGTACAATGTATGTTCGTGACATTCCAGTTACTATTTCACAATTTACAGTCACAAAAATTTCCTCTAAAATTTAGAAAGCCATAAACACTAAAACCACTCAATTCGGATCTCTATAGGTCCAATTATTAATAAAAGACGGATCGAAAAATCATTACCGGTCCTCTCACTTCGCCCTAACCAATCTCTGACAATTTCAGCTCTAAAAATTTTCAATTTAACAAAAAAATGAAATTAAATATTTCACGAATCCGATGTCTCGAGAATCAGGTCAATTGAATGTTGGACGGAAAAGATATTCCCAAAACACGTTCAAACCAACACACTACACGTAACTTCACTCTAGAAATTAAACATTTTAGGGGCTAAATTGAAGTATGACCTCTTCATAACATTTGTATATCTATGTCTCTAGTTTAATTAGAAATAAGAATCAGATCGATTGGAGCTCTATAGCTCAGGATATCTCCAAATTGATGAAGTATGTTTAGATTTTTCCAACCGGTCTGCTCACTTTGATCCGATCCACCTTTCTCAGTTTGATCTCAAAAATCATAAATTTCGTATGAAAAGATAGAGAAATGTCTTAGGAATCTAACGCTTCAAAAATCAGATCGATCGGAGGTCGGACTAAAACATTATGGCCAAAAGAGTGGAGAGAGGTAGGTTGGTCAAAATTGATCACGGGATGCTGTGACAGACCAAGATAGGCATGCTCGCCCGATCGAGGCTAGCATGCTTCGCTTCAAGCGCTCGCTGAGCGGTCGGCCACGCGATTCCGAACTCCTAACTTCTACCCCACATAACTTTTGACTCCGAACTCCAAATTTGACAAACTTGGTACCGATGGAAAGATAAAAGATAGCTCCACCATTTTCATGAGGACTCAAAGATCAGATCGACTTCTAAAGGGGTCAAAAACTTACTCCAAGATGACTGATCGACAAGCTCCTCACAAACAGTACCAAAACTTGTAAACATCATAACGTTTCATCCCCTTAGCCACAAATTCCATATTTTATATCAATAAAAGGAGCAAAACAAATTCTACAACTTTCATGAACAACTTGGAAGCCAATTCCAGCTTTAACCAAATCAAATTCTCAAGCAAAGCTTCTGCCTATCCAAATTATTCTCAACAATAACCCAATCTTCCAACATGCATAACTCCACATCCCCTTAGCGAAAAATTCCATACCATATAGCAATAAAAAGCTCAGACAATATACTACAATTCTCAAGAAGGACTTAGAATCAAATTCCATCTCTAACTAGGTCAATTGCTTCTATGAAAGTGGCTGCCCTGTTAAAGCTTGTTAACTAACAGATGACCTAAATTAGAGTCATTCTTGCAAAATCCATAACTCACAATTCTTACATCTAAAAATAGCATATTATGCACCATTTCAAAGCTACAACCTTCCTCTACAACTTTTTAAGACCATTTGAGCTAATTAACATCACAACAGTCCAGAATTTAGCTTCAATGCATAATCACCACAAACCCTATACTTAACACATTTTCCAGCACTAAGCATATTAACACCCAAAAATTAACAGATCAGTACTCTCAACCTAGATATCGAAAAAATTTCATACTTAATGGCGATGAAAAGATAACAAGACCATATTCAAGTTTCATGAAGACCAAATTAGCAAATTCAATCCAAATCAACCTAAAAAATTAAATCAAGTTTGGTCACAATCTCGAATTCTTGCTCATACAAGACCTATAACTCACTTTCAAGGCCAAATTCAAACCCCTTCAAGCCACAATTAAGCATCACTTCCTTCACAAAAAATGTAACCAAACTTCTCAAGTTTAATTACAGCTAACCCTTACCTCATTTGCTCAACTATATAAAAAAACATTGAAACATGTACAGTCACATTTTCCGATTTTCAACCTAAACCAAATCCTATCACTTCCATACCATTCCTACACCATTTCTCACTCTATTTACTTCTTATACCTATCATAACTCACTCATATCTTATTCTTGAACATAAGGCCACAAATTACAGCACACACTCATCCCATCATCCATCATGTTTTACACTAATCTTTAAGCATAATTTCACTTTAAATCATCTTAATTTCTTTACTTATATTCATTAGATTTTGCCTCATCAATTCATCAATCAACCATCAATTAAATAAGCAAATTACATACCCATATACAAAAACAAAATTCTCATCTAATTTAGTGTATAAACAACACAAAGAATGCATTTAACTACCAATTTATACATAAAGCGCAATTCTTACCTATTTGAGCTTCAAATCTTCCAATTGTCACCTACTTCCTAATTTCCCTTCCCATATACGATCATCAACATGAAGGCTTAGGTTGAACTTTTGTTTTGTATGTTTAAGACCAAAGAAGAGCAAGCCATGGAGGAGGAGATGGAAAAGAGAAGCAAGCAAAAATCAAGAAGAGGAGGAAGAAGAAGGCTACGAAAATGATGGTGGAGAAAATAGGAAGACAAGTTTCATTTTGGCCACTAAAATCAAGATGTCGTTAATGAAGACCAAAGAAAGCTTTTAATTAATGCAAGGATGAGCATGGTGGCATGGTAGGCAAGTGACATGTGTCACCTGCCACATGTCACAATTTTACAAGATCTTTTAATTCTTTTCCAAATTCAATTCTAATTTCTACCCCAATTTCTTTCCAAATTCCAATGACTCAATTTAATAAATCCTAAAATCATGTATCTCATTTCCAAGGCCATTGGAAAGTACTTTTCGATGATCGAAAACTATTCGTTCGCCACTTGGCGATTTTTCCGGTCTGAAATTTTCTCCCAAAATTTCCAAGAAAACTTCTAAAATTCCCCAAAATGTAAAACACACAACAGTTCACTCCAAATAAATTTTCAAGCACAAAATTATATTTTTCCACAACAAAATCACATTTGGGCACATATACTGGGAAATGTCATGAATGCATGTACAGTCATTTTCATGTGCAAATTTCACTATTCACGTGTAAGGATATGTATAAACATGCCCAAAAAATTTTAACCACTCTCAGCCCTTTCCAAATTACTATTCTACCTTCCCATCGGGGGTGAGATGTTACAACTCAGCAGGGTCTGTGCTGCCATAGAAATCCACAGCCCCCTGCTTGCGCAGTCTGTCATACCTCCTCTCCCGTCTCACGGGAACTCTAGAAGGTAGTTCCTCAGATCGAGGCACCGAGGACTGCCTACTGGCTCCGACTGATCCTTGGTCAGCTAGTTAGTCAATCTGATCACCTAGAATGGATGACCTATAACAAAACAATAATTCCGATCAGTTTCTGCATTTCTCACAATAATTCAAGCCTAAATATGTAACTAGTCCCAACAGATGCCAAACTATGCTCTGATACCACCTAAATGTAGTGCCCCCTTACTATAGGGTATACACCGGAATACCCGTAGGTCATTCCGATATATATCCTACGATAAGAGTGAACTACGAACAATCACTACTATACTTCACATGGCATCATAATCATAACACATTAATATAAAAATCAATAATTTTTGAAACCAAAATGTTTCCTCATTTCATTTCATCAAAAGCAGTAATTTACATCTTTGTCAGTTTTTAACTTTCTGTACATTACTCCAAAATAAATCTAATACAAAAGCCTAACTAGGTCATCCCCCAAAAATCCCAGCTGACTGACCTGTGAGCCATGGCTTCTCTTGCCAACACGATCTACACGGCAGGAAAAGTCCCTCTGGAGTTAGGAGTCTACTCTCTCCGTCCTGAAAAATAACTTACAATTTTGGGTGAGTTTGCGAACTCAGTGAGGAACCATCATTGATGGTTCATCCAATTCATGCATAGTCAAGCATAACACAGTTGTTTCATCATGTCACATTCAGAAGTACCACATGATTATTATTATCAATCAAAGAAACCAAATCAAATGCACATGAAATATGTATGTGACACTTTTCCAATTATTACATTGTTGTGACCGAGAGCCTAAAACTGTCCCAATCTGGGCGCATTAATCGTTGACCCTGAGGCTCTGAATCACTGTAGGCTCAAGGCCCAATTACGTTGAGCTTTAAGTTCTCGATGGCTGCTCCGGTCACAACTGTCATTAACTGATCATGCATTCATGCATGGAATGCATATGTTGCAATGATGCAATGTCAGCATCACAATCAATCCCAAATTAGCAAATTCAAACAAATAGTTCACAATTAATCACATTAAAATCACGTATAGCACTTCTATGTCATAATCTCCCAATACATCGGACCTTCTATTCGGAATCCAGTCATAAACAACACACAAGCCCACCATTATTCTCCATAGAGTTATAAGTACATCATTATAAACAAATAATGATTGAGAAACCATCTAGGTTACTCACCAAATAGCTTCCGAGCTAATGCCTGGAAGTCTCGGCAACGTCTGTGGGATGACGTTCCAAATGCGCCTATATAACAGTCAAAATATTCAAACATTACCAAATGTACAATCAGAAATATTTAATAATGCACATGTAGCAATTTAAATGTGTACAATGCATGTTCGTGACATTCCTGACACTATTTCAAAAAAATCCCATCACAAAATTTTCCTCTAAATTTTAGAAACTCAATGCCACTAAAATTACTCAATTCGGACCTCTATAGGTCAAATTATTAATAAAATACGGACCAGAAAAATAATTACCCGGTCCCCTCACTTCGACCTAACCAATCCTCGTCAATTTTATCTCTAAAAATTCCCAATTTTATATAAAGATAAAATTAAATATTATACGAATCCGATGCCTTGAGAATCGAATTCATTTGAGGTCGGATGAAAAAGATATGCACAAAAGAATTAAATTAAGAAAAAATAGAAATAATAAATAATAATAAATAAAAATATTAATTAAATTAAATAAAAAATCCATATCTCAAGGGCGACGTATCGCAAGGGCGACGTATCGCCCTCGCGAGAATCGAGGATCCGAAATTTTCAATTTTTTTAAAATTAATTTTCCAATTTCACTATTATTCCTCTTTCTTCATTCATATACCTTCTCTTCTTTCACATATCCTATCTTTTCACACAAATGTCCAAAAATCACAATTGAGGTCTCATTGGAAAGAGCACAGAAAATCCAACAAGTTTCATGAAGGACTCATAAACCAATTTCACCCTTAAGGGTGTCAAAATGAAATCAAAGATCGCGCTTCATATTACCATTCAAAACAGTACCACAACATTTTCCAACAATCATATCTTTCTACCCCCTTTGCCAAAAATTCCAAATTTTATATCAATCAAAAGAGAAAAACATATTCTACAACTTTCATGAACAACTTGGAAGCCAATTCAATATCTAAACAAATCAAATTCTCAATCAAAGCTTCTGCCTACCTAAGTCTCATTCTCAACAGTAACAAAATCTTCCAAAATTCATAACTTCAAATACCCTTGGCGAAAAATTGTATACCATATAGCAATAAAAAGATCAGACAATATACTACAATTCTCCTGAAGGACTTCAAAGCAAATTCCACTTCTAACTAGGTCAAATTCACCCATAAATGTCGCTACCCTGTTAAGGAGTATTAAAACAGCACATGACCTAAACCATAGCCAAAACTTTACAAATTCATAACTTACAATCCCTACATCCAAAATTCGCACATTATACCTCATTGTAAAGCTAAGACAATATTCTAACACTTTCCATAAGATCACGTAAGCTAATTTCAACCATAACAATCCAAAATTAGCTTCAGAACACAGTAACCCCAAAAATCAGTACTTAGAGACATTACATACACCCAAACACATTAATACATCAATGACCGTCCAAAAATAATCAAGCCATAACTTTCAACCTACGAGTAGAAAATGTCATACTTGGTGGAGATAGAAAGCTAACAAGTAAATCTTCAACTTTCATGAAGACCCATTTCACAAAATCAGTCTACTTTAGCCTAGAAAATTTCCAAAGTTTACGGTCACAATGATAGAATTATAATCAACACACTATTCACCTGCGCATGGATATCTCACTTTCAAAGCAAAATTCCATCCCTTTCAAGCCATAATTGGACAGAACTTCCTTCATAAGAATTCTAGCCAAACTTCTCAAGTTTAAATTAAGCCAAACCTCAACTCAATAGCATAACCATATCAAAAGTTATGATTAAAAACCTGAAACATACTCAAGGTAAATTTTCCAGATTTATAACCTAACTCTACTCCTTTCATTCTAACACCATTCCTACATCAATCAGCATCTACTTTAATCACTCATTCAGCCAAACTTTCATCAAGAACTTCACTTGAACATAAACCTACAAAATTCCAGCACACATACTCAATCATTTCCTTTTAAAAATTAATCATCTAACATCATTAAAACCACTTCAAAACTCTTAATTCACATACTTCACCTCATCGTGTTATTTATCCTTACACAAACATACACTTAGATCCATACATTCAACCCAAAATCTTCATGAAATTAATCCACAATAAAGCACAATAAATGCTTCTACCTACTAAATTAAGCACATATAACTTAGTTCTCACCTAAACAAGCTTCAAAGCTTCAATCTTTCAAGTTTTTTCACAATTCTCCTAACCTTTCCTACCACTCCGACCATCATCCTTAAAGCTTAGGTTTGTAATTTTTTGACAATAAAGAAAGAGGAAAACGAGGCTATGAGGGCTTGAGAAGGTGAAGAGGAGTAGCACTTAATAAGAAGGAGAAAACCAAAGAAGAAGAAGAAGAAATGGAAGCTACGGCTGAGAGGAGGAAGAAAGCCCTTAAATCACCTTTTCACTCTTTCTCAAGTAGAATGTCGTGGAAGCTCTCCCAAAATAGGTTAAGTATAAAACACTTAAGTTTAAGACTAGGTAGGCAAGTGACAAATGTCACTTGAGACTTGTCCCATTTTACGATTCTGCAGTCAGTTTCCAAAAACAATATAATTTATACTCCAAATTCCAATGGCTCATAGCAAAAATGCCTAAATTCATGTATCCAATTTTTCATTGCCATTGGACAGTCATTTCCAGTACCTGAAATCCACTCAGTCAGCCACTTGGTAATTTTCCGGTCCGGACATTGTTTCCCAAAAATTCCAGAAAAATTCCTAAAAGTCCTTAAAAATGGAAAACACACATAAATCACTCTAATTCAATTTTTCAAACACAAATATCACATATTTCACAAAACAATTACATTTAGACACATATGTCGGGAAATGTCATGAATGCATGTACAATCATGTGCATGTGCAAAAGTTATCATTCATCTATATTTAGAGGCCATCTAATGTATGAACATGCCGAGATATGTTTCTAAACTCCTAACCCGTCCCAAATGACCAATTTATCCTTCCCATCGGTGATGGGATGTTACAACTCTCTCCTCCTAATAAAAATTTCATCCTTGAAATTCTTACCTGCTTATCGAACAAGTGAGGATACTGTCTCCTCATATGCTCCTCGGTCTCCCAAGTTGCTTCCTCAGTTGAGTGGTTCCTCCATAGGACTTTCACCAATGGAATAACCCTTTTCCTCAACTGCTTAACCCGTGATCCCACAATTTGGACCGGCTCCTCAACATAACTCAAATTGCTAGCCACCTCAATCTCCTGAGCCGGTATCACATGTGTCGGATCCGATCGATATCTCCGGAGCATACTCACATGGAAGACATTATGCAGCTGAGACATCTCACTCGGTAAAGCCAGCTTGTAGGCCAAAGGTCCTATCCTCTTAATGATCTCATAGGGACCAATGTACCTAGGGCTTAACTTGCCCTTCTTAGCAAATCTCAGCACACCTCTCCATGGTGACACTTGTAAGAACACCCTGTCTCCCACACTATACTCCATCTCCCTCCGATGCTGATCCACATAACTCTTCTGTCTATCCTGAGCCGCTTTTATGCGACTCCGAATCAGTTTTACCTTGTCCACTGCATCTTGAATCAGCTCTAGGCCCTCCATCATTCTCACACCCTCTTCATCCCAATATAGAGGCGATCGACATTATCTTCCATATAATGCCTCATATGGTGCCATCCCGATGCTACTATGATAATGATTGTTATAGGCAAACTTAATCAAGGCCAAATATTAATCCCATGCTCCTCTAAACTCCAATACACAAGCTCGAAGCATATCCTCAACAGTCTTAATCGTCATCTCACTCTGCCCATCTGTCTGAGAATGAAATGCTGTACTGAAATTCCACTTGGTACCCACAGCAGACTGCAGACTCTTCCAGAACCTCGAAGTAAATCTGAATCCTCGCGAGACTATGACACTGGAATCCCATCCAGTCTCACTACCTCAGTCACATATTTCTAGGCCAACTGATCAAGAGAATTGTTCTCCCTCACTGGCAAGAAATGGGTCGATTTAGTTAACCGGTCCACTATGACCCAAATAGCATCATTCTGCCTCAGAGTCCTAGGCAACCCCATAATGAAATCTATAGTAATTCGTTCCCATTTCCATTCAGGAATAGGCAACGAATGAAGTTTCCCCACTGGAGCCTGGTGCTCAGCTTTAACTTGCTGGCACGTCATACATCTGGAGACATAATCTGCCACCTGCTTCTTCATGCTAGGTCACCAGAAATGTTGCTTTAAAGTGTTATACATCTTGGTAGTACCAGGATGCATAGCATAGGCGACCATATGAGCTTCCTCCAGAATCTCTCGCCTCAAATCATCCACATCAGGCACATATAGCCTCTGTCCCAACCACAATGTCCCATCTCTCAATTCAAATTCAGAATTCAGATTGGTCTTCACTTTCTCCATCAACTTCACTATAGCAATATCCTTGTCCTGAACTCTCCTGATCCTGTCATGTAGCATCGGTTTGAGCTTCAGAGTGGCTACCAAAGCTCCATCATGCTCCAGATTCAACTGCATATTCAAAGCTCTCAACTGAATCAAATTAGGCAACCTCAATACCTAAATCTGAGCTGCACTGATGTGAGACTTCCTGCTCAAAGCATCTGCCACCACATTAGCCTTCCCTGGGTGGTATTCAATCGTACAGTCATAATCCTTCAGCAGCTCAATCCATCTCCTCTGCCTCAAATTCAACTCTCTCTGACTCAGCAAATACCTCAAACTCTTATGATCAGTGAAAATCTGAAAAGTCTCACTATACAAGTAGTGTCTCCAAATTTTCAGGGCAAAAACAATTGCAACTAACTCTAAATCATGCACTGGATAGTTTACCTCGTGAGACCTCAACTGTCTCGAGGAATAAGTGATCACTCTACCATGCTGCATCAAAACACACCCCAATCCCTGATGCGATGCATCACTATATACCTCATAACCTCCAGTCCTAGATGGAATAGCTAACATCGGTGCAATAGTCAATCGATGTTTCAGCTCCTCAAAGCTCTTCTGGCACTCCTCAGTCCATCTGAATGCCACATTCTTTCTCAGAAGTTTTGTCAGAGGGGCTGAGATCAATGAAAATCCCTCGATAAACCTCCGGTAATAGCCAGCCAATCCAAGGAATCTCCGAATCTCCGACACATTCCTTGGAGCTTCCCACTTCATCACTGCCTCAATCTTGTTAGGATCGACCTGAATACCCTCTCCGGTCACTATGTGGCCCAGAAACACTACCTCATCCAGCCAAAATTCACACTTACTGAATTTGGCATATAGCTGCTTCTCTCTCATAAGTTGCAAAACAATCCTCAAATGTTTCGCATGCTTCTGTCTACTCCTCGAATACACCAAAATGTCATCAATGAATACAATTACAAATTGATCCAGGTAGGGCTGAAAGACCTTATTCATCAAGGCCATAAAAGCTACTGGGGCATTAGTCAACCCAAATGGCATCACTAGGAACTCGAAATGCCTATACCTACTCCGGAATGCACTCTTAGGCACATCAGCCTCTGCTATCTTCAGCTGATAATACCCCGATCTCAAATCCAGCTTAGTGAACACCTGAGTTCCCTACAACTAATCAAATAAGTCATCGATCCTAGGTAGTGGATACTTATTCTTCACCGTCACCCGATTCAGTTGCCTGTAATCGATGCACAATCTCAGAGTCCCATCCTTCTTCTTCACAAATAATACTGGAGCTCCCCAAGATGAAACACTGGGCCTGCTAAATCCCTTCTCCAGTAACTCTTGCAATTGAGCCTTCAGCTCCCTCAGTTTCACAGGTGCCATCCTATAAGGAGGTATAGATATAGGAGCAATGCCCGGAACTAGGTCAATAGTGAACTCTGTTTTCCGATCCGACAGTAAACCCGGTAACTCATCAGAAAACACATCTGGAAATTCTCTAACCATGGGAATATCCTGAAGCCTCTGCTCGACTCTCGTGTCCATAACATGGGGCAGATACGCCTCACATCCTCCCTACATCAATCTCAAGGCACTCAGGAATGAAATCATCCGGGCTGGCACTGCCTGACTAAACACTGCTCTAGGCTGACCAGGAGACTCTAATACGACCTCCTTGGTATAGCAGTCCATGATAGCCCTATGGAAAGTAAGTCAGTCCATCCCCAAAATCACATCTATCTCTCACAATGGTAACACTATCAGGTCTGCCCTTAACACTGCTTAATCAATCCGGATCGAGCACCCCTTGCAGACCTCTCTCAATACAGTAGTACTACCTAGAGGTGTACTCACCTCTAGCCCATACTGTAATCTATCCCTATCCCCATGCAATCTACATGCCAAATACGGTGCAATAAATGAATGTGTGGATCCTGGATCTAGTAGTGCAAATGCTTCAATATCATAAATAAGAAGCACACTTGCTACCACATCTGGGGAATCCTGGGCCTCCTGCCGAGTCATGGCATAGACCCTGGCCTGGGACTGTGGTCGGCTGCCCCATCCCTCAGTCCTCATAAAAGACCCTTCAGCTCTGCCTCGGCCTCTGCCTCTGCCTCGGCCCCTCTGTCTGAATCCACTACCCCGACTCTGTTGCACCGTGGTGTTACTGCCTGATCTCCCACTGACGGCAAACTGAGCTCCCACAGTAGCAGGACAATCCCTGATATGATGATCCATGGAGCCGCATTTAAGGCAGGCTCCAGTCAACCGCTAACACTCCCCACTGTGTCTTTTCTCGCAGTGCTCACAAACTGGAGGAATCTGTCCTGTACCTCTCCCACTGCCACTACCAGTCTGAGCAAACCTCCCTCTCTGCCCAAATCCAGACTGCCTGAATCCTCCCGATGACCTAAAAGTCCTGCTCTGGCGCTTGTTAAAACCCTGCTAGAACTGCCCTGACTGTCACTCGGTCTCTTACCCCTGGACCCCTGACCAGTCTTAGCCTGTCTCTGTCTCATCAACTGCTCAACTCGCATTGCAGCAACCCTCAGCTCAATAAAGGTTCCCATATCTGATCGGGCCAATCTGGTACGGATCTCCATATTGAGGCCATTCTCAAACCTCCGGCACCTATCTACCTCCGTGGAAATCAAAGCAGTAGCATATCCTATGAGCTCATTGAACCTCACCTCATACTCTGCCACTGTCATCCTACCCTGCTTCAACTCCAGGAATTCCTACATCTTCATCTCAAAATAAACCTTGGGCATATAATTGTCTTTAAATGCCCTCAGGAAATCCTCCCATGTCAGTAGGTAAGGCCTGGTGGTACTACCCGGGACAGTCTTCCACCACTGATAAGCTGGGCCCTGCAGGAAAGAGATTGCATAATCAAATCTCTCTTATGAATCACAATCTATCTGGTCGAAGACTCTCTCAGTCCTCTCCAGCCATCCCTCAGCCTCATGTAACGCCCCACTCTCGCATGACCCGAACCCGACATCGATGGTGATATCCGAGTCCGTGCCCTGTGAGGGTGGCGTGATACATCACTCAGTCAAAACTCAGTATAATTTTTTTTGAAACATACACATACTATATATATTATGCGGAAAACAATTTACATAAATAATCATCGGTGAGTTCAATGACCACGAGCGCCCTTTTGTAAATACAATTTCATGCAATTTGTTGACTTTTCAACATGACCTATTTATTTGTACAAAAATTCAAAAAGTACAATTTTTTAAAAACTCTAATGCGATTTAGAACTGATCCCGATCTCTTTTCTCACTCGCATGAGATTGCTATACGCCCGTTGCCTAATGGGGGTATTCTTTTGGGTCCTTGAAAATAGTTAGAAATTTTGGGTGAGTTTTGCGAACTCAGTGAGGAACCATCATCGATGGTTCACATAATTCATGCAACACATCGTTTTACATAACATATATTCACATTGTTGCATATTTAATCACATTGCACAATTTCACGTGAACATAGACAATTTGATACATTTCATTCTATTTGACATCCATAACCAATTGAATTCATAAAACACTTAAACATAAGCCAATTGTTTCATAATTCACATTCGAAATGATTGGTACCACAGAAACATAAGGCAGTTAGCCTTTCACTCAATCAAACAGATTAAAAATAAGATGCATATGACATGCGCATGTGACACTTTTCCAATTTATTTCGGTGTTGTGACCGAGCGCCTAAACTGTCCCAATAAGGGCGTATCAATCGTTGAGCTTGAGGCTCTGAAACTGTCCCATTATGGGCGCATTAATCGTTGAGCCTGAGGCTCTGAATCACTGTGGGGCTCGAGGCCCAAATATAAACGTTGAGCTTGTAGCTCTCGGTGGCTGCTCCAGTCACAACTGTCATTAACTGATCATGCATGGAATGCATATGTCGCAATTGAGCAGTATCACATTACAATCAAACCCAAATTATCGCATTCAAACAATTAGTTCACAATTTATCACATTGAAAACACGAAGATCTCATATTCTCAGACAAATAACACTTCTATCTCTTAACCTCCCAATACATCAGACACCTTCGGTCCGAAATCCAGTCATAAACAACGCACAATCTCACCATTCTTCTCCACAGAATTATAAGCGCAAAATAATAAACACATAATAATTGAGAAACCATCTAGGTCACTCACCAAATAGCTTTCGAGCTAATGCCGGGAAATCTCGGCAACGTCTGTGGGATGACGTTCCAACTGTGCCTCTATAACATTCAAAATATTCACACATTACCAAATGCACAATCAGAAATATTAAATAATGCATATGTAGCAATTTAGATGTGTACAATGTATGTTCGTGACATTCCAGTTACTATTTCACAATTTACAGTCACAAAAATTTCCTCTAAAATTTAGAAAGCCATAAACACTAAAACCACTCAATTCGGATCTCTATAGGTCCAATTATTAATAAAAGACGGATCAGAAAAATCATTACCCGGTCCTCTCACTTCGCCCTAACCAATCTCTGACAATTTCAGCTCTAAAAATTTTCAATTTAACAAAAAAATGAAATTAAATATTTCACGAATCCGATGTCTCGAGAATCAGGTCAATTGAATGTTGGACGGAAAAGATATTCCCAAAACACGTTCAAACCAACACACTACACGTAACTTCACTCTAGAAATTAAACATTTTAGGGGCTAAATTGAAGTATGACCTCTTCATAACATTTGTATATCTATGTCTCTAGTTTAATTAGAAATAAGAATCAGATCGATTGGAGCTCTATAGCTCAGGATATCTCCAAATTGATGAAGTATGTTTAGATTTTTCCAACCGTCTGCTCACTTTGATCCGATCCACCTTTCTCGTTTGATCTCAAAATCATAAATTTCGTATGAAAAGATAGAGAAATGTCTTAGGAATCTAACGCTTCAAAAATCAGATCGATCGGAGGTCGGACTAAAACATTATGGCCAAAAGAGTGGAGAGAGGTAGGTTGGTCAAAATTGATCATGGGGATGCTGTGACAGACCAAGATAGGCATGCTCGCCTGATCGGGCGCCAAGGCTCTCGCTCACATGGCCTCGAAAGGTCGGCCACGCGATTCCGAACTCCTAACTTCTACCCCACATAACTTTTGACTCCGAACTCCAAATTTGACAAACTTGGTACCGATGGAAAGATAAAAGACAGCTCCACCATTTTCATGAGGACTCAAAGATCAGATCGACTTCTAAAGGGGTCAAAAACTTACTCCAAGATGACTGATCGACAAGCTCCTCACAAACAGTACCAAAACTTGTAAACATCATAACGTTTCATCCCCTTAGCCACAAATTCCATATTTTATATCAATAAAAGGAGCAAAACAAATTCTACAACTTTCATGAACAACTTGGAAGCCAATTCCAGCTTTAACCAAATCAAATTCTCAAGCAAAGCTTCTGCCTATCCAAATTATTCTCAACAATAACCCAATCTTCCAACATGCATAACTCCACATCCCCTTAGCGAAAAATTCCATACCATATAGCAATAAAAAGCTCAGACAATATACTACAATTCTCAAGAAGGACTTAGAATCAAATTCCATCTCTAACTAGGTCAATTGCTTCTATGAAAGTGGCTGCCCTGTTAAAGCTTGTTAACTAACAGATGACCTAAATTAGAGTCATTCTTGCAAAATCCATAACTCACAATTCTTACATCTAAAAATAGCATATTATGCACCATTTCAAAGCTACAACCTTCCTCTACAACTTTTTAGAAGACCATTTGAGCTAATTAACATCACAACAGTCCAGAATTTAGCTTCAATGCATAATCACCACAAACCCTATACTTAACACATTTTCCAGCACTAAGCATATTAACACCCAAAAATTAACAGATCAGTACTCTCAACCTAGATATCGAAAAAATTTCATACTTAATGGCGATGAAAAGATAACAAGACCATATTCAAGTTTCATGAAGACCAAATTAGCAAATTCAATCCAAATCAACCTAAAAAAATTCACAAAGTTTCAGTCACAATCTCAATTATCGCTCATACAAGACCTATAACTCACTTTCAAGGCCAAATTCAAACCCCTTCAAGCCACAATTAAGCATCACTTCCTTCACAAAAAATGTAACCAAACTTCTCAAGTTTAATTACAGCTAACCCTTACCTCATTTGCTCAACTATATAAAAAAACATTGAAACATGTACAGGTCACATTTTCCATATTTTCAACCTAAACCAAATCCTATCACTTCCATACCATTCCTACACCATTTCTCACTCTATTTACTTCTTATACCTATCATAACTCACTCATATCTTATTCTTGAACATAAGGCCACAAATTACAGCACACACTCATCCCATCATCCATCATGTTTTACACTAATCTTTAAGCATAATTTCACTTTAAATCATCTTAATTTCTTTACTTATATTCATTAGATTTTGCCTCATCAATTCATCAATCAACCATCAATTAAATAAGCAAATTACATACCCATATACAAAAACAAAATTCTCATCTAATTTAGTGTATAAACAACACAAAGAATGCATTTAACTACCAATTTATACATAAAGCGCAATTCTTACCTATTTGAGCTTCAAATCTTCCAATTGTCACCTACTTCCTAATTTCCCTTCCCATATACGATCATCAACATGAAGGCTTAGGTTGAACTTTTGTTTTGTATGTTTAAGACCAAAGAAGAGCAAGCCATGGAGGAGGAGATGGAAAAGAGAAGCAAGCAAAAATCAAGAAGAGGAGAGGAAGAAGAAGGCTACGAAAATGATGGTGGAGAAAATAGGAAGACAAGTTTCATTTTGGCCACTAAAAATCAAGATGTCGTTAATGAAGACCAAAGAAAGCTTTTAATTAATGCAAGGATGAGCATGGTGGCATGGTAGGCAAGTGACATGTGTCACCTGCCACATGTCACAATTTTACAAGATCTTTTAATTCTTTTCCAAATTCAATTCTAATTTCTACCCCAATTTCTTTCCAAATTCCAATGACTCAATTTAATAAATCCTAAAATCATGTATCTCATTTCCAGTGCCATTGGAAAGTACTTTTCCAGTATCGAAAACTATTCGGTCTGCCACTTGGCGATTTTTCCGGTCTGAAATTTTTCTCCCAAAATTTCCAAGAAAACTTCTAAAAATTCCCCCAAAAATGTAAAACACACAACAGTTCACTCCAAATAAATTTTCAAGCACAAAATTATATTTTTCCACAACAAAATCACATTTGGGCACATATACTGGGAAATGTCATGAATGCATGTACAGTCATTTTCATGTGCAAATTTCACTATTCACGTGTAAGGATATGTATAAACATGTCCAAAAAATTTTAACCACTCTCAGCCCTTTCCAAATTACTATTCTACCTTCCCATCGGGGGTGAGATGTTACAACTCAGCAGGGTCTGTGCTGCCATAGAAATCCACCCCACAAGCATGCATCATCATACCTCCTCTCCCGTCTCACGGGAACTCTAGAAGGTAGTTCCTCAGATCGAGGCACCGAGGATCGCCATCGTCTCGATCGATCCTCGTCACCGGTTAGTCAATCTGATCACCTAGAATGGATGACCTATAACAAAACAATAATTCCGATCAGTTTCTGCATTTCTCACAATAATTCAAGCCTAAATATGTAACTAGTCCCAACAGATGCCAAACTATGCTCTGATACCACCTAAATGTAGTGCCCTCTTACTATAGGGTATACACCTGAATACCCGTAGGTCATTCCGATATATATCCTACGATAAGAGTGAACTACGAACAATCACTACTATACTTCACATGGCATCATAATCATAACACATTAATATAAAAATCAATAATTTTTGAAACCAAAATGTTTCCTCATTTCATTTCATCAAAAGCAGTAATTTATATCTTTATCGCTTTTAACTTTCAGACATTACTCCAAAATAAATCTAATACAAAAGCCTAACTAGGTCATCCCCAAAAATCCCAAATGGTGACACATGAGCCATGGCTTCTCTTGCCAACACGATCTACACGGCAGGAAAAGTCCCTCTGGAGTTAGGAGTCTACTCTCTCCGTCCTGAAAAATAACTTACAATTTTGGGTGAGTTTGCGAACTCAGTGAGGAACCATCATTGATGGTTCATCCAATTCATGCATAGTCAAGCATAACACAGTTTTTTCATCATGTCACATTCAGAAGTACCACATGATTATTATTATCAATCAAAGAAACCAAATCAAATGCACATGAAATGTGTATGTGACACTTTTCCAATTATTACATTGTTGTGACCGAGCGCCTAAAACTGTCCCAATCTGGGCGCATTAATCGTTGACCCTGAGGCTCTGAATCACTGTAGGCTCAAGGCCCAATTACGTTGAACTTTAAGTTCTCGATGGCTGCTCCGGTCACAACTGTCATTAACTGATCATGCATTCATGCATGGAATGCATATGTTGCAATGATGCAATGTCAGCATCACAATCAATCCCAAATTAGCAAATTCAAACAAATAGTTCACAATTAATCACATTAAAATCACGTATAGCACTTCTATGTCATAATCTCCCAATACATCGGACCTTCTATTCGGAATCCAGTCATAAACAACACACAAGCCCACCATTATTCTCCATAGAGTTATAAGTGCATAATTATAAACAAATAATGATTGAGAAACCATCTAGGTTACTCACCAAATAGCTTCCGAGCTAATGTCTGGAAGTCTCGGCAACGTCTGTGGGATGACGTTCCAAATGCGCCTATATAACAGTCAAAATATTCAAACATTACCAAATGTACAATCAGAAATATTTAATAATGCACATGTAGCAATTAAAATGTGTACAATGCATGTTCGTGACATTCCTGGCACTATTTCAAAAAAATCCCATCACAAAATTTTCCTCTAAATTTTAGAAACTCAATGCCACTAAAATTACTCAATTCGGACCTCTATAGGTCAAATTATTAATAAAATACGGACCAGAAAAATAATTACCCAGTCCCCTCACTTCGACCTAACCAATCCCCATCAATTTTATCTCTAAAAATTCCCAATTTTATATAAAGATAAAATTAAATATTATACGAATCCGATGCCTTGAGAATCAGGTCAGTCGGAGGTCGGATGAAAAAGATATGCACAAAAGAATTAAATTAAGAAAAAATAGAAATAATAAATAATAATAAATAAAAATATTAATTAAATTAAATAAAAAATCCATATCGCAAGGGCGACGTATCGCCCTCGCGAGAATCGAGGATCTGAAATTTTCAATTTTTTTAAAATTAATTTTCCAATTTCACTATTATTCCTCTTTCTTCATTCATATACCTTCTCTTCTTTCACATATCCTATCTTTTCACACAAATGTCCAAAAATCACAATTGAGGTCTCATTGGAAAGAGCACAGAAAATCCAACAAGTTTCATGAAGGACTCACAAACCAATTTCACCCTTAAGGGTGTCAAAAATGAAATCAAAGATACTGCCTTCATATTACCATTCAAAACAGTACCACAACATTTTCCAACAATCATATCTTTCTACCCCCTTTGCCAAAAATTCCAAATTTTATATCAATCAAAAGAGAAAAACATATTCTACAACTTTCATGAACAACTTGGAAGCCAATTCAATATCTAAACAAATCAAATTCTCAATCAAAACTTCTGCCTACCTAAGTCTCATTCTCAACAGTAACAAGATCTTCTAAAATTCATAACTTCAAATACCCTTGGAGAAAAATTTCATACCATATAGCAATAAAAAGATCAGAGAATATACTACAATTCTCATGAGGACTTCAAAGCAAATTCCACTTCTAACTAGGTCAATTTCACCCATTAATGTGGTTGCCCTGTTAAGGAGTATTAAAACAGCACATGACCTAAACCATAGCCAAAACTTTACAAATTCATAACTTACAATCCCTACATCCAAAATTCGCATATTATACCTCATTGAAAATCTAAGACAATCCTCTACAACTTTTCATAAGATCACTTAAGCTAATTTCAACCATAACAGTCCAAAATTAGCTTCAGAACACAGTAACCACAAAAATCCGTACTTAGAGACATTACATACACCCAAACACATTAATACATCAATGACCATCCAAAAATAATCAAGTCATAACTTTCAACCTACAAATAGAAAAATGTCATACTTAGTGGAGATAGAAAGCTAACAAGTAAATCTTCAACTTTTATGAAGACCCATTTCACAAAATCAGTCTACTTTAGCCTAGAAAAATGCTCAAAGTTTCTGCTCGTCAATGATAGAATTATAATCAGCACACTATTCACCCTGCACAAATATCTTACTTTCAAAGCAAAATTTCATCCCTTTTAAGCCACAATTGGACAGAACTTCTTTCATAATAATTCTAGCCAAACTTCTCAAGTTTAAATTAAGCCAAACCTCAACTCAATAGCATAACCATATCAAAAGTTATGACCAAAAACCAGAAACATAATCAAGGTAAATTTTCCAGATTTATAACCTGACTCTACTCCTTTCATTCTAACACCATTCCTACATCAATCAGCATCTACTTTAATCACTTATTCAGCCAAACTTTCATCAAGAACTTCACTTGAACATAAACCCACAAAATTCCAGCACACATACTCAGTCATTTCCTTTTAAAAATTAATCATCTAACATCATTAAAACCACTTCAAAAACTCTTAATTCACATACTTCACCTACAATGTTATTTATCCTTACACAAACATACACTTAGACCCATACAGTCAACCCACAAACTTCATGAAAGTAATGCACAATAAAGCACAATAAATGCTTCTACCTACTAAATTAAGCACATATAACTTAGTTCTCACCTAAACAAGCTTCAAAGCTTCAATCCTTCAAGTTTTTTTCACAATTCTCCTAACCTTTCCTACCACTCACGACCATCATCCTTAAAGCTTAGGTTTGTAATTTTTTTGACTATAAAGGAAGATGAAAACGTAGGCTATGAGGGCTTGAGAAGGTGAAGAGGAGTAGCACTTAATAAGAAGGAGAAAACCAAAGAAGAAGAAGAAGAAATGGAGCTACGACTGAGAGGAGGAAGAAAGCCCTTAAATCACCTTTTCACTCTTTCTCAAGTAGAATGTCGTGGAAGCTCTCCCAAAATAGGTTAAGTATAAAACAATTAAGTTTAAGACTAGGTAGGCAAGTGACAAGTGTCACTTGCCACTTGTCCTGGTTTTCTGCATTCTTCAGGTCAGTTTCCAAAAATAATATAATTTCTACTCCAAATTCTAATGGCTCATAGCAAAAATGCCTAAATTCATGTATCCAATTTTTCAGTGCCATCGATACATTTCGAAAGACTAAATCCACTCACCACCACTTGGTAATTTTCCTGTCTGGACATTGTTTCCCAAAAATTCCAAAAAATTCCTAAAATTTCCTAAAAATGGAAAACACACATAAATCACTCCAATTTAATTTTTCAAACACAAATATCACATATTTCACAAAACAATTACATTTAGACACATATGCCAGGAAATGTCATGAATGCATGTACAATCATGTGCATGTGCAAAAATTATCATTCATCTATATTTAGAGGCCATCTAATGTATGAACATGCCGAGATATGTTTCTAAACTCCTAACCCGTCCCAAATGACCAATTTACCCTTCGCATCGGTGATGGGATGTTACACCTTTACCTTCTTAACTTCAAAGAATAACTCCAAAGAAGCAAGCTAACTAGTCTTCCAAGCAACTAAACACATCTCGTAAACTAAGGTGCAAATTTCAACACCGACATAACAATAACACAAAAAAGAGCAAGACCTGCTTCTTGATACAGTAACTTACAAAGATATTTAGTGAAGATGATCCAAAATCAAGCAAAATTCCAAAAGTTAAGAGGGAGTAAGAGGTTTTAGTGGTGAGGGTAGTGAGAAGGTAACAAAAACACCAAATGAACTGGAATGAATCTGCACCTACTTAAACCTTGCGATGCAAGGTGTCCTCATTTTGAAAAGGCACATGTTACACATGAAAGTGTACTACTTCTCCTTTAATGAAGTCTTCTACATGTCTTCATGCATGGTTGCCAAATGTCACAATTCAATTAGGCCACTTGTCACTCAACCAATGTTGACAAATGTTAATGCATCAACTATGCCAAATGTCTCTAACTCATAGGCTTAATCATTCCAATTTTCATATACCAACTTGACTTGCCACTTGAAAATTTTCAGTCAAAATGTACATTTTAATACCTCAATTCTCTAATGGTGTTAATTAATTACAATTCACTAAGTATGATCCATTAAACCAAAATTCAAGTCATATGCAGTTCTCAATCATATCACAAGGAAGAGCTAATTGATAAGCTAGTAGGATGATTTTAACACCAAGAAGACAATAACATAAAAAATAACATGACGTAGCTTTCTTGATACAGTATTTGGATGTGGTAATTTAGGAAAACTCAAGCAAAACATAAGGTTGTAAGATAGGGACAAATTTTCAGTGGTGAGAGATGAAGATGGTGAAGAATAAATAGCAAAACAACTTTTGCATTAGTTGAGTTCATTTGGTGCTGGAAGTCATAATTATGTAATGGCACTTGTCACCAATGCATGCATCTCACTTACCCTCCATATAAGCTACCAAATGTCACAATTCTATCAGGTCATTTGTCACTTAATTTCCTATGCCAAATGTCACTTATTTATCTATGCCAAATGCCACTCAATTTATAGACATAGTTATCCACACTTTTCATGTATCTACTTGTCTTACCACTTAACATTTTTCCTAGTCCAAATGTACATTTTAAGACATCAATTTTCAAATTGTAACAATAAATTCTAAGTTACTAATTTTAATCCATCAAACCAAAATTCAAGACTTAAGCTATATACGATCAAATCATAATCATTAACTCTTATCACATATACTTTTGTGGACATGTAACATTCCTACTAGGGTATAATTTGGGCCTTATACATTGATTGTTTCCAATAACTCTTAGCATGAAAATTATCATGTTTTTCAATTATGTTTGATGTAAGAAATCCACCAATTTTTTTGCCATAATATCATAATTCAAATTATATTGTTGACCCCTCAATAAAACTTAAATTTAATCAAATCTTATGGCTCAAATTGTAGAGTAGTATAAAATTCAAGAGATAATTCCTTGTACACAATATAATAAAACATAAGAAATTTATCCCATCAAATTTTATGACTCAAAGTCTCAACACTATCTTTCAAACCTAGATTTTCTAAAATATCAAAATCAAAGTATCAAGTTGTACTGCAAAGAGTTTGGAATCAGATACCTTCATCTTTCGAATAAATCAGAAAAGGAGCTCCAAAGTTCAGAGTCCTATCACGCACACCTTGTCCCAACACTTAAGTTTTCCCCTTTGATTATGAGCGTTTAGCACTCTTTTGATTCTTGGCACCATGAATAAATGTATACTTGGAAAATCAAACAAGAAAACAAAAAAATACATAAAAAACACCCAAAAAATGTGAAGAGAGAAAAGTTACACAAAATCTTGTAGAAACCACTATAAAGATGTGAAATTTATGTGGAAATTGCTAGATATGTGTAGGAGGGGTGTTTATTTAGGTGAAGGAAGCAGGAAAGAAGTATAAGAAAAATGAAGAGACATATGAGAGAAATTAAGAGTGGCTGCTAAGTTTTAGAGAGATAAAGTTGGTGAAGGAGAGAAAAAGTCAATATAAGGTGTTAGGGTTAAAGAGGGAGGGGTAGAATGAGGTTAGGAATTGATAATTCACATGTTTCCTTAGCTGTCCCTCTAGGCACAATCATGCCTTGGAGTCACAATCATGACTCACTCCCTTGATCACCATCGTGACTTTGGAGAAAGATTGTGACTGAGGTTTGACAACCCATGCACAATTGTGCTCCTTGAGGCATGATCTTGATGTGTTAAAAACTGTCACCTTGTCCTGTTTCTTCATTTTTTCTTTATATAACCCCAACCTTGCTTCTCTTGCTTATAATATCTTTAAAAACAAGAAATTTAGCAATCCAAACCACTCCAAAGACATGAAAAGTTACACCTAAATACTAGAATTCAATACAAGCCTAACTATTTAAAATGCAAAGTTAAAGTATCTAGGTAGACTTTTCATCAATCAAAACTCAACCAGGATCAATTATAAGTGGCTCATTTCCACTCATATTGTCTAACATCAGTTTAGTAGCCCATAAATAAGCTACACATTATGAGATAATAAACAGGACATAATTAATTAAACTAAAAAATCTAAGTAATTTTAGTAATGCCCCTTTTGATAACAATCTATCAACAAAATTGGGAATGATAAAACTCCCTAAATCTTTGATAAAATTAAATAGTTTGTGTTGTAGGACAGTGAATTACTCGTCTTCTTGTACAATCACCCTATCCCCTCTTTTGCTTTGGTTTCTTGGACAAGGACTTTCGTATATTGCACAAACTCTATGTCCTTTGTCACCTATTCCTTATAAATTACTTCTTTAAAGAAACTCTCCTCTTACTCTTTAATGCATGGATCCATTATGTCCATTCTCATGTATGAGCTATTTGAACTCTATGTGCTCATCACTAATCTGAAGGAGCAATTTGACTTCATAAATTTCCATCAGTGTTTTTTAGTATTTATGAATGGCCATATAAGAATTAGTGGACGCTCCTATCCTCTTAGAAATTTAACACCACAAAGTTCACAAGAATAATAAACTTGTCCACTTTAATTATCACATCTTCCACTATACTAAATGGTCTCATGATGAATTGATCTGCCAACTAAATAAGCATCAAAGTTGGCTTCACATTGACAAGCCCCAATTTTCTAAAGATCGATTGAGGCATAACATTTACACTTTTGCCTAAGTCGCCTAAACACTTGCAAATTATAGCTTACCAACCGCATAGGATATTGTCAAGCTTCCTAGTTAAATGGAAGGCATATGACTGGTGATAGTATAGCTACAACTTTTAGTTAGTGCTACTACTTGATTATTTTCCCAAGTTTACTTCTTTGATAATATATATTTCAAGAACTTTTCATACTTAGGCATGTTTTCCAATTTCTCCACAAAAGATAAGTTAATTTGCAAAGTCTTCAACTTCTCCACGAACTTTGCAAATTGTACATCCAATTTATTCTTCTATAGTCACTGGGGGAATGAAATCTTAGGTAGGTATAGCAGAGGGGCAACGTATAGAGGGTACTCACTCTTTTCTTCATCCCTCTTTTATTTTTCTTAGTCCTCTTTATGGTGGGTTTTAGCTTACTTCTCTATTTGTTGTTCTAGCTCTTTTCCACTCCTAAGTGTGATTGCCTTGAGTTTCTCCCTTGGATATATTTCAGTATTACTTGGGAGACTCCTCACACCTCTTGTAGACAATGAATTCACATTCTGGCCTACTTGAGCCTCTAGATTGTGAATAGAAGAGGCATATTTCTTAGCTAGTTGCTTAAACTTCCCTTTCAGCCCTGAGCCTCATCTATACTTATGAGCTAGTACAATTTTAAATTGCTTGTTGAAATGCAAGTGGACCTTGTTTTCTTAATTGATTGCCCGCATTGTAAGATTAAGAAAAATTTGGGAGGCTTCTCCACCCAAGATTGTATGTGTTAGAGTAGGGGTTATTTCCTACTCCTTGACCAAACTGTGTGTCCATGTAGTTGAGTTGCTTCATATTGTTATTTTACATTAAGAAATAATTAGAGGTAATATGATTAACTTGTCCACATAACTCACATCCATACTAAATTGCTTTAATTGGAGATGATGAGGAGGCTTATGGGTTGTTCGGTTGTCTTGTTAAATTAGCTATCTCTGCCTTATTGAATCAACAACAATAACTCCCATCTGATCTTGAAAAGTCAAATATTGTCTGCTTCTATCTGACATCCAAAGATAACTATTATTTGCCAACTCCTATAGCAAGTCCTCTGCTTCCTGAACTATTTTCTACGGCAGAGATCATCCAGAAGTTATGTCTATAGTGCTCATCACGGGTGCACTAACTCCATTGTAGAAAGTTTGCAATGTAAATCCTTTGGTATGAGGATATCTTCTTTGAAAATCCTTGTAAAGTTCCTATGTTTTGTATAATGACTCCCTGTATTTTGTTGAAAATTTGTAATCATCTTTATCAACCTCATTGTCTTTATTAAAGGGAAGTACTTTTCACGGAAGGCATATATCAGCTACTCCTATATTGTGACATTTTTTGGGTTTAAGGAATGATACCACACCTTGACTTTATCCCTTACTATGAAGAGAAAGAGCCTCATCTCAATAGCATCTTTTGACACCCCACTACATCAGAGGGTATCACATATCTTGAAAAATTTTACTAGATGAGCATTAGGATCTTCATTAGGTAACTTGTAGAACTATATATTGGTCTGTAGAATATTTGGAAATGTTGGTTTTATCTTGAATGACATTGCTTGCACTGGTGTTCAAGTGATGCTTTTAGTGTAACAATGAACCTTGGCCTCATGAAGTTTATAAGGATCCTCTGCTGGTCTCTGTGATTGTATTCTTTTTCCATTATTCTTTCGATCTCTTTTTGAAGTTTCGCTCTTTGGATTTCTCATTCTTATCTTGTGATGTCAAGAGAAGGAGTTTTGTCGATCTTGCTTAAAAATTAAGTCTTAGGTTTGTGCAGTTGCAAGGACACAATAATGTCCAAAAATTCCTTAAATCAAAGGAATCAAATAGTCCTAAAACTAAACCCTCGGTAACGACACCAAAAACTTGTTAAGCAAGTTTTATATCTAATAAAACCCTTAATAAACCGCAAGTATGTAGATAATATCTTATAATATATAAGATTATTGTTCCCACATGGATTACGCAAGGATTAAAAATTTGAACTTAACTTTGTCTAAGATATTCGAATGTGATTTAAATAAAATAAATTAAATTTTTTGAACAAATAATAAAACAAAGCAAATAAATCAAATAACAAGTGAGTTGCCAATTAATTTAAGGTTTTATTCAAGATTAAATACTTATGAATTATTCTTTCCTTAACTATTGTTGATTCAATTATGTGTTTGATCTTAGATTTCCTAAGGTATTCATTACTCTCTCTCAAGATCTAATCAATTAATCCTAATTGAATTCAAAATTTCTAGATTTGTAATCTCTCAATTTACAAAACTTTCCTAACTTATTCAATTAGATCTAAAGCTATCTATTTGATAATTAATTTCTCAAACAAGATCTCTCTTTGAATAATTGTTAATTTGATAATTGGGTCTATTAAACTACCAACTCTCATTGTACAATCTAACTCACTCTTTTGATTTATTATCAAGTATAATCATGATAATTTATCACAAACATCTCAATATGTATTGAAATCAACAATAATCAAAGTCACAAAATAATTCCATAATAAATCCTAATATGAAATTTAGAACTTCATGAACATGTTTAACATCTTAGAATTCAAATTACACATCAAGGATAATGAAATAACTAAAGGAAAAGAAGAAAGACTCTGTTAAAGGCTTAATCTAGAAAGCTAGAATTCATGGTTTGATCTCCCATATTTAATACTTTTTGACTCAATGTTTGCGAACTTTTTTTGGTGTTGTTCACATCTTTAGATAGTGTATTAGGATCTTAAGGGTGTAATTAGGGTTTTCCCACTTTGTTCTATTCCAAAAGTACCCTTAAACCCCAAAATAGATGAAAAAAGTTGCGTTTGGAAAGTCCTTATCACAATTGTGACATTGGCATGATTGTGATAGAAAGCATGCAATCTTACGCACACCATTCACGATCATGCTCCTCATACATGATTATGACACCCTTTATGTAACTTCCACCTTTATTGTTCTTCAATTATCTGATTTCCAATACCAACAAAACATCAAACACCTTATGAAACAAAAAATTAAGGTTGACATCATTCTCAAAACTACACAAATAGTTTGAATATAGACAAACACTCACAATAATACAATTTTAAACCTAGATATACGATGATTATCTAATAAATACCTAAAAACACACTAAAACACCTATGAAAACATAGTATGAACTATTCCTATCAATAGCCTATATATGATAACATTATGTATAAATGGAAAGAGAAATGAGAAAGAAGAGAGAAAAAAAGGAAAAGAGTTAAAGTAGAGAGACAAGAGTGAAGAGAGAAAGTAAAAAAAAATAGTTAAAGGAGAGAACAACTAGATATGCTGAAAACCAATATGAGGATGATCTTTCAAACTATTCAAGATATAAAAAAAAGAAAGAACTTAGTCAAAAACAACTTGTCTATTTAAGTTTTTCTTATAAATCATCTTTCACTTAAATTGAGACAAACTTAATTTTCAACATTAAAATAAAGATCCTCACTTGTTATAGTATTTTAAGGCTTAAATAATATGATAAAGTTCTAAATTTATAAATTGTATCCTTATAAGCACCTCTCTTCAAATAAAACTCCCTTAAGAAAACCTCAAGTGAAAGTCAATGACAAATAGTTTACATATTGTATTGCTATGATTTCTAGTATTTATCAATTTATGCAATATTTTGACTACAAAATTGGAAGTCAAACCGTTATAATGGAAAAAGAAGAAAATTTGTATGTTAAAGTTCTGCTTTATATACTTCTCAGGTTTTTGCATTGAACATTAATGACTTACAATATGAAGAAGGATTGGCTTGGCAGCAGACTAAATGGTAAAATAGTACTTGGAAGGGTAACACGTAGCACAGACCCTATTACGTACCCAGGATCAAACATGAAAGGGTAAAAATGAAGGAATTGGGGAATACCTAATTTCAGGTCCATTCTGACTTCCGTAGTAGTTTTCGCCATCCAAACGAGCTCCGATTCTTCCAGGCCTGTTGGGAAAGTTGTTCACCGTCGTCCAGTCTAGGCCTTTCTACAGTTTACTCAATCATGAGCTCTCTTAACGAGTCAGAGAACTTTATGCTCATGAATCACTAAGTAACTGCAGGAGACCTTAGCCTTTATATAGCTTCCATATTGAGCTTCCCCATTATAAGGTCGATATGATCCAAGTCCACACTGAAAGGGATCCATTTTCCTCCCAGACTTCGACCCATTTACTTAGATCATTTATTGGGCCACTTTATTACCCTTATCCGGATCGAGTTACGTAACTTAACTGATAAGTTATTGACAACCAAAATTACAATTACTAACTATCCATTTAAAAGGAGAAGGAAAAAAATGACCTTAACTTTGAGGGAAAAAATGTCTAACAATCTCCTCCTTGGACAATTATTAATTACAGTTTTGTCAAGTTCAAAACAGTTAAAAATAGGCTAAGTTACGCTACTTTATTGGTACCAAGTTTAAAAACATTCGATCCAAAGGTAATGAAAGTCCATCATTCTGTCCTGTAAGGGTTTCAATACCGAAAAATATCAAACACATGTGTCATATATGACACAGGTATAATATAATCACGAATATCTAATGCCTTACTAACATGAACGGGAAAATGGAGTGTGGCAAACTACGATGATACCTGTATGATCTAAAATGTATCATCGTCATTTGTAGGTCTCGATTTCTCTAACTTTATGCTAAACTACTACAAAGAAATCCTGTATTCTCTCACTAGATGCTAAACAGCATTAGTGAATTCCTTTATGGGATCAAAACCTCAAATCCCTCTATGTCATACGAAACTTTAAGGATAACCATACAAACTTTATGTGTTTAATGACATGGATACAAGGTCAATCTTTATATATGCCTTATGACCTTTAAAATGCTTAAGATTAACATAATTCTCAAGACTTCATATGTATTATGACTATAGACAAAAACAGTTATAACTGAGGATAAAAGAAAATGATCATTTTCATTAACAAATAACCATAATGTCATAATACATCACTATACACAAAATAGTAAGGAGCAAATACAATGATCCCTAACTAATGCTGTCTAAGGGCTTCAACACGCCCATACTGGATACATGTCTGACAAACACTAATGGGCGAAGTCCTTTAGTCAAGGGATCAGCCAACATATCCTCAGTCCTGATGTGCTCCACCTCAACGTCACCCTTCTGAATCAACTCCTTTATGGTCAAATATTTGACCTCCAAATGCTTAGACTGTGTGATATTTTTGTTGTTGTTACTGAACAACACTGCAGTAAGATTATCATAGTATAACGGAATGGGTCTAGCTATCGAATCCACCACAGACAACTCAGAAATCAAGTTTCTAAGGCAAACTGCCTGTGTAGTAGCTCCATAACATGTAACAAACTCTGCATGCATGGTAGAGGAAGTTACTAGTGTTTGCTTGACACTCTTCCATGATACTGCACCATCTGCCATCATGAAGATGTATCCTGATGTGGACTTGCGATCATCTGGACACATAGTAAAATCGAAGTCCGTATACCCTGTGAGGATCAAATCGTTGACCTTCCTATATGTCAACGAATAGTCCTTAGTACCCTTCAGATATCTCAACACCCGTTTGACTACATACCAATGGTCCATACCAGGGTTTGCCTGATATCGACCTAGCAATCCAATGACAAATGCAATATCTGGTCTAGTGCACAGTTGTGCATACATTAAGCTACCTACTGCACTAGAGTACGGAATATTCCTCATAGCCTCTCTCTTGACTTCATTCTTTGGACACTGTGCCAAAGATAATTTCTCTCCACGAGAGATAGGTGCTACAACAGACCTATAATCAATCATATTAAACCTTTGTAGCACTCGCTCGATGTATGCATTTTGCAAGAGGCTCAATATGTGTTAAGATCTGTCTCGGTGAATCTGTATACCGAGAACACAAGATGCTTCACCTAAATCCTTCATGTCGAAATGTTTGGCCAAAAGTTGCTTTACTTCATGCAACATGGTCAAATCATTCGACGCGAGCAAGATGTCATCGACATACAGAAGTATAAAGATGACTTTGCTCCCCCTGACCTTATAGTATAAGCATCATTCGACTTTGTTTTCCACAAAACCAAATGAGGTCAGAACCTCATTAAACTTTAGGTACCATTGTTTGGAAGCAGCTTCAAACCATATATTGATTTATTCAACTTACAGACCTTTTCAGTTGCTTTTTGATCTTGAAAACCTTCAGGTTGCTCCATATAAACCTCCTCATAAAGGTCCCCATTCAAGAAAACGATTTTAACGTCCATCTGATGTAGCTCCATATCATAATGAGCTACTATTTCCATCATCACTCTAAATGCATCCTTCGAGGACACAGGAGAGAATGTGACGTTAAAGTCAATTCCCTCTCTCTGAGAGAGTCCTCTGGCAACAAGACATGCCTTAAACTGCTCAACTTGACCCTGTGTGTCCTTCTTGGTCTTAAATAGCCACTTGCAACTGACAGGCTTGCAATGTTGAGGAAAATCAACAAGCTCCCACACCTTATTATACCTCATCGATTGCATCTCATCCTTCATTGCTTCCCACCACATATCTGCATGAGGTCCAAAAACCGCATCTATAAAAGTTACTGGATCCACAACATGTCCTATATCATAGTCATGTTCACCTAAATAGACTATGCAGTCTAATGAGATAGCAGGTCGCCACTCTCTGGTGGATCTATGCAACTGCATAGGCTCTTATACCTCGGAAACCTCTTCCTGAATAAGAGTAGGTTCCTGTACCTGCATAGGCACAGTACCTAAGCCTTCATCCACCGGAACTGATTGTATAAGAGGCTGTGGATACACAATAATTGTTGGGACCCAATCCGAAGACCGGATCCCGACCGAAAAACAAAAACGAACGAAAGCAAAATCGAAAGAAAAGAACATAAGGCGGAAGCGAATCGGATACGAATCAAATGACAAATCGGATAAATCGAATCTGAAGGCGAATCGAATAACACAAAGCGGAAGCAAAATTATAAGCAAAAGCGAAGAATCAGAAGCAAATCAAAACGAAGCAAACTTCTAATCAAATCGAATCGAAACCAATTTCCGTAATCGAATCACAAATCGAAAGACAAAGCTAATGAATCAAAGACAGAACAAAAACTGAACCCGACATTCGAACACAAATAGCGAAGAAAACGTTTGCGTTAGAAACCTTAAGACATTCTAAAGACACACTCGATCTAAACCAATCCAAATCGGTACACATTTTTTTTTTCTTTCCTTCTTTCTTTCATTTTCATTCCATCTCTTAGAAAGTGACTTCAATATCCAATTGAAATCATTCGCACTCAAACTCAATTTATTTGCTTCTTCAAATACAATCATATCTCATCGATTTAAACTCTCACTTTTCATTTCCATAAAATCGCATACATTCCAAATTAAATACCATCAATTCTCACACAATTTGCACTTTAAATAATTCAGACCAACCATCACAATCATATACCCAATTCCATACACAAAATCCATAACTCATTTACTTCATGTAATAAATGCTTACAAGATATTAATGGCATTTCCAAGCCATAATACAACTTCAATATCCAAAATCCGAATATGTACACAAATCCAATGATCGCAGAATTCTCAACAACAATCTAACTTACAAATAAAACAATATGCACACATACAAACAAACAAAAACCTTCACTTTCTTTCACTCGATCTTCTTCTCATCACTTATGGATGGGAATGAAGAGGGTTGAGCTTATAGCTCGTGGGTAACAGTTTATAACAAATAAATAAGCAAAACCCTTGAATTTTTTTTTCTTTTCTGGTCTTAGAAAGCATTTCTTTGAAATCCGTAAAGCACATTTTAAAAAAGTTCTTTTCTTGCTGTATTCAAAATTGAAATTTGCAAAACGTATGCTTTTTAGGCTTTCAGCCATAAACCCATAGGTTACAAAACATGAATGCATCAACTTGACAATCCATAGATGCAGTGGCAAATCACATATGTAATGCACAACAAATAGCTCGAGAGTTTCGTGGAACACAACGGATAAATCGAAGTTTATTGTAAACAAAACGAGTCCGATTTCTCAGGATCTCGTAGTCTCAAGCGGGCTGCCGGGAGAAGGCTATACATCGACGTGCACGTGATTAACGAAACGTTCCTCTCTCGCCCAAACAAAAGCACATAATCATGCTTAAATCAATTTATCGAATGATCTTTTCCGAATATACGAAATGCCATGAAATCTTTCGAGGCATAACACAAATGTATTTTACAATTCATCAAAAGTTCATGTATTCAATCAATAATGATTTTTCAAATCATTCATACAATAATGCAACATTTATGATGCAATTGAAATCAGAAAATCTCTTTGTTTAAAGAAAGCAGTAGTGGCTTATAAATTCTATTATAAACAGGTACCCACCTCGAATCGATGCTAGAAGCTTGTCCTTAGCTTCAATTTGACCATTTCTTCTTTTATTCTTCCAATTGAAAATTTCCTACACAAATTTCACACAAATTCAACCTCATAAATAACATAATCCTTAAAATTGAACTTAGAAAAAACTAATCCCACATATAATCAAGCTATCTAAATCACCAATTTTCAAAATCCCCAATTCACAAAAATGGACATAACCCTAATTTCTAATTATCCAAAATTGATCCCATTAAAACATGCAATCTCCAAAATTGACTTTAGAATTCACAAACCCATACCAATTCCAAGGTATCTAAACCAAAAACTCTCTAAAAGATCAAAGATTGAAAATCGACTCTTACCTTCATCTTCTCCAATTTCGGATTTTCTTGGTTCATGATGGAGCTCTCTTCATTCTCCACCTTTTTCTCTCTTGAATCAACATAGAAAGTTTACTTGAAGACCCCTAAAAATCAAACCCTAGCTCTGTCTCTTTTCTTTCTCCTTCACTCATCCGAAAGCTTGCTCTCCCTTCTCTCTTCTTTCTCTTGTTCTTTTTCTTCTTTTGTCCCTTAATCGTGTATCCTCTTTGGGAAACCACGACAGCCACTTGTTTTTATAGTGCCATGTCATTTAATGAATGTGAGAAGACCCTTATGCCCCTCCATTTAAGCCTATAAACTTAACCCTTTAAGTAAACTTCCAAAATTGCCCCTTCATTGGTCTTTAAAACTGACATCTTGTATGATTATTTCGATCAGGTAAATGAAGCCATTTGACAAAACCTTCTTTTAGAGAAATGTCCCTCTATGTCTTATGAATGCATAGTTTTAAGAATCAGATCGATCGGAGCTCTATAACTCAAGATATCTCTAAAATACTGAAGTCTGTTCTTCAGACCCGAGGCTGAACACTACACCGAGCTTCACTCAAGGAATTGAAAGTCTTAGAGACTTAATTGTTGTTCAGCTCCTTCAGAACATTTGTAGCCTCATGTCTCTAGTTTAATTTTAAAAAAGAATCCGATCTATTGGAGCTCTACCGATCGAGATATCTCCAAAATACTAAAGTCTGTTCAGCCATTACAAAACCGAGACTGCACTCTACACCTTACTTCGATCCAGAAATTGAAGGTCTTAGGAGCTAAATTGTCGATCGGCTCCTTCATATCAATTGTAGGTCCATGTCTCTAGTTTAATTTTTAAAAAGAATCCGATCTATTGGAGCTCTACCAATCGAGATATATCCAAAATACTAAAGTCTATTCAGCCCTTACAAAACCGAGACTAAACTCTACACCTAACTTCGATCCGAAATTGAAAGTCTTAGAGGCTCAATTGTCGATCGGATCCTTCAAATAAATTGTAGATCCATATCTACAGTTTAATTTTCAAAAAGAATAAGATCAATTGGAGCTCTATAGATCAAGATAACTCCAAAATACTGAAGTCTGTTCAGACCATTACAAAATTAAAACTGAACACCATACTTAACTTCAATCTAGAAATTGAAAGTCTTAGAGCCTAAATTGTTGATCGGCTTCTTCATAAAATTTGTAGCCCCATGTCTCTATTTTAATTAGCAATAAGAATCAACTCAATCAGAGCTATATCGATCGAGATATCTCCAAAATACTGAACACTGTTAAGACTTTTACAACCAATCAACTCTCTTTGATCTAATAAATCTTTTTCAATTTAATTCCAAAACCGATCAATCTAGTATGGAAAGATAGAAAAATGTCTTAGAAATCCAACGCTTCAAAAATCAGATCAATCGGATGTCAGACGAATAAGTTATGCTTAAAAGAGTAAAGAGAGGTCGGTCGGTCGAAAATCACCCCGCGGGCCGATCGACCAGCGCACGGGCGCCTCGCTCGCCCGATCGGGCGAGTGGGCGAGCGCTGCACTCGCTCGAACGGGCGCGCGGGCGCTCGATTGCTAGCGCGCGGTCGATTGTTCGCGCGATTCGACCACCTAACTTCTGACCTTCATATCTTTTGACTCCGAACTTCAAATTTTACAAACTTAGTATCGTTGGAAAGATAAAAGAAAGATATACAATTTTTATGAAGTACTCAAAAGCAAGTTCGATCTCTAAAGGGGTCAAAAAGTCCATCAAAAGTGACTGGTCGATCAGCTTCACTCTAAACAGCATCAGAAATTCCAAAAATCATAACTTTCTACTCCCTTGTCCAAAATTTTCGTGCTTTATATCAATGGAAAGATAAAAACAAGCTCTACAATGTTCATGAAGAACTCCAAAGCAACTTTAACCTCTAGCTAAGTCAATTTTTCAATCAAAGTTTCTGTCCTGTTAGCAATCACCTAAGCAATATCCAAACTTCACATTATCATAACTTCTATCCCTGACATCGAAAAATTGCATACTTTATGGCGTTAGAAAGCTGGAAACATGAGCTACAATTTTTATTAAGATCCTATGAACAAATTCTATATCAATGAGGGTCAAAATCCAAATCGAAGCTACTGCCCAGAAATACCAAACAACATTCAAACTTCACAATCTCACATCTTTCAACCTCCACATGCAAAAATTGCATATTATACATCACTTTAAAGCTATTCTAATTCTCTATAACTTTCACGTAAACTATTTACTCCAATTCAAACCATATCAGTATGGCGATCGACCTCAAAGCACAATACACACAAATCTATACTTCATAGTATTTTTTCAAAACAACGCCAAATACACTTAACTTCAAAAACTCATAACTTTTGATTCCGATATCGAAAACTGTCAAATTTTATGGCTACAGAAATCTCTCAATATAATCTACAAATTTTATGAAGATCATTTTCTCAAAATCTGCCTAAATCAAAAAGTCAACTCTGTACTCCAAAAAGTCAAACTTTCTAAATTCTTCAAATTTTACACTTTCACTTTAAATTTCACACTTTCGGGTAGGTTAGTCCTGCTCTGCATTGACCTCATCATGTCCTTTAGGGTGCGATTACGCCTTTCGGCCACACCATTTTGCTCAGGACTATCTAGCATAGTGAACTAAGCCACTATTCCAGCTGATTCCAAATGCCATAGTATTCCCCTCCTCTATCAGATTTGACAATCTTTATTGATTTTCCTAACTGGTTCTCAACTTCAGTCTTAAAGATCTTGAACTTATCAAGAACTTTAGACTTCCCTTTAAGCAGGAACATATAACCATAACGAAAAAATAATCATCTATAAATGTCAGGAAGTACCCAACATTACATAATGTGTTTGTATAAGGACCACTGACATCTGTATGTAGGAGGTCTAATAAACCAGAAGCTCGAGTTGACCGCTTTTTCTTTATCTTGGTCAACTTACCCTTACAACAATCAACACATGTCTCCAGATCACTGAAGTCCAGAGTTGGGAGAATGTTATCCTTCATCAATCTCTCAACTCTTTCCCTGGAAATGTGGCCAAGACGTTTATGCCACAACATGTACAATGTTTCCTTTATGAGGGTTCTCTTTCGAGTAAATGGCTCAGCAACATATGAAGAAGCATACATTTCATTAGGAGTAAGACACATTTTATACAATCCATATGATAAGAAGGCAGTACCAATATGTTTTGTATTGATAGAAATATTTACAACTGTATTATCAAATACAAAATGAAAACCTTCTTTATCCAAAACTGATACAGAGATCAGATTTCGTCTAAAAGACGGTACATAAAGCGTTTCTCGTAAAACCAGGACAAACTCTGTATCAAGGTTTAATCCTACATCTCCCACGTACAAAACGTCTACCTCTTTATTATTGCTGACCATCAGCTTCTCCTCCCCCTTGGTTGGCCTTCTCCTGGATCTGAATCCCTGCATTGTGAAGCAACATGGTTAGAAGCTCCACTATCTAACCACCAAGAAGTTGATGTGGTTATAGCAACATTGGATTCATGAATCATGAAGGCTGAGGAGTTACCTGATGAATCCTACTTGGCCAACCACAACTTGTACTTCTGGCACTCAGACTTCCTATGCCCCTTCTTTTTACAGAAGAAGCATCTCATCTTTTTAAGGTCTTGTGGGCCCTTCGCAATGCTGGACTGCCCACTCTGACTCTGAGGAGAGGGTTTGGATTTCTTACCCTTATCCTTACCTTTAGCCAGCTAGGGTTTACCCTTCCCTTTACCCTTCTCGGCTACATACATAGCTTAATGAGAAGGATTCCTGATCTTCCCTTCTGTTGTAGCACACCGGGAAATTAAAGCATTAACATCCCAATTCTCATCCTGAGAGATGTAGGAGGTGGCCAACATCTCAAACTCCTTAGGAAAAGTATTTAGTACCAAATGCACTATCAGCGAGTCCTGAATGATTATATCTAGTGCCTTCAGCCTACTCTGAAGGTGTACCATCCGGATGATATAATCTCGGACGCCCCTTCTCCAGTGTACCTCATGGAGAAAAGTTCCTTGACCAAAGCACTCATCTCAGCATGAGAAGAGACCTTGTACCTCTGGGATATACCGTCCATGAACTCACGAGCCACTGTTGTGTCTGGCAATCCACTCAACAGATGATCCGGTATTGACCTCCTAATGGTCAAATAACACAGTCTATTTGACCTTTCCCAGGTTGCCATTACTACTTTGTCAGCTTCTGAGCTGACATCTATAAATGGGGAAGGCCTCTCTACATGCATGGCCATACTGATATCCGCTATCTCCAATGCAAAATCAATGTCCTTCTTCCACTTCTTGAAGTTGAAACCGTTCAAGGTTTCAATAGTGACAACATTATTGTTAACTGAGAAGGTGACTGTAGAATAGAAAAGACAATGTTAAACAGTATACATGTAGAATAACAACGATACTCAAAGCATTAAAGTATCTCATCTAAGAACCTAAGCAGACATATTATTAAACACCTTTGGGCTGAATGCATAATATATGCAATCAGATTCTCACATAAAAGCGATCAGAGTACAAACCATTAACTCTCATGATACTACCACCTTTGGGTGAATAGACCATTTAAGCAACGGTTTTCCTCTATCAAATGCTTTTATGAACATCTCAAAACATTATGTAAGGTCAACACCTTTGGGCAGAATAACCAAACATAAGGTCAGAGACATCCCCAAACATATTAGCAGATCAATCTAAAATATTGACTCGAAAAACTACTTTGGTGACTGCATTCTCATCAGTACCCTAGACAGTTCATACACACAAGAGATACAACTTTATGTCATCCTCACATTTTATATGGGCATAGTGTATGTGAAAACCAGTCATAACTGAAAAAACCAGATTCACAGTCAATTAACACATACTAACACTGAAAACATTGTCTTTAAACTTTATTTGAGAATTTGGAAAAACAAAATTTCTCAATAGGAGTGTTTATCGTACTTTCCGATACCGAACGTACCGCATAAGACATTAGACCTTAAACGTCTCCTTCATGTGCTGTTCGAAGTACAAATACACTCAAAATTAGCTTTGATAAGTTTTAAAACTTTTTCGAAATGAAATTACCAACGTAATAAATCTAGAAAAATTTAAAAACAACTTAAAAAATTTTCCCGAACCCGAAAACTGACCCAAAAGGACCCGGGGAACCTTTAAGGGAATTTTTAAATTCTCCTTCTTCTTTTTTCTGTAGCAAAAAGGCTGTATGGCTGATGTCAGCATGACATCAGTCGTGACGTGGCACCCCCACGTCAGCGCGCTTGCTTGCGGACTGCGTGTACTCTGCACGCGCGCGTGCATCAGTTGGTGGCGCATGTTAGACACGCACCAGCTGCGTGCAAATGTACATCCACTGTGCGGCGTGCGTATCACGCGCTGACACGTGTCCCACATCGGCTGGTCCACGTGTGGAGCCGGATGTGACGCGTGTCACGCACGCGTCTGCGGTTCGATGCCCGTGGGAGCGCGTGCTGTGTGAGGCACGTGCAGCGCATGCGCCACACGCGTCCTCCCTCCTGCCCCTCCGCCATGGGGGGCGATTTTTAGCTATCCGAAAGTCAATTTTTTGATCCGTTTGGCTTGTTTTCTACCTATTTTTCATAGCTAACCACATGTACACTACTTTTACGCAATTATTCATGCGAAAAAGCCGAAAAATGAATCAAAAAATGAAGAAAACTGTAAAGAATGGAAACCGAAAACCTTCGTTTTCTGTCAACCCGATCACGTAACCGCTCTGATACCACGTGTAACACGTAGCACAGACCCTATTACGTACCCAGGATCAAACATGAAAGGGTAAAAACGAAGGAATATCAGAATACTTGATTTCGGGTTCATTCCGACTTCCGTAGCAGTTTTCGTCATCCAAACGAGCTCCGATTCTTCCGGGCCTGTTGAGAAAGTTGTTCACCGTCGTCCGGTCTAGACCTTTCTACAGTTTACTCAATCACTAGCTCTCTTAACAGGTCAGAGAACTTTATGCTCGTGAATCACTAAATAACTGCAGGAGACCTTAACCTTTAATAGCTTCCATATCGGGCTTCTCCATCACAAGACCGATATGGTCCAGGTCCACACTGAAAGGGATCTATTTTTCTCCCAAATTTCGACCCATTTACTTAGATCATTTATTGGGCTACTTTATTACCCTTATCCAGATCGAATTACGTAACTTAACCGATAAGTTATTGAAAACTAAAATTACAATTAATAACTGACCATTTAAAAGGAGAAGGACAAAAATGCCCTTAACCTTGAGGGCAAAAATGTCCAACAGGAAGATCATCTCCAATCCTAGTTTTGGACATCCGAATAAGAGGTTGATCAATTGTTTGAGAAACATTACGAGAAGGACCTCCAGGAGTATAGAACAACAAGAACAAAAAAATTACTAGTGCATTAAGTAAAAATTAACGTGATTGCATAAAACTTACAATTTCAACCACAATATGAATAGTAGAATTACGATATTATTTTAAGAATGTTTGAGAAGAGAAAAAGAAATAAAGTGAATAATAATAACAAAATTTTCTCTTTTTTTTTTCCCAAATATTCAAAGTCATGGGAACATAAACACATACATTTGCAGCTTTGTGTTGAGTCAAAGTAATATAAACAAAGATCAAAATATTATGCTTTATCTTTAATTATATAGAGGTAATACCATTTCATCCTTAAGAGTGAATAAGGATTAAAACATAAAGCTAAAATTATAAAAGAATTAGGAATCTAGGGAATCATACTCATAGGCCATAGAGATTCCTGTCAACTTGTAAACACTCCTGTTTTGCTATAAAATTCAAAATTAAGAAATAGCCTACGCGTGGCAACATCACATGTACACAGGCGTAGCTCAGTTGGTTCTGGAGGGATTTGGGAATACGCTGAACGACATTCCAAGGTTTTTATTGAAGAAGAACTAAGGGATGGTCCCTTAATTGAGGTTCTTCAACAGGAAATTTCTGGTCTTAATGATCAGATATCAGAAATGGCAAGCGAAATAGAAAGGCTTGTTCTTGAGCTTGAAGCCAAACAGGGTCAGATTTGTAACAAAGTGTAAGGTTCAAATCTCACGGCTTGCAGTGTTGAGAGTAACACTCTTAAATTTCTTGTAAGTTTTGAAGGTGAACTTCTTATAGGTCTGTAGGTTGTTAACCTTCTCTTTAGCGGATCGCTGAGTATCTGATTTACATCCTCCTAATTATTTCATCGGGTCAGAATATAGAGAGACCCTTTAAATTAGAGATTCAACCTTTTTGCGATAAGAATCAATAAAAAGAGAATAGATAAAGAAGGCAAAGAAGAAAAGTTGAATGATAGAACAATTGAATACGATAAATATTGATGCAGAGGGCGAGCTTTCAAACTATTCGAGATATAAAAAAGGAACTTTTGTAAAAAACGACTCGTCTTTTTTGTGCTTTTTATATTTCAGTTTTTCTGGTACGATTGGAAGTCAAACCATTACGAGGACAAAAGAAGATAATTAGCATGTAAAAGCTTTGTTTTATTGGTGTCGAACATTACTGGCGTACAAGAGGAATCCGCAACTGAAGAAAAAGAGCAAGGATTGGTTTGGCAGCAGACTAAATGGTGAAGAAGGAGTTAGGAGATCATCTGCAATCCCGGCCTTTGACATCCCAACAACCTATAACCAACACTCTTTTTGGTCTCAACAGCAACAACGTGCAGTCTAAATCCCCAAATATCTTTCAAAACCTCCTTGATTTCGCTAACCATCCGTCTACGCATCCTCATTCTCAAAGTGACAAGAAACGCTCGTTTGGACCCCCAAATATTTTTGTTCAAATCTTAGATCTCGGCAACAGGGTTTCATCCATGTCTTCTCATTCATTTACTCCACTAGAAAGTCAACCTCCCGTAAAACTCTCTCTTGATACTTCCCTGTCGCAAGAACCTAGAAGGAAACCTGTTCCTTTACCATCCTCTAAAGCCAGAATCTCTAAAACCTCTGATCCTTTACCAGAAACTTGTGCCGAAGAAAATACTTCAAACCCAAACCCATTAGCGTCTTTGTCACTACCCGCGGCAACTTCTGATCATGATAGCTTAAATTGCTCAGGAGCGCCCCCTCTACAACAGTTATTTCCTTCTGCATCTGCTGCTGATTCAAAGTCTGACTTGCTTGGCAAAGAAGTACTTTCCCTTTTATGCAAAGAGATTGTTAAGATTATGGCCAGTGCTCCTCCGATGCACGGTAAGTGTACGATATTAGGATCTCACTTTTTAACATGCACGTAAAGTATAAATTTTGTCGATGATCTTCAAGGTCTGTGCAGATTTCTAGATCTGTTTTCAAACATCTTGTTCTTTTTGTCGAACTTTAGCCTGAAGTAGAAAGTGAGCAACTTTTTTGAAATTTCATAGCCAATTCAGGCTTTTTATTTATGTTAGTTTTCATATGGAGCCCTTATTTTCGAACTTCCGTAAAACGGAGATCTGTTTACTAAAACCATGAACTTATCTTCAATCCACTGGTCTAAATTCTCAAATGGTCTCCGGAGAGGTGGTATTGATTGCTCAGAACGTCACTCCTCGTTTTATGGAGTAAAATTAATCGATTATATCGTTCGAGTCAGCTCACATTTAAAACCTTGTAAAGCTCTGAGCACCAATCAAATTTACGACAATGATATTGTGTCTGCTTCGGTTGAAGTTATCAGGCTTGGATTTCAAGTTTGACCATTGCTCAATGCAGTTCGCTAATCGAGATGTCTAATCTTGATTTACTTGTATGTTTGAGATTGCTTTTATACGAATGCTTATTTCACTTGCACAATTAATCTATGCTGACATTGAATATTTGTTAAACATTGATATGAGCCTGTTGTGGACATAAATCAAAAAAAAAAAAAAAAGAAGGATTAGCCCTCGGTAAGATCTCAAAAGTCAATAATGGAAAGCGGGTTTATGTGCAATGATCTTATCTACATCTTTTTTATGGATTGCACATCAGAAGGAATTTAATTAATGGTTTATTATTGAGCATCCTGGTAGTAGTCTGCTTTTCAGATAATGGACATCAACAGATATCAATGGTTTGTTCACTGAAGTAATCCTGTCAGGCTTATTCTAACTCCTAAGTGTCGATGACAGAAGGCTGGTTTGATAGGTGTAGCTCCTGCAATAGTCCTATCAGAGGTTGTTGTAGAGAAACTATGCTTTCTTGTCTGTTGAGATCGTCTTCTCTCTGAAATGTTGTCACAATTGTGCATTCTCTGCATCTCCCTGATCGAATTTACTGTCAATGCTCTGCTCTTTGTATTGCTACATTGGTGCAAGATCAAGAAAATAGCAATGAGGTCGTCATAAGAGCAAGCATAAAGGGCAGGAAGACGAGCAATGTTGCTTTTACAGAAGCAATATTTCCATGTATTTTTTTTGCAACAGGAGGATTAACCAGTGGCAGGAGTGTGAACTTCCATTATGTCCTTGGTGATAAGCTTTTGGTGTGCACATTGGTTTCTGTTGTTTCTTCCATATTCAATAGATTTTAGAATTAATCTCAAATCAACCAGAGTTGTTTTACTTATGGCTCAGACCTGCAATAAAATTCATGCTTAGCTGTTAATAGCTTTTTATAAAAGAAAAGTTGTGGTTGGAATAGGCTAGTTATTGCATATAATATTATGAACGGGAAAAAAATGGAGAATAGGAGAAATAAATGGATATTGTTAGCAAATCGTACTGTGGACGATCAGCTACTTGGAATGAGTAGACTTAGTGAGCAAATGCATTACTTTAACATCTGGCAACTTTTGAGCTCCTTACCGTCGGCCACTTCAGTTGCTTAACCTTTACCCTGTGTTTTGGACAGTGTCTCTGGGGATGGGACAATAGACAAGACAAAAAAATTCCTATTTCCGTGATGTTTGCTTCTTTTTTTTTTTTTCTCCGTCTCTTATCTCAGTAAGACAGAAACACAAATTTCTGTTTATTCCAAAAAAGAAGAACAAGGATAAGTCGTCTTTGTCTCCAGCCACTGTCGGCTCTCGGCTCTCAAATGCAGGGTATGTTTATATGTTTAGGTATTATGTTTATTAATGTTTAGTTGTTATTATTATTATTATTATTATTATTATTATTATTATTATTATTATTATTATTATTATTATTATATAATTTGTATTTATTATTATTATTCAAATTTATTATTACAATTAATTCAAATTTATTATTATTGTTGTTATTATTATTATTATTATTATTATTATTATATAATTTGTATTTATTATTATTCAAATTTATTATTACAATTTATTCAAATTTATTATTATTATTATTATTATTATTATTATTATATAATTTGTATTTATTATTATTCAAATTTTATTATTGTTATTATTATTATTATTATATAATTTGTATTTATTATTATTCAAATTTATTATTACAATTTATTCAAAATTATTATTATTATTATTATTGTTATTATTATTATTATTATATAATTTGTATTTATTATTATTCAATTTTTATTATTATTATTATATAATTTCTATTGATTATTAGTCAAATTTATTATTATTATTATTATTATTATTATTATTATATAATTTGTATTTATTATTATTCAAATATATTATTAAAATTTATTATTATTATTATATAATTTGTATTGATTATTACTCAAATTTATTATTATTATTATTATTATTATTATTATTATTATATAATATGTATTTATTATTATTCAAATATATTATTACAATTTTTCAAATTTATTATTATTGTTATTATTATTATTATTATTATTATTATTATTATTATTATTATTATTATTATTATTATTATTATTATTATATAATTGGTATTTATTATTATTCAAATATATTATTACAATTTATTCAAATTTATTATTATTATTATTATTATTATTATTATTATATAATTTGTATTGATTATTACTCAAATTTATTATTATTATTATTCTTATTCTTATTCTTATTATTATTATGTAATTTGAATTTATTATTATTCAAATATATTATTACAATTTTTTCAAATTTATTATTATTATTATTATTATTATTATTATTATTATATTATTATTATTATTATATAATTTGTATTGACTATTACTCAAATTTTATTATTATTATTATTATTATTATTATTATTATTATTATATATAATTTGAATTTATTATTATTCAAATATATTATTACAATTTTTCAAATTTATTATTATTGTTATTATTATTATTATTATACAATTTTATTTATTATTATTCAAATTTATTATTACAATTTATTCAAATTTATTATTATTATTATATAATTTGTATTTATTATTATTAAAATTTATTATTACAATCCATTCATAATAAAAGTATCAATGAATTACATATTTCAAATCATATTAATGACTAGGGGCATATTTGTTATTTGCACTATTTTTCGTTCTGTCCCCTGCAACCAAACACCTTCTGTCCTCGAGACTAAGACAGAAATTTCTATTCTGTCTAACACAACCAAACACTTCACTGTCTCCAGTGTTTATTCTGTTATGTCCTGTTCTGTTTCGCCTCCAGCTACTAGAGACAACAACCAAACGCAGTGTTAGAATCACAATATATATATATTCGCCAAGGTACCGATATATATAAGCCCTTCATGAACAGGAGACCATTTGATTAAGTTGAACCTGTAACCTAATAAACTAATTTTAAAAAATAAAATTTTAAAAGAATTCAGCTTTATTTCTAATACCTCTATCCCTAAATCTAATAGTAATAAGACAATTATTATTAATAAAAATAATAATTAAAAATTTATTGATAATTAGAAACTTTTAAATAAAAAATAAAGTTAGGTGGTCATCACAGTTTAAATTCTTCGTAAAAATAGATTACATAATCAAAGAAAGAGAAAGAGGTATCAAAACCTTTTGAAATTATACATTTCATCATCATCATCATCATCATCACCCAGTCTGAAATTTCGCAATAAAGTAGGGTCTGGGGAGGTCTGATAATACTCAGCCTTACCCCTACATAGTAGAGAGGCTGTTTCCGGTGGACCCATATGTAAATGGGACAATATAATAATGATGCAGGTAACAAAAACAATTCAAAACACATAAAAATAAATAAAAATACAAGTAATGAGGAAAAAGTACTAAATAGGAAAAAATAGTAAAAATACTCAAATCGCAAGATATAGCTAAAATAAATACAAATAACACTAATAATACTAACACTAATAATACTAATCACAAATAATCGTAATACTACTAATAATAATAATAATAATAATAATAATAATAATAATAATAATAATAATAATAATAATAATAATAATAAGGGCAAAACTTAAAGGGGCCAATAATATGAAAAAACTAGTGTACAGTGATAAAAGTAAAGAAAAAGGTGAGGGTCTAAAAAAATACGCAGAGACACCCAAGTTTTGGAACGGGAACTCCCTCCACAGCAGGAAGTATGAAAGGGACGGAGAAGGATGGAAGACTTATAAGAGTCTTACAAGCATAACAACCGAGAGCTTGGTCCTAGAGGACTTCTAATCCAATAGGCTTTACAACAAGAGGGTAATAAACTTTAGATGACCTCTTTATCATTGAGTTCTAAGAATCATATGTTGTCGAGAATTAAACTATGTTCCTTCATTCCAGTAAGTATTTCATTACAAAGGAATTCATTTATCTCTCTTTGTTCTAAAACATACAATTATTCCTTTCCTTCCACATTTCATACACTAATCTTCAAAAGTAGAGCTCATGCTTGCATCTCCATCTACTTTACATAATCCATTCCATCATTCCATGCCAAGTAGAATTGGGATGAGTATCTTTTCCATAAATAGTTAGAATATTAACATTGAAAAAATATAATGGTCAAGTGTTTAAGAGGAATTAGAGATCCTGGTGTTGGCATGACCTCATTTTCTCTCTTATCCTTTTGATTTTATGATCTGTTTATGAGAAAATTCAATTCTGTTCTCCTTCGTCGCCATTAGTTTTTGCGTCCACAAAATTTTGTTGGATTCTTGCAGTTTAGGGTTAACAAGTCCACGTGCTATCCTTTACAAGAATAGAAGGGGTTCAGCTTGTGCCTTGTCCTGCACCGAATGTGACTAATTTTTAGGTGGGATAACTGCCTGGTTCTGCTTTAGCTTCCTCTACGGTTTTTGGTCCCGTTTTGTAGGATACTGCTGCGTTGCATGCACGGTCACCATCTTCTTTTCGTGAATGTTTGGTCGAGCAGTTATCTCGGGCAAAGTCTACTTCTTTGGTCGGTCTGAGTTCGACTTTTGATCTTTATATTCAGTGGATGGAAAAAATTTGTTTAAAGGGAATGATTACTTGCGATCAAAGGTTCTAGTTGATGATGATATTGTCAAGGAAGTTAGTGGTAAGTGGAACGATGCTCTCATTGTTAACATTTACGGGAGGACTGTTCATTTTACATACTTAGAGTATCGGTTGCACTTGCTTTGAAAGCCTTCTGCAGGACTAGATCTTATTGATTTGGAGTTTGGTTTTTTCCTTGCCAAGTTTGCAGAGGAGGATATGTTGCGAATAGTATCCAATGGTCCGTATATTGTTGGAGGTCAACCATTGTATATTCAGAAGTGGAAGCTTGGTTTTCAGCCATCTTCGGCTCGCATTTTCTCAATGGTTACTTGGGTTCGTTTTATTGAATTTCCAATGGAATTTCATTATGATGAATTCCTGTTTGCCAACACTAGTGCTGTTGGCATGCCCATTAAGGTGAATAGGCAGACGTCCATGGCTACTAGAGAATGTTTTGTTAGAGTTTGTATCGGAGTAAATCTTGAACAACCTCTTGTCCTTAAGGTTTTCATTAGAGGTGCCTAGAGGCGTGTGGAATACCAAGGCATTTTAGGGGTCTGTTCAAGATGTGGCTATGTCAATCATAGTATTGAAAATTATATAGGGGCAGTGATTCCAGTGACTACTAAGGAGGCAACCGTTGGTGTAGCTAAGGATATGGCGATGATTGATTCTAGTTCCAATTCTAAAGAGGATATCTTTGGCGCATAGTTGGTTGCACATCGTCCCCACAACATACTGTTAGAAGTAAGTCTTCTTCTATTTCTCAGGAGAAGACCGTATCTTTACAGGAGGAGGATCGAGTGGTTAACAAGGTGGATAAGGGCTCGGTTGAGCCTGGCAAGAGGATTTTTAGTGGTAATGGGCCAGTGGGTCCAAGAGGTAAAGGTAAAAAACCTATGGTGGTTAAGGGGGTTGTGAGATCTGGTAATGAGAAGGGACAATTTTGACTTGGGCCTATTATAAGTAGGCCTATTTCTGAGGGTCCAATGGTTGTACCTAGGAGAACGGAGGCTTTGGAGGGTGGACAAAGTTCTGGGATGAAGGTTGAGGGTATGGTGTCTGCTGTATCACACCAGATTTTAGTCGTGGATTCTCAGGTTCCTCGCATTTTGTCAGCGGAGATGCCTGTGTTGCCGGTGCTCAATAATATTGGTCATAGAGGGGTGGCAACATTTGTTTCGATTAAACCAAAACCTCCCGACCCAGTTGCTGGTGATGTCATTGTGGGTGAGACACCAATGGTACTTTCAGTAGCTTTGGCTCCCAAAGTTAGCTGTGTAGTGAATGGTGTGGTTTTGTTGGTGATCGGTGATGACATTTCGATGATCATGGAGATTGTGGTCGTTGTCGAAGTCGAAGCCCACCTAGAAAGTTGTAAGATTCTAGCCCCTTCTTTTACATTTTTTAATGGATTTAAAAATTATACAGTGGAATTGTGGTGGAGTTGTGAAGAGGAGTTTTTTGACTCATGTAAAATAATTATGTCAACTTCATTGTTCGGACATTTTGATTATTATGGAGCCTCGAATTTCAGATAAAAAGCAAATAGGGTGGCGAAAAAAGTAGGTTTGTTGACTTCTTCCTTTCTCATTTTGTTGGTTTTGCTAGTGGTGTTTGGTTGTTTTGGAATAAGAATATTTGTGATATACGTTTGCTACGGATGGATACTCAGTTTATTCATTGCTCAGTTGATGTTAGGGGGAGTAGTAGTTGGTTTCTTACTGCGGTGTATGCTAGTCCTATTCATAGTAGGCACGATTTTTTTGGTCTCAGATGTATGATATTGTAGATTATGTAGCTACGCCTTGGTTGTTATTTGGTGATTTTAATGACATTGCATATGTCCATAGGTTTTTATGGCATTGAAACTGTTGCTCACTTATGGATTTGGGTTGTGTGGGTTGCCAGTTTACTTGGACACGCTCCATTACTAGAATTGGTGTTATATAAGAACGTTTAGATCGGGCTTTGTGTAATGCTGGTTGGTGGCTAAGATTTCCTAAAGCTTCAGTTATGTCTTTGTCTCAGCTTGTTTCTGATCATTTTCCTCTATTATTGTCTTTGAGTGGTTTCTCTTCCTTTTCTTTGGAGAGGTCATTCAGGCTTGAGGCTGCTTGGACTTTATGGGATGATTTTAAACAAGTTGTTTCATTGGCATGGTTTGCACCTCATGATTCTATTTCTGGTGCTCTTTTGACGATTCAAGAACAAGCTTTACGTTGGAATAAGGAATTTTTCGGTAATATTTTTTAAAATAAGAGAGTCTTAGTAAAGCGAATAAAGGGTGTTCAGTTGGTTATTCTGTTGGACCTCGCTGCCTGAGCCCAACATCGGACATGAGAGCGTGGTACTGTATGCGAGGGGTGAAACATGTTAATTAATCGATTAAAGAAAAGACTCTTGGGAGCTCAATGGGCCTACAGGAAACAAGCTTGAAACCTACGTTCATTTGATTTAAACAACAAATCCATAATTCTTGCTCCAAAAGATGAGTTTTACAAAGCTTTAAGGACATTTCAAACCAAATTACAACTTTGAGTTCAAGAGCCAAAAATACAAAATACCCTTGAACCAATAATACTTGAAATATAACTAATGCCTTGACTTCCAAAAATATAACATTGAAAATATGTAAACATAACAAAATAGAGTGCTGCCATAACTCGTGACTCACTCGGTCTCTTGCTCGTCACCTGAATGGGGGAGAAATAGAGGGGGTGAGCTATAAAGCTCGTGAGAACATATTTATAATAGTGAAATAAGCAAAAGTAATAAAAAATAACTCATTGTCGTGGTACTTGTTGAAATCATAGCAATTGAGCATGTATGAGTCATTATCTTGAAATGCTTGATTCAGGAACAATTCATGATGCATGAAACATAACAACAGATCATAAATACATAACATAATGGTTTGGGTTAGTCCCTGATTCATGACGTACTACACATTCCCATCGGAATGATTATGTGTAGACGTAGTTTCGTGAGGGAAATCCTTATGAGGAACCCTGTGCCACTTGTGGGCAGGCGGGAGAAGCCTTTTTGCGAGTCAATGTACACTTGACTGTTCGTGAGGGACATACCGCAAACCCACATAACATGCATGATTCCAATTCTTGTAAACTTGTTTGCCAAACTGGCACTTGCTTGTAAACTTGCTTGTCATATATTTCGTAAAACATGATTTCATGTACATGTATTCTTGAAAGGAGAACACCCCTTTTGAAAACCTTTTTAATAATCATGAATGCAAATCATATAGCAAAATAAAATCATTCCACAATAGCATGTAATGCAATCATTGATGATGCAATTTAAAGCGTTAAATCTTTCTTGATTTGAACAAAACAATGAGTAACTTATGTCTTCTATTATAAATATGAACCCACCTTCAATTCCTTGCTTGTTCTTGCCTAGGAATGAGTTTCCTCTAGATCCTCTTGATCCTCTTGCCTCACTTGATTTCCTAAAATAAGAACCAAAATCCCATTCAATAACTCATGCTGAAACAATATTTCCATTCTTAACTTCCATCCAAAATTTCATATCCTTAGAGACTGATTCAGAACTTCTTTACTTCACAAAACTTGTAGATCTATGACTCTAGTTTATAACGCATCAAAAATCACCTCAATAGGACTTCTGTAACAAAAGATATGCTCAAAACATCAAAACATCACTTTCGGACAACCTGGGGCTCGCCGCGGCGAACGACCCAACTCCCTGGCTCATCGCGACGAGCACAAATGTGTGCGTCGCGACGTGCTCACCTCACGCACGTCGCGAAGTGCACTTTTGTGCGCCGCGACGTGCACATCATTCGTGCACGCCGCGACATGCACCTTGTGCACGCGGAGTGCCGCCCTTCTGCCGTATGCCGCGGCGTGCTCATGAGCACGTCATGACGTGCGGGTTGGAGGAGCGACTCCGAACCCCATTTTTCCTACATTTTCCCACTTCAATCCTACTCTTTTTCTCATGCAACACACTTAAACTTTAGATCATGCTTGATACTTCATTTATAAACTCATTCAACACAAAATCATCAACAAAAACACAACCAAATCAACAACCCTAAGAGATTTCACCTATTTTTCCCGTAAACCCTAAACCATCGTTCCTAGCTCATTCCAAACAAATCTAGAGTTTAATCCATCTCAAACAAAAAAAAATAAACTCATACTTACCAGAGAATGTTTCAAATCCTTCGAAAATCACCAACCCTAGCTTTCCTCTTTTTCTCTTCTTCTTCTTCTCTTCCCACGACTATCTCTTCTCCTTTCTTTTCTTTTCCTTTCTTTCTTTTCTTCTTCTAATTCCCTAATCTCTAAAAGAAGGCATAAAGACTAGAATGCCCCTCCTAGTTAGGCTTTAACCACCCCAACTTAAGTGACTTGCCCATTATGCCCTTATACACTTTTATTCCCCCATTACCACTTATTCCACACTAATCTCAAATTAATCTTAATTTTCCACTAACATTCCCACTAAAATCAAACTATGCAACAATTTACACAATCAACATAATTCATACCTAATAACATCAAGAAAAATAATTTGGGGCCCAACATATTCAGAATCATCCTTCTTCTTCTCTCTTGTTGCCTGAAAAAGATTTGATATGCTAATATGATTTGTGTTTGAAACAGGAAGAGACACTTTGGTTTCAGAAGTCTCGTGCGACTTGGATCAAGGATGGGGATTGTTGTACTAAATATTATCATGCGATTACTAGGGTTTGTTGGAGACAAAATAAAATTGAATGTTTAAAGAATGATGCTGGGGAGAGGGTGTCTGATCCAGCTTTATTGAAGGATATGGCAGTGGGGTTCTTTGCATAGTTGTTCTCAAATTTGGCTGGTTTGAATTTTCCTCGGTTATCTGAGATGGCAGTTGTAGATATGTTGACACCCATTACTTGGGAAGAAGTTTGGCTGGCGGTTTCAAGTATGGGTTCTTATAAGGTCCCTGGGCTGGATGGTTTTTAACCCATATTTTTAAAGAAGTATTGAGATGTGGTTGGTGAAGAGGTTTTCTAGTTTGTGTCGCAAACTTTTAATTCTAGTGTGATGGATGCTCAAGTTGCTAAGGGTTTTATTGTGCTTATTCCTAAGGTTAATGATTCAGAATCGATTTCTCAATTTCAACCTATTACACTTTGCAATGTGTTGTATAAAGTGGTAATGAAGGTTTTGTCAAATCATTTGAAACCTTTTATGGATGGCTTGGTTAACCCGTTCCAGAGTAGTTTTATTCCTGGTCATACCACTATTGATAATATTATTATTACTCAGGAACTACTGCATTTTTTAGGTGGTCTAAAACTAAAGTGGGCCATTTTGCTTTAAAAGTTAATTTGGAGAAGGCCTAAGATATGGTTAATTGGGACTATCTGCGGTTTGTGTTGCAGGTCTTTGGTTTTCCTTCTCGGTGGATTAATTTGATTTTAAGTGCTCTTTCTCAATCTTTATTGGTTATTCTATGGAACGACAGCCCCTTTGCATCATTCTTTGTGACTCGAGGGCTTCGCCAAGGAGATCCAATCTCCCCTTATTTATTTGTTCTTTGTATGGAAGGTTTGACTATGCTTATTCAAAGAACACTGAGGAGTAAAAAATGGATGTCGGTTAGGGCGTCTAAAGGTGGGCCAGATATTATTCATTTATTTTTGCTGATGATTTGTTGGTTTTTGGTAAGGCTTCAGCTAAGCAGGCTACAGTGGTCCGTGAGGTGTTGGATGTGTTCTGTATGGTGAGTAGGCAGAAGGCTAATCTTTCTAAGTCATGAATTTATTTTTCAAATTCTATTTATCGTGTTCGGAAGTCCCGGTTACAACAGTTGCTAGGAGTAGTAGTTACTTTGGAATTGGGTAGGTATTTGGGTGTTCTGTTATTGCATGGTCGTACTTCAATTGCTCATTATTAGCATATTGTGAGTTCGTTGGAGACTATGTTGGTTAATTGGTGTTCTAAATTTCTGAGTCCCACTGGAAAGGAAGTGCTTATTAAGTCTTCTATTTCTTCGCTACCAATTTACACGATGCAAATGGTTTGGTTACCTTCCTCTATTTGTGGTAATTTAGATCAGTTGGCTTATGATTTTTATTGGGATTCCTCGCAAGAGAGGCGTAAGCTGCATTTGGTTGGTTGGAATTAGCTTATTCGGCCAAATAATTATGGTGGTCTTGTTTTAAAAAGTTCTAGATTGATGAATGTTGCTTTATTGGGTAAGTTAGCATGGAAGTTATTTTTGAATGATTCTACTTTGTAGGTGGAAGTGTTACATAAGAAATATTGTAATGGATAGTGGCAGTTGTTCTTTGATTTTGACCTCTTGATCTTTGATTCGAGAGAAAACTCGCCAAGACTAATAGACAAGTAGGTCAAGAACGCTAAGATTTCAGATTCCAGTTTATGGAAGGAGGTAGATAAAAGTTTTAATTTCTTGTTTGCTCTTTTAGTTTAGAGGGTTGGGGATGGTTCTTAGATTAGCCTTTGGTTTGATACTTAGTGCTCGGGAGGTCCTTTAATGGATCATATGGATGGTTTGACACTAGGGGAAGAACATTTTCGAGCAGCACATATAATTAATGATGGTTTTTTGGGATTTTTCAAGCTTATGTTCTGTAATTCCGGATCCTCTCAGGGAGGTTATTTAGGCCATTCCTTTGCCTTTATTTACGTTGTTGCAGGATACTATGTCTTGAATTTTTTCTTCGAATGGTGCTTATTCGGTTCGAGCAACTTATAAAGCACTTCTTTCGGAAGAGGTGTTTAATGTTTCAGTTTCGTCTATTTTTTTCTTGGTTGTGGAAGGTAGCTGGCCCACCAAAATTGAAAAATTTCTTGTGGTTACTTAGGCACTCATGTCTTCCGATAAATTTTTTACGATTCTCATAAGGTTTGGCTACCTTTAATTTGTGTGGAGTGTGCTCTTTATATGCTGATTCTCCTTTGCATTTATTGCATGATTGTAATCGTGCAGTTGCACGGTGGCAGCAGTGGGATGTTCCTGATGATTTTTTTTATTGTGACAGATTTGATTGATTGGCTAGCTTTGAATTTGCGTGCTCGTGCTATGGGTCTTTTTAGTTTTGATTGGGCATATTGGTTTTTGGCAGGTATTTGGTGGTTGTGGAAGGCTAGGAACTTATGAGTCTTTTAAAAGGAGTTTCTTTCCTTAGCAAATTTGACTGGTTATGTCTTCAAATCTGTTTCAAAATTGAAGCTTCAAGGTGTGAGGGGTTGGATTGGTTGGACTACACCACCTACTGGTTGGGTGAAGTTGAATTGTGATGGCAATTCTATTGTTAATCTTGGGGTGACTAGTGGTGGAGGGTTGTTGCATGATTCATTTGGTCATTGTTTAGGGGGTATTCGTTTCGAATTGGTGTTTTGACTATCTAGGTGGGAGAGTTATGGTCCATTCGAGATGGTTTGATTTTTGCATGAGATCATGGTTTTCGACAGCTTGTGGTAGAATCAGATAGCATGGAAGCAGTGCGGATGGTGACTTGTGGTGTTATCTATTCACATCCCTTATCTGTTTTGGTTATGAATATTCAAGCTTTACTTGTTATGAATTGGATCTGTTCTATTAGGCATGTGCTTCATAAAGGTAATTTTGTAGCCGATTGTTTGACTAAATTAGGTCATGGCATTTCGTCAACCTTTCATGTTTGGGAGGAGATTCCTGACACCCTCTCCTTGATTATTTGGGCTGATGCCCATGGTATTTCTTTTTGAGATAGGTTTGGTGTTCTCTCAATTATAACAAAAAAAAGAATTTATCGTGGATAACCATCAAAGATATGAAACACATTATTGAGATAACTCGTGGGGACTGGACCCATACCAAAAGAAACTAAGGGGCTCTAGGATTCCAAAACCTTACTATATCTCTACAAGACATGTTTAAAAAGTTCCCAAAAGAATTATTAACCTATACAGTCATCAAAACTTGTGCTTCTTAAGAATCCCTGTACCAATCCTATTTGACTATCTTTTATTTGCTAATTAGGGTTAAAAAGGTTCCTAGAAATAACTTGCTTGATAGTTGCATCAATAGAAACAATTACCCTTAAGTAGGAAAAGAAGTTATAGTCCATTAAAGGACTTAAGGAGCTCCAGTTATCAATCCAAAAGTTAGCTTTAGAGCCATCCCCTAATATGGTTGTAAACCATGCTCTAACTTGATTCTTAAGCTAAAAAGTAAGTTGCATAATCTAATAAGCATCATACCTTTATTCGAAAGACGAGAAATCAGTTTGGCTTATATAGTGGGAATGAATCCACTTTGTCAACAATAATTCCTTATTTATAAGAATTCTTTAAATTCGCTTTATCATGACTGAGTGTCTTATTATTGAGTGTCAAAGGGATATCCCCAAGAACACCTTATTTCTTTGGAAGACATAAATTTTCTAGAAACTTTCGCTATATAATGAGTATTAGATGTATCAGTCAAGAGCAAGTTCCTTATAATTTCCTTAATAGTCTTGATTAGAGAGGAAGGAAGAGCAATATGTGTAGTTAAATGAACATAAAGATAATTCAATATTGTATTGATCAATTGAACTCTCACCATAAAGGAAAAAGATCTTTTACACTAGTTATCAATCCTTTGCCTAATTATATGATCAAAGGAAAGAATCTAGAGTATATAGGTATTTTATAAGAAATAGGAATCCCCAAATAGGTGAAAGAAAATCATTTTTCTTTAAGATCAGTGATGGATGAAAATGAACCTAATAAATGAGCTATAAAAGATGAGATAAAGAAATAACTTTGCTCTTTATTCATTAAAAAACCAAAGATGCTCTTAAAAATCTTCATGGAATTCATCATAACGTTTATAGAGTGAGAATCCATACATAAGAAGAGAAGTAGATCATCAATAAATGATAGACTATATCTTACTCTCTTACATTTCTTATTGAATTTGATGCAATGTTTAATGTGCCTTGGAAAAACTTCCATACTAAGAGCAAAGAAATAAGGAAAAAAATGGTTCTTTTTGCCTGATTTCTTTTGCCCTTTCAAATATACTAGTTTGGATTCCATTCAAAATACTATAGGAAATGTTTGTGAGACATTAATCGATCCAACCTATATAATTTTTATGGAATCCAAACATGAATGATTAAGTCTTGATTTATAATATGAAAGCTCTTTTTAAAGCCCACTTTGATTGTGCAACATTGAGGTAGAACTCTTCCTTTTATAATTCTTAAATAATTCCTTAAAAAAAGTAAATTATCTTTAACGTCTCACTATTTTATATGTGTTGCTTGTGTACCATTAATAAGTAATGTCCTGCTTCAATCTAAATGCAAGTAGTTTGGAGATGACCTTGTGTATGAAGTTGCAAAAGGAAACTAGTCCAAAATCCTGAAAGTAAAAGGATTAGGATTCTTTGGAATAAGATAAATAAATTCCATTAACAAGTTCCCTTTACTGAAGAAACTTAAAAATACCTCTATGATCGAATGCTTGATCAAATGCCATGATTTTTTGATTAACAATTCATTAATACCATCTAGCCCTAGGGACTTACTAGGTTTGAGGCTAAGCAATGCTTTCTCCACATCCACATAAGTGAAAGGTGGTTAAAGAACATCATATTCTTCTTAAATTTTATCCAAGATGAAGGAGTTAAGTAGTAACTTATTAGAAGAAGAGTTATCCTTTGTGTAGAAATTTTACTAAATTGTTTGAAATGAAGCCTTAAGGAAATCATCCCAAGTAAAATTAATTAAACCATCCTCTACTTGTAAGGAAATATTCTATTTAGCTTCCTTATGGCTAAAAAAAGATTTATGGAAAATTGAAGTATTTCTATCTCCCTCAATAAGCCATTGAACCCTTGACCTTTGCTAAAATATTGAAAAATGAACTTACCTAGCATTTATGTATGCATAAGTAGCTTCCTTCTCCTCTTTTTGAAGTTTTTAGTTCGTAAGGTCAAAATATAGTTAAAGTTGGACTCTGTTGAGCCTGTCTCTGATGTCTATCACTATGGGCACTATTGCTACTATGTTTAGAATGATTAAGAGCTTTGAGTTCTTATTTTATGCACCTAAGCCTTCCATTACAAACAAATGATGGGGATCCATAAATATTATGGCTTCTTCAAACCATTCATCAAAAGCCAAAAATTTATTGAATCTATATGGAAAACGAAACCTCATTCTATAATCAAATTTACTTATAAAAATTGGAGAATTATCTTATAAGTAAGGATCATCGAAAACAACCTTATGATCTTAAAATATGGAGACCCATATTGAATTCCCTAATGCTCTATCTAACGTTTTTCTTAATAACTAGGTATGTTGCTATTTATTGCTCGACGCTTAGAAATCACCTTCAAATTTGAAATCAACTAGTTTTAATGTTTGAGGTGAATTTAGCCAAATCATTTAAAAAGTTCTTTAAATAAACATTGCCTCAACTTTATGAGGATTAAGAATACTATTGAAATCATTCACCACTAATAATAGACCCTACATACTGGAATTTGTTGCAATGTATTCCATAGTACAATTATTTGAAAGGAAAAAATAGAAGTATAAATGAAAGACGTATGAATGATGGCTTTGGAATTCATAAGAGCCAATTACAAAGGAAGCATTTGATCAATAATGATAATGTTTAGAACCTTCAACCTCTTATAATCCAGGCTATTACTATTCTATTATAATAAAGAACTCTACTCTTTGTACAATCAAGATGAAATAAAATAGATTTTTTACTAATTTCCTAAAAGAAAATAAATTGAAGAAAACTAATATAATTTTGTCCAAAATTATAATATACAAATTATCTTCTTTAATTGGTGTGAAATATATGCCTAAAAACATAATATATTCTTTAAAAATATTTGACATAAGAATTGAATAAAACTTGTGAAACTACCTCAAGAGAAAAGGTATAATAAAAAGCCCTATTTTTATGAAATTAAAATTCTCTACAAAAATGATATAGCCTCTTAACTCAAAATTGAACATGAAAATAATATTATAAAGCCAAACGATATTAAAGTATTATGTGTCAAAATAGAAATACTAATTACTATTTTTATGTTATAGGGAGATAACCTTTCTATAATAGAAAAAAACTAAGAAAATCCTACAGTGATGACAAAAGGGACTTTGTTAATTGCTAAAATTAAAAGGGAGTTGAGAGAGTTCATCTACCTTCTATATTGTTCAATTACTATCTTGGCCTCATTAATTTCAACTTAATTTTTTTATGGTAAGATATCATTAACAGGATCCTCTTCTTGTTCCCCATTTAGAGGCTTACCTTATAAGGAAATTCTCTCTACACCTTGAGATTCAGGTGGTAATTTAGTATTACTATTAAAGGGTCTACTAGAAACTCATGTAAAGGCACCATATATGTTTGAATAAAATTTCCCTACTCTTCCTAATTAGATAGTAAAGGTCTCTAATATGCTTATTACCAATGAAATAAACCTTTAGAACCTCTGTTTGGCAAAAGGAATGACATGTTCACCCATACAGATAGTTGAGACTCTAACTTCAATACCAAAATGGAGTAATCTTATAGCTTCAAATAACATTAGGGGAAGCTCACCTGAAATTTTCTTTAGTAGACAATATCCTTACCCCACCCCCATTCCTTCCTTAATTGAGGTCCTCTAGGTTGGAGCTACCTCTTAGTTTTCCTCTTTAATAATTTTCTTCTTAGCATAGAGACCTTCTTTCCCTTAAGTCCAGTACTTGCCCTCTACAAAATCAAAAAAGCAAAGTTTGAAGAAAATAATGCTTATAGAGGATGAGGAATTTTCCTTTAAGTTCTTAGGAAACAAAATTTTGATCTATAATATAGACCAGTGTCCATGGCATATTAAAGGATAGCTTATGTTCTTACGATAGTGGAGATCGTGTATGGAACTAGATAAATATAAAATCAAAGCTATACTTGTAACATACCACTCTCATAGACCATATGTCCGACATACTAGAGGATATTCGAGAACATACCCTCCAGGAATGGCACGTTAGGACAATCGCATTAACACATTTTAAGTCATCATATGTTGGATACCCCGCCCTTGTGAGTCATAAGTCCGATGTCCTAAGTGACATCTGAACACGTATCACACAAGGATGGCGTGTGTTGGGACCTGATTTCAGATCCGGACCCCAACTGGAAAAACAAAAAATGGAAACGAAAAGTGAAACAAAAGAATGGACGAAGTCACGAGCAAAAGAATCCGAATCAGAAATATAAGGCAAAAGAATCGAAAACGAATCGAATTCTTAATGAGCCATAGAAAATCGAAATGGCTCGGAAATAAAGAAAACAAAACGTACGGAACTAATCCGACATCGAAAATCAGAAATCGAAGAACAAAGTGGCAAAAATTCCAACATCCGAAAACGTGTACCAAAGAAAACTAAATTAGCGTTGGAAACTCATAAGACACTTTTGGTCTATTCCCATCCGAAAAAGGTATAAATTTTTTTCTTTCTTTCTTTTTCATCATTCAAAACAATACCAATATCTAAATGGAATTTAACAATTCGACAACCTCAAATCATTTTTTTTTTCAAATTCACCATTCCTCATCTTTTAAACAAAACATATATCTTATTCTTATTTTTCCATAAAAAAACTCGCACATACACAACTAGATACCATCAATTCTCAAACAATTTGCATTTCAGTATTTCAGCTCAAACATCACAATTCATCGGACCTCCTGTACGGAATCCCAACATAATCATACACATTTCTATACCTATAACACTTCAATAATTCTCAATCAATCATCAGAATCATTGGACCTCCTGTCCGGAACCTATATCACATTCAATCACATTCCAAGTCACATTCATATCTCAATTCAATATACAAATTCATAATTCATACACATCATAAGATAAATGCTTACAAACATTAATGGCATTCCAAGCCATATACAAAACCAATACTAAAATCCAAAATACACAAAACACACGATAAGCAAAATCGAACAAATGCCTTGACTTTCTTTCATTCGATCTCCTGCCCGATACCTGGAGATGGGGATGAAAGGGGGGGGTGAGCTTTACAAGTCGTGGATAACATGTTCATAAATCGAAAAATAAGCAAAAAATATTTTTCAAAACGTTTGCCATTTATAAACATTTCACAGTAGAAAATTCATCAAATGCTTATTTTTCACAATTTCTCAATTTATCAAAGAATTTATGAGCAATTTCAAAACCATGGATGCATCACACTTAGAAACAAAACAAAAGAACATAACACATCAGAATGGTTTGGGTCGGTCTAGAAACAGAACGTACTGCACATTCCTGCATAGCGGTCCTGTGCAGCCTTGAACAGAATGTACTATACCTTCCCGCATAGTGGTTCGGTGTAGTCGCGAACTTATGGGAATCCTTAACGGAGCTCCAATGCTACTAGCGGACAGGTGGGCGAAGCCTAGACAAGTGCACTTGACTCTCTTATGGGACCTAACCAAACCCATATAACAAACATTTCATGCTTGAAAATCGGATTGCCTGAAGGCACATTTCAAAAACTTAGTTTTCATATCAAACAAATTTTCATTCACAATTCCAACCAAAATTTGCACAACAGTTTTTCAAATCATTCAAACACAATGTCATACATAATGGCACATATTTCACACAAATGCATATATCAAATGCACGATCATTCTCAAACAAGGAATGCAACATTTTTCATAATTTATCACTTCATTCATAAATAATGAATTTCACAAATTTTCCTAATTTATCAAATCATTTAAAACTTGTAATCATTTTCGAAAAACATTTAGAAACCCATAAAATTCGATACTTTCTTTCTTAATTTTTCGAAAACATTTACGTGGCTTATAATTCAAAATATAAACATGGTACCCACCTCATTTTCATGCTTGTAACTTGTCCAAAGCATCAATTTTTCCATTGCCTCTCTTAATTTTCCTAATTCATGACAAAAATCCCTAATTCATAAACATCCAAAATTGAGCAATTTAAACCATGAAATCACCAAAATTGAGCTTAGTAAACTTAAACCCATACAATATCCAAGCTATCTAAACCAAAATCCTTTCACAATTTAACAAAGTAAAAATTCCTCTTACCCTAATTCTTCATCAATTTCGGATTTTCTTAGTTCAAAATAAAGCTCTTGAGCTCCTCTTCATTTTTTCCTCTTGAATCTACTTCAAAATCCCTCTTCAAACCTTATAAAAATCAAGCCTAAAAGTTTCCTCTTCTTTCTCCTTTACCTCCACCGAAACCATCTTCTTTCTTTCTCTTCTTTTCCTTTCTTTCTTCCAATTTTTTGTGCATTCCCTTCCTCTTAAACGAAAGCCACATCACTAGCCATTTAATGAATGCAAAAAGACTACCCATATATGCCTAATACTTTAACACCTTAAGTACTCTTACAAGTTTGCCCTTAATGCATTTCTAACACTTTAATTTCTAACCCTTTGATTTAATTGAATCTAATCAATTTATCCCATATGCTCTTACTCAATTTAACATGCTAATTATTTACATTAACATGCTAATTAAGTCCTCAAAATCATAAAATAAGTCAAAGCCTCAAAATTCATTAAATCATGTTTTGTTTAGGATATTTTTCAAATCATCAAATTGAAGGAATTTTCTAAAATTTTCTTCTAGAGAAATGTTCCTTATTATCTCAATTTCATAACTCCACCAAAATCATTTAATTTGGTGCACTATTCCAAAAGTTATACTTCAAACATTTCGGACTATTCTTATGCGAACACATTTTTCATCACTTTACTTTCATCCAAAAATTGACATTCTTAAAGACTAAATTGAAACTTGAGTCCTTCAGAACATTTGTATCCCTATTTCTCTAGTTTAATCCAAATCAAGAATCACCTCATTTGGATGACTAGACCAAAAGTTATGGCCCAAAATACTTTCAGCTCTTATTAATCCAAGACTGAACATTAAACCCGACTTCAATTCAGAAATTGAAAGTCTTAAGGGCTAAATTGCAATTCAATTCCTTGATATAACTTGTAGCCCCATGTCTCTGTTTTATTTTACATCAATAATAAATTCAATCAGATCTCCATAGATCAAGAATTCACCAAAATACTGAACAATGTTTAGAAAATTTTCCAACTCACTTTGATTAAATCCATCATCCTCAATTTAATCTCAAAAATCATAAATTTTCCATGCTGATGTAGATAATTGTCTTAAAAATCCAACGGTTTAAAAATCAAGTCAATCGGATGTCGGACGGATAAGATATAAACAAAAGATTGAACAAGGGTCATATTAGGAAGAAAAATAGCAAAATCAGAAGAAAATCAAAATGGCAGTGTTTCGCGCGCAAGGGAAGCAAAACAGAGTCTCATGGGGAGAAAATCACAGACGAAATGACGTCGCACGTGATGGAACGACAGCACACTGGGTGAGCGCGCACTCGCCCTCCCGAGGGCGCATGCGATTTCCAAATTTTTTTCCACTAATATATATACATATATCTGAAATTTCCAAACTTCATAACTCTTGCTCCCGAACTCCAAATTTGAAAATTTTGATATCAATGAAAAGATAAAAGGAAGCTCTACAACTTCCATGAGAACTCGAAAACCAATTCTATCTCTAAAGTGCTCAACTTTCCAATCAAAATTACTGCCCCATTTAATGTCTCTCTAAACAAATACTCAACTTCAAAAATTTCTATCTTTCAACTCCAAGGTCCAAACATGTCATATTTTATATCAATGTAAAGATCAAAAACAACCTACAACTTTAATGAAGGACAGAAAAATCAATTTGGCCCCTAAGGGAGTCAAAAACTACTTCAAATTTTCTGTCCACTAATACTTTTCCGAAACAGTAACAACAACTTGTAAAAATCATAATTTCCTATTTCATAGCCCAAAATTTCCATACTTTACATCAATGGAAAGATCAGAACATAATCTAAAACTTTCATGAAGAACTTCAAAGCAATTTCAACCTCTAGCAAAGTCAATTTTTCAATCAAAGTTTTTGTTCAGAAATTTGTCATCTCAAAACAACATCTAAACTTCCAAATTTCATATCTTCCAATTTTCACAACCAAAAATAACATATTAAAGATCATTTAAAAGCTACGCAATTTCTCTATAATTTTCATGAAGGATGTAAAAATCAATTTAGTCTCTAAAGGAGGTAAAACCTCTTTCAAAGCTACTGCCTATAAAATGACATTTCAAACAGTAACTGTATTTTTCCAAACCTTATAACTTCTTACTCCTAAGCCCAAAAATAGCATATTATAAACCAATAGAAAGCTCTAAACATGAAATACAATCTTCAAGAAGATCTTCCAATCCAATTCAAATTCTAAGAGGGTCAAAAACTCAGTCAAAGTTTCTGCCCATAATATAAATTTTGACAGCATCTCTCCTAAATTTACACTAGCCAAATTCTTCAAACACCCACACAATTTTCAGCACCTGCACAAACACTTCAATTATCCATCCTCATGACACTCAAGAAGGATAAGAAAGCCAACAACCAATCCATACCAAAACCAAAAATTGTCTCACAAAAGCAAAGAAAGTACAACAAACACCATTCTACTCATTGGACGAGGCCATGTTCAACTTCATACTACATCATCTTTTTATCAAATATATACAAAATACAATACAATTCAAAAATCATTCATTAACATCATAATACAAGATTTTACAAAGCTTTAGTGGGCACTTTTAGCCCAAAATTTCAGATTTCCTATTCTCCAAAATTTTACACTCTCACTATTCATTTTTCATTTCATAGTCATTTACCAATGCTAAAGTCCAATAAAAGATCGGGGTCCAACAGCATGCCCCCACCAAGACAAACTTAAAGACAACTTAGTTCTACTATTTCCGAACAGATTTTGACCTCAATCATATTGCCCCTGCCTTGGGATAATTAGCATAACTATCATTAGGGATATTAGGTTAAGATCATCTTATGATAATTTCACAAAGGACTTTGAGATCTACAACTTTGAAGAAGACCTTGAGGTCAGATTTTATCACCCTGAGGGTCAAAATGGACCAGTAAATAGGTACAGACGAAACCAAATGAAAAACAGACGAATGGAAAAAGATAGATGAATGGGGAAAATTACTATAACTTTCCCTAAAGATATCAGATTAGGGTGTTCTTTAGATGGTTCGAAAGAAGACTTCAAGATCTACAAATTTTATGAAGAGCTTGAAGATAGATTCTATCTTCTGAAGGGTCCAAAATGAAGCAAAAGATAGGTATAGACGAAACCAATTGAAAAAAGCAGACTAATGAAAAAAGACAAATGAATGGGGAAAATAGCTATAACTTTCCTTATAGATATTGGATTACGGTGTTCTTTAGATGGTTCGAAAGAGGACTTCAACATCTACAACTTTTATGAAGGCCTCAAAGACAGATTCTATCTTTTGAAGGGTAAAAAATGGACAAGAAGATAGGTCAGATGAAAAAGCAGAAGAAGCAAAACATAGAAGATATGACGTCATCACAAAAGAAGCAAAACATAGAAGAAGCGAAAAGACAGAAGAAGCAAATCATAGAGGAAGCAAAAAGCAGAAGAAGCAAAATATAGAAGATATGACGTCATCACAGACCATATGACGTCTTCACAGAAGAGGCAAAACATAGAAGAGGAGAAAAGATAGAAGAAGCTAAACATAGAGGAAAAAAACAAAAGAAGCAAAACATAGAAGATATGATATCATCACAAATCATATGACATCATCACAGAAGAAGAAAAACATAGAAGAAGTGAAAATACAGAAGAAGAAAAACATAGAAAAACCAAAAAGACAGAAGAACCAAAACATAGAAGAACCAAAAAGCAGAAGAGGCAAAACATAGAAGATATGACGTCATCACAGACCATGTGATGTCATCACAGAAGAAGAAAACATAGAAGAAGTAAAAAGATAGAAGAAACAAAACATAGAAGTTATGATGTCATCACAAAAGAAACAAAACATAGAAGAAGCGAAAAGACAGAAGAAGAAAAATATAGAAGAAGCAAAAAGCAGAAGAAGCAAAACATAGAAGATATGACGTCATCACAGAAGAAGCAAAACATAGAAGAAGCAAAAAGATAGAAGAAGCAAAACATAGAGGAAGTAAAAGCAGAAGAAGCAAAATATAGAAGATATGACATCATCACAAACCATATGACGTCTTTACAGAAGAAGCAAAACATAGAAGAAGCGAAAAGACAGAAGATACATCTTCCCTTATAGGGACCATAACTTTCAGCCTAGAAGTCCAAAAATTTCATACTATATATCGTTCGAAAGATAAAAGAAGGAACTACAACTTTCTAGAAGACACATTTGCCTAAATTAGCCTAGATTAATCCAGATTTTCCCCCGAAGTTAAAACACGAATTTTTCCCTTATGAAAACTTAAAAAATGCAACGTACAAACTTTAGAGAGAGTCATAGGCAAAAATGCAAACATATCCCATTTTCATCAAAAGATAAAAGTTTTACAAAGCTTTAGCTGGCATTTCAGGTCGCAGATATATTAATAGATCAAAATTCTAAAATACAAAAGACACATGAGCTATGGTTTGCTCAAAATGCAACTAAAGCCTTGCTTTACAAAACTTGCTTTAAATACAAAATAACCTACATTAGGAGTGTTGCCTTGCCCCTTGACCTACTCGATATCCTGCTCATTACCTGAATGTATGGTAGGAGATTGGGGGGGTGAGCTTAATTCCCGTGGGTAACAATCTTATAATTTGTAACAAGCAAAAACATTTGTAAGTCATTTTCAATGCATAAATTCATGTGTATGCAAATAATGAATGCATCACTCATATCAACTTGTCATGAACACATAAGCAGATCAAATGGTTTAGGTAAGTCCAAAAGATGACGCACTACACATTTCCAATATAATGGTCCTATGTAGTCATGAATTCTTGAGGAAGTCCTTGAGGGAATTCTATGCCATTAGCGGGCAAGTGGGAGAAGCCTATACTTGGGTCAACGTGTACGTGACGGCTCTTGAGGGGCTATCACAAACCCGCATAGCACATAGATTTCAAAATCTTGTAAGCTTGATGCCCAAAATGGCACATTTTCTTGAAGACTTGCTTTTCACATGCTTGTTATACCTTAAAAACCATTTCTGAAAGTATGGTTTCATAATTATGCATCATTTTAAAAAACTATTTTAAAAATAACTTTTCATAAATCATCACACAAATTATGTGTAAGCATGTAGCACAATCTTGCAGCATTTAAAAACATTAAATGCACATGAATGAGGTAGTTGCAAAATTAATTATTGTCATTTCTTGACGTAAAACTTTTATTAGCCTATTACTTAACTATAAAAGTGAAACCCACCTTAAAGTCCTTGATTATGGCTTGTTCAAATATGCCTCTTCTCTTGCTCCTCTTATCCTTCTTGATTCCCTTTTTAACATAAAAACAATTCCCCAAATCAATAGGAATTTCCAAATAAGAACCTAAAGAAACTAATGTATAAATTGATCCTAGAACACTTAAACCTATGCATTTACTAAGCTCTTAAAACCACAAAAAATAAAATAGTTTGAGCTAATGTCTAAAAAAATAAAACAGGTTTCTATAGAAAAGAAAGAAAGAAAAAGAGTTTCAAAAATTCCAACAATGTTAAAAAAACAAAAAGCAGAAAATTTTCTCAAAAGAGAAATGTAATAAAAATGTGTTAAATTATGTTTATTTTTGTAAATATTTTCTTACTTAAAGTTTGAGTCTATTTCATGAGACAAGTAATTGTGGTGCATGTACTCATTTTTCCTTCTTCCATTTAATCCATTTCATTTAGTCTTTCATACATTACAACCTTGCAAAGTCCTCTTGATTTTCAAAATTATAGTTCTTATGTTGGAGAGGCAGAATTATCTCAAGCTTATGAAAGAGAATGAACTAAGCAGATTGTAGAGCGAAATTATCCCAACACAAGTGAGTTGATAGATTAAACACATTACCTTGACAGAAATCTCTTGGATTAAATACTTATAGTGTTTATTTTCTTAGTGGTCTTTCAGTTTGCTTAGGTTGATTTCTGAGGAAGTGATTTAACTGCTTTTCTGCTCTCATTTTTAAACATGGTCGGAATTTTCTTTTGCACTTGTGTCTCTATGACTTTTATAAACATTGCCGAAGAATATAAAGGTCTAAGTGTGAGGGAATTTGATTGAACCCAAGTTTCTTATATCAATTGGTGACATTTTCATGATTTTTATTAGACTTCTTAGCTCTTATTTTCAGATTTTATGCTTAGTTTGACTCTTGAGTGATTGCCTTTACTTTATGTAGTTTGAGGGTAAAATTGTCACAAATAATTATTAATTGTACTAAATTAATTTTCTAGAACAATTTATACTGCAAACTACCATTTTTTTAATTGTAGGAGACTCAAGAAGTAGAGCCAAGGAGTGAGGCCAAAGATAACAAGTCAACATGGAAGCATGAAAGTTCGCCGCGGTGACGTTGATGTTTTGCTGCGGTGAAGTATGAAGAATTACTGTAGAGACCCTTCAGGAAAAGTTCGCCGCGGTGAAGATTATGTTTGCGTCGTGGAGAAAGTTGAAGCTAAGTTAATAAAATCTTTCGGGAAAATTTTCCCGTGGAGACATCTTCAAATTGACGTTAACCCGGACCATTTTTGACAAAGTAACCCACAGTACAACCTGATCCATTGACCTGTTTTGTGAAAAATACCTATTTTAGGTTAAGTGACAACGAGAGTAGGAGGCCGACACACTCACACTCTCCATCATCTTTCTCTCATCTCCATCTCAGCACACCTTCGTTCTCTCTTCTGCACCATTTTTCGTCCATTTTCCACCGTCAGTTGCTACCATGGGTATCTCCAGTAGGTTCTTAGTTGTGAAGTCTCTTGGGGCTATGCATGGTTAGACATCCTGATTCTTTTGAAGATGTAGCAACGACTTTAGTTTAACGTGCTTAAAAGGGGAGTAGCTTAATCCATGTTTAGCTATGATTTATGAACTCCTAGGTTTAGGATTTGTAATTTGTAGTTGATCATTCTTGATTATAGTTTAATCAAGTGTTGGATATTCATTTAATTGTTGGGATTTGTTGATGTAGAACTTTGAGCTTAAATATATGAAGTCTTATATATGTCTATTTGCGATCTTTTTGAATCTCTTTTATGTTACATAGTTGTGTTTGATATTTAGTTGATTTGAGATCCCAAAATGACTTATTACATTGACTTAACCACTACAAACACTAAAGGAATTTAACAAGGTCTTAAGAAATGTAGTTCATTGATTAAGACCTTAGACTTAAAGAGTTCTTTAAGGTTTATCCAGTTGAAACTTAGTGATTCCCACTCCCAATGAACATTGATTTCGAACTATGATGACCAAAGCTCATTTTATTTATAATTCCTTTTAATTTAGTAAATATTTCCAAAGACAAAACCCCTTTCCTTACCTATTTAGCTTGCGTTTCACGACATATAGGTTAAATTAGGTCCATTCAATTAGGTTCCGATTAGGTGAAACGATCTGAGGTTGCAACCTATATTGCAATCTTTGGATTATATTTTTGATTTGACCTCTAAGGGTAAGTAAGGCTTGGATCAAACATATATACAAACATTTCATAACACTATTTCAGAATAATCCATTAATTCATCTCAATCATTCATATGATACATGTATATATATATATATATATATATATATATATATCTCCATTTTTATTTTACTTTGTTGTGATCAGCCACCTAGTTACTATCCCATATCTGTTGAAGATACTTGGCTCATTCATTTACTTTCCTATATCCGTTGTGAATACTGGGCTCATTATTAACTAAACATGTGGCTCTTTGAGCACAATTCTTAAGCTTAAAGCTCTTTTTCATGTTGGTCACTCAGTTCACAACTCCTTTATCTGATCACGCATATAAATGTAGTGGATTGTATCAATTCACAAAATATGTTATCAATACTTTTCATTCAATGTGCTCATGTCATTTATGTAGCATCCCACTCCCACAAGATCCGAACCTGATATCGATGGTGATATCCGAGCCCGTGCCTCACGAGGGTGGTATGCTAGAGTAGTCAAAAACCGTTTAAAACTCAGTAAGACATTTTTATTTTTATTTTTTATTTTTTTTGAAAACAATTACATGCGCGGAAATTAGAAAATAGTTTGGGCCCGCTAAATAAGAAAACATTTTCTATCATAACACGATTTCGGTCAAAACAGACACTCAACAATATTTAAACCAATTCGTTCACAAAAATGTATAGCCGAAATGGGCTCAATGCTAATCCTGAACACTTTCAGAAATTTACAGTACAATAACAACATTTATCAATTGGGGCCCTGTACAGTAGCAGTACTATTATGCAGAAATTGCAGAAATACAATTTACACAATAACATAATGATATAAATGCGAACGTGAACTGATCCCGACCTCGAACTCTGACTTGCTTGTAGTAATCATACTCCCGTTTCTCTAACGGGGTACTCATCAAGTCCTGAAAATATTTGCAATGTTGGGTGAGTTTGCGAACTCCGTGAGAAACCATCATTGATGGTTCACTCAACTCATGCATATTCACACAATTCACAGAATATCACATATTAGCACATTCAGAACAGCAATCAGAAACTCCACTAAATAGTTATCACACATACGCATTTAACCCATTTCCAAATTCACAGCACAATCAGATACTTAATGCATGACATTTCCCATTTTATTTCAGTGTTGTGGATCAAGGCCAAGATCGTGTCCATTTTCTGGTGCATTAAACAGTAATCGCATTTTAGGGGTAGGAGAGCCCTCTGGGTATGCACTACTGCCCTCGCGCAATAGGGATAGGAGAGCCCTCTGGGTATGCACTATTCCCTTTCGGCCTTAGGCCCCTTTTCACAGTGGTTGAGCTTATAGCTCCGATCAGTAATTGCTCCAGTCACAACTGTTAATTTCCAAATTCCAAACATGTCTAGTATGCGTTCACAATTGCCTAATAGCACATTTCACTCAACAGTATTTTTCGAAGTCAGACAGATCATTCACAAGTCTGCACACCAATTCACAGTTACCAGTGATCATACAATTCATATTCACAAACAGTTAACACAGAGCATTTAACAAATCAGAAATTGAGGAACCAACTAGGTTACTCACCTGCACTTCCGAGCTACTGCCTGGAAGTCACAACAATATCCGCAGAATGTTGATCCAGTGGTGCCTCTAAAACAATCAAATAATCATTCATTACTAATTACATGATCAGAAAGATTCAATGATGCACATGTCTGAAATAAAAGATGTACAATGTCTATTCATGACCTTCCCGACACTCTTCCCCAATTTCCACTTTCAGTTGACAATTCTAACTTTCAGTCAATCCACCAAGTCATACTCATTTGGCTATTCTCAAGAAAACCTCAAAACTGGTGTCACTATTTTCTAGATAAAAATTCATCCATTAAGCTCAGTTTTCAAAACTCTCATTAGCATTTCCTTAAATTCAGAATCTCATAATTAAACCCCAAATATCATGAAACAACCCTTGGGTTGTAATAGGAAACCATATTCAACATTCTTTCTATATTTAAAATCTCATTCATTTGATTTCAAATTTTCTTTCTTTACCTCAATTGTAGACCTCTCTTTCTAGATCATAACGAATCAAGAATCACCTCAATTGGAGGTCTACACCGTTATTTATGACCCATAAACTAAACTAATTCAATTCAGAAAACTGGTCCTCGCTGCGGCGTCTAATCGCTCGTCGCGACGTCAACCCATGCTCGTCGCGACGTGACGCTCGTCGCGACGTCCCATCTAGGCTCGTCGCGACGTACAAAAATTCCCGCTCGTCGCAACGTCTAAATTATTATTCGTCGTGACGTGCGGTCGTCTTCTCCGATTCTCCTTTTCATTTCTCTCTCTAAAACTAGTTACAGCTCACTCATAACTACCCCAACCTTTCACAATAAAACCCATGCATGCATCAAGCTAACAAATAAATAACATTAAACCATTTACTTACCAAAATCAAGCTTTTCTCTTCAACACCCGAAAATCTCCAATTCTTCAACACATACGGTTCTCACTCCCAAAACTATATAAAGCTCCATATTCTCATGAGTTTTCGTTGGACCTTAAACAAGAAGAAGAAGCAAGCAAGAGGAGAGGCAAAGATCGAAGATCACCAAGAGGAAGAAGGAGGATCGATCAAAGGGGAGAAAAATCATGCCCTAAGTGAAGAACAAGTTTTCCGTCAAAATATGAGGGGATTTCGAAAACTTAGGGTATTTATACTCTAAAAGCCTTCAACCCTAAAACCTTGCCACATGCCAATTTCCTCATAGTACATTTAAATCTCTTTCTCTTTTCAATTTCATTTCTAGTCCAATTCATCTCCAAATTTTAATGGCTCGTCAGATTAATTTCTCACATCATATAGCAAATTTTCCCTAGTCATTAGACAGTCATTTCAGTTCTATAAAATCGATCGGTCTATCACTCGGAGGATTTTTCGGTCCGGACTTTTTCTCCCGAATTTCTAGAAAAATTCCTAAGGGTCATTATCACTTGACGGTCACTCTAAAATATTTCCAATTCAACTATTCAGACCCAAATGTCCCATAATTCCCAATAAATCATAAATCATATCAATTTCACCAATCCCATCCTAATTACAAATAATTGCCGAGAAAAATATCATGAATGCATGTACCTACATGTGCATGTGCCAATTGACTCATTCCTCTAAAATTAGAGGTTAAAAATAAATGTTCAATTTAAAATATGCAATGCAAAATACTAGCCTGTCCCAATTGACCAATTTACCCTTCCCATCGGGGACGAGATGTTACAATTCTCCCCTTCTAACAAAAATTTCGTTCTCGAAATTTCATATATGATTAGTCAGAAAGGCAGGGGGAATTGTTTCGATCGCTTACATACTGTTTCACACTTATTGCACTACATGACCAAATTCTGCCAATTCACTGTAATCAGTACAATCGATCACTCTTTTTTTTTTTTTAATCTTTTTCAAATTTTACACTGTCGTAACTATGTCCTCATGATTACTCACAATTCTTCACTTTCGGTATCAATAACACATTTATCAAATTATCACAATACTTCCTAATCCTGTCCACGTAACACTTTGCGAATCCAAAATATCTTTTAGGTTTTAGATTGACTTACCAATCTAATCACACTCTAATCACATAGAGGTCACTTAAAATTTTTTAATTTCCCTTAATTACACCTTCATCTCCATCAAGTGTATCTTGGCCGAGGCGATACACTTCGAAGCATTTCATTTATCACCTATTAGATTACCTCCCTTTAGAGTTAAAACACCAATTTCATAAGATTCTAAGAACCTCGATAATGATCAACTCGACTCATTGTCATTTACTAGGATCATTTAACCCCTATTACAGATTCATTTCATTTATCAACATCATTTCAATCAATCATGGCCTTTGACTATTGAATAGTATCACCCATAAAACAATTGATATACCCACAATCCAACTGAACTATACTTCAATTTCATGTCCCAATGAGATCCCCAAAATATCAGTTTTACATTCGTCTCTATTGGTTATTCGCACATATAATCATTCGATTTCACATTCTAAACCTTCTATTACTCTTTCAATGAATTTTTTTTTACCAGAACATAAAACTTCGATTGTTCCTTGAGTTTTCTCTAACAGTTCCTTTGGAGGATATTACACATACTTCTTAATTCAGTCATGAATCTCGTTATCTCAAAAGCTGGATTCATTATAAATTCCTCCATAAGGTTCGCAAATTCTGAGTCCTCAATTCAGGTTTTGCCAATCCTTTTTATACACATCTGATTTGGAATTCCAATAGTTAATAATACTTTCTTTTTGCCCCTTTACTAACTCGACACTTTGCACTCAGAATTACACTAGGTTTAATACCCTTATCGCCCAAATTGTGATCATTTTGTCATTGAATTTTCTGTTCAATCCCTTTAATTGCATCACTAACCTAATTTTAAAACTCTCAATCACTTAATCCTTTTCAATTCTTTCAAATTCCCGAAATAACTCAATCACTATCGATTTGCATATTCATAGACATATTCAAAAATTATTTCTATACGAATAAAATCTCCAAACTTTCAAAGCAATACTCAGTACAACAAGTTTCAAGTCGTCAATCACTATGCAGTCTATGAGGTTGTACTTGTCCTTATGCACATCAAACCTCCTTACATTATTTCAATAGATCGAATCATAACCTTTACTGGGACATTTCGTTAAATATTGCAAAATCTCCAGTTTAAGGTACTACCATCAAACTCGAATTGTACATATCTCAAATGTCTCTTTTTACCATCATCATTCATATAATTCACACGTTCTTCCTCAATCAATTATGTCAATTAGCTAAGACCAGAAAACCTTTAACAACTTCTGGACGTATCCAGCATACAGCTAGTTCTAAATAGCTCCAAATCCCATATACATATGTCCCTTGCAAATTTCGCATTTTATCATTACCTCTATTGTCATTAAGTCTCCCAATGCGATGTTCGAATACTAATTCTTCTACAATGAGTCTGAATATGCGAGTGAAATAAAAAAAACAATATTGAATGACTCAAAGAAGGAGTATGTGTACCCGACAAAAAGGTGATAGAACAAGAAAGTGAAAAGTCGAAGCTAGACATTCTAGTAAGTATATGCGAAAAGTGAAATTGAATAACTAAGGGTATAGAACGAAGTGATTAGATTCAAGTGCGTAGAGGTTTGAATGTTCAATAGGCAAAGTGCTTAAGTTGGACTACAAAGGATTATACCCTCATGATATAGTTTTGACTGAATGATTATAGAATTAATGGTGATCTAAGAGTCAATGAAATATGAGGGATAAATGCATTAGTTGGATTACCACCGGTTATAGTAAAAAATAGAGATAAGTGCCACTGTGTTGGTACCAAAGAAAAGGGAAGTGTCGCAGACGAGAGAACCTATTTTATTGTAAGTATCATAGTGACAAAGTGTACGCAGAATTAGCAAAAAGGGTATCAAGGAAGTTATTAGAATAAGTCTGTATATTGAGAAAAAGGTATTGAATGATAATAGGTTCGGAAATAGTGATTTAAGTCATAGTATTGGAACTAAAAGTAGTGGCTACTTTGAAAATGGCAAGTGAGATAGTTAAGATAGTGAGATCGCCAACTGACAGCCTTGTTGAGTCCGTATACTGTGATGAGTGATAATGAGTTAGCCAAATAAGTGGCTGAACAACTGACTGAGTGTGGTTACTGTGACCTTTCGGAAAATGAATCATTGAGTGGAAAAATGTATGGGACCTGTAGGGTCATTTGATAACGGTCACAGTGAACCGTTGACTGAGAATTTCGAGGATGAAATTTTTATGAGGGGGGAATTGTAACATCCCACCCCCTACTGGAATGGTAAAATAGTAATTTGACATAGGATGAGAGTGATTGGGCTCCATTAGGACTGTTCATGCATACTAGTATTGGTACACAGTGAATTTTTGTGCACATGAAATAAATGTACATGCATACATGACATTCCTGGTTTTTGTGCCTAATGGAGTTTTACTGTGATTAACGTGGTTCTTGTGTTTGAAAAATTATTTTGAGTGCGCCATTGAGTGTTTTATATTTTTAGGATTTTTTCTAGAATTTTTCGGAGAAAATTCCTGGATTAGAAAAAAATCGCCAAGTGGCGAACCGGTTGATTTTCTACTGTTATTTTGGTACTAAACTGTTAATTATTTTGGTGGGACCCAAATTGGACCCTTAAAATTTGTTGGAATCGAAATTGGCTTGAATTGCTTGGTAATTGTTGAATTTTTTTCAAAAATTGGAATGATGGTTTGACTTTTCTTCTCATTGTTGGACCAATCCTCTTTTGCCACCATTTCACTTCATTTAATGCCTAATTATTGTATTCCTTGGTTTTTCCTATTACCTCTCTCGGTTATTGCCTTAAGAGAGGAAGGAATGGGATAAAACGTTGATTGATTTGCTTGTTTCTTAAGCTCATCCGAATACCTATCTCCTTTAACATCTCCATCGATTTTCTCTCATCAAATTAAATCCTCCCTCCAAACCTTAAGAAACTACCTTCTTTCCATGGAGAACTTGCACTTGCTTGGTGTTAGAAGTAATTAGTGAGAGTAGTAAAGAAAGAATTGAGGGAAGTGAAGAAGTGAAGAGCTTGAATTAGGTGAGTTTTCAATTAAGCTTTGTTTATGTTTTAATAAATCATAGTGGTTAGATGCATTCATTTGGAGTTATGGTGCAATTATTGTATTTATTGATGCATGAATTTGATGAAAATTATAGTTTGAATTGGTGGGTAAGGTTATGTTTAAGTATGGTTGGATGAAGTAGTATAAGTGAAGTGTTTTTAGCTTGATTTTGAATTGAATATGGATGATTATTCTTGCAAAGAATTTAAGAGGTAGGTGCTGCCAACTTATGGTAGGTATTCCTAATGAATGTAGGAATGATCTAAGGACTGATTTTGTGTCCAAATGAGATGCTTATGGTAGTAGAAGTTCAATTGGCATGATAGGAGTTGTGATTGAGTAGTAAAGCTGAAAATGTGAGTTTGACCTACTGTACTGTTTTGAGCATAATTCATTTTGTGGTTATGAAAATGAGGTGCGATTTGTGCCCAATGAAACTTTGGGTAGTTGGCTACATTTTTGTGTGAAATAGGTGTTGTCCAATTTTATCCTTAAGAGGGTGAATTTTAGCTTGGAAAGTCACTATTGATGGCTGGTGTGAACAGTATCTGGATCAATGACCTATTAGTTTTGATGATTTTTCTACATTAATTGAGAAGGAATTAGGGAAAATGGTCTAAATGAAAGTTGAAGCCTGTATTGTTTTCTTTCCAATGCCACTGATTTTGCAATTTGTAGATATGTATATTGGGAGATATGCATTGATGACTATTGGCAGGTAAAATGCATTTTAGTGAAACCTAGCTGAAATGTCAGTTTTGTGAGCATTCAGATTGGAAGCAATTTTAGCAATTTTTGTGAATTGAATTGGCTTGAGTGATCTTCTGAAGAGTTGTAGAGGAAACATTGATCTTGAAAACGGTATTTAGCATGCAATTTCTGGAGATCAGATTTGGGAGTTATGAGTTTTCAAAAATGGAACCTGCATTAGGTTTTTAACTGCTGCCCTGATCAGTCACTTGTTTGGCAGTTTTGAATTGGTTAGAGATGGAATTGGCTCTTAAGCTCTTCATGAAACTTGAAGTATGTGGTTTTATCTTTCCAATGATATAAGGTAGTGATTTTTTTTGACTTGTTTATAGGGAATTATGCTTGATAGAACATTACTATCCAGATTGGGTGATTTCTGGGGCAGCATCATTGATTGAATTATTTGGCCTAGTTAACAATTAAATTTGATTTTCGTTTGTTCATGAAAGTTGTAGAAAACATTGTGATCTTTCTGAGCATATTTATTGTGTAATTTTTGACTGAAGAGAATGGAAGTTACTGAAATTTACCAAGTACTGTTTTGTTTTGAATGGGCAGAAGTTTCAATTGAATTTTTGACACCCTTAAGGGTAAAATTGATTTTTATGGTCTTCATGAAACTTGTAGAGGGTTTCATGATCTTTCCAACGAGATATGGTTTGTAATTTTCTGAATTGTGTGCAAGGAGTTATAGGTGTTTGAATTTCGGTTTGAAGATAGGAAAAAGAGAAGAAAATAGGGGTATATATATATGAATTGTTTTATTTGCTTTTTTGTGTTCTTTTGGGAATAACTTTTCCGTCCGACATCCGATTGACCTGATTCTTGAGGCATCGGATTCATGGAATATTTAATTTCATTTCCTGAGAGATTGGGAACTTTTGCACGGGAAATTGACGGGTGTCCGAGAAATGGGTATTTCATCACTGTTTTATTTAATTAGGAGCCTATAGAGGTCCAAATTGAGCGCCGTTAGCGCCATTAGATTTCTAATTTTTAAACGGATTTTTCTGATGGAAAAAATGGGATTAGGGCCAGGAATCTCATGAACATGCATTTTCACCTACATGTTCATTAACTAACTCAGATTGGATATTTAGTGATCGTTTTGTTCTCTGATTCTTATAGCGACACAACTGGAGCGTCGATCGACCGACGTAGCAGAGACTTCCTGGCATTAGCTCGGAAGTAATAGGTGAGTAACCTAGATGGGTTTCTCAATTATTACTTGTCTAATATGGGGATAATGGCGGGATCAGAAATGTGTACATTGTGTGACCTGTTTGCCATTACTAGATTTACTGTGATTGATTGTGAATTATGGGTTGGCAATTGTTGTGAATTATGGACTGTTACTTGTGCATACTGACTGTTAATTGACTGTGCTTGACTCTGAATGATTAACTGTTTATGGGATATTGTAACTGGGCATATGCATTTCATACACAGAGGCATAAACGTATAAAAATAATTGTGAACCGAGTCGCCACTGATATTGAAAACGAGCCTAGAGCTCGAAGGGAGATAATCCTCCCTAGACGCGTCTACTGATTACTGATCACTGCTTAAGCGCTTGGTCACAACACTGTAATAAAACTGAAAAAAGAGTCACATGTGCATTGCATCATTACTAGACTGAATACCTGAAATGGTTTTTACCGATGTGATCAGATTGTACCGCTTCATCAGAATTGTTGTGTCCATGACAAGATGGTTACTTGTGATCAGACAGGATCAGTATGATTTCGGTGACTTTATTGTAAATGGATGATTACTGTGCCAGTATTCTTACTATAGCAGTACTGTGACTATTGTGACTATATATTACAATGACTGTAGACCGTAGTATTACTACAACTGCCTTATTACTGTGATTTGGTTATGTGATGCATGGATTGGGAGAACCATCGATGATGGTTCCTTATTGAGTTTGCAAACTCATCCAAAATTGCAATCTATTTTTCAGGACTAGAAGAGTACCCTGTTTGACACGAGAGTATGCCTACTGGGTGCAAGTTGAGATATAGGTCGGGATCAGTTCGCGTCTGCATTAGTGTTTCCTAATATTGTATTCTGCAATCTTTGTAAACTGATTAGTATGTGAACTTTATGGTTACTGTAAAGTATTGTTAAATGATTGTAATAACTACAAATATTTACTATCGCTCATTTTTATTCCGCATTTAATAAATGTTTTAAAACAAAAAGTTTTTTTTACTGAGTCCTACCGACTGATGTAGTACGCCACCCTCACGGGACATGGACTCGGATATCACCAATGAAATCGGGTTCGGGTCACGTGGGAGTGGGATGTTACAATTTATCACATTCTTTTAGACTTGAGTCTGACATTCAACATTCAGTTAAGTATAAATTCCATATTTCACATACAATTTGAAAACACTTCCATAAGTATCAAACTCCTCGGACCAATAATGTCCGAAATCATAACAATCATATAAGTAACTGTTCAATAACTGAAAATTAACTAAAAACAATTCAATCGTATTGTGAAACATCTAGGTTAACTCACAATACACACCAGAAAAAGGTACTTTCTTGATGATCCAGCAGTGCTTGGCTGTTGACAATCATCATGCCTGTTTCTCGTCATGCATACACACATAGTTCACAAATTACAAACTTGGTTAATCATATGATTATTCACTGATTCACATATATTTATGCCATGTTTCAATGAATGCTCAATTGACTTTCTGGGTATGTGTTCATATACAAAGATCTTGGCCATTCAAATATTATAGCTTGTGTGCTACTATTTTACAATCAAGTTATACCTTAAGTTAAGCTTGATTTATCCCCATTTCATCATTCACGCATTCACTAAACGCTTCTAGAAATATATATTCACACAATTTCCTAATTCTCATTCATTCATACCTAGTATACATTACTCATATCTTTTATATCATATTTGCATTCATAAGAACACCTTTACTCTTACGACAATTTATAATTTCTAGATTTGAGATACATTGATATCAAAACAATCCATTCTTTAAGTTATGGTACCAATTAGCAATCTAAACTTATCAAGCTCTTGATCAATTAATCAAGTAATATATTAGGTCCATTCCTAGCCTTAATGAAGTCCAAATACACCAATTTAGAGTAAGTTATCCTCAGTTGGTTCATCAAACACATAACACTGATATTATCATTTTAAAGCCTTACCCACAATCATAGAGGACCTTCCCACAATTGTGGGATGAGTGTCTGTTAGTAGTATGCCCTAGGCCAATGAACATTTGTGATTCATGTATTAACATTATGATTTGTTAATAATATATTATGAGGTATTCCGTTTCATATATGCATGTATTTCATTTATGTAATGTGATTTACATTCCATGAATGGTATTAAACTTATGTCATCAAGTATGTGACTTGATAGTAAAACCATAAGTGTTATAATACTATTCTAGACTGTCCCTAGTCGATCATTATTGGTGGAACAATAATGACTTAAGGCTAGTATGTGTTCTGATTGATGATCACGTTTTACTGATCATAGATATGAGATATCAAATCAGAAACATAGATATATGTTAGAGAACATATATTGGATCGACCCAAAAAGAGAGTACTACATGGTTTCATGTCATTAGTGATTCTCAATATGGTTTGACTTTAGTCCTTTGACCTGAAGTCCTCATGGTTCCCTACATGAGGAATTCGGTGTTTTGATATTAGACTAAGGTATTTTTAACCGAATAACAAACAGTCTTATGTTGGACATCAAATGAATCATGCGGAGGGATGTGAATGACGTAGATGGAATTTGTACCTCTCTTAAGTGAGAGAGATATCATTTGGGCCTCTTGACAAGTGTGACTGAAGAAATGCATGGCTGTGCTCAAATGAATTGATGAAGAGTCATCAATGTCATTTGTTATAATCAGTCAACTTGGGGATCAAGAAACTATGATTAATCAAAGGTTGACATGTACCATGCCTTATGATTAATCTTGATATCGTGTTACAAAAGGACTGAGCTTATAATCATAGTTACAGGTTAAATCGGATTATCGATCCTCATTTGATTTGGGTAGTCATAATGTCTTGCTAGAGGCCGCTTATGACTTATGGGCCTTGAAGTGTAATCAAGCCCAATGCCAACATCAAATGAGCTGCTGTGGTCGCATACAAAGAGTGATGTGATCCGGGCTTATTCTCTTGGGCCTAATTTATTAGGTATTGAATAAATATATTAAGATATATTTATTGGGCTAGATTGAATTAAGTTGTCGGGCTTTTATTATATATGATATAATGGGCCGAAATTTAATAGGGCCTGAATGAGATTAGGGTTTCTCTATAAATGGAGAAGCTTAGGTCTCATTAGGTTAACGACACAATTGTCAGGAAACCCTAGCCGCCATCTAAGAGAAAGATCGTGCGGCGTTCAGAAAGGTTTTCAGGATGTGCTAGCACACTACAGCCGCAGCCGGATCGTGCATGCTGGTGTGGATACCGGTAGAGCGCATTAGCGATTTGCAGTGTCTTGAAATCTGAAAAGAAGCAATCCACCCACAAAAATAAGGTATTTTTGTTAATCCTTCGTGTTTTCGATTATACGTGATGTTTTTGTATGGTCTTTTCCGCAGCGTATTGTGAATACTCGGACCGTACGCGGTCCAACAGTGGTATCAGAGCCAGGTTTAATAGTTAATCTTGGATTAGAGGCTTGATTATGATTGTTGATTTGTGTTTGATGCTTCGAAACACGACAAAGTATGTGGAAATTGTTTCTGTTTTATGTATGTCGTGTTCTGGAAATTATTTCCCGAAGTTGGAAATTGTTTCATCATTGGTGCATGATCTGGATTTTGTTCTATGTGAATATAAGGTGATTAATGGGTTTCTGAAATCCTTGTTATTCAATGGATGTTTTGTGTCGCTTCCGGAAATTGTTTTCCTCCACTACCGCATACATGTTTTCTGATTATACATGTTTTCGGGGTTTTTCTGTTTTAGATTTATGCATGCGATTTGATTTGATTTTTCATATGCTTCTGCGTGTATAGATCTGGAAATCAAATTCTTAAGGTTTATTTATTCCCTAACCCAAATATGCGATGTTTGGCTTCGGTGATTCTTTGTATTTACTGTTGAATCACATGTTTGATTTCTGGTTTGAAGATTCTCCTTTGTATCTGTGTTTTTTCTGGGTTGCTTTTGCAATGTTCTGCATTTTTTTCCTTTTGCCCCCATTTGTGTTGAGAAAGAACACAACCGATGGGTGATAATGGGTGATTATCGCCCATCGGTGACGACCCACCGCGTGTGACGCCATAGATGGGCGTCGCACACCACATCTGTTGGCGTCTCCGGTGACACCACTGTCGCCGGCGGCGATGGCGTCTCCGGTGACGCCATGGGCTGCAAAAACCGTCGGTTGGAGACCCGATGGTTGAAGCTTCACGTTTTCCTTGGAGATCCGACGGTTGTGCATGCGACGTGGGGTGCGGTTCAACGTGGTTGTGGAAACGTGGGAGTAGTGGAAGGAAGATCCAGAAGAAAAAAGGAGGAAAACCAGAAGAGAGGATGGGCGTGTTGAGAAGACGACGGCGCGTGTGGGACACGCGCCCGCCTCGCCAGGCGTGGCACGCCTGACGCAGCGTGCCGGGCTGGCGTGCGCACGCGCCTGACGCCTCCCTTTCCTTTTATTAATTTATTTTAAAACCCTAATTTATCTTTTATTTTTTTAATAGAGATTAAATTAATAAATACTCCTAATAATAATAAAAGGTGTTTTATTGAAATTTTAAAATTGTTTTCAAAGGATTATTTATTAGGAAAGGGTTTTGGAATTTAATTTAATTTTCAAGAGTTGAATTATTAAATTAAATTTATTTTTCAAATCAACAATTAGAATCAAGCCAAGGTTATAACAAGCGTTTTGTAATCTTCCATAATTCTTTATAAGGATTAATAATCTTCTAAGAACGACCCTCATCGTAATTTTAAGTTTATATGTCTTCCATAAATCTTTACCAATGTTTATCTCTAGCTCATCCTTATGTGGGTTTTGCCAAAGCAAGGCATGTGGGATTATCTAGGAAGACATTTGAATAATGGTGCTATTCATAGGTAAAGTATGGTTGAACTTAACTAAGCTATCAAAACGGTTTTGGGCTTGGGGCATAAGATTGGGTTTATACATACATGCAAAGACATAAGATGTATTTTAACATAAGCCCATCAAGAGTTACATGTGATGTAATTGAAAAGAGTTTTCTACTTAAATAACTAAGTTTTGAGTGTTAAGCCAAAGCTTTCTTAGGACTTAGTGAAATATGGATCTTGTTTCTCCCATTTTTCAATTGAGGGTTATTTATTTGAGTGGGAGCTAATACCTCATAAAAATAAGAATGTTGACCTTTATTGCATAATTTTTTGTAGATTATGGCTACTCCATCCACAAACCTTTCTATGCGATCTATCCTAGAGAAAGAAAAGTTTAATGGAACAAATTTCCTAGATTGGTATAGGAACTCGAGAATTGTTCTCAAGCAAGAAAGAAAGGCTTTCAAGAAGAAGGGCACAGCAAAGGACAAAGGTAAAGTACCTAAGTCCAATCCCAAGCCCAAAGCTAAGACTAAGGCACCCAAGGAGGGAGTTTGCTTCCATTGCAATGAACTTGGTCATTGGAAAAGGAATTGCAAACTCTATTTGGAAGAGCTGAAAGAGAAAAAGAATAGTGCGACTATTTCTTCAAGTATGTTTGTTATAGAAATCAATTTTACTCCTTCTGCATCTTGGGTATTAGATACCGAAGCTGCAACTCACATTTGTACTAATGTGCAAAGTCTAAGAAGGACTAGAAGATTGATGTCTGGTGAGATCGACCTGTGCGTGGGAAATGGAGCAAGAGTTGCTGCTTTATTCGTGGGGACTTATGATCTTATTTTGCCTACTGGGCTCATTTTGGAACTCAAGATTGTTATTATGTACCTACTATGAGTAGGACCATTATTTCTTTTGCTTGTTTAGAGAATGATGGATTTAAATTTTCTATTGAGAATAGAAGTATTTCCATTTATAAGAATGGCATTTTATATGGCATTCTTGCGTCAATTAAATGGCATTTATACTCTGACAATCGAGTTTGTTACAAATGAGCCCATCTATAACATAAATACCAAGAAGTTTAAATCTAACGATTTGAACCCAACATATCTCTAGCATTGTCGTTTAGGCCATGTAAACGAAAAACGCATTTCAAAACTCCATCAAGATGGATTCATTGATTCTTTTGAATCTTTTGACATGTGTGATTCTTGTTTACTGGGTAAGATGACAAAGGCCCCCTTCACAGGTAAAGGGGAAAGGGCCAATGAGCTATTGGGCCTTATACATACCGATGTATCGCGTCCTTTTAGCATATCGGCGAGAGCAAGTTATTTGTATTTCATTACTTTTACGATGATTTCAGAGATATGGGTATGTCTATTTAATGAAGTACAAATCTGAATCTTTTGAAAAGTTCAAAGAGTATAAGAATGAAGTATAAAATCAGCTTGGCAAGAATATTAAAATCCTTCGATCTGATCGAGGAGGTGAATATTTAAGCCAAGAGTTTGATGATTATCTTAAGGATTGTGGAATCGTTTCACAATTGACTCCTCCAGGAACTCCTCAATAGAATGGTGTTTCTGAAAGGAGAAATCGAACTTTATTAGATATGGTTCGATCAATGATGAGTCAAACTGATCTTCCAAAATACTTCTAGGGCTATGCTTTAGAAACCGCAACATTCATATTGAACCGTATTCCTTCAAAGGCTATAGAAAAGATTCCTTCAAAGGCTGTAGAAAAGACACCTTATGAGATATGGACTGGGAAGCATCCCAATTTATCTTTTCTAAAGATTTGGGGTTGTGAGGCTTATGTGAAGCGTCCAATTGCTGACAAGTTGGCACCCAAATCTGAAAAATATTATTTTGTGGGATATCCTAAGGAAACTAAAGGATATTACTTTTACATCCCATCAGAGAACAAAGTTTTTTTTGCTCGAAATGGTTTCTTCTTAGAGAAGGAATTTGTTTCCAAAGGAAACAGCGGGAGTAAAGTACAACTCGAAGAAATTCAAGTTTCACAAAATGACATTGAGCCTGAAAAGGAGATTGAAGCGAGCTCACAAGCTGTTGATGAGCAGTCTTCAACAACACAAGGCCTACGTAGATCTGATAGGATTCGTCATGAACCCGAGAGATATGGATTTCTCGTTACTGATGATGACAATGTGATGCTCATCGATCATAATGAGCCCACAACCTATCAAGAAGCTATGGAAAGTCCGAATCGCTAAATGGTTAGAGGCCATGAAAGCGGAGATGCAATCCATGTATGACAATCAAGTTTGGACTTTGATTGATCCGTCTGATGGCTTGAAGACCATTGGGTGCAAATGGGTTTTCAAAAAGAAACTCGACATGGATGGAAATGTGCACACTTATAAAGCAAGACTTGTTGCTAAAGGTTATCGACAAGTTCATGGAATTGATTATGATGAGACATTTTCTCCAATGGTCATGATCAAATCCATTAGAATTTTATTGCCATAAATGCATACTACGATTATGAGATATGGCAAATGGATGTCAAAACGGCTTTCCTTAATAGAAACTTACTTGAGGATGTATATATGATACAGCCTGAGGGTTTTGTCCATCCTAAGGATTTGGGAAAGGTGTGCAAGCTTCAAAGATCCATTTATGGATTGAAGCAAGCATCAAGAAGCTGGATTCTTTGTTTTGATGAAGTTGTCAAAGAGTTTGGATTCATCAAGAATGAAGATGAACCTTGTGTTTACAAAAAGGTTAGTGGGAGAGCTGTTGTCTTTTTAGCTTTATATGTTGATGACATATTGCTCTTTGGAAACGATATTCCGACCTTACAGAGTGTCAAGATTTGGTTAAGGAAACGTTTCTCAATGAAAGACTTAGGTAAGGCTGCCTATGTTTTAGGCATTAAGATCTATAGAGATAGATCAAGAAAGCTTATAGGCCTAAGTCAGAGTACATACATAGATAAGGTACTGAAAAGGTTTAGTATGCAAGATTCCAAGAGAGGATTCTTACCTATGTCACATGGAATCAAGCTTTCTAAGAAGGATTGTCCTACTTGGATAAGGAGCTTGAGCGCATGAGTAAGATTCCATATGCATCCGCAATTGGATCTATCATGTATACCATGTTATGTACTCGACTGGATGTCTCATATGCTTTGAGCATAACAAGTAGATACCAATCTAATTATGGTGAGAGTCATTTGGATAGCGATTAAGAACATCCTTAAGTACTTGAGAAGAACTAAGGATATGTTCTAGTCTATGGAGGACTCAAGGAGAGCTAGTTGTAAATGGTTACACCGATGCTGGTTTTCATCGACATAGATGATTTTAGATCGCAATCGGGTTTTTTGTTCTGTTTGAATGGAGGTGCGGTGAGTTGAAAAGTTCAAAGCAAGACATCGTTGTCGATTCTACAACCGTCGAGTACATTGTCGCCTCGGATGTCGCTAAGGAAGTCAGTATGGATCGTAAGTTCATCACGAGCTTGGAATTGTTCCTAGCATTGCAAGTCCTATAGACCTTTATTATGATAATAATGGGGCTATAAAGACAGCTCAGAACCAAATTCGCATCATAGATCTAAGCACATACTCGACGCTTCCATTTGATTGAGAGTGTTGGAGTTATGTAAATATAGTTCCTCGAAAGCAAGTGTATTTACATGTAACTTTATCTTCTTCGCCATCGTTTTGTAATGAAAATATTTATTATTAATAAAACAAAAGAGTTTGGTTTTATCTGTATGAGCATTATATATCCGGTCATAAGGTACCAAGATTCATTTGTAAGTAATATACATATACATAGAGATGTATGGGAAACATGTATATTATTAGAATCTGAATTAATTGATTCACAGTTGAATAATCAAGTTAGTCGTTTGATTATGTAACATCCCATCTCCGATGGGAAGGGTATTTTAGTAAATTGGGACGGGTTAGGAGTATTAAATTATATCTCGGCATGAACATATGTCATGCAGCCTCTATAAATGGTGAGTTTTGCACGGCATATAGTCATACATGCATTCATGACATTTCCTACCTAAGTGTCTAATTGTGATCTTTCGTGAAATTGGTGTGATAATGGGATTTGAAAAATTATTTGAGTACGCCATAGAGTGTTTTACATTTTTAGGATTTATGGAATTTTTCTGGAATTATCCGGAGAAAATTCCCAGCATCGCAAAATCGCCAGTACATGGCCTAAAAGTGTTTTTGTAGTGAAAGTGTGGTTTCGTGTTTAAAAATTATTGGGAGTGGACTGTCTTATGTTTTATAATTTTGGGCAATTTAGGTAATTTTCAAAAATGATTCGAAAATTTCTGAAATTCTGGACCGGAAAAAATCGCCAATTAGCGAACCTGTTGATTTTCTAGATGAAAATTGCTACCCAATGGCACCGCAATATTGGGTATATTATTTTGGGATTAAAATGAGGGCCATTGGACTTGATTGGGTCGAATTTCATTAGGGTTTAAACTTATGAAATGTTATTTTGTCTTTTCTTCATCTCTTCCTCCAATGGCCATGTGTCCTACTTAATTAAGAGCTTTTGTCTTATGCTTGGTCACTTGTTCTCGACTCTTCTTAGTGTTTTTAAAACAAAGGAATGTAAAGTGGCTTGTTTATGTCTCATCCACGAAATCTTCTTCTCTTCCCTTCATCGACATTTTCTCCATTTTCTTAGCTTAAATGGCTACTTTCCTCCAACCTTTCATGCTTACAAGCTTGTAAACTTTAAACCTTCTTCCTCCTTGCTATGCTGATCACCATGCTTAGGATGGAAAAGAAGTAAAGAAGTAAAGTAGTTGGTAAATTAAAGACTTAAAGAGGTGGAGTTGGAAGCTTTTATTAGGTAAGGTTTTAATGATACTTTGATTATGTAGTTATTGAATCATGGTAGATAGAAACATTCAATGGGACTTTTAGTGCATTTATTATGATGATGGATGCATTAAATTGATGATAATTATTGCTTGACTTAATGGGTATAAGGTTGGTTTGAAGTAGGAATGGATAAGGTAGTATGAAGACATGGTTTTAACTTGATTTGTGAGTGAATTTTGATGATTCATGTTAATTAGAATTGAGAAAGTAAGTGCTGCCAATTCTTAGGTATTAGCCCTAGGACATGTATGAATGTGTATGAATGGTATAAGAACTGATTTGTGTTATTTGGATGCTTGATGATGTGTTAAAGGCAATGGAAATGAGAGAAACAAAGGTTGGACCAAATCTGGAAAATTAGGGTTTTTGATTGATTGTACTGTTTTATGCATAACTCATTGTATAGAAATGCAAATGAGGTGAAGTTTGTGGCCTCTTAAACTTTGGGATGTTAGCTACATTTTTGTGTGAAATAGGTGTTGTCAAATTGTAACTCTAATAGGTTGAAATTTGGCATGGAAAGTTACTGTTTTATTGCCTATGAACAGTAACCGAAACCATACCCTATGAGCTTTGCTGATTTTTCTAAATTAATTGGTAGGGAACTAGGAAAAATGGTCTTCATGGAAGTTGAGGCATATTGAGTTAGCTTTCCATTGCCACTGATCTTGCTAATTTTCGAGTTGTATATTGGGAGATATGAACTGATTCCTATGGACTGGTTTTGGGCATGTTGATGAAACCTAGCTTAAGTGTCTGACTTGTGAGTATTTTGCTTGGAAGCAATTTTAGCCATTTTTATGGACTGAATTGGTGTGAGTGATCTTCTGCAAAGTTGAAGAGGAAGAAATTATCTTGAAAATGAGATATGGCATATAATTTTTAGAGGTCAGAGTTGGGAGTTATGATTTTGCAAAAACTGATCCTGCATTAGGTTAGGAATTGCTGATCATGGCAGTAACTAGCATGATAGTTTTGAAATGGTTAGAAATTAAATTGAAAATTGAGTTCTTCATGAAATTGAGGATTTATCTTTTCAGGGATATAAAGTTCAGATTTTTCTGACTTGTGTACAGGGAGTTATGCTTGTTATAAGTTTACTGCTCAAATTGAATGATTTCAGGGACAGCAACATTGAGTGAATTAATTGACTTGTTTAGCAATGGAATTTGATTTTGGGTTGTTCATGAAAGTTGTAGATGACATTGTGAACTTATTGAGCATATTTATGTGGTAATTTTTGGCTGAAGAATCAGAGAGTTAAGGAATTTGAAATGTACTGTTCTGTTTTAATGGGATTTAAGTAGGCAGTAGCTTTGAAGGGATTTTTGACACCCTTAAGGGTGAAGTTGATTTTTAAGGTCTTCTTGAGAATTGTAGAGGGTTTCCTGAGCTTTCCAACGAGATATAGTGGGTAATTTTCTGAATTGTGTGCAATGAATTATGGGTGTTGAAAAATTGGATTGAAAAACAGAAAAAAAATGAAAATGGAATCACGCCAACAGTTCAGGCGACGCCTACCTAAGGATTTAGGCGTAGGGCCTGTCGCTAGGCTTACTCGTCGCCTAGCGACGGGTCGATAGGTCAGCCCGCATTGGGCGAGACGTCGCCCCCAGCGAGGCTGATTCCTTTTTCTTTTTTTTCTTTTTTTATTTATTTATTATTTTGTTATTTTTTATTTATTAATTGATAATTTGGGATTTCATGCTTCTTTTGTCAATTTCTTTTCCGTCCGACGTCCGATTGACCTGATTATTGAGGCATCGGATTCGTTGAACATTTAATTTTATTTTGTGAGAAATTGGGAATTTTTGGACGGGAAATTGACGGGGCCCCGGGTAGCGGTGCCTTTAATCACTGTTTTGTTTAATTGGGGACCTATAGAGGTCCGAATTGCGCACCGTCAGCGCCAATAGGTTTCTAATTTTTAGACAGATTTTATTATGGAGAAATTTGGATTTAGGGCCGGAAAATTCATGAACATGCATATTTCACCTACATGTGCACAAATTGCATCTGTAGTGACTCGTTCTTTCTCTGTTTCTTATAGAGGCCCAAGTGGAGCGTCGTCAGACCGACGGGGCAGAAACTTCCCGGCATTAGCTCGGAAGTAATAGGTGAGTAACCTAGTTGGTTTCTCAACCTTATGTGTTTATTAATTATATGCATTGATTGCCATAAGGAAGTAAGGATGGATATATGTGATTGATTGATTTGGTTGATTTCGGACCATGGGTGTTCGAAATATTGGATTGTGATATTGAAGTGCAAATGAGAATAAGTGCGTGTGAATGCATTAGTTAATTGGATTGTAAATGTGATAGTGAAACGAAAGGTAAATGCATAGAATGAAATATCGATGAAAGTCCGAGAACATTGGAAAATGATCGAAATAGTAATTAATTGGAATTGGAAATAGAAATGTGATAATTGGAAATTGAAAATGACATGTGCATTCATGCATAGTAAATGATCGATAATGGCGGTTGTGACCGTGTCGCCACCGATTTCGAGCTTTAAGCTCAACGCACGAGGCCTCTTGCCTAACGTATTCGAGCCTCTACCGATGATCGTATTATGCCTAACGCTTTGGGCTTTAAGCCCAATGTTTCGAGCCAATGGCTCAACGATATGAGCTCAAAGCACGGTCACAACAACGAAAGAAAATGAAAGAGTCACATGCACACTGCATAAATGAATGTTTAATGTGAATTATGTGAAAGGTTTATTGCCTTATCAAATGTGAAATTGAGTGCCTGTGATTTCTTGTTTATTGTATGGATATGCATGAGTTGGGTGAACCATCGATGATGGTTTCTCACTGAGTTCGCAAACTCACCCAACATTGATTTGGATATATTGCTTCCGCTGCAAGATGATTTCTTAAAAAGTTTTGAAATCTATCGTTTCTCCAAACTAAGCATGCTTTCTTTTTCCGATCCAACATGGAATCAAGCTTTCTAAGAAGGATTGTCCTACTTCAGATAAGGAGCTTGAGCGCATGAGTAAGATTCCATATGCATCTGCAATTGGATCTATCATGTATACCATGTTATGTACTCGACCAGATGTCTCATATGCTTTGAGCATAACAAGTAGATATCAATCTAATTATGGTGAGAGTCACTGGATAGCAGTTAAGAGCATCCTTAAGTACTTGAGAAGAATTGAGGATATGTTCCTAGTCTATGGAGGACTTGAAGGAGAGCTAGTTGTAAATGGTTACACTGATGCTAGTTTTCAGTCTGACATAGATGATTTTAGATCGCAATCGTGTTTTGTGTTCTGCTTGAATGGAGGTGCGTGAGTGGAAAAGTTCAAAGCAAGACATCGTTGTTGATTCTACAACTCAAGTCGAGTACATTGTCTTTTCTCGGATGTCGCTAAGGAAGTCAGATGGATCGAAGTTCATCACGAGCTTGGAATTGTTCCTAGCATTGCAAGTTCTATAGACCTTTATTGTGATAATAATGGGGCTATAAAGACGAGCTCAGAACCAAATTCGCATCATAGATCCAAACACATACTCGACGCTTCCATTTGATTAGAGATCATTAGAAGAGGAGACGTGAAGATATGCAAAGTGGGCACAGATGACAACATTGCTGATCCACTTACTAAGCCTCTTTCACAGCCTAAACATGAGAGTCACACAAGATCTATGGGTATTAGATATCTGACTGATTGGGCCTAGTGCAAGTGGGAGATTGTTAGCAGTGTGCCCTAGGCCAATGAACATTTGTGATTCATGTATTAACATTATGATTTGTTAATAATATATTATGAGGTATTCCGTTTCATATATGCATGTATTTCATTTATGTAATGTGATTTACATTCCATGAATGGTATTAAACTTATGTCATCAAGTATATGACTTGATAGTAAAACCATAAGTGTTATAATACTATTCTAGATCGTCCTAGTCGATCATTATTGGTGGAACAATAATGAATTAAGGCTAGTATGTGTTCGATTGATGATCACGCTTTACTGATCATGGATATGAGATATCAAATCAGAAACATAGATATATGTTAGAGAACATATATTGGATTTACCCAAAAAGAGAGTACTACATGGTTTCATGTCATTAGTGATTCTCAATATGGTTTGACTTTAGTCCTTTGACGTGAAGTCGTCATGGTTCCCTACATGAGGAATTCGGTGTTTTGATATTAGACTAAGGTATTTTTAACCGAATAACAAACAGTCTTATGTTGGACATCAAATGAATCATGCGGAGGGATGTGAATGACGTAGATGGAATTTGTACCTCTCTTAAGTGAGAGAGATATCATTTGGGCCTCTTGACAAGTGTGATCAAGAAATGCATGGTCGTGCTCAAATGAATTGATGAAGAGTCATCAATGTCATTTGTTATAATCATCAACTGGGATCTAGAAACTATGATTAATCAAAGGTTGACATGTACCATGCTTTATGATTAATCTTGATATCGTGTTACAAAAGGATTGAGCTTATAATCATAGTTACAGGTTAAATAGGATTATCGATCCTCATTTGATTTGGGTAGTCATAATGTCTTGCTAGAGGCGCTTATGACTTATGGGCCTTGAAGTGTAATCGCCCATTGCCAACATCAAATGAGCCTACTGTGGTCGCACACAAAGAGTGATGTGATCCGGCTTATTCTCTTGGGCCTAATTTATTAGGTATTGAATAAATATATTTAGATATATTTATTGGGCTAGATTGAATTAAGTTGTCGGGCTTTTATTATATATGATATAACGGGTCAAACTTAATAGGCCTGAATGAGATTAGGGTTTCTATAAATAGAAGCTTAGGTCTCATTAGGTTAACGACACAATTGTCGAGAAACCCTAGCCGCCATCTAAGAGAAAGATCGTGCGACGCTCGAAAGGTTTTAGGACGTGCGAAGCACACTACATACCAAGCAGCCTGCATCGTGCATGCTGGTGTGGATACCGGTAGAGGGCATTAGCGATTTGCAGTGTCTTGAAATCTGAAAAGAAGCAATCCACCCACGAAAATAAGGTATTTTTGTTAATCCTTCGTGTTTTCGATTATACGTGATGTTTTTGTATGGTCTTTTCCGCAGCGTATTGTGAATACTCGGACCGTACACGATCCAACAGTGTCCAGAAGTGCACTATCCAATTTTCCTTAATTTTCCATAAAATTCATCTACTTAGGATCAACATTAACTCTTCCAAATTTCCAAAATTCATACTCTCAAAAGCTACTTCAATTTATATTAATATAGCTTCCATCTTGTTACATTTATGTCACTAACAATCATTCTTACGTATACACTAACATTCCTTTTTTTTAGATTCAAAAGAAAACTCTCTCATATCAAATTCAAAACACCTTCATAACAGTCCATTAATTATACCTCAGTTATACCTTAATTGTAACTCAATTCCTCATCAATTTCATCTCAATTCAGCTCAAAATCATTCATTTAATAGCTCATAGACTATTTTTTCATGCATATTAAAAAACATAGAAAATGCCATTCATGCTTCATTTTCCCATCACACATTTAATGTCAATACTTCAATCAATCAATCCTCAATTAATTCATGATCAAGTTTTACTATTTTATATCATAAGAGATCAATATTTTACTTGTTTAGCCTACTTGTCTCCTCAAATATAAACCTAACTTAGCCTTATGTGCATGTATGATCATTCCAAGGGTAGTGACAAGAAGAAGACAACAAAACTTGTCTATCTTTATGAAGAACTTGACTAAGGTTTTGAGATGGTAATCGAAAAAATTTAGGCAGAAGTTCAAAACTATGAGGAAGAAGTGAATTTCAGTGGTGAGAGGGAGGAGAGGGATGAATAATAACAGAAATAATGACAAAGATGATTCTACATTAGTTTAAATTATTAGGTGCAAGGTGTCAATGTATTATAATGACACTTGTCATGTTTGCATGCAAGCCACTTGTCCTTATCTTATGCTACTAAATGTCACCAAGATCTTAGGCCATTTGTGATTCAATTCTACTAGCATGTGTCACTTATTTCTTAGGCTTAGTCATCCTAATTTTCTACATGTCAACTTATCTTGCCATTTGACATTTTTCCTAGACTAAATATACATAATAATTCATCAATCTCTCAATTGTAACAATTAATTCCAAATTGCTAATTGTAATCCATCAATTCTTATTATTGGTAAATCAAAGTACAAGACATTGGAAATGCACATTCATGTCACATTCATTTTAGTTTCATACCCTGGAATATGTCAATTGAGTGCTCATACCATCTTTACAATATTTTTCAAAATCATAAATCATTTGTGTATGCTATTATTATGCATATAAATGAAATCATAAAATCATATTGTAAATGTACGAAATTAATTTTATATGATGCAACTCATGAGACTCAGTAATCTAACACTTTAATCCCTTAACAATTCAAGAGATGGGATATTACAACTCCCCCCTCCTTTTAAGATATTTCATCCTTGAAATTCTTAACTAACTAATTCAATAGATGGGGGTAATGTTGTCTCCCATTTAGCTTCTTCTCTCGAATGATTTCTCCAATTACTTGTTTCCTCGGATTTTTTAATGGCTTAGCCTGATATCTAACCATTTTTACTGGTTTCTTTACATAATTCACATTATTTTCAATCTCAACTTCCTGAGCTGGAATCACATGCATTACATCAGACTGGTACCTCTTGAACATACTGTCATGAAATACATTATGGATCTAAGTCATTTTAGTAATAGCAATGGTGTCATCTCAAATTCAAGGACCTAATAACATCGTTTAGATACTTTATAATCGACAAAGTTCATATATTCTCTATAGTATGTTCAGCTTCTTATTCCTGAGTATCGTAAATATCTGACTCCACTATCCTCCTCTGATTCATTCAATATTCATCCATTCCTAAAAATGGAACATTTGATCTACATATTCAGTGAAAGTCCTTATAAAAGAAGATTTCTCTCTGAGTTTACCTATATTGTTCACAAAATCTTTCTCAATCAACTATGTTCATCGTTGCTTTTTAGCCATTCATAATACCTCAACAAGAACTATTTCTATCATATCTTACATGTAACATCCCGTCACCGATGGGAAGGATACAGTTCATTGCATTCGTATTTGGCATGTGCATGCATTTTAGAATTTGTGTATAATTGGCAATGATTTTATTGGCATTCGTACGTACATACATGTATGACATATCCTGATTTGACTTGGATAATTTGAATTTGGAGATGATTAGGACATGTGTGATAATTAGGTCAAAATAGGCTCGAGGATTGAATTTGAGTTAGAAATGAAAGTTAGGAAGTTGAATTATGAAATTGGAGTATATGATAATAAGTTTTCTATTTTTGAGAATTTATAGGAATTTTTCTGGAATTTTCGGAGCAATAGGCCCGGACCGAAAAATTGATCAATGACTGGTTATTTGAATGTCCGGTTTCGAAATTTATTATCCAATGGCACGGATAGGTTAGAAATTTGATTTGAGGAATTAGGGTTTAGCCATTAGAATTCGGGAGAAATTAGAATTAGAAACTGACTTGAGGTGGTCCGGATTCGAACTTGTGGCAAATGAATTTGCCAAACAAGCCTTATTAATTCTTTGATATATAAAGCTTAACCTTTGAAAATTTCTCCACGATTTCTTCTTGCTCTTGATAGAAACTTCCTCTTCCTTCTTCCTTCATCGTGGATCCTCCTTGGAGTTGCTGTTGATTCCTTCTTGCTATTTGCTTCCTCTTCTATCTTGGATCTATCTTCTGGCTTGGGGTTAAAGGAGATGAAAATGAGTTTTGTTTGGGTGATAGCCGTGGGTGTCGATGAGCTTGGATTTGAGTGATCTTTGAAGATTTGAGGTTATTAATCAAGTAAGTTACTTCTATCTTGCTTTATATAGTTTGATTGGTTGGTTTATAGAGTTATTTGGATGATTTAATTTGTATATTTGAGGATTTGGTATGTAGGGTTTCCGATTGGGTATTTTCGTTAGTTTTAGGGTTGAAATTTGGGAATAATGGTTGTTTGATGAGATAGAAGCTAAAGATTAGTTATATGATGTGTATAGAATTATTTAGGAGTGGTTTGTAAGGAGAAAATCTGGATTTGGAGTTGATATCGATCAAAACTGAAATTTCGGGTTTTCCGGGCGTGTCCGTGGTTTACGCCGCAATAAGATGAAGAACACGTCATGGCGAGCAGAATTGTTCAAGACGCCGCGACGACGCTGTGGCGCCGCCATGGAGGAAAAGCGCGATGTCGCGACGCATACTCGGTCGTCTTGCCTTGACAAAGTAGCGCGGCGTTCGCCGACGAAGGTGAAATGAAGGGGAGCTTCGCATGCGGCGGGATCCGATGATCTTGGCGAGGAATGCTGTTTTTCGAGATGAAATTGTGAGGTTTTAAATAATGGGATCTAGGAATTTGATGGTTCAATTAATTATGGATTAAATTTAATTTGGAGATTATGAATTCGGGAATTAGAATTTGAGATCGGGAAATTCGGAATTGTCAGAAATGTCATAACACGTATAGTACGTACATCATTCGATTCGTATGCATCATTGAACGTTGAAATTGATAGAATTAGTAATGTTACTTATATTTTGATTGTTATAGCGGCTCAAGTGGATCGCCGATCGTCCGACGTGGCGAGACTTCCTAAGATAGCTTCGGAAGTTCTGAGGTGAGTAACCTAGTTGGTTTCTCAACCTATATGTGTTTAATTCTATGCAAATATGCCATGAGGAGTTAAGGATGGATTGTATGTGTTTGTTTTGATTGATTTCGGACCACAGTGTCCAAATATTTGGGTTGTGATATGTAGTGTTAATTGTGTATAATTGTTCATAATTGGTTTCAAATGGTGAGAATTAGGTATATGAAGTTTTAGTGCGATGCATGTATTGAAATTGGACATGTGCATACATGCATAACAAGATGATCGATAAAGGTAACAGACCGTGTAGCCACCGTATCCAAAGCTTTAAGCTCAACGCATGTGGCTTCGTGCCCAACGATTTTCGAGCTTTATGCTCAACGACAGGCTTTTGAGCCCATGTTTTCAGAGCCAATGGCTCAACATATATGAGATCAGGCGCACTGTCACAACAACGAAAGAAAATGAAAGAGTCACATGCACATTACATATATAAATGTTCCAAATGTGAATTGTGTGAAAGGCTTATTGCCTTATAAATGTGAAATTTGACTGCATGTGATTTCTTGTCTGTGATGTATGTACGATATAGCGTGAATTGTTTGTCTATGCATGAGTTGGGTGAACCATCGATGATGGTTTCTCACTGAGTTCGCAAACTCACCCAACATTGCATCTATTTTTCAGGACAGCGTTAGAGTGACTCCTAGCTCCGATCAGTGAGACTTTTCCTGTTGTGTGTGCCGGCAAGAGGAGCGTGACCCACAGGTCTTTCAGCTGGGGGTCTTTTGGGGTATTTTGTGGATGACTTATCAAGGAGCTGTGTTAGTTCTTTTGGACTTGTACAGTTGTAAATATGACCGGATGTTGTATTCAGGGTTTTATGCAATAAGTGAGAAGGGATCTTTTGGTTTTAAAAATTTAGTGAGTTATCATTACTGCTTTCTTATATTGATGCCATGAGGTGTATAGAAATGATCGAATCGTAGTGCACCCTCGTCGTAGGTTATGCATCGGTACGACCTACGGGCACCCCGGAGTATACTCTACGGTGAGGGGGTGCTACATTAGGTGGTATCAGAGCATGGTTTGGCATCTTTTGGGCATAGTATATTTTAGGCTTGAATTTCGTAAGAAAAGAAAGAAATTGATCGAAATTGTGGTTTTATTGTAGGTCATCCATCTTTGGTGATCAAGTTGATCAACCAGCTGACCAAGGATCAGTCGGAGCGAGTAGGGAGTCTTCTGTACCTCTGCATGAGGAGCAGCCTCCTAGAGTTCCCATGAGACGGGAGTGGAGATATGATCGTCATGCGTGGCGGGGGTCAGGACTTTATGACAAAGACAGTTCCTGGAGACCGAGGGTTGGTTGGAGAGGACCGAAGGGTCCTAGATCGATGGATTGCACCACGAGGAGCGCTCGATTATGCTGCTTCCTTATTACGAGGTCCAAATTTTATCGGTGGTGGAAGACCGTCCCGTAGTTCCACGGGCCTCAGGTATTGACTTGGGCGATTTTTGAGGGCCTTCGAGATAATTTCATGCCCAAGGTCTATTTGGAGATGAAGATGCGGAGTTCTTCGAAATGAGACAGGGTCGATGTCGATTTTGACTACAAGGTCGTTTAATGAGTGTCAAGATATGCGCTTTTTCCGATTGCCTCTGAGGCCGATAGGTGCCGGAGATTCGAGGGAGGGCTGAATCGAGATTCGCACTGTGTTAGCCCGTGACATGGGCACATTTGTGGAGTTGAGAGCACCGCCGTGAGGATAGAGCAGCCTTCGAGACAGAGCCGAGCTGAGACTGGTCAAGGCTCTGGAGGCAAGAGATCGAGTGATAGTCAGGGTAGCTCTGGTAGGAGCTTGAATAGACGCTAGAGCAGATTCAGATCAGCAGGGGGATTCGGACAGTCGAGTTCTGGTCAGAGAGGGAGATTTGGACAGATTGGTAGTGGCAGCAGTAGTGGTGGCAGAGGGGCAGGACAGGCTTTGCCGGTTTGTGTACATTGTGATAAGAGGAACAGTGGAGAGTGCTGGAGAGTGACAGGAGCCTGTTTAGCATGTGGATCTATGGATCACATGATTCGGAGTTCTCCTTTGACTTTGGGAGTTCAGTCAGCCGCTAGTGGGAGAGCTGGTAGTTGCTCGACGGTGCAGCAGAGTCGTAGCAGTGGACCTGGATTTAGGGGCCGAGGTGGAGCCCGAGGTAGAGGCGGAGATTCCTTTGTGGGAACCGAGGGACGAGGTAGCGAGTCATAGCCCTGGGCCGTGGTCTACGCCATGACTGTGCAGAGGCCCAGATTCCCCGAGGTGGTTGCAGTTTGCTTCTAGTCTCGTATATTGAGGTGTATGCATTGATAGATCCAGGTCCACGATTCATTTATTGCACCGCATGTGGTATGTAGATTGCATGTGGATAGGAGATGTTACGGTATGGGTTGCAAGTGAGTACACCTTTGGGTAGTACTACTGCTTTAGGTGAGGTCTGCAAGGGGTGTCCGATTCGGGTTGATTCAGCGGTATTGAGTGCAGATCTGATTGTGTTGCCCCTTCGTGAGATTGATTTGATTTTGGGGATGGATTGGCTCACTGCCCATAGGGTTATTTTGGAATGTTATACCAAGGAGGTAGTATTGGAGTCTCCTGGTCAGCCGAGGGCTGTGTTTTGAGGCGTTAGTTAGGCAGTGCCAGCCAGGATAATCTCGTTTCTGAGTGCTCTGAGGTTGATGCGAGGTGGCTGTGAGGCTTATTTGGCACATGTGGTGGATTCCAGAGTGCAGCAGAGGCTGCAGGATGTCCCTGTGATCAGGGAGTTCCCAGATGTGTTTCCCGAGGAGTTACCGGGTTTGCCGCCGGATCGGGAGACAGAGTTCGAGATAGACCTCGTTCCAGGTACCGCTCCTATATCGATACCTCCGTATAGGATGGCACCGGTGGAACTGATGGAGCTTAAGGCTCAGTTGCAGGATTTGTTAGGTAAGGGGTTTATCAGGCCAAGTGTTTCACCGTGGGGAGCTCCGGTATTGTTTGTGAAGAAGAAGGACGGGACTATGAGGCTTTGCATCGATTATAGATGCCTTTAATCGGTTATCATAAGAATAAGTACCCACTGCCTAGGATCGATGACTTATTTGATTAGTTGCAGGGAGCTCAGGTGTTTACCAAGTTAGATTTGAGATCCGGATACTATCAGTTGAGGATCGCAGAGGCCGATGTGCCTAAGAGTGCTTTCAGGAGCAGGTATGGGCATTACGAGTTCTTAGTGATGCCGTTCGGGTTGACTAATGCCTCGGCAGCCTTCATGGCCTTAATGAATAGGGTCTTTCAGCCATACCTGGATCAATTTGTGATCGTATTCATTGATGATATCCTAGTGTATTCGAGGTCTAGACAGGAGCATGCGGAGCATCTGAGGATAGTGCTGCAGATTATGAGAGAGAGGCAGTAGTATGCCAAATTCACTAAGTGTGAATTTTGGCTGGATGAGGTGGTGTTCCTAGGCCACATTGTATGTGGTGAGGGTATCCGGGTGGATCCTCACAAGATTGAGGTAGTGAGGAGTTGGGAGATTCCGAGGAGTGTGTCAGAGTTGAGGAGTTTCCTCGGATTGGCAGGATATTACCGGAGGTTTATCGAGGGGTTTTCAGTGATCTCCGCCCCTTTGACAAGACTTCTGAGGAAGGGTGTGGCTTTCAGTTGGACAGATGAGTGCCAGAGGAGTTTTGAGGAGCTGATACATCGGTTGACTACAGCATCGGTGTTGGCCCTGCCATCTGGAGCAGGAGGCTTTGAGGTGTTTAGTGATGCTTCGCAGCAGGGTTTAGGCTGTGTGCTGATGCAGCATGAGAGAGTTATAGCATATGCTTCGAGACAGTTGAGATCCCATGAGATTAATTATCCTGTGCATGACTTGGAGTTAGCAGCAGTTGTATTCGCTTTGAAGATCTGGAGACATTATCTATATGGGGAGACGTTCCAGATCTTCATCAATCATAAGAGCTTGAGGTACTTGTTGAGTCACGAGAGCTGAACTGAAAGCGAAGGAGATGGTTAGAGCGCTTAGGATTACGATCGCACTATTGAGTACCACCCAGAAAGGCTAATGTGGTGGCGTATGCATTGAGTAGGAGATCGCATGGTAGGCGCTTCGATTCGAGTTTCGAGGTTCTTGTGCTTGGTTGATTGAGAGCTCTTAATGTGCGAGATGGATTTGAGTCGATGGAGCTCGATTGCGACTTTGAGGTCCGAGGCCGTGTTGCATGATCGGATTAGGAGAGTGCAGGATCAGGATCCAGTATTGGTGAGGCTGATTGATAGAGTTAGATCTGGATGGCTATCTGAGTTTGAGTTGAGAAATGGTTCGTTGTGGATGGGCCAGAGGTTATGTGTTCCGGACGTGGAGGATCTGAGGTGTGAGATCTTAGAGGAGGCTCATTTGGCTGCTTATGCCATGCATCCTGGTGTCACCAAGATGTATCGCACTCTTAAGTTACATTTCTGGTGGCCAGGTATGAAAAGGCATGTAGCGGAGTTTGTTTCTCGGTGTCTGACGTGCCAGCAGGTTAAGGCTGAACACTAGGCCCCAGTTGGGAGATTGCATTCGTTGCCCATTCCAGAGTGGAAATGGGAGCGTATTACGATGGACTTTATCATGGGGTTGCCCAGGACGCCGAGACAGTGTGATGCTATCTAGGTCATAGTGGATCGGTTGACTAAATCGGCTCACTTCTTTCCAAAGGTGAGGAGCAATACCCTCGATCGTTGGCCCGTAAGTATGTAGCGTAGATAGTTCATTGCATGGGGTCTCGGTATCGATAGTGTCGATAGGGATCCCAGTTTTACTCGAGGTTCGGAGGAGTTTGCGATCACCATGGGGCGAGATTGAACTTCAAAGACAGCTGCTTCATCCTCGAATGTATGGGCGAGTGAGAGGACTATTCAGATCGCTGAGGATATGTTGAGAGCCCGTATTGGAGTTCGAGGTGCTTGGGATCGATTTTGCCTCTGGTAGAGTTTGCTTATAATAATCGCATGCGAGTAGCATTGGCGTGGCACCGTATGAGGCGTTATATGGGAGACCGTGCAGATCCCTCTTTCTTTGGGATGAAAAGGGTATGAGGATGTTAGAGGTCCCGAGCTGATCCAGATACGGCTGATAAGGCACAGTTGATTCGAGTCGCCAAGCGCACTCAGACGAGCAAAAGAGTTATGTGGATCAAAGATCGAGAGAGATGGAGTATCTTTGTGGGAGAGAGTGTTCCTCAAAGTGTCTCCGTGGAGAGGAGTTCTCGATTTAGCCGCAGCGGGCAAGTTGAGTCCTCAGATATCGGTCCGTATGAGATTACCGAGAGGATTGGACCGTTGACCTACTGTGTTGGCCTCACGAGTGAGATGTCTCGGTTGCATGACGCCTTCCATGTCAAGATGCTTCGAGATATCGCTCGACTGACTTCATGTAATCCTGGCTCTCAGGAGATCGAGATAGCCAGTGATTTGAGTTATGTAGAGGAGCCGGTGCGGATTATTGGATCGCGGGTCAAGCAGTTGAGATCCAGGGTGATTCCATTGGTGAAATTCCTTTGGAAGAACCACTCATCAGAGGAGGCGACTTGGGAGACTGAGGAGCACTTGAGGAGGCAGTATCCTCATCTGTTTGATCAGTCAGGTAACAAAATTTCGGGATGAAATTTTATTTTTAGGAGGGGAGAATTGTAACATCCCGTCACCGATGGGATGGATACAGTTCATTGCATTCGTATTTGGCATGTGCATGCATTTTAGAATTTGTGTATAATTGGCAATGATTTTATTGGCATTCGTACATACATACATGTATGACATATCCCGATTTGATTTGGATAATTTGAATTTGGAGATGATTAGGACATGTGTGATAATTAGGTCAAAATAGGCTCGAGGATTGAATTTGAGTTAGAAATGAAAGTTAGGAAGTTGAATTATGAAATTGGAGTATATGATAATAAGTTTTCTATTTTTGAGAATTTGTAAGAATTTTTATGGAATTTTTGGAGCAATAGGCCCGGACTGGAAAATTGATCAATGACTAGTTATTTGAATGTCTGGTTCCGAAATTGATTATCCAATGGCACGGATAGGTTAGAAATTTGATTTGAGGAATTAGGGTTTAGCCATTAGAATTCGGGAGAAATTAGAATTAGAAACTGACTTGAGGTGGTCCGGATTCGGACTTGTGGCAAATGAATTTGCCAAACAAGCCTTATTAATTCTTTGATATATAAAGCTTAACCTTTGAAAATTTCTCCACGATTTCTTCTTGCTCTTGATAGAAACTTCCTCTTCCTTCTTCCTTCATCGTGGATCCTCCTTGGAGTTGCTGTTGATTCCTTCTTGCTATTTGCTTCCTCTTCTATCTTGGATCTATCTTCTAGCTTGGGGTTAAAGGAGATGAAAATGGGTTTTGTTTGGGTGATAGCTGTGGGTGTCGATGAGCTTGGATTTGAGTGATCTTTGAAGATTTGAGGTTATTAATCAAGTAAGTTACTTCTATCTTGCTTTATATAGTTTGATTGGTTGGTTTATAGAGTTATTTGGATGATTTAATTTGTATATTTGAGGATTTGGTATGTAGGGTCCGATTGGGTATTTTCGTTAGTTTTAGGGTTTAAATTTGGGAATAATGGTTGTTTGATGAGATAGAAGCTAAAGATTAGTTGTATGATGTGTATGGAATTATTTAGGAGTGGTTTGTAAGGAGAAAATCTGGATTTGGAGTTAATATCAGTCGAAAATCTGGAAATTTCTGGGTTTTCTGGGCGTGTCCGTGGTTGCACGTCGCGGCGAGCGCGGAAGGCGCGCTGCGGCGAGCTGGAGAGGCGCACGTCGCGAGGTACGCGATGCGTACGCCGTGGCGAAGGACGCGTGGTTCGCCGCGGCGAGGCGTGCGTACGTACATCATTCGATTCGTATGCATCATTGAACGTTGAAATTGATACAATTAGTAATGTTACTTATATTTTGATTGTTATAGCGGCTCAAGTGGATCGTCGATCGTCCGACGTAGGCGAGACTTCCCGGCAGTAGCTCGGAAGTTCTGAGGTGAGTAACCTAGTTGGTTTCTCAACCTATATGTGTTTAATTCTATGGAAATATGCCATGAGGAGTTAAGGATGGATTGTATGTGTTTGTTTTGATTGATTTCAGACCACAGGTGTCCGAAATATTTGGGTTGTGATATAGAAGTGTTAATTGTGTATAATTTTTCATAATTGGTTTCAAATGGTGAGAATTAGGTATATGAAGTTTTAGTGCGATGTATGTATTGGAAATTGGACATGTGCATACATGCATAACAGTATGATCAGATAAAGGCAGTTGTGACCGGTGTAGCCACCGTATCCAGAGCTTTAAGCTCAACGCATGTGGCTTCGTGCTAACGATTTTCGAGCTTTATGCTCAACGACAGGGCTTTTGAGCCCAATGTTTTCAGAGCCAATGACTCAACGTATATGAGCTCAGGCGCACGGTCATAACAACGAAAGAAAATGAAAGAGTCACATGCACATTACATATATAAATGTTCCAAATGTGAATTATGTGAAAGGCTTATTGCCTTATAAATGTGAAATTTGACTGCATGTGATTTCTTGTATGTGATGTATGTACGATATAGCGTGAATTGTTTGTCTATGCATGAGTTGGGTGAACCATCGATGATGGTTTCTCACTGAGTTCGCAAACTCACCCAACATTGCATCTATTTTTCAGGACAGCGTTAGAGTGACTCCTAGTTCCGATCAGTGAGACTTTTCCTGCTGTGTGTGCCGGCAAGAGGAGCACGGCCCACAGGTCTGTCAGCTGGGGATCTTTTGGGGTATTTTGTGGATGAATTATCTAGGAGCTGTGTTAGTTCTTTTGGACTTGTACAGTTGTAAATATGACCGGATGTTGTATTCAGGGTTTTATGCAATGAGTGAGAAGGGATCTTTTGGTTTTAAAAATTTAGTGAATTATCATTACTGCTTTCTTATATTGATGCCATGAGGTGTATAGAAATGATCGAATCGTAGTGCACCCTCGTTGTAGGTTATGCATCGGTACGACCTACGGGCGCCCCGGAGTATACTAGACGGTGAGGGGGCGCTACATTACATGATCAACTTGTTCGATATACTAAGGCTCGGAGAAGCAATAGGCGTGTGCATTTACTCTTATGCTTTAGTATGGACCATCAAGACCATTACATTTTATCTAGAGATTTATTTTCAAAAAGTCACCAATTAATATCTTAAGCTGATGATACCTTAATCTCAATTGATTCCAGATAACACTTAAGTATTCCATGACTATACAAAAGTTACTTATCCTTAGTAGTTACCATTTCAATATATTCAGATAAATCCTTGCTTCCACTATGCTACTATAATTTATCTCTTAATTTTACTTATGAAAACTAAGACTTAAGAGCATTCAATATGTCATAGATCATTCCCTGTACCATATCCAAGCATGTAATACATATGTGTTCAGTAACATCATTCTCCAAGGTAACCACACTAGCAGATGTGCACTCATAATAACTGATCAACTTAAACTTACTGACTTCTACATATATTGCTATAATTTATTTCATCTTACACGAATGTGTTCTTAATTAGTTCAGAAATATAAGATACGTAACCGTCATGAAATTCTGATATCAGATCCAATGATATGACCTTATACTAAATCACAGGCTCTAAACACGATAATTAAATATTCATTCCAATTCCAAGTTCAAACTCTCAAGGTAATAAAAAATTTGGTTTTCTTTCAACTTTCCTTGTACATTTTAAATCTTATTATTTCTACCTACATCTCTACTTTTCTCAGTCAATCCATGAAAATGTATTCACTTTCACATCAATTCAAAGGTATATAACCATAGCACAATACTGATATCATATTTGATGATATAACCACGAATACAATTACACTGAATCTATGTCTAACATATCATACCATGTAGTATCTCCTATATCAAAATATTAACAAATTTCATTTTCTGATACTTTGAGAGATCATCATTCTTCTCATGGTTTTAATAATTTAGACTCTTAACGAATGTTCATGTGAGTGATTATTTAAATGCAACTATGACTGGGGATCAGTTGCCTTTATGTGCCTAATTGAACATTAATCGATAATGATAGTGCATGGCATGCTTAATATGTATGTAACTTGAAATATATTATGATAAATGCCCATGTAAGATGTTAAGCCAGGGCTCTGATACCTAAATGTAACATACCACTCTTATAGAGCATATGCCCAATATACCGAAGTATATTCGAGAACATTTTTTCATCTTCTCATACTTTGAGAGATCATCATTCTTCTCATTTTTCTAATAATTTAGACTCTTAACAAATGTTCATGTGAGTGACTTATTTAAATGCAACTATGACTAGGGATCAGTTGCCTCTACGTGCCTAATTAAACATTAATTGATAATAAGAGTGTATGACATGCTTAACATGTATGTAACTTGACATATATTATGATAAATGCCCATATAAGATACTAAGCCAGGGCTCTGATACCTAAATGTGACATACCACTCTTATAGAGCATATGCCCAATATACCAAAGGATATTCGAGAACATACCCTCCAGGAATGACACGTTAGGACAATCATTTTAACACATTTTAAGGCACCACATATATCATAAGCAAACCAATATTCATTTTGGCCCTTTTTATTAATAAACATATCTAGCCATAAATGCCATTACATTTCAAAATTTACATGTACATTATACAATAGTGGAAAAAAGTTGTTCTTGATGCGTAATGATTATAGTCATTTACAGGTATAATTGATCCCAACCACTAGCTCATGTCTAAATGTAGTAGCTATACTCCAACTAGACTAGCTAGATCTCTTCAGAACCTGAAAGATAATGTTGCAATTTTGACGAGTTTGCGAACTCAGTAAGTGAACCACCATCGATGTGCTCACTCTAGTCAAAATACAAAGTCAAGTATATAACCAATTTCAAGAAGTTTAACACTTCATCCAATATCAAATCCCATATCACATTTTTTCATAGTTCATCAAGTACAAGTACAACATGTATTCAAACATTTCATAACATTATTTCAGAACAATCCATTAATTCATCTCAAGCATTCATATGATATACGTAAAGTTATATATATACGCAAATACACACGTGACTCCATTTTCATTTTACTTTGTTGTAATCGAGCACTTATTTACTGTCTCATATCTGTTGTGGATACCGAGCTTATTTCATTTACTATCCAGTATCTGTCATGGACACCGGGCTCATTATTAACGGAGTCTATGGCTCTTTGTGCATAATTTTTGAGCTTAAAGCTCTTTTTCATAGTGGTCACTCCGATCACAACTCCTTCATTTGATCATGCATATCAATGTAATGGAATGCATCAGTTCACATAATATGTTGTTAATACTTATCATTTAATGTGCTTATGACATTTATCACATTCTTCAGACCTGACTCCGACATTCAACATTAAGTTGAGTACACATTCCATATTTCACATACAATTTGAAAACATTTCCATAAGTATCAGAATCCTTAGACCAACAATGTCTAGAATCATAATAATCATATAAGTAACCATTCAAGAACTAAAAGTTAACCAAAAGCAATTCAATTATAGTGAGAAACATCTAGTTTAACTCACAGTACGCTTCAAAAATGTTATTGCCTTGATGGTTCGGCAATGACTAGCTGTTGAAGATCACCACGTGTGTTTCTCATCAATCATACACACATAGTTCACAAATCACTAACTTAGTTAATCATATGATTATTTAATCATTCACATATATTTATGCCATGTTTCAATGCATGCTCAATTGACTTTCCAGGTATGCATTCATATACAAAGATCTTGACCATTCAAATATTATAGCTTGTGTGCTACTATTTGGCAATTAGGTTTATACCATAAGTAAGCTTAAATTTTTCCCCATTTCATCATTCACACATTCACCAAACCTTTCTAGCAATATATCTTCACACAATTTCCCAATTCTCGTTCATTCACACCTAGTATACATTACTCATATCCTTTGGATCATATTTACATTCATAAGAACACCTTTACTCTTATGATAATTCATAATTTCCAGATTTGGATACATTAATATCCAAACAATCCATTCTTTAAGTTATGTTACCAATTAACAATCTAAAATTATCAAGCTCTTGATCAATTAATCAAGCAACATACTAGGTCCATTCCTAGCCTTAATGAAGTCTAAATACACCAATTTAGAGTAACTTATCCTCAGTTGGTTCAACAAACACACAACAATGAGATTATCATTTCAAAGCCTTGCCTATGATTGTGGAGGACCTTCCCATAATTAGGAGAAGAGTGCCCCAAAGTGTATTATCCAATTTCCCTTAATTCTCCACAAATTTCGTGTACTTAAGATCATCACTAACACTTCAAATTTTCTAGAATTCATGCTCTAAAAACTACTTCAATTAATTTTAATATACTTTCCATCTTGGTTACATTAAAGCTCTCTAAATTCTATTCATTTATGTCACTAACAATCATTCTTACACATATACTAACATTCCCATTTTTTCCATAGTCAAAAGAAAAATCTTTCATATCAAATTCAAAATACCTTTATAACAGTCCATTAATTATACCTCAATTATACCTTAATTACAAATCAATTATTCAATAATTTCATCTTAATTTCTAGCTTAAAATAATTCATTTAACAGCTCATAAACTATTTTTTTCATGCATGCTAAATAGAATGGAAACTACCATTCGTGCATCATTTTCCTTTCACACATTTAACACCAACAATTTAATCAATCAATCCCCAATTCAGTCATCATCAAGTTTTATTATTTCATATCACAAGAGATCTGTATTCTACTTACTTGTTCATGCCAATTGTCTCCTCAAATATCAACCTAGCTTAGCCTTATGTCTATGCACGATCGTCCCAAAGGAGTGACAAGCAGAAGAAAACAAAATCTTTCTATCTTTATAAAGAACTTGACCAAGGTTTTGAGGTGATAAAGGAAAAAAGTTAGGTAAAAGTTCAAAGTTGTGACGGAGAAGTGAATTTTGGTGGTGAGACGGAGGAGAGGGATGAATCACAGTAGAAACAATGAAGAAGAAAATGATGTATTAGTTTAAATTAGTAGGTGCAATGTGTTTATGTATTATAAGGACACTTGTCATGTTTGCATGCAAGCCACTTGTCCTCACCTTATGTTGCCAATTGTCATCAAGACCCTAGGCCATTTGTCCTCCATTCTACTACCGTGTGTCACTTATTTCTTAGGCTTAGTCATCCTAATTTTCCACATGTCAACTTGTGTTATCACTTAACATTTTTCCTAGACTAAATATACATATTAATTCATCAATCTCTCAATTGTAACTATTGTAATCCATCAATTCTTTTTATTAGTAAACCAAAGTACAAGACATTAGAAATGCAAATTTATGTAACATTCATTTTAGTTTCGTACCTCAGAAGATGCCAATTGAGTGCTCATACCATCTTTACAATGTTTTTCAAAATCATAAATCATGTGTGTATGCTATTATTATGCATATGATTGAAATCATAAAATCATGTTGTAAATGTACCAAATTCAATCTATATGATGCAAGTCATGAGACTCAATAATCTAACATTTTAATCCCTCAACAATTCAAGAGATGGGATATTACAATACCTATGTTGAGTAACTTATATTTTGTTCCTATCGGGTATAGAATATTGAAGGATTGAGCTAACTTAAAATAAACACCTTTATTTTAGACAATCAAATTGCTAAATTGGATAACATGGTATGTGTATGTATATTCATTAAATAAAAACGTATGAAAATTTTCCGAAAGCTTTATTAGTCTCTCATGACATCTAGCCTCCTGATTGAGCCAAGTTTACATTATAAATTGGCTGCATTTTCATAGCTGCTTATGCATTCGTTGACTCCTAATTGATGATTTTTGTGCTTAAATTGGTTCCTCATACCGATCTCTTTTAATTAACAATTTGTCAGTAAATTGTCATGATTTGATACTACTTTCTTTATAATTTTCATGAGCACAATTGATACTGCAAATTGTTATTTTTATTGCAGGAACAAAGGAGTCAACACATCGAAAGTCAACAATCATGAGGTCAATCCGCACGCTATGATTTAATATCAATCCGCACGTCGCGACGAAAGCACTTCAATCTACACGTCATGCGATTTAATATTAATTTATACGTCACGACGAAAGCAATTCTACACGTCGCGATTTAATTTTCATTTATACATCGCGACGCATTTGGCGGATATCCGAACCTTAAATGGAAAGTTTGTCTCACTGCTCTGACCTGGCCCGCACCCACCATATAAAAACCTTGCTATTTTTAGGTCAAACAGACTTCGGAGACGCGCAAGGACTGATACTCGGAAGCTGGACTACGCCTACTCGGACGATCACACTCTACTCCACCATCATTTCCATTTCCATCATTGTCGACCACCATCACCATCATCGCCACCGCCACCGTCAATATCAATTGCCATCATGAGTATCGTTCCGTCTTTAGCAGTCGAGAGACAGACCAGAGCCATGCGTAGCTAAGCCACATTTCCTCCTGAAGATGTAGCAATGGCTTGAGTTCACAGAAGCTTCAAAGGGGAGTAATCATATAGTGTCTGAAGTTTAGTTATATTTGTGTAAACTCTGAGTTAGAGGTTACATCGGTATAGCTAGATTAGCATTGTTATAGTTTAACCGTGTGCTTAACACTATATTGAGATTTGGACAAAGTGATTTGTAGAATGTTTTATGCTTAATATATGAAGTTTCATATATGTCATTGGGTATTGCATTTACTATCTTCATCTGCCTAGTTGTGTTTGATTAAGATTGTTGTGTTTTGACCCCGTTGACCGATTGCATTTGCTTGTCCAAATCTCACACTAAGGTTTTTAACAAAGATTTAAATAATGGAGTTCATTAGTTAAATCTTTGGACCTAAATAGTCCTTTAGGGTTGATCTTTCGAAACTTAGTGGATTGTGTCCCTGAAAATCATTTTTGAACCGTGATAGCCTGCGCCCATTTTCAAGAGGATTTTATCAATTTGATTTCTATCCGATTTTTGTTAATTGCATTATTTCCAAAAATTCCAAAAATATTCTTTTATACTTTTTGTCCAATTTTGATTACTTTATTAGTTTTGACCAAAATACCAAACCCCCGTTTTATCAACTTGATTGCAAATTTTGACATTTAGGCTAGTTTAGACCTTTTTACACTTGGTTCCAATTAAGTGAGACGACCCGAGGATTGCAACCTATACCACAATCTTGGAATTTATTATATTTGACCGATTTCTAAGGATCGATCGTAAGACCGAATCGACAGAGCCGCGATCAAATTGGCGCCGTTGCCGGGGAACCAAGAAATTGGTTTACCGTCGGATAGCCATTGTCATTCATTTGAATTATCGTTGATAATCGGAATCATTGTTTTTGCTTGCATTTAGCATAGTTTGATTTTCACACTTGTTCATAGTATAGGTTTCATTTCCCTTTGCACAAGCATACTCCATACTTTGATTTTGTCTCTACTTTGCACATTTTTCACACATACACACTCATACATACATCATACACTCATACACTCGCATTCATCGCATTTCACTTTTATCGATTTTGTGATCGTGAGAAATTTTGTTACCATTCTTTTATTTGTGGATTGATTTTTGTGCATGCCCAGGAGAGGTAAACTTGTTCAATTCCAACCTGAAGTTGAGAGACATTTGAGGAGACTTAGGAAAGAGAGGAAAGAACAAGAGAGAAAGAGATTAGTTGAGCGAGATAGTGAGAACATGGCTAAGAATCCAAACATTTTCCCAAATCCTGATTTTCCCGTGCACCAACCTAGAAATGGGACTAATGGAGGAAATGGTGAGCATGAGAGAGTAGGAGAGAACAATGAGAACCAGAGACGTAGGACAATTAGGGAAGCAACAACTTCTGATGTGCATTATGATCCATTTACTGCTACTTGCCCTAATTTTGATGTTAATTTTGAGATTAAAGGTTTGTTGATTAATTCCCTTCCTAAATTTCATGGTTTGGCAGGAGAGGATCCATATATGCACCTACAAGCTTTGACGATGATTTGCCGAGTATGAAGCCAGAGGAGCTACTTTGGATCAAAAGGTGGAAGGTGTTTCATTTGTCCTTGGAAGGAAAGGCAAGAGAGTGGTACATGAGTCTTCCGAGGTACGTGGCTAATGCCTATCATACCGGGCCAACTTTGAGGAAAGCATTTTGGAGAAATATTTTCCAGCCTCCAGACATCTTCGATGAGGAAGGAAATCTATTCAGCCCGAAGGATTATGATGAGTCATCAGATGACTATTGGAACCGCTCCAAGATCTTCTCGTCCAGATGCCCCATCACCAAATTCACGATGAACAATTGGTGCAGATTTTTAGGATGGGTCAAGAGTCAAGAGAAAGGTATGCTAGATGCTGCATCTGGAGGATCTTTGATTGATCTTACAGCATTGGAAGCATGGGACTTGATAAAGAAGATGGCCTTAAACCATCAACAATACAGTGTAAGAGACTCTAGAGGATTGAATGAATTGGGAGCTTTGACAGCTCAAGCCAAGAGAATGGAAAGTCTGGAAACAAAGGTAGATTCGTTGGAGAACAGGATAACCTCATAGTTGTCCTGTATTACTGCAGAGTTGAAGAACTTGAATGTGCATCGCCCATCATCTTCTACAGATATTACTGTAGCACCCCACTCCCGACGAGACCCGAACCCGATATCCATGGTGATATCCGAGCCCGTCACCCTCGAGGGTGGCGTACTAGAACATTCATTATCTTATTAACAAAAATCATATGACATTTTTTTTTCTTTCAAAAACATTAGAGTGCGCATGACATTATCTTTTCTTTCAAAACATTAGAGTGCGCAAAGCAATCATTGACTTGGCCCAATTATAACAAAACACTTTCAAAGATTATACCATTTCACCGATAAAACAATTTCAATCATTATTAGCACTCATTAGTGCTCACCACTCTATACAATTCCATGAAAACAATTGGGCCTACTAAATACCAAATTAATACACTAATGCAGATACGGACGACATAATCGATCCCGACCCGATACTTTGTCTTGCTAGCAAGATACGTACTCCGTGTGTCCAACGGGTACTCTCCATTTCTGAAAAATAGATGCAATGTTGGGTGAGTTTGCGAACTCGGTGAGAAACCATCATCGATGGTTCACCCAACTCATGCATATCCACACAATCACACAACATCAGATATATATCATAAACAAGAAATCACAGCACTCAATTTCACATTTTATAAGGCAATAAGCCTTTCACACAATTCACATTAAACATTCATTTATGCAAAGTGTATGTGACTCTTTCATTTTCTTTCGTTGTTGTGACCGTGCTACCGAGCTCATATACGCTGAGCCATTGGTTTCAAACATTGGGCTTAAAGCCTCAAACGCTAGGCATAGTTCGTCATCGAGCCGAGGCTCGAAATACGTTAGGCACGAGGCCTGTACGCGCTGAGCTTAAAGCTCTGAAATCAGTGGCGACACCGGTCACAACTGCAATTATCTGATCATTTACCATGCATGAATGCACATGACATTTTCCAATATCCAATTATTGCATTTCTATTTCCAATTCCAATTAATTACTATTTCCGATCATTTTCCAATATTCTCGGACTTTCAGTCCGGTATTCATTCCATGCATTTACCTGTCGTTTCACTACCACATTTACAATCCAATTTACTAATCTATCACATTTACAATCCAATTTACTAATGCATTCTCACGCACTTATTTTCATTTGCACTTCAATATCACAATCCAATATTTCGAACACCCATGGTCCGAAATCAATCAAAACAATCAATTACATATATCCATCATTGCATCCTCATGGCAATCAATGCATATAATTAATAAACACATAAGGTTGAGAAACCAACTAGGTTACTCACCTATTACTTCCGAGCTAATGCCGGGAAGTTTCCGCCCCGTCGGTCGGACGACGCCCACTGGGCCTCTATAAGAAAGAGAGAAAGAACGAGTCACTACAGACATCATGATGCAATTTGTGCACATGTAGGTGAAATATGCATGTTCATGAATTTTCCGCCCTAAATCCAAATTTCCCATAACAAAATCCGCCTAAAAATTAGAAACCTATTGGCGCCGACGGCAGCAATTCTGACCTCTACAGTCCCCAATTAAACAAAACAAGGATTAAAGGCTCCGCTACCAGGGCCCCGCCAATTTCCGTCCAAAAATTCTCAATTTCTCACAAAATGAAATTAAATATTCAACGAATCCGATGCCTCAAGAATCAGGTCAATCGGACGTCGGACGGAAAAGAAATTAACAAAAGAAGTATGAAATCCCAAATTATCAATTACCAAATAAAAATAATAAAATAATAAATAAATAAAAAAAGAAAAAGGGATCAGCCTCGCTGGGGGCGACGTCTCGCCCCAGCGGGTTGATTTAATCGACCCGTCGCTAGGCTTACGCTGCCCTTTTTTACCATCACTAGGCGACGCGTCGCCCTAGTGACCGGGGTGATTCCTTTTCCTCTTTTTTTTTTCTAATTTTTAATCCAATATTTCAACACCCATAATTCATTGCACACAATTCAGAAAATTACCCACTATATCTCGTTGGAAAGATCATGAAATCCTCTACAATTCTCAAGAAGACCATAAAATTCAATTTCACTCTTAAGGGTGTCAAAAATCCCTTCAAAGCTACTGCCTACTCAAATCCCATTAAAACAGAACAGTACATTACAAATTCCTTAACTCTCTGATTCTTCAGCCAAAAATTACCACATAAATATGCTCAATAATTTCACAATGTCATCTACAACTTTCATGAACAACCCAAAATCAAATTCCATTGCTACACAAGTCAATTAATTCACTCAATGTTGCTGTCCCTGAAATCATTCAATTTGAGCAGTAAACTTATAACAAGCATAAATCCCTGTACACAAGTCAGAAAAATCTGAACTTTATACCCCTGAAAAGATAAATCCTCAAACTTCAATTTTCATGAAGAACTCAATTTCCAATTTAATTTCTAACTATTTCAAAACTATCATACAAGTTACTTCCATGATCAGCAATTCCTAACCTAATGCAGGATCAGTTTTTGCAAAATCATAACTCCCAACTCTGACCTCTAAAAATTATATGCCATATCTCATTTTCAAGATAATTTCTTCCTCTTCAACTTTTCAGAAGATCACTCACACCAATTCAGTCCACAAAAATTTCTAAAATTGCTCCCAAGCAGAAAGCTCACAAAATCAACACTTTGACTAGGTTTCATCAACATGCCCAAAACCAGTCCATAGTAAACAGTTCATATCTCTCAATATACACCTCTAAAATTAGCAAGATCAGTGGCAATGGAAAGCTAACTCAATATGCCTCAACTTCCATGAAGACCATTTTCCTAGTTCCTACCAATTAATTTAGAAAATCAGCAAAGCTCATAGGGTATGGTTTCGGTTACTGTTCACAGGCAATAAAACAGTAACTTTCCATGCCAAATTTCAACCTATTAGAGTTACAATTTGACAACACCTATTTCACACAAAAATGTAGCCAACATCCCAAAGTTTAAGTGTGCACAAACCGTGCCTCATTTGCATATCTAAACAATGAGTTATGATCGAATCAGTATACTAGTTCAAAATCAATTTTCAGCTTTACTTCACCAATTCACTTCCTATCATACCAATTCAATTTCTACTACCATAGGCATCTCATTTAAACACAAAATCAGTACCTACAATATTCATACATTTACTAGGAACTACCATCTTAAGTTGGCAGCCCTCATCTCTCCATTTCCATGCAAGATTAATCATCACTATTCAATCAAAATCAAGCTAAAACACTTCTAAACCACATCATTCATGTTCACTTTATCAAACCATACTTAACCTAGCCTTATACCCACCAATTCCATCTACAATTTTCATTCAAATCATGGATCAATAATCATAATAAATGCACCATAACTCTAATTCAATACATCTAACAACCATGATTCAATACTATATAAGTAAAGCCTCCTTAAAACAAACTTAAAACCTTACCTACTTAAGTTTCCAACCTTCAATTCTCTCTTTAGGCTCACTTAACACCTTCCCAACACACTTCTAACACCATGTATGTGCATCATCATCATCAAGTAAAGAAGTAACTTGATGGCAAGAAAGAGAACTCTTAAGATTTTAGGATTTTCTTAAAGGAAGAAGAAAGAAAAACGATGGAGGGCTTGAAAAGAATGAAGTTTCGGTTGGTTTATATCTAAAGCACTAAAAAGCCTCCCTTTTATTACTTAACAATGAAGTAGCCGACTTATACACTTGGCCATAGGAGGAAGAATGAAGAAAAGTCAAATTAGGAAAAAGACAAAATAACATTTCATAAGATTAAACCTAATGAAATTCGACCCAATCAAGTCCAATGGCCCTCATTTTAATCCCAAAATAATATACCCAATATTGTAGGTTATTGCATAGCAATTTCGCCATCTCTAGAAAATCGAATTTGTTCGCTAATTGGTGATTTTTCCGGTCGAATTGCCAGAAATTTTCCCAATCATTTTTTGAAAATTACCTAAATTGCCCAAAATTGTAAAACATAAGACAGTCCACTCCCAATAATTTTTAAACACGAAAACCACACTTTCACTACAAAAACACTTTTAGGCCATGTATCGCGATTTTGCGGTCGAGAATTTTCTCCGGATAATTCCAGAAAAATTTCCATAAATCCCTAAAAATATAAAACACTCTATGGCGCACTCCAAATAATTTTTCAAATCCCATTGTCACACCAATTTCACGAAAGATCACAATTAGACACTTAGGCCGGGAAATGTCATGAATGCATGTATGACTATATGCCTGTGCAAAACTCACCATTTATAGAGGCTGCATGACCTATGTTCATGCCGAGTTATAATTTAATACTCCTAACCCGTCCCCGTCCCAATTTACTAAAATACCCTTCCCATCGGAGATGGGATGTTACAATTCTCCCCTCCTAATAAAAATTTCGTCCTCGAAATTTCATATACGATTTATCAGGAAGGCAGGGGAGTCTTTTAGATTAATACCCTCTGTTTCTCACTGTTTTCACTACACGACCACATTCGGTCAATGAACGAAAATCAAAACAATCAATGACTCTTTTCATTTCTCAACTTTACATGATTTTACTGCTTTCTCATGATCACGCGCAATTCGTCACTTTCGATATCAATACTTTGTGAATCCGAATCATCTTTTAAGTTTTAGCCTAACTTGTCAATCCATAATTCTATTCACACCACAATCGTATGGAGGCCATTCCTCACGAATTCAATTTTTCTTAACTACACCTTTATTCCTATCTAAGTACTTTTTGGCCGAGGCCATACCCTTCAAAATATTTCATTTATCGCTTATCAGATTCTGTTATTATCAAAACACAAATCTCATGAGATTTATAACCTCGGTGTGAATCAATTCAACTCAATGTTACCATCTTAAATTGCTTAACGCCCTGATCACATAATAAAGACCCCTCATACACTTTTCGAATGGTGACACCAATATAATGATTGTCATACCACAATCACTTTGCACTATATATCAATCTCATATCCCAATGAAATCCAAAAACACCTGTTGGTTAATCACACATGTCATCGTTCACTTTGACAGACTATACCATCAATTGTTTTTCCACAATACTTTTACTCGAACATAACGCTTCGATTGTTTCTTATGCTTTCTCGAACCATTTACTTATGATCATTTGATTTCCCATTCTAACATTTCAATTACTCTTTCAATACACTCTTGCTAGAACATAAAGCTTTGATCATTCCTTACATTTTCACTAACAGTTCCCGTAATGAATATCACCCATATGTCTTAATTCGAACTATAACTATCACTTTCCTCAACAGTTCTTTGATACGGTTTACAATTTCTACATCCTCACTTCGGGTTTTTCCAATCCATTTTGATGCACACCACCTTTGAAATTCCCATAGCTAATAATACTTTCTTTTGCCCCTTTTCGTCAGTTCGACTATTACCACGCAATAATACACCAGATTTGATCACTTTATTGCCCAACTTTTGATTTTTCTGTAATTGAAATTTTTTTCAATTCCTCAATTGCACCATTAGCTTAGTTTGGAGTAATCACCACCGAATCCTTTTCAAATCATTCAATCGCACGACATAACTCAATAGTTATCGATTTGCATATTCATAGACATCTCCAAACTATTTCTGTACGATTTATGTCTCCAAGCTTTTAGGCCACACTCAGTATAACAAATTTCAAATCATCAATCATAATACCGCCCATGGAATCATAGTTGTCCTAAGGTGCATAAAATCACTTTATCCAATTTCCATAGATCACATCAGAACCTTTACTGGAACACTTCCATATAGATAGTCAATTCTTCACATGTCTCCTTTATGATCATCAGTCATAATAATCACATGTTTTCCTCAATTATTCTTGTCGATTTGCTAAAACTAGAAAATCTTTAACAATTTATGAACGCATCCGGCATTCCATTAGTTCTCATTAATTCCACATTCCGCATACACATATCTTTCGAACTTTCGCATTTTATCAATACCTATATCTTAATTAATTCTCCCAATATCCCATGTTCGCATCTTAATTCATCGCTTATTTCACTCTTATGAAACTTGGATGATAACCAATCTCCTCACCTATACCAATGTATCGATTTCTTATGCTTATATCTATTATCCACTGCAACACAATTGAGACATGTTCCTTTTCCGTACCCATAGTTGATTCATGTAACTTTTTAATTATCGAATGTCTCCAATAAGGAACAATTTTCGTATAATCTGTCTCATCATAACATATTCTGCACATGTTCCTTACCTTCATTTCTCCACACATAACTTAATTTATTCACGATAGATCACTCATTGACTTGAATAAACAATCGTTATATCGATCTCGTGCTTTCAAAACATCATTACACAAAATATACACGAATTTTTTTTTTTTAATCCCCTCAAATTCACAAATAAATCTTTCCTTAATATGCAGTACTTCTCTGACATAATCAGAATCATCTCATTAACATAATGTACACTCTTCCAGTAACTTAGTTTAGCTCTTACGCTAGAGTCTCTGCCAGATGTAATACAAATCAGTTACTCTTGATACATCACGAAGATAAATCTCTGAAGAGCACTTAAACAATTTCTTTTCCTCTACTATCTCGCCATACATCACCATAATCATCACATCCTATCTGACAATATATCTTCATAGTCCCATCAATTTGCCCATTAATAGATCATACTGCTAAGAATACCTTAATTGCATTTAATTCTCGATAACCATTTTCTTTTTGATTCCAGTTCTCGATCATGGGGACCTTACTCTATTCATGTCCCTTATTTTATTCTCTCAAACTCATTACCGATGCTAACATCTTTAACTGTATCACTTCTTTCTCAATTGATCATTCTGAGCATTCTCATGTCTTACTCTCACTCATTTTGAACTTGAGCTACCGGCATTATAATCGGAGCTTATGTAATAGGCCACCGATTTCTTCCTATATCATAATCCCGCACATTATTCATTTATGCTTAATCATTTCACCCGTGATAGTAATCCCACTATCAGATATACACTTACAGTGACAATATATTATGAACTCAGCAACCTTCCTGCTTACACCCGCCCTCGCCGTGAGGATCATATACAATCTCTATTCCTATACAATCGATCAAGATAAGCACTTTCGTTTCTTATTCTAACACATAACTAATTATTATTATTATTTTACAAGAATTACGCTAGTGATTATCCATTAGCTCAAAGAATTGCAATCAACATTTTCACTTACCATAGGGCTCCCATAAGCAGGTGTGCATTTACTTAGGCAGATCAATTAAACCCGAACAACTTTTTTATCTATCAATTTCATTGTCTTACATTTCAATCTTTTCATTATGGCATTATACCCATATATTTCCACACTCAAATCAAGATCACAAATGTGAAATCATTCTTGATTTTGCCCTTAATACATTTTAACTCCAAATCACCAATCCTTATATATAACTCTCATCACGGTAATCAATCCCAATTGTAACTTTTCTATATCATAGAACACTTTATTTTCATTCACCTAATACACTGGAAATCTTCCCATTATCACAACTATATATTATTATTTTTTTCTATTCATTCCCAACTATAATCTTTATTCAAATTCATATTCAAGGGTATACCCAATCTAACTCCAATATTGTGCTTCACAATATACCCGTCAATACCAGCACACTAAATTTTCGTCTGTCTGATCGAACCATACACTTTTTCCTATTTTGCGATATCCATTACTTCTTTTCTTTTCACACTCTAACACATTATCCTTTTTCTCACTTTTTTCTAACCGCTTAAACGACTGAGACATATTTATACATACGACTCATATATTTTGGGGGATCGATTGTCACCGCTCTGTAGTGACACAACTTAAATGCGCATAACTAGACACACCTATTTTTTTTTCATAAAGCCCATGTAAGATTGTACTTCTGGGCTCTGATACCACAAATGTAGCACCCCACTCCCGACGAGACCCGAACCTGATATCCATGGTGATATCCGAGCCCGTGACCCGAGGGTGGCGATTAGAACATTCATTACCTTATTAACAAAAATCGATGACATTTTTTTTTCTTTCAAAAATATTAGAGTGCGCAAAGCAATCATTGACTTGGCCCAATTATAACAAAACACTTTCAAAGATTATACCATTTCACTAATAAAACAATTTCAATCATTATTAGCACTCATTAGTGCTCAAATCCTCTATACAATTCCATGAAAACAATTGGGCCTACTAAATACCAAATTAATACACGAATGCAGATACTGACGACAATCGATCCCGGCCGATACTTTGTCTTGCTAGCGATATCGTACTCCGTGTGTCAACGGGTACTCTCCATTTCTGAAAAATAGATGCAATGTTGGGTGAGTTTGCGAACTTCGGTGAGAAACCATCATCGATGGTTCACCCAACTCATGCATATCCACACAATCACACAATACTGTATATATATCATAAACAAGAAATCACAGGCACTCAATTTCACATTTTATAAGGCAATAAGCCTTTCACACAATTCACATTAAACATTCATTTATGCAGTGTGCATGTGACTCTTCCATTTTCTTTCGTTGTTGTGACCGTACGCCTGAGCTCATATACGTTGAGCCATTGGCTCTGAAACATTGGGCTTAAAGCCCCGAAACGTTGGGCATAGCCCTGGTCATCGAGCCGAGGCTCGGAATACGTTAGGCACGAGGTCCTATGCGTTGAGCTTAAAGCTCTGAAATCAGTGGCGACACCGGTCACAACTGCAATTATCTGATCATTTACCATGCATGAATGCACATGACATTTTCCAATATCCAATTATCGCATTTCTATTTCCAATTCCAATTAATTACTATTTCTGATCATTTTCTAATGTTCTCGGACTTTCAGTCCGGTATTCATTCCATGCATTTACCTTTCGTTTCACTATCACATTTCCAATCCAATTTACTAATCTATCACATTTACAATCCAATTGACTAATGCATTCTCACGCACTTATTTTCATTTGCACTTCAATATCATTAATCCCATATTTCAACACCCACGGTCCAAATCAATCAAAACAATCAATTACATATATCCATCCTCGCATCCTCACGGCAATCAATGCATATAATTAATAAACACATAAGGTTGAGAAACCAACTAGATTACTCACCTATTACTTCCGAGCTAATGCGGGAAGTTTCCGTCCGTCGGTGGACGACGCCCACTGGGCCTCTATAAGAAACAGAGAAAGAACGAGTCACTACGGATCACAGATGCAATTTGTGCACATGTAGGTGAAATATGCATGTTCATGAATTTTCCGCCCTAAATCCAAATTTCCCATAACAAAATCCGTCTAAAATTAGAAACCTATTGGCGACGGTCGCATGCATTCGGACCTCTACAGTCCCCAATTAAACAAAATAAAGGATTAAAGGCTCCATTACCGGCCCTGTCAATTTCCCGTCCAAAAATTCCCAATTTCTCACAAAATGAAATTAAATATTCAACGAATCCGATGCCTCAAGAATCAGGTCAATCGGACGTCGGACGGAAAAGAAATTGACAAAAGAAGTATGAAATCCCAAATTATCAATTACCAAATAAAAATAATAAAATAATAAATTAAAAAAAAGAAAAAGGGATCAGCCTCGCTGGGGGCGACGTCTCGCCCCAGCGGGGCTGACCTAATCGGCCCCGTCGCTAGGGCGACGCGTCGCCCTAGCGACTCGGCCCCTTTTTCGCCCCGTCACTAGGGCGACGCGTCGCCCTAGTGACCGGGGTGATTCCTTTTTCCCCTTTTTTTTTTTCTAATTTCCAATCCAATTTTTCAACACCCATAATTCATTGCACACAATTCAGAAAATTAACCACTATATCTCGTTGGAAAGATCATGAGACCCTCTACAATTCTCAAGAAGACCATAAAATTCAATTTCACCCTTAAGGGTGTCAAAAATCCCTTCAAAGCTACTGCCTACTCAAATCCCATTAAAACAGAACAGTACATTACAAATTCCTTAACTCTCTGATTATTCAGTCAAAAATTACCACATAAATATGCTCAATAAGTTCACAATGTCATATACAACTTTCATGAACAACCCAAAATCAAATTCCATTTCTACACAAGTCAATTAATTCACTCAATGTTGCTGTCCCTGAAATCATTCAATTTGAGCAGTAAACTTATAAGAAGCATAACTCCCTGTACACAAGTCAGAAAAATCTGAACTTTATACCCCTGAAAAGATAAATCCTCAAACTTCAATTTTCATGAAGAACTCAATTTCCAATTTAATTTCTAACTATTTCAAAACTGTCATACAAGTTACTGCCATGATCAGCAATTCCTAACCTAATGCAGGATCAGTTTTTGTAAAATCATAACTCCAAACTCTGACCTCTAAAAATTATATGCCATATCTCATTTTCAAGATAATTTCTTCCTCTTCAACTTTGCAGAAGATCACTCACACCAATTCAGTCCACAAAAATTGCTAAAATTGCTCCCAAGCAGAAAGCTCACAAAATCAACACTTTGACTAGGTTTCATCAACATGCCCAAAACCAGTCCATAGTAAACAGTTCATATCTCTCAATATACACCTCTAAAATTAGCAAGATCAGTGGCAATGGAAAGCTAACTCAATATGCCTCAACTTCCATGAAGACGATTTTTCCTAGTTCCCTACCAATTAATTTAGAAAAATCAGCAAAGCTCATAGGGTATGGTTTCGGTTACTGTTCACAGGCAATAAAACAGTAACTTTCCATGCCAAATTTCAACCTATTAGAGTTACAATTTGACAACACCTATTTCACACAAAAATGTAGCCAACATCCCAAAGTTTAAGTGTGCACAAACCGTGCCTCATTTGCATATCTAAACAATGAGTTATGATCGAATCAGTATACTAGTTCAAAAATCAATTTTCAGCTTTACTTCACCAATTCACTTCCTATCATACCAAGTCAATTTCTACTACCATAGGCATCTCATTTAAACACAAAATTAGTACCTACAATATTCATACATTTACTAGGAACTACCATCTTAAGTTGGCAGCCCTCATCTCTCCATTTCCATGCAAGATTAATCATCACTATTCAATCAAAATCAAGCTAAAACACTTCTAAACCACATCATTCATGTTCACTTTATCAAACCATACTTAACCTAGCCTTATACCCACCAATTCCATCTACAATTTTCATTCAAATCATGGATCAATAATCATAATAAATGCACCATAACTCTAATTCAATACATCTAACAACCATGATTCAATACTATATAAGTAAAGCCTCCTTAAAACAAACTTAAAACCTTACCTACTTAAGTTTCCAACCTTCAATTCTCTCTTTAGGCTCACTTAACACCTTCCCAACACACTTCTAACACCATGTATGTGCATCATCATCATCAAGTAAAGAAGTAACTTGATGGCAAGAAAGAGAACTCTTAAGATTTTAGGATTTTCTTAAAGGAAGAAGAAAGAAAAACGATGGAGGGCTTGAAAAGAATGAAGTTTCGGTTGGTTTATATCTAAAGCACTAAAAAGCCTCCCTTTTATTACTTAACAATGAAGTAGCCGACTTATACACTTGGCCATAGGAGGAAGAATGAAGAAAAGTCAAATTAGGAAAAGACAAAATAACATTTCATAAGATTAAACCCTAATAAAATTCACCCAATCAAGTCCAATGGCCTCATTTTAATCCCAAAATAATATACCCAATATTGTAGTGCCATTGCATAGCAATTTTCGCCATCAAAATCGTGGGTTCGCCAATTGGTGATTTTTTTCGATCCGGAATTGCCGGAAATTTTCCTCAATCATTTTTTGAAAATTACCTAAATTGCCCAAAATTGTAAAACATAAGACAGTCCACTCCCAATAATTTTTAAACACGAAAACCACACTTTCACTACAAAAACACTTTTAGGCCATGTACTGGCGATTTTGCGATGCGAAATTTTCTCCAATAATTCAGAAAAATTTCCATAAATCCCTAAAAATGTAAAACACTCTATGGCGCACTCCAAATAATTTTTCAAATCCCATTGTCACACCAATTTCACGAAAGATCACAATTAGACACTTAGGCCGAGAAATGTCATGAATGCATGTATGACTATATGCCTGTGCAAAACTCACCATTTATAGAGGCTGCATGACCTATGTTCATGCCGAGTTATAATTTAATACTCCTAACCCGTCCCCGTCCCAATTTACTAAAATACCCTTCCCATCGGAGATGGGATATTACAATTACTGCACCCAGTTGTGACAATTGTGGTTCGGTGATGCACATTTCAAGTGTTTGTCCTGGAAGATATGAAGAGGTGTCAACTGTGTATCCAGGAAGAGCTAATCAGAAGTGGGACCTGTAACATCCCGTCACCGATAGGATGGGTACAGCTCATTGCATACATATTTGACATGCTCATGCATGATTTATTTATGTATAATTGGAAATGATTATATTGGCATTTGTACGTACATATATGTATGACATATTTCCGATTTGATTTGGAAAATTTAGATTTGGAGATGATTAAGGCATGTGTGATAATTAGGTCATAATAGGCTCAAAAATTGAATTTGAGTTAGAAATGAAAGTTAAGAAATTGAATTATGAGATTAGAGTATACGATTATGAGTTTTTATTTTTGAGGATTTATAGAAATTTTTCTGGAATTTTCAGAGCAATAGGCTCGGACCGAAAAATTGATCAATAACTGGTTAATTGAATTTTCGGTTCCGAAATTGATTATCCAATGGCTCGGATAGATTAGAAATTTGATTCGAGGAATTAGGATTTAGCCATTAGAATTCGGGAGAAATTAGAATTAGAAACTGATTCGAGGTGGTTCGGATTCGGACTTGTGGCAAATGAAATTGCCAAACAAGGCTTAGCAATCCATTAATATATAAAGCTTAATCTTTGAAATTTCCTTCCATGACACCTCCTTCTTCCTTTGAAAAGAAATTGCTCCTTGTTTTCTCTTCTCCATCGTGGATCTTCCTTGTGATTTCTCCTTGCTTTTGGTTTCCTCTTCCATCCTTGAATCATTCCCTTTGGATTGTGTAAAGAAGAGTTGAAGATGGGTTTGAGTTTGGTGATTGCCGTGGGTGTAGATGAGCTTGGATTTGTATGATCTTTGAAGATTTGAGGTTATTAATCAAGTAAGTTACTTCTTTCTTGCCCTATATAGTTTGATTGGTTGGTTTATAGAGTTATTTGGATGATTTAATTTGTATATTTGAGGATTTGACATTTAGGGTTTCCGATGGTTATTTTCGTTGATTTTAGGGTTGAAATTTTGGGAATAATGGTTGTTTGATGAAATAGAAGTTAAGGATTAGTTGTATGATATGTATGGAATTATTTAGGAGTGGTTTGAAAGGAGATAATCTGGATTTGGAGTTGTTATCGATTAAAATCTGAAATTTCGGGTTTTACGGCGTGTCTGCGATTACGCTTCTGTACAAGACGAAGAACATGCCGCTGGCGAGCTGGAGAAGACGTCGCGATGTCTGCGATGCGTCGCTTGAAAGACGCGTGGTTCACCGCGGCGAGGCGTGCGTATGTCGCGGCGAAGGCGCAAGGAAAGGGGAGCTCGCCGCGGCGAGGAATGCTGAATTCCGAAATTGAAATTTGAGGTTTTAAACATTTGGGATTTAGGCAATTGATGATTCAATTAGTTATGGATTAAATTCAATTTGGAGATTATGAATTCGGGAATTAGAATTTGAGATCGGGAAATTCGGATTTGTGTCGGAAATGCCATAACATGTATAGTACGTACATTATTTGATTCTTATGAATCGTTGAACATTGGAATTGATACAATTAGTAATGTTATTATGTTTTGATTGTTATAGAGGTGCCAGTAGACCGCCGATTGTCCGACGTAGGCGAGACTTCCAGGCAGTAGCTCGGAAGTTCTCAGGTGAGTAACCTAGTTGGTTTCTCAACCTATATGTGTTTAATTCTATGCAATATGCCATGTGGAGTTAAGGATGGGTTCTATGTGTTTGATTTGATTGATTTCGGACCACAGGTGTTCAAATAATTGACTGCTATGCTATAGTAGTGTTAATTGTGTATAAATTGCTATAATTGGTTTCAATTGGTGAGCATTAGGCATATATAGATTTAGTGTGATGCATGTATGGTAATTGGACATATGCATACATGCATAACAAGATGATCGATAAAGGCGATTGTGACCGGTGTAGCCACCGTATTCGAGCTTTAAGCTCAACGCAGCGGCTTCGTGCTGAACGATTTGCGAGCTTTATGCTCAACGATTAGGCTTTTGAGCCCAATATTTTCAGAGCCAATGGCTCAACGTATATGAGCTCAGGCGCACGGTCACAACAACGAAAGAAAATGAACGAGTCACATGTACATTGCATATATGAATGTTCAAATGTGAATTGTGTGAAAGGCATATCGCCCTATAAAAGTGAATTTGACTGCATGTGATTTCTTGTCTGGGATATATGTACGATATAGCGTGAATTGTTTGTCCATGCATGAGTTGGGTGAACCATCGATGATGGTTTCTCACTGAGTTCGCAAACTCACCCAACATTGCATCTATTTTTCAGGACAGTGATAGAGTGACTCCTAGCTCCGATCAGTGAGACTTTTCCTGCTGTGAGTGCCGGCGAGAGGAGCATGGCCCATGTGTCTCATCAACCGGGATCTTTTGGGATATTTTGTGGATGACTTATCTAGGAGTTGTATTAGTTCTTTTGGGCTTGTACAGTGTATGTATATGATTGATGATGTACTTACGGTTTTATGAAATGAATGAAAAGGGATCTTTGAGGTTTTAAAAGTTAATGAATGTGATATTACTGCTTTCTTATATTGATGCCACGAGGTGTATAGAAATGATCGAATCGTAGTGCACCCTCGTCGTAGGTTATGCATCGGCACGACCTACGGGCGCCCCGATGTATACTCTACGGTGAGGGGGCGCTACATTAGGTGGTATTAGAGCATGGTTTGGCATCTTTTGGGCATAGTATATTTTAGGCTTGAATTTTGTAAGAAAAGCAAGAAATTGATCGGAATTGTGGTTTTATTGTAGGTCATCCATCTTTGGTGATCAAGTTGATCAACCAGCTGACCAAGGATCAGTCGGAGCGAGTAGGGAGTCTTCAGTGCCTCTGTATGAGTAGCAGCCTCCTAGAGCTCCCATGAGACGGGAGCGGAGGTATGATCGTCTGCATAAGTAGGGGGCTGTGGACTTTTATGGCAGCACAGACCCTGCGGAGGCTGAGGGATGGTTGGAGAGGACCGAGTGGGTCCTAGATCAGATGGATTGCGACCCTGAGGAGCGCTTCGATTATGTTGTTTCCTTCCTACAGGGTCCAGCTTATCAGTGGTGGAAGACCGTCCCGGGTAGTTCCACCAGGCCTTGTGTGTTGACTTGGGCTGATTTTCTGAGGGTCTTTCGAGATAATTTCATACCCAAGGTCTATTTGGAGATGAAGATGCAAGAGTTCTTTGAGCTGAGATAGGGGTCGATGTCAGTGGCCGATTATGAGGTCAAGTTCAATGAGCTGTCAGCACATGCGTCTGTTCTGATTGCCTCTGAGGCTGATAGGTGTCGGAGATTTGAGGGAGGGCTGAATCTGGAGATTCGTACCAGGTTAGCCCGGTCAGATATGGGCACATTTGTGGAGTTGAGAGACTTAGTGAGGATAGGCGACTCGAGACAGAGCCGAGCTGAGACTGGTCAGGGCTCTGGAGGCAAGCGATCCAGTAACAGTTAGGGTAGCTCTGGTAGGAGCTTGATGAGACGCCAGAGCAGATTCAGATCAGCAGGGAATTCAGACAGTCGGGTTCTGGTCAGAGAGGAGATTTGGGCAGATTGGTAGTGGCAGCAGTAGTGGTGGCAGAGGGGCAGGACAGGCTTTGCCAGTTTGTGTGTATTGTGATAAGAGGCACAGTGGAGAGTGCTGGAGAGTGACAGGAGCTTGTCTAGCCTGTGGATTTATGGATCATATGATTCGGAGTTGTCCTTTGACTTTGGGAGTTCAGTCAGCCACTAGTGGGAGAGCTGGTAGTAGCTCGACGGTGCAGCAGAGTCGTAGCGGTGAACCTGGATTTAGGGGCCGAGGTAGAGCCTGAGGTAGAGGCGGAGAGTCCTTTATGGGAACCGAGAGACGAGGCAGCAGGCCGCAGTTCCAGGGCAGGGTCTACGCCATGATCAGGTAGGAGGCCCAGGATTCTCCCGATGTGGTTGCAGGTTTGCTTCTACTCTCAGATATTGAGGTGTATGCATTGATAGATCCAGGGTCCATGCATTCATTTATTGCACCGCATGTGGCATGTAGATTGCATGTGGATAGGGAGATGTTACAGTATGGGTTGCAGGTGAGTACACCTTTGGGTAGTACTACTGCTTTAGGTGAGGTCTGCAAGGGGTGTCCGATTCGAGTTGATTCAGCGGTATTGAGTGCAGACCTGATTGTGTTGCCCCTTCGAGAGATTGATCTGATTTTGGGATGGATCGCTCATCGCCCATAGGGCTCTTATGGATTTTATACCAAGGAGGTAGTATTGAGTCTCCCGTCAACCGAGGGTCATGATTTGAGGTGTTAGTCAGCGATGCCAACGGGATAATCTCATTCATGAGTGCTCTGAGATTGATGCGAGGGGGTTGTGAGGCTTATTTGGCCCATGTGGTGGACTCCAGAGTGTAGCAGAGTCTGCAGGATGTCCCTGTGATCAGGGAGTTTCCAGATGTGTTTCCCGAGGAGTTACCGGGTTTGCCACCGGATCGGGAGACAGAGTTCGAGATAGACCTCGTTTCAGGTACCGTTCCTATATCAATACCTCCGTATAGGATGGCATCGGTGGAACTGAGGGAGCTTAAGGCTCAGTTACAGGAGTTGTTAGATAAGGGGTTCATCAGGCCGAGTGTTTCACCGTGGGGAGCTCCGGTGTTGTTTGTGAAGAAGAAGGACGAGACTATGAGGCTGTGCATCGATTATAGGCAGTTTAATCGGGTTACAGTCAAAAATAAGTACCCACTTCCTAGGATCGATGATTTATTTGATCAGTTGCAGGGAGCTCAAGTGTTTACCAAGTTGGATTTGAGATCCGGATACTATCAGTTGAGGATCGCAGAGGCCGATGTGCCTAAGAATGCTTTCAAGAGCAGGTATGGGCATTTTGAGTTCTTAGTGATGCCGTTCGGGTTGACTAATGCCCCGGAAGCCTTCGAGGCCTTGATGAATAGGGTCTTTCAGCCATACCTGGATCAGTTTGTGATCGTATTCATTGATGATATCCTAGTGTACTCGAGGTCTAGGCAGGAGCATGCGGAGCATCTGAGGATAGTGTTGCAGATTATGAGGGATAGACAGTTGTATGCCAAATTCACTAAGTGTGAATTTTGGCTGGATGAGGTGGTATTCCTAGGCCACATCGTGTCTGGTGAGGATATCCGGGTGGATCCTCACAAGATTGAGGCAGTGAGGAGTTGGGAGATTCCGAGGAGCATGTCAGAGTTGAGGAGTTTCCTCGGATTGGCAGGATATTACCGGAGGTTTGTCGAGGGGTTTTCAGTGATCTCCGCCCCTTTGACAAGACTTTTGAGGAAGGTGTGGCTTTCAGTTGGACAGATGAGTGCCAGAGGAGTTTTGAGGAATTGATACATCGGTTGACTACAGCGCCGGTGTTTGTTGGATCGCGTATGGTCCAAGTATTCACAATACGCTGCGGAAAAGACCATACAAAAATATCACGTATAATCAAAAACACGAGGATTAACGAAAATACCTTATTTTCGTGGGTGGATTGCTTCTTTTTTTTCAGATTCCAAGACACTGCAAATCGCTAATGTCCTCTACCGGTATCCACACGAGCATGCACGATCCAGTCGAATCAGTAGTGTCTAGCACGTCTGAAAAACTTTCGAACGCCGCATCGATCTTTCTCCCGGATGGCGGCTAGGGTTTCCTGACAATTGTGTCGTTAACCTAATAAGACCTAAGCTTCTCTATTTATAGAGAAACCCTAATCTCATTCAGGCCCTATTAAGTTTCGGCCCATTATATCATATATAATAAAAGCCCGATAACTTAATTAAATCTAGCCCAATAAATATACCTAAATATATTTATTCAACACCTAATAAATTAGGCCCAAGAGAATAAGCCTGCATCACATCACTCTTTGTATGCGACCACAGAGGCTCATTTGATGTTGGCAATGGGCTTGATTACACTTCAAGACCCATAAGTCATAAGCGGCCTCTAGCAAGACATTATGACTACCCAAATCAAATGAGGATCGATAATCCGATTTAACTCAGAATTATGGTTATAGGCTCAATCCTTTGTAACACGATATCAAGATTAATCACAAGGCATGGTACATGTCAACCTTTGATTAATCATAGTTTCTTGATCCCCAAGTTGACTGATTATAACAAATGACATTGATGACTCTTCATCAATTCATTTGAGCACGGCCATGCATTTCTTCAGTCACACTTATCAAGAGGCCCAAATGATATCTCTCTCATTTAAGAGAGGTACAAATCCCATCTACGCTATTCACATCCTCCGCATGATTCATTTAGTATCCAACATAAGACTATATATTATTCGGTTAAAAATAACTTAGTCTAATATCAAAACACTAAATTCCTCATGTAGGGAACCATGATGACTTCAGGTCAAAGGACTAAAGTCAAACCATATAAAGAATCACTAATGACATGAAACCATGTAGTATTCTTTATGTGGGTCGGTCCAATATATGTTCTCTAACATATATCCATGTTTCTGATTTGATATCTCATATCCATGATCGATAAAAGCGTGATCATCAATCGTAACACATACTAGCCTTAATTCATTATTGTTCCACCAATAATGATCGACTAGGAACAGTCTAGAATAGTATTATAACACTTATGGTTTTACTATCAAGTCACATACTTGATGACATAAGTTTAATACCATTCATGGAATGTAAATCACATTACATAAATGAAATACATGCATATATAAAATGAATACCTCACAATATATTATTAACAAATCATAATGTTAATACATGAATCACAAATGTTCATTGGCCTAGGCACACTACTAACAATCTCCCACTTGCACTAGCCCAATCACGATATCTAATACCCATAGACCTCGATGACTCTCATGTTTAGGCATGGAAGAGGCTTAGTAAGTGGATCGACAATGTTGTCATCTGTGCCCACTCTGCATATCTTCACGTCTCCTCTTGTAATGATCTCTCTAATCAAATGGAAGCGTCTGAGTATGTGTTTGGATCTATGATGCGAATTTGGTTCCTTAGCCTGTGCTATAGCCCCATTATTATCACAATAAAGGTCTATAGGACTTGCAATGCTAGGAACAACTCCAAGCTCTGTGATGAACTTCCTGATCCATACAGCCTTCCTTAGCGCATCCTAGGCGACAATGTACTCGACTTGTTGTAGAATCAGCAATGTGTCTTGCTTTGAACTTTTCCACTCATCGCACCTCCATTCAAACAGTAACACAAAACCCGATTGCGATCTCGAAATCATCTATGTCAGACTGAAAACCAGCATCAGTGTAACCATTTACAACTAGCTCTCCTTCAAGTCCTCCATAGACTAGGAACATATCCTTAGTTCTTCTCAAGTACTTAAGGATGTTCTTAATCGCTATCCAATCCGACTCTCACCATAATTAGATTGGTATCTACTTGTTATGCTCAAAGCATATGAGACATCCGGTCGAGTACATAACATGGCATACATGATAGATCCAATTGCAGATGCATATGGAATCTTACTCATGCGCCAAGCTCCTTATCCGAAGTAGGACAATCCTTCTTAGATAGCTTGATTCCATATGACATAGGCAAGAATCCTCTCTTGGAATCTTGCATCTTGAACCTTTCGATTACCTTATCTATGTATGTACTCGACTTAGACCTATAAGCTTTCTTGATCTATCTCTATAGATCTTAATGCCTAAAATATAGGCAGCCTCACCTAAGTCTTTCATTGAAAACGTTTCCTTACCAAATCTTGACACTCTGTAAGGTCGTAATATCGTTTCCAATGAGCAATATGTCATCAACATATAAAGCTAAAAGACAACAAGACTCCACTAACCTTTTTGTAAACACAAGGTTCATCTTCATTCTTGATGAATCCAAACTCTTTGACAACTTCATCAAAACGAAGATTCCAGCTTCTTGATGCTTGCTTCAATCCATAAATGGATCTTTAAAGCTTGCACACCTTTCCTGAATTCTTAGAATGGACAAAACCCTCAGGCTGTATCATATATACGTCCTCAAGTAAGTTTCCATTAAGGAAAGCTGTTTTGACATCCATTTGCCATATCTCATAATCGTAGTATGCAGCTATGGCAATAAGAATTCTAATGGATTTGATCATGACCACTGGAGAAAATGTCTCATCATAATCAATTCCATGAACTTGTCGATAACCTTTAGCAACAAGCCTCGCTTTATAAGTGTGCACATTTCCATCCATGTCGAGTTTCTTTTGAAAACCCATTTGCATCCAATGGTCTTCAAGCCATCGAGACGGATCAATCAAAGTCCAAACTTGATTGTCATACATGGATTGCATCTCCGCTTTCATGGCTTCTAACCATTTAATGATTCGGACTTTCCATAGCTTCTTGATAGGTTGTGGGCTCATTATGATCGATGAGCATCACATTATCATCATCGATAACGAAATCCATATCTCTCGGGTTCATGACGAATCTATCGGATCTACGTAGGCCTTGTGTTGTTGAAGACCGCCATCAACGAACTTGTGAGCTCGCTTCAATCTCCTTTTCAGGCTCAATGTCATTTTGTGAAACTTGATTTTCTTCAAGTTGTACTTTGCTCCCACTGTTTCCTTTGGAAACAAATTCCTTCTCTAAGAAGAAACCATTTCGAGCAACAAACACTTTGTTCTCTGATGGGATGTAAAAGTAATATCCTTTAGTTTCCTTAGGATATCCCACAAAATAACATTTTTCAGATTTGGGTGCCAATTTGTCAGCAATTGGACGCTTCACATAAGCCTCACAACCCCAAATCTTTAGAAAAGATAAATTGGGACGCTTCCACCATATCTCATAAGGTGTCTTTTCTACCTTTGAAGGAATACGGTTCAATATGAATCTGCGGTTTCTAAAGCATAGCCCAGTATTTTGGAAGATCATTTGACTCATCATTGATCGAACCATATCTAATAGAGTTCGATTTCTCCTTCGAAACACCATTCCATTGAGGAGTTCTGGAGGAGTCAATTGTGAAACGATTCCACAATCCTTAAGATAATCATCAAACTCTTGGCTTAAATATTCACCTCCTCGATCGGATCGAAGGATTTTAATATTCTTGCCAAGTTGATTTTATACTTCATTCTTATATTCTTTGAACTTTTCAAAAGATTCAGATTTGTACTTCATTAAATAGACATACCCATATCTACTGAAGTCATCTGTAAAAGTAATGAAATACAAATAACCTCCTCTCGCTGATATGCTAAAAGGATCGCATACATCGGTATGTATAAGGCCTAATAGCTCATTGGCCCTTTCCCCTTTACCTGTGAAGGGGGCCTTTGTCATCTTACCCAGTAAACAAGAATCACACGTGTCAAAAGATTCAAAAGAATCAATGAATCCATCTTGATGGAGTTTTGAAATCGTTTTTCATTTACGTGGCCTGGCGACAATGCCGAGATAGGTTGGGTTCAAATCGTTAGATTTAAACTTCTTGGTATTTATGTTATAGATGGGCTCATTTGTAACAAACTCAAGGTCTAGAGTATAAATGCCATTTAATTGACGCTATGATGCCATATAAAATGTCATTCTTATAAATGGAAATACTTCATTCTCAATAGAAAATTTAAATCCATCATTCTCTAAACAAGCAAAAGAAATAATGTTCCTACTCATAAGTAGGTACATGATAACAATTTTGAGTTCCAAAATGAGCCCAATGGGCAAAATAAGATCATAAGTCCCCACGGATAAAGCAACAACTCTTGCTCCATTTCCCACGCCAAGAGTCGATCTCACGGACATCAATCTTCTAGTCCTTCTTAGACTTTGCACATTAGTACAAATGTGAGTTGCAGCTCCGTATCTAATACCCAAGATGCAGAAGGAGTAAAATTGATTTCTATAACAAACATACCTGAAGAAATAGTCGCACTGTTCTTCTTCTCTTTCAGCTCTTCCAAATAGAGTTTGCAGTTCCTTTTCCAATGACCAGGTTCTTTGCAATGAAAGCAAACTCCCTCCTTGGGTGCCTTAGTCTTAGCTTTGGGCTTGGGCCTGGACTTAGATACTTTACCTTTGTCCTTTGCTGTGCCCTTCTTCTTGAAAGCCTTTCTTTCTTGCTTGAGAACAATTCTCGAGTTCCTATACCAATCTAGGAAATTTGTTCCACTAAATTTTTCTTTCTCTAAGATAGATCGCATAGACAGGTTTGTGGATGGAGTAGCCATAATCTACAAAAATTATGCAATAAGGGTCAACATTCTTATTATTATGAGGTATTAGCTCCCACTCAAATAAATAACCCTCAATTGAAAATGGGAGAAACAAGATCCATATTTCACTAAGTCTAAGAAAGCTTTGGCTTAACACTCAAAACTTAGTTATTTAGGTAGAAAACTCTTTTCAATTACATCACATGTAACTCTTGATGGGCTTATGTTAAAATACATCTTATGTACTGCATGTATGTAAAAACCTAATCTTATGCCCTAAGCCCAAAACCGTTTTGATAGCTTAGTTAAGTTTAACCATACTTTACCTATGAATAGCACCATTATTCAAATGTCTTCCCTAGATAATCCCCACATGCCTTGCTTTGGCAAAAACCCACATAAGGATGAGCTAGAGATAAACATTGGTAAAGATTTATGGAAGGCATATAAACTTAAAATTACGATGAAATCGTTTCTTAGAAGGTTATTAATCCTTATAAAGAATTATGGAAGATTACAAAACGCTTGTTATAACCTTGGCTTGATTCTATTTGTTGATTTGAAAATTTTAACTTAATAATTCAACTCTTTTAAAAATTAAATTAAATACAAAAAAAAAACCATTTCCTAATAAATAATCCTTTGAAAACAATTTTCAAATTTTAATAAAACACCTTTTATTATTATTAGGAGTATTTATTAATTTAATCTCTATTAAATTAATAAAGAGAAATTTAATAATTCAACTCTTGAAAAATTAAATTAAATTCCAAAAACCCTTTCCTAATAAATAATCATTTGAAAACAATTTTCAAATTTAATAAAACACCCTTTTATTTTATTATGAGTATTTATTAATTTAATCTCTATTAAATCAATAAAAGACAACTTGGGTTTAAAAACAATTTTAAAACCATATAAAAAAAATTAAAATTAAAAATGGAAGGGGTAGCGTGCAGCGCGTGCCTTTGCGCACGCCAGCAATCTTGGCACGCTGCGTGGGCGTGTCACGCTCCAGGAAGACGCAGGCGCGTGTGGGACACGCGCCTGTCGTCTTCCCCAAGCTTCTTCCTCTCTCCACGATTTCTCTCTCCCTTCTTCTGGATTTTTCTTCCACTTTCTCCACGTTTTCATCTCCAATCCTTCCACGTTTCCACGACCCATCAACCGCAACCACTTTCCCACGATCCTCGCATGTCGGGTCTCCAAGAAGAAAACGTGAAGTTTCATTCTTCAGCAGCTGGTGGCGTCACCGGAGATGCCATCGTCGGTGGTGTGCGACGCCCATCTATGGCGTCGCACACGGTGGGTCGTCACCGATGGGTGTTACTCTCCCATCGATTTTCCAGAAACTATGGCAACCCATAAGAGAGACCAACGCAAGGGAAGAAAAACGCAAATCCAAGAAAGAGGGAGAATCGAAATAACGCAAATAGCAGATACAGGGATATATACGAACAATTTGGAAACAATTTCCAGAAACTCAAGCATATGATTCAATAAAAAACGCAAGCACTTACAGCAGCCAAAAATCGTAAATTAGGGTTAAGAAAAATTTGGGGATTTCAAACCTAAAAGGCAACGAACGTAAAGAGTTAATAAATCCCTAAACACATAGCATGGTCATCGCATAACCACAGATGAAAAAGCCAGAATCACCACAATGCATGTATCGTATAATAATGATTTCAAAAACCACTTAGCACCGTATATGCGTTAGAAGACAAGCCCAGATCATGCATCAACGATTAACACAAATCAGATTGGAAACAATTTCTAGCTTCGGGAAACTATTTCCAGAACACGATATACATTAAGCGAAACCTTTTACTAAGATAGTGCGTTTCCGAAGCATCAAAACAAATCAACAATAAAATCAAGCCTCTAATCCAAGATTAACGATTAAACCTGGCTCTGATACCACTGTTGGATCGCGTATGGTCCAAGTATTCACAATACGCTGCGGAAAAGACCATACAAAAATATCACGTATAATCGAAAACAAGAGGATTAACGAAAATACCTTATTTTAAATGGGTGGATTCTTCTTTTTGGATTCCAAGACACCGCAAATCGCTAATGTCCTCTACCGGTATCCACACGAGCATGCACGATCCAGTTGCGGTAGAAGGCGTGCTAGCACGCCTGAAAAACTTTCGAACGCATACGATCTTTCTCCCGGATGGCGGCTAGGGTTTCTGAAAATTGTGTCGTTAACCTAATGAGACCTAAGCTTCTCTATTTATAGAAACCCTAATCTCATTCAGGCCTATTAAGTTTGACCCATTATATCATATATAATAAAAGCCCGACAACTTAATTAAATCTAACCCAATAAATATATCTAAATATATTTATTCAACACCTAATAAATTAGGCCCAAGAGAATAAGCCGAGATCACATCACTCTTTGTGTGCGACCACAGAGGCTCATTTGATGTTGGCAATGGGCTTGATTACACTTGAGGCCCATAAGTCATAAGCGGCCTCTAGCAAGACATTATGACTACCCAAATCAAATGAGGATCGATAATCCGATTTAACTCAGAATTATGGTTATAGGCTCGATCCTTTGTAACACGATATCAAGATTAATCACAAGGCATGGTACATGTCAACCTTTGATTAATCATAGTTTCTTGATCCCCAAGTTGACTGATTATAACAAATGACATTGATGACTCTTCATCAATTCATTTGAGCACGGCCATGCATTTCTTCAGTCACACTTATCAAGAGGCCCAAATGATATCTCTCTCATTTAAGAGAGGTACAAATCCCATCTACGTCATTCACATCCCTCCGCATGATTCATTTAGTATCCAACATAAGACTATATATTATTCGGTTAAAAATAACTTAGTCTAATATCAAAACACTAAATTCCTCATGTAGGGAACCATGATGACTTCAGGTCAAAGGACTAAAGTCAAACCATATAAAGAATCACTAATGACATGAAACCATGTAGTATTCTTTATGTGGGTCGGTCCAATATATGTTCTCTAACATATATCCATGTTTCTGATTTGATATCTCATATCCATGATCAGTAAAACGTGATCATCAATCAGAACACGTACTAGCCTTAATTCATTATTGTTCCACCAATAATGATCGACTAGGAACAGTCTAGAATAGTATTATAACACTTATGGTTTTACTATCAAGTCACATACTTGATGACATAAGTTTAATACCATTCATGGAATGTAAATCACATTACATAAATGAAATACATGCATATATAAAATGAATACCTCACAATATATTATTAACAAATCATAATGTTAATACATGAATCACAAATGTTCATTGGCCTAGGGCACACTACTAACAGTGTTAGCCCTGCCATCTGGAGCAGGAGGATTTGAGGTGTTTAGTGATGCTTCGCAGCAGAGTTTAGGCTATGTGCTAATGCAGCATGGGAGAGTTATAGCATATGCTTCGAGGCAGTTGAGATCCCATGAGATTAATTATCCTGTGCATGACTTGGAGTTAGCAGCAGTTGTATTTGCTTTGAAGATCTGGAGACATTATCTGTATGGGGAGATGTTCCAGATCTTCACCGATCATAAGAGCTTGAGGTATTTGTTGAGTCAGCGAGAGCTGAACTGAGGCAGAGGAGATGGTTAGAGCTGCTTAAGGACTATGACTGCACTATTGAGTACCACCCAGGGAAGGCTAATGTGGTGGTAGATGCATTGAGTAGGAGATCGCATGGTAGTGCAGCTCAGATTCAGGTTTCGAGGTTGCCGTGCTTAGTTTAGTTGAGAGCTCTTAATGTGCAAATGGACTTGAGTCAGGATGGAGCTCTGATTGCAACTTTGAGACTGAGGCCAGTGTTGCATGATCGGATTAGGAGAGTGCAGGATCCGGATCCAGTGTTGGTGAGATTGATTGACAGAGTCAGATCTGGATGGCTATCCGAGTTTGAGTTGAGAGATGGTACTTTGTGGATGGGTCAGAGGTTATGTGTTCCGGATGTGGAGGATCTGAGGCGAGAGATTTTGGAGGAGGCTCATTTGGCTGCTTATGCCATACATCCTGGTGTCACCAAGATGTATCGCACTCTTAAGTTGCATTTCTGGTGGCCAGGTATGAAGAGGCATGTAGCGGAGTTTGTTTCTCGGTGTTTGTCGTGCCAGCAGGTTAAGGCTGAGCACCAGGCCCCAGTTGGGAGATTGCATTCGTTGCTCATTCCGGAGTGGAAATAGGAGCGTATTACGATGGACTTTATCATGGGGTTGCCCAGGACGCTGAGGCAGTGTGATGCTATCTGGGTCATAGTGGGCCGGTTGACTAAATCGGCTCACTTCTTGCCAGTGAGGGAGAGCAATACCCTCGATTAGTTGGCCCAGAAGTATGTGGCAGAGATAGTTCGACTGCATGGGGTCCCGGTATCGATAGTGTCAGATAGGGATCCCAGGTTTACTTCGAGGTTCTGGAGGAGTTTGCAGTCGGCTATGGGTACAAGATTGAACTTGATGCTGCGTTTCATCCTCGAACGGATGGGCGAGTGAGAGGACTATTCAGACTGTTGAGGATATGTTGAGAGCCTGTGTATTGGAGTTCCGAGGTGGTTGGGATCAGTATATGCCTCTGGTAGAGTTTGCCTATAATAATCAGTACCAGAGTAGCATTGGCATGGCACCGTATGAGGCGTTATATGGGAGACCGTGCAGATCCCCTCTTTAATGGGATGAAGAGGGTATGAGGATGTTAGAGGGTCCCGAGCTGATCCAGGATACGGTTGATAAGGTACAGTTGATTCGGAGTCGCATCAAGACGGCTCAGGACAGGCAGAAGAGTTATGTGGATCAGCATCGGAGAGAGATAGAGTATGCTGTGGGAGATAGAGTGTTCCTCAGAGTGTCTTCGTGGAGAGGAGTTCTCAGATTTAGCCGCAAGGGCAAGTTGAGTCCTCGGTATATCGGTCCGTATGAGATTACCGAGAGGATTGGACCGTTGGCCTACAGGTTGGCCTTGCCGAGTGAGATGTCTCAGTTGCATGACGTCTTCCATGTCAGCATGCTTCGGAGATATCGTTCTGACCCGACTCATGTAATCCCGGCTCAGGAGATCGAGATAGCCAGAGATTTGAGTTATGTAGAGGAGCCGATGTGGATTATTGGATCGCCGGTCAAGCAGTTGAGATCCAGGGTGATTCCATTGGTGAAAGTCCTTTGGAAGAACTACTCATCAGAGGAGGCGACTTGGGAGATTGAGGAGCACATGAGGAGGCAGCACCCTCATTTGTTTGATCAGTCAGGTAAGAAATTTTGGGACGAAATTTTTATTAGGAGGGGAGATTGTAACATCCCGTCACCGATGGGATGGGTACAGTTCATTGCATACGTATTTGACATGCTCATGCATGATTTATTTATGTATAATTGGAAATGATTATATTGGCATTTGTACGTACATACATGTATGACATATTTCTGATTTGATTTGGATAATTTGGATTTGGAGATGATTAAGGCATGTGTGATAATTAGGTCATAATAGGCTCAAAAATTGAATTTGAGTTAGAAATGAAAGTTATGAAATTGAATTATGAGATTGGAGCATACGATTATGAGTTTTTATTTTTGAGGATTTATAGAAAATTTTCTGGAATTTTCAGAGCAATAGGCTCGGACCGAAAAATTGATCAATGACTGGTTAATTGAATTTCCGGTTCTGAAATTGATTATCCAATGGCTCGGATAGATTAGAAATTTGATTAGAGGAATTAGGATTTAGCCATTAGAATTCGGGAGAAATTAGAATTAGAAACTGATTCGAGGTGGTTCGGATTCGGACTTGTGGCAAATGAAATTGCCAAACAAGCCTTAGCAATCCATTAATATATAAAGCTTAATCTTTGAAATTGCCTTCCACGACACCTCCTTCTTCCTTTGAAAAGAAATTGCTCCTTGTTTTCTCTTCTCCATCGTGGATCTTCCTTGTGATTTCTCCTTGCTTTTGGTTTCCTCTTCCATCCTTGAATCATTCCCTTTGGATTGTGTAAAGAAGAGTTGAAGATGGGTTTGAGTTTGGTGATTGTCGTGGGTGTAGATGAGCTTGGATTTGTATGATCTTTGAAGATTTGAGGTTATTAATCAAGTAAGTTACTTCTTTCTTGCCCTATATAGTTTGATTGGTTGGTTTATAGAGTTATTTGGATGATTTAATTTGTATATTTGAGGATTTGACATTTAGGGTTTCCGATGGTTATTTTCGTTGATTTTAGGGTTGAAATTTTGGGAATAATGGTTGTTTGATGAAATAGAAGTTAAGGATTAGTTGTATGATATGTATGGAATTATTTAGGAGTGGTTTGAAAGGAGATAATCTGGATTTGGAGTTGTTATTAGTAGAAAATCTGGAAATTTTTTGGTTTTCTGGGCGTGTCTGCGATTGCACGTCGTGGCGCACGAAGAACACGTGACTAGCGAGGATTACTCCAGACGCCACGGCGGAAGGAAGGCGCGCTTGTGCCAAGAGGAGAGAACACGTCGCGTCAGACGCAGTGCGTCGCCACATGGGCGAAGAACGCGTGGTTCGCCAAGGAAGGCGCAGGAAAGGGAGCTTCGCCCATGGCGAGGAGCGACGCCATGGCGAGGAATGCTGAATTCCTAAATTGAAATTTGAGGTTTTAAACATTTGGGATTTAGGAAATTGATGATTCAATTAGTTATGGATTAAATTCAATTTGGAGATTATGAATTCGGGAATTAGAATTTGAGATCGGGAAATTCAGATTTGTGTCGGAAATGCCATAACATGTATAGTACGTACATTATTTGATTCTTATGCATCGTTGAACATTGGAATTGATACAATTAGTAATGTTATTATGTTTTGATTGTTATAGAGGTGCCAGTAGACCGCCGATTGTCCGACGTAGGCGAGACTTCCCGGCTGTTGGACACCGAACCTTGAAGCGAAAATCTAGAAATAATAAACGAGATCAAATGAGTGTTTTGTATGTAAATTATGTGATAGATGAATATGATAGTAGATTGTGATTTATGCATGGTTGATGAGCTGAAAAAAACCTTAAGCATGAATCATGGTTATGTTATATAAGTGAGATATTTGAAAAAGGCAAGAGAGGATCTTGGTGAATGATAAGATGTGATTTAAATGTAAGCAATCATTTGGATTGAGGTTGAGTATTAGATTGATTTCCAATGTCAAATTAAATTGGTTGAATGAGCTTAAAATAGAAGAAGTGAAGTTGGCAAGAATGATAAGTTTTGCATGTGGATAGAAATGTGTATGTTGATTTAAAGGAAATTAGGGAATAATTGACATAGATTTGGCCAAAGTTTCCTTCTTTGAAGTAGTAGCTTGCTCTTTTATCTTTCCAACGAGACTAAGTATGCATGTTTTCGAGATCGGAATTAAAAGTTATAGTTGATACAAGTTATGATGTTAATAAGTTTGATGTTAGTGACAGCTATGATACATGTTTGAGAATTGTGGTTTTGATGAATCCATTTAGTTGAGATTTGAGAATTTCATGAATTGAAGGTTTAGCTTGCATTGTTATGAAGTGTTTAGGCCTATGAATGAGTAAATATGTGAAGATTATAAGTGTATGTGATGGTAGTTTGAGTGTGAGAAGCTTTGGAAATGGGTTGAAGAGTTTTTGAAATTTACATGTCCGTTAAACGGACATGTAAGTCCGTTTAACGGACAGCTACGGGTCAAAAGGACCCCTTGCTATGTGTATGTCCGTTAGGCGGACATGGGTGTCCGTTTAACGGACTTTCTCGGAAGGTTTGGTATTGTTTTGGTCGTGCGTGTCCGTTAAAATTTGTTATTTTGACCCCTTTTTGAGGCCGAATCTCGCTTCAAGGCATCTAATAAGAGTTGTATATCTTGATCTTATAGGTCAAATGGAGTAAAAACGAAGTCATTTGGATATTTGTAGAGAAAGTTATGACATTTGCGCCAAAAGAGTTTCAAATTGATTTCTGTTTTGAACATGTTGAGTTGTTTTGATCATAACTCACTCATCTGACCTCGGATTGAGGCGATTCTTGAAGCATTAAATTCCCAACATATGTATCCTTCTCTCCATAAAAATTTACATTAATTGGAGTCAAATTAAAAAAGTTTGATTGAATCATATGATAATTAGAATGTTTTGCCTCATTCTGAGCTTGCCATTTTTCCTTCCTCATCCGACCCTATCTCATCATTTGCTTATATCTTTTCCGTCTGATATCCGAATGACTTGGTTCTCGAAGCGTTGGATTCCTAAGATACTAAATTTCATATTAATGGAAAATTATGAGTTTTAGGGATTTAATTGAGCAAGATTATGTGAATGAAAGTGAGTCAAGAAAGTTTATGAACTTAGTTCAGTATTTTGCAAATTTAAGGATCTGTGGAGATCCGATTGAAGCGAGATTTGAGGAGAAATAAAGTTAAGACATGGGGCTACAATTGTTATGAAGAAATGAAATTTTAATTTAGCCTTTAAGAATGTTTATTTGTGGAAGGAAGTGGATTCTAGAAACTGTGATAGTAAAAGGATATGTCCGACATGTTTGGACTATAACTTTTGATATATTGCTCCGAATTGGACGATTCTTGAGGCATTATGAAGTTAAGACATAGAGGAACAATTCTCTAGAAGGAAGTTTTAGCAAATTTCTTCATTTAGATGTGAGAATAATTGTTCAAAAGTAAGCATGACTTAAAGAAAAGTTCAGGGGCATATTCGGAAGTTCACTTAAGGTTTTGAGTTTAAAGCTTATGAGACAAGGGCAAAAGGGTATTTACACTCCAATTAAATGTTTTGACCTATAAAAGAGGAGGAAGAAGTCGTGGGTTGGGAGAAGGCTCATGAATTTTCTAGAAAAAAGAAGAAGAAAGAAGAAAGAGGAAGAGAGAAGGGGAAGAATCGTGAAGAAGAAGAAGAAGGGGGAAGAAGAGGTAAGCTTTTGGACTCTCCAAGCTTCTCTTCTACATGGATTCTTGAAGGAAAAGAGAGAAGGAGAAGAGACTTACTCTCTAAGCCATGAGGATTTTGAAATTTAGGGAGAGAAAGGTAAGAGATGTTTTTAAATGTTTGAGTTTTTCTTGAGTTTTTAGTTGATTTATCCTGATATGGTTATGGGTTTGTTTTATATGAGGTTAATTTTAGTGATTTTACTTGGGTTATGTTGAATTAGGGATGAGAAATAAGTGGGGTTTTATGCTAAAGTATATGAGTAGAGATATTGATGTAGAGAGGTTAGAATCTAAATAGGTTTGTGATTTCTTGGATTAGTGTTGAAAGATTTCTTGATGAATTGAGTTATTTATGGATTTATGTGAGTTAAAGGTTTGGTTAAAGTTTGAGAAATGAAGATTGTAGGAATTCTTGTTTTGGAAAGGTTGAAAAGATGATGAGTGCTAATTCCCTATAGTTAAATTTGAGAAGTATGAGGTTTATGATTTTGGGAATTGGTTGATTTTGGCTTAGGTGACTTATATGGGAAGAAAGAGTGAAGGAAAGAGCAACGTGAGGAATGGACAAGAGTATAGCATGGAATTAAAGGTGGGTGATATGTTTATTTTTCAAATTATGAGCTAATTCTAATTGTTGGTTTTATAAGATATTGTTTTACAAATGATTGAATCAATTGCATTTGAAAAGGTTTATAAAATGTGAAAGTCATTGTTTCAAAAAGATTTACAAAAATTTTCGCAATGGTTCGGATGATTATCCACAAATGACTTTGAATTGTCGATTAAATGGATTTCTTTATAAGTTAAATTGATAAAGATGACATAGTCATTGAATTCATTGTGTTTTATTGATTAATAAGTTGAGTATGTGAATGAGTGTGATATGGTGTTTGCATGTTCTTGAAAGATTGTAAAGTGTGCATTTATTTGGGTGATATGGTGATTGACAAGTATTGCATTGAATATTAGATTACATGAAAAGTTGAATTCTCGAAATGTGCCTTCGGGCAATATGAATTTTTCAAGCATGAATACGTGTTACGTGGGTTTGGTTAGGTCCTTCATGTGGAGACAGTGCATTGGTCTCATTTTAAAGCCTTCGCCCGGCTGCCCGCTAGTGGCATAGGAGCTCCGTTTTCGGACTCCCTTCACGGCTACATTGGACCGCTATGCGGGAAAGTGTAGTACGTCCTGTTCACGGCTACACATGACCGCTTTGCGGGAATGTGCAGTACGTCTTATTTTTGGACAGACCCAAACCGATTGATGTGTTATATGCTTTACTTTGTTTAGAATGTGCTGCATTTATATGTAATGCATTTCATGTGTACAATGGTTTGAAATTGTGACAAAATGAGAAATTGGATTTTCAACTACGAGAGTTTTGCAAAACTGTTTGTAAAGATTTATGAAAGTTTTTTATTTGAAAAGTTATTGAGAAGTAAACCCTTCAATGTTTTCGATCAACGAAAAGTAAGGTTTGAAAATACTCCTGCTTATCATTTGTTTAATAAACATGTTATCCACGAGCCTCCGAGCTCACCCCCCTTTCATCCCCATCTCCAGGTGTTCGAGCGGGAGATTGGATGAAAGACATCAGGATATCAGCAATTGTACATGATTTGTACTTGTGTATTTGGTTTAAGTTTTATGGAAATGAATTATGGATTAGAATGCCATTAGAACATTGAAAGCTTTTGGTTCATAATGTATTTTGGATTATGCAATTGTGTAAGATTTCGGTTTATGGGAATTAACCAAAGTTATGACTGTGGATGGTGTATTTTGGTTTAGTATGTAAAGTGAATTGATTTATGAATGCATTTGGGATATGTTTATATGAATATGGATGAATGTACTGGATGATGGAATATGAGTTTTAATGTGATCATTATGAATTGTTATGAAAATGATTTGAAGTGGATTTAGCAATAGGTTTGCGTTTTGCTGAGATCCCGGACGGAGGGTCCGGTTGATCATGATGTATGTGTGATTTTATTGGAATTTATAGAAGTGCGTTATGGACTATTTGCATATTTTTGGATAGGTTATAGTGCAGCCGTTATGCTGCCGAATTTTCCTTATTATAGTATATGAATATATGAATAAGAGACATTTTTGTATGAACTTATGATCTGATTAACATGAGTAAGAGTTTAAGGATAAGTTTCCAAAGAGGGAAACTATTTGGTTTGATATGAAATAAAATGGATTAAATAATGAAAGAAACGAACAAAATTTTACACCGATTTCGGATGAATTAGTGCAAGGTATCCAACGCGACAAGTTTTTTTTTATATTCATGCTTCGGATGTCGGAATTTGAAATTCTGATTCGAACTCATCGTTTGCATGCTTAGATTTCAAATTCTTTTTTTCTAGTTGCAAGTGAACTCTTTTGGTATCAGATTTGATCAGTTGTTTCACAATCGAGTTTCGATTACATCTGTTTCGACCCACTTGTCACATACGTTTCCTGATGTCGGACTCATGTAAAGCTATCCGATTTGAATCTTCGATTTAATTTGTATCCTATCCTATCGCATTGGTCTATTTGTTTAGCATTTGTATTTGATTCGACTTCTTTGATAATCGATTTCAGTCGTATTCGATCCTATAAGCTTCGCATTTGTTTGTTTCACTTGTTTATTCCGATTCATGTGTTTGATTCCCATTTCATTATGTGATCCGATTCAGCTTGTTTTTCGTTCCATTTCGGCGTCGTTCTAAGAGTGATCATGTTAAGGTTATAAGCAGTGAGGTTCAAGTGTTAGTGTAAGAAGTTGGGTCTCGAAAACGGGATCCAACACCGGCAGTAGCTCGGAAGTTCTCAGGTGAGTAACCTATTTGGTTTCTCAACCTATATGTGTTTAATTCTATGCAATATGCCATGTGGAGTTAAGGATGGATTCTATGTGTTTGATTTGATTGGTTTCGGACCACAGGTGTTCGAAATAATTGGACTGTGCTATAGAAGTGTTAATTGTGTATAAATTGCTATAATTGGTTTCAATTGGTGAGAATTAGGCATATATAGATTTAGTGTGATGCATGTATGGTAATTGGACATGTTCATGCATGCATAACAGTATGATCAGATAAAGGCAGTTGTGACTGGTGTAGCCACCGTATTCAGAGCTTTAAGCTCAACGCACAGGGCTTCATGCCCAACGATTTGCAGAGCTTTATGCTCAACGTATTAGGGCTTTTGAGCCCAATATTTTCAGAGCCAATGGCTCAACGTATATGAGCTCAGGCGCACGGTCACAACAACGAAAAAAAATGAACGAGTCACATGTACATTGCATATATGAATGTTCAAATGTGAATTGTGTGAAAGGCATATCGCCCTATAAAAGTGAATTTGACTGCATGTGATTTCTTGTCTGGGATATATGTACGATATAGCGTGAATTGTTTGTCCATGCATAAGTTGGGTGAATCATCGATGATGGTTTCTCACTGAGTTCGCAAACTCACCAAACATTGCATCTATTTTTTAGGACAGTGATAGAGTGACTCCTAGCTCCGATCAGTGAGACTTTTCCTGCTGTGAGTGCCGGCGAGAGGAGCATGGCCTACAGGTCTATCAGTTGGGGATCTTTTGGGATATTTTGTGGATGACTTATCTAGGAGTTGTATTAGTTCTTTTGGGCTTGTACAGTGTATGTATATGATTGATGATGTACTTACGGTTTTATGAAATGAATGAAAAGGGATCTTTAAGGTTTTAAAATTTAATGAATATGATATTACTGCTTTCTTATATTGATGCCACGAGGTGTATAGAAATGATTGAATCGTAGTGCACCCTCGTCGTAGGTTATGCATCGGTACGACCTACGGGCGCCCCGGTGTATACTCTACGGTGAGGGGGTGCTACAGGACCCCTACTCCAACACATACAATGAGGGATGGAAGTCCAATCCTAGATTTGGTTGGAGGAATGAAGAGAACAGGGCTCAAAACAGGTTTTCACAAGGGGGAGGAGCTGGTACTTCCACTAGCCAGTTCCCTAATCAACAGCAAGCCCTCATGGTCCCACCAAAGGAAGACCCCAACCAGCTGCTTCACAGTATGATGACTCTGATGAAGGAAGAGAGGGATTCTAATGCTAACCAATTTAATGCCATTGCTTCTCTTATTCAACAGGATTCCTTAAAGACTGCTGCTAGATTCAATGCCTTGGAGAAGAGAATGGAACAATGGGAGACCAAGGCGGAGAACTTAAATTACTATGTCACTCAGTTGTCCAACAACATGAGTGAAAATCAAGCAAAAAGCAATGGGACTATTCCTTCAAATACCGTGATGAATCCAAGAGTCCAATGCAATTGCCCTCGAGAGGGGAAGCAAGTGAGGTTTAAGCCTCGAAGATGAAGAGACATGTGAGGATGAGATTGATAGTGAGTCAAGACCTCCACCCAAGGAAAGATTAAGAAATCAGAAAGTGTGAGGAAGAAGAGCTTTTGAGAGAAAAGCATGCTTCAAGGAACAAGGGAACTACTTGAGAGAGTTCCAATGATCAGCGAAAGTGGAGAATCGAGCAAGCAATCCAGCAAAGTTAAGGAGGTAAGTATTCAAGACCTTCCTTTTCCAAATTCATATTTGATGAGCAAGCGCATGAATGAGAGTAAACATGAGAAAGAAATAATTGATTTGTTTGGGAAAGTTGAAGTGAATGTGCCTTTGCTAGATTTAGTGAAGAGAGTTCCGGCCTATGCAAAATATTTGAAAGATTTGTGCACCAATAAGAGGAAGTTTAGGCCAAACGAGAGAGTGCAAGTGAGCTCCAATGTGTCAGCCTTGTTTAAACCGCAGATACCTATCAAGTGTCAAGACCCTGGATCTTTCACCATACCTTGCATCTTAGGGAAAGTGACTGTAGGTAGGGCTTTGTTAGATTTGAAGGCAGCGATAAATGTGATGTCTAAGTCAGTTTATGAGGCCTTAGGAGTGAAGAGTATTAAGCCTACATCTGTTGTCCTCCAGTTGGTTGATAGATCATTTAGGCATCCAGTGGGTATCATTGAGGACATCTTGGTCCAGGTTAAAGGGTTAGTATTTCCTGCTGATTTTTATGTGCTTGATATGTCTTCTGAAGTTGTGCAGGATACTTCCTTAATTCTCGGGCGACCCTTTAGGTGGATAGCAGGAACAATGATCAGTATGAAGGAAGGTAAGATCACCATAGAGGTAGGTGACCAACAGGTGAGCTTTAATATGTATGAGGCAATGAAGCACCCACATGAGGATTATTCACTTTTGGGTGTGAACATGATTAATTCCGTTGACGAAAATGCTTGCCAGAAACATGAGTCACAAAAAGATCCTTTGGATACTGGATTACATTCACTTGATCTTGGGAAAAGGTTTTCTATCCATGTTTCAGGGAAGCAGGAGGGCATTGCCACGACCACCTACAAGGAGCCAACCTTAACGCCGTAAGAAAAGGGAGGATCTCTTCTCTCTGAACTTCATAAATTGACTCCTTCATTGTGAAACCTCCGAGCTTGAGCTCAAACCCTTCCTTCAACCTTAAGGTATGCCTATCTTGATTCTCATGAGCGATTACCTGTAATAATTGCTAGTACCTTGTCTGACATTGAGGAAGAGAGACTCATGAATGTTTTGAGGAAGCATAAGAGAGCTATCGGGTGGACTTTAGCAGATATACCCGGCATTAGCCCAGCTATTTGCATACACCGAATCTTATTGAGTGAAGGGTCAAAATCGGTGAGACAACCTCAAAGAAGGCTTAACCCGCTTATCTTAGATGTTGTGAAGAAGGAAATCACAAAGTTGCTGAGCGCAGGGATAATTTATCCCATTTCTGATAGTGAGTGGGTTAGCCCAATTCATGTAGTGCCTAAAAAGAGTGGAATAACAGTGGCCAAAAATGATAGGGATGAGCTTATTCCTACTAGAGTGCAGAATTCGTGGTGTGTGTGTATAGATTATAGAAAATTAAATGATGCCACAAGAAAAGACCACTTCCCTCTCCCTTTTATTGATCAAATGCTTGAAAGACTTGCGGGCAAATCACATTATTGTTTCTTGGATGGTTTTTCTGGATATTTTCAGGTACCCATTGCACCGGAGGACCAGGACAAGACCACATTTACATGTCCTTTTGGCACCTTTGCATATCGAAGGATGCCTTTTGGTTTGTATAATGCCCCAGGCACTTTCCAGCGTTGTATGATGGCTTTTTTCTGTGAATTTTTAGAGGAATGTATGGAAGTATTTATGGATGATTTCACAGTTTATGGTGATTCTTTTTATGGTTATTTATCCAGCCTTTCAAGAGTTTTACAAAGATGCATTGAAAAGAATTTGATTTTGAACTTTGAGAAATGTCATTTCATGGTCAGTGAAGGTATCGTGCTTGGTCATTTAATTTCTAGCAAGGGGATTGAAGTGGATAAAGCTAAGATTGAGGTTATATCTTCTTTGCCTTACCCCAATTGTATTCGTGACATACGTTCATTTTGGGTCATGCGAGGATTTTGGTAACCTTCATTAAGGATTTCAGCAAAATTGTGTTACCTCTCTCAAGCTCTTACAAAAGGATGAAAAATTTGAATTTGATGATTCTGGCAAGAGTGCTTTCAATATGCTGAAATCAAAACTCATTTCTCCACCTATTCTAGTTGCTCCTGATTGGGATTTACCTTTTGAGCTTTCATGTGATGCATCTAATTATGCTGTAGGGGCTATGCTGGGTCAACGAGAGGAGCGGTTACCAAGAGTTATTGCATACGCCTCGAAGACACTGGATCCAGCTCATATCAACTATACAACAACTGAAAAAGAGCTGTTTGCAGTAGTTTTTGCTTTGGAAAAATTTAGGCAATATCTGTTAAACTCACATGTTACCATTTTTACTGATCATGCAGCTGTTCGGTATCTTCTCAAGAAACCATAATCCAAGCCTAGGTTGATACGGTGGGCACTATTGCTCCAAGAATTTGATATCGAGATAAAGGATCGTGCAGGAGCAGCAAACCACGTGGCTGATCATTTGAGCAGGCTACCAAACGACACACAGGGAGTGGATTCTTCTGACCTTACCTATGATTCATTTCCAGATTCGGTCCTATGTCCTTCAATTGTTAAAGAACCTTGGTATGCACATATTGTTAACTACCTAATGTCTGGACTCACTCCTCCTTTTATGTCTCAGGCATAAGCTCAGAAGCTAAAGAGTGAAGTTCGACATTACATTTGGGATGCCCCTCATCTGTGGAGAATGTGCAGTGACCAAGTGATCAGAAAATGTGTGCCTCATGAGGAGTATGATGATATCATTTCGGCTTGTCATTCCATAGTTTGTGGTGGACATTTCAATGCAAGAAAAACATCTAGGAAAAATCCTCGAATCTGGTTTCTATTGGCCTACCCTTTTTAAGGATTCATTTAACTTTTGTCGGTCATGTGATAAATGTCAACGTTTTGGAGGGTTAGGCAAACGACATGAAATGCCACAACAACCTCTCTTATTTTGTGAAATCTTTGATGTTTGGGGAATTGATTTCATGGGCCCATTTCCTCCATCTTTTGGATTTGTGTATATCCTTTTAGCTGTGGATTATGTGTCAAAATGGATAGAGGCCATCCCTACTAGAAAAGATGATGCTCAGACCTTGTCTAAGTTTCTTAAGTCCAACATTTTTTGTCGATTTGGTATACAAAGAGCTGTGGTGAGTGATAGGGGAACCCATTTTTGTAATAGAGTCATTGATAACTTATTTTTGAAATTTGGGGTCACTCATAAAGTCTCCACTGCATATCACCCACAAACCAATGGACAAGCCGAAGTTTCCAACAGAGAGGTGAAGCACATTTTGGAGAAAATAGTGAAGCCATCCAAGAAGGATTGGAGCCTTCGCCTCGAGGAAGCACTATGGGCATATCGGACTGCTTATAAATCCCCGATAAGTATGTCCCCTTACCGTTTGATTTATGGAAAGGCTTGCCATTTACCTGTGGAATTGGAGTATAAAGCATATTGGGCAATAAAACAATGCAATATGGACTTGGAATCTTCCGGAATGGAGAGGAAATTGCAGCTTCAAAAGCTCGAGGAATTAAGGTTGGAAGCATATGAGCATGCACGACTCTACAAAGAAAAAGCAAAATTGATGCATGACAAAATCATTCGGCGGAAAAGTTTCAAAGAAGGAGACAAAGTCTTATTATTTAAAGCTCGTTTCACTTTTAAACGTGGGACTTTCAATACTCGTTGGGAGGGACCGTATTTGGTCACGAAGGTGCACAACTTTGGCATGGTAGAGCTTCTACATGAAGGAACTGGAACAAGACTCAAGGTGAATGGCCATCTTTTGAAGCTCTATTATGAGAATCAACAACCGCCATAAATATCAGGTTTTTCGTCTCCTTCACTTGCTTCTTTACTTTTTGCACTTCGCATTTACTATTTTTCTTAACAAGTTTGGAGGAGAGCTAGTTAGATAAATCATTTCTTTTGTTTTCCTTTCATTTTCCAATAATACCTTCTCGCATTTGAGCTTTCTCTATATTTTCATTGAGGACAATGTGTGCTTTAAGTGTGGGGGAGCTGTTTCCCCAATTATCCTCCATATTGCATGACTGTTGACACTGTGATTATGAATTGTTGGCCAATTGGTGCATTCTGTCAATTAACTTGGTGCATTTTACATTTTTTTGTCATTCTGCATCTCTTCGCCACGACAAGTGATCACACGTCGCGGAGAAGCTATTCTTTCGAGTGTGTATACGTCGCGACGTCCGCACGTTACGACGTCTGCCTCAGCATGCCGCGACGTCACATGTATGCATGAATGACTTGTGCTTCATTTTCCCATTTTTGTATTCAATCAAACATTTTCTGCACTGGATTTTTTGTGGCTGTTGTCTTCAAAGTTTTTACTGGTTTCAAAATGATGCTTGATGTTTTTGAAAACACCTCCCATTCTTTTAATAATAGTTGGAATTGGCAAAAATTTTGCTCTTCATGTTTTCAAAACACAGTGAATGGAAGTATTCTAACAAAGTAGTATTTTAAGTTTTTGAGACATGAGATTGTTCATAGAGATTATACCCTTGTTGGAAGGATATTTGAGCCAAAAATTTTCTTTTATCTTTGTGTGCATGTGCTTATTTCATTCTCCTCTAGAACTTGTTTTAATTCTTACTTGAAGCTTAATGGACTGGATTTTTGTTGATATGATAGAGGCGATTCTTCCTCAACCCATTTTCCTAAACACAGTCCCTTACATATTTATCCTTTGCTAGCCCGTTGAGCCTTCTTGTTATGAGCATTTGCATTCATATTTTTACGTGTCATTAGTTATTTTGCTTTAAAAAAAAGTTCCAAAAAGGGGACATAAGTGTTTTTCAATTCAAAAATAAATAAAAAATAAAAATAAAAAAAGAGAAAGAAGAAAAGCAAGATCAATAACAATTTATGCAGTATATATATTGCATAATTAAAAAAAAAGCATTCTGTTTTTCTGAAAACTATTGACATCAGCTCTTTGTTTAATGCATGTGCTCATACTATTCTTTCTTTCTTTCACCTTATCCATTCATTTAGCCTACCATACATTACAACCCTCAAAGTCCTCTTGATCTTTAAAATGATAGTTCTTGTGGTGGAGAAATAGAATTGACACAGCTTTATGGTAGGAGATGGAATAAGCAGACTGAGAGCAACAATATCCCTAGACACAAGTGAGCTGAGCATATACACTATATCCTGAGTGATTCTCTTTTGTTCAATCTCTTGTGCTTGAATTCTTTCAATGCTTGTTTTATTAGGACTCTTTCACTTTTCTGTGGTTGATTTCTGAGGAAATGAATTGAGTTAATTTCCTTTTATTGTTTTGAGCATGACAGATATTTTCTTTCACTCTTGTATTCATTTTGACTCTTGTAAACTTTTTCCAGGAGTACAAAGGTCTAAGTGTGGGGGAATTTGATTGAGCCAAGTTTATATTATAAATTGGCTGCATTTTTATAGCTTCTTATGCATTCGTTGACTCCTAATTGATGATTTTTGTGCTTAAATTGGTTCCTCATACCAATCTCTTTTAATTCACAATTTGTCAGTAAATTGTCATGATTTGATACTACTTTCTTTATAATTTTCATGAGAACAATTGATATTACAAATTGTTATTTTTATTGCAGGAACAAAGGAGTCAACACATCAGGAAGTCAACAGTCATGAGGTCAATCCGCACGTCGCGACGAATATCAATCCACACGTCGCGACGAGCACTTCAATCTACATGTCGCGGCGAATATTAATTTATACCTCGCGACAAGCAGGCAATTCTACACGTCGCGACGAATTTTCATTTATACGTCGCGACGTACGAGCGGATATCCGAACCTTAAATAGAAAGTTTGTCTCACTGCTCTGACCCGGCCCGCACCCACCATATAAAAACCTTGCTATTTTTAGGTCAAGCAGACTTCGGAGAGGCAAGGACTGATACTCAGAAGCTGGACTACGCCTACTCGGACGATCACACTCTACTCCACCATCATTTCCATTTCCATCATTGTCGACCACCATCACCATCATCGCCACCGTCACCGTCAATATCAATTGCCATCATAAGTATCGTTCCGTCTTTAGCAGTCGAGAGACAGACCAGAGCCATGCGTAGCTAAGCCATATTTCCTCCTAAAGATGTAGCAATGGCTTGAGTTCACAGAAGCTTCAAAGGGGAGTAATCATATAGTGTCTGAAGTTAGTTATATTTGTGTAAACTCTGAGTTAGAGGTTACATCGGTATAGCTAGATTAGCATTGTTATAGTTTAACTGTGTGCTGAACACTATATTGAGATTTGGACAAAGTGATTTGTAGAATGTTTTATGCTTAATATATGAAGTTTCATATATGTCATTGGGTATTGCATTTACTATCTTCATCTGCCTAGTTGTGTTTGATTAAGATTGTTGTGTTTTGACCCCGTTGACCAATTGCTTTGCTTGTCCAATTCTCACACTAAGGTTTTTAACAAAGATTTAAATAATGGAGTTCATTAGTTAAATCTTTGGACCTAAAGAGTCCTTTAGGGTTGATCTTTCGAAACTTAGTGGATTGTGTCCCTGAAAATCATTTTTGAACCGTGATAGCCTGCGCCCATTTTCAAGAGGATTTTATCAATTTGATTTCTATCCGATTTTTGTTGATTGCATTATTTCCAAAAATTCCAAAAATATTCTTTTATACTTTTTGTCCAATTTTGATTACTTTATCAGTTTTGACCAAAATACCAAACCCCCGTTTTATCAACTTGATTGCAATTTTTGACATTTAGGCTAGTTTAGACCTTTTTTCACTTGGTTCCAATTAAGTGAGACGACCCGAGGATTGCAACCTATACCGTAATCTTGGAATTTATTATATTTGACTGGTTTCCAAGGATCGATCGTAAGATCGAATCGACAGAGTCGCGATCACCTCCTAAATTGAAGCTTTATAAGCTAATGAGTCTACAACTTTTGTATAAGTGAAGAAGGAAAACCTCTTCCTAAAGATAGAACACTCCTATAACCATTAAATAAAATAAAGAGTTGAGGAGCAACAAAATAAAAATATTTAATTATTAGTCCAAGCATATCCAAATGATGATCAAAAAGGAGATTCCTAAATGTTGGGTTTATACTAGGAGAAGGACTAAAAAGCCAAAATTTGAGGTACACCCTTTCTTAGCTAATTTCTTTCTTTTTTTTAGAATGTTAGAGGGCTAGCTAGCTCTATAAAATAATAAATAGTTATGGATGTGATCCTAAAAAGGAAGCCTGTAGTTCTAAGACTTTTGGAAACTAGAATAAATGATGCCATTCCCACCAATTTAAATGGAAGAAGCGTGGATTTATGATTCTTCTTTTAAGCTAATTTCTTAGATTGTGTAGATCAATAATTTCATCTTAAATGGTACTTTGAATGTTCTAATTACCTGGATTTCAAAGGTACAAAGTATAAGATAAGCTTTTTTAAGTAGGAATTCAAGGCTTTGGTTATTAGGTGGAGATCTAAATTTTTTTGTCCATTCCAATGACGTTAAAAGGGTGAAGTCTAATTTTAAAAATCTTATAAATGAACTTTATTAAGTAACTAATCAATTAGGGGTTTTGGATTTTAACTATGTGGGGCAGTTACTCATATGGTAGAGAAAAAATGGATATGGTGATGGTTAATGACTCCTAGATAAGGCACTTCTCTAGGCTATTCTGCTTCCTTTGTCCCTCACTTCGCCTTAGATCATTCAACAATAAAGGTATTGAATATTACTTTTTTCTTAAACAACCCCTTTAAATTCTTTAGTCTCCTAGCATTTATGAAGGGTTTAAATAAGTGGTTAAGGCTGGCATGGAGCGGAGAATAGTAGAATGTAAAGCTTTTAATATCATAAGGAAGCTCAAGAAAATTGAGGAAGGAATAAAAGCATTTTAACATAAAGTATACTCAAACATTACAGCTAATCTCTATGCAGTTAGGAAGTCCTTATAAAAGGCACATATTAAAGCATATATATATCCACTTAGTTCGGAGTTAAAATTACTAGGATGCAAGACTCTCAAGGATTATATCCAAGCTTTCTATGTTGAATCGGAAAAATAAAGCATGCAAGATTTGGCTAAAATGGTGGATTTCAAAACTTTTTTAGAAATCAAAACACAGCGAAAGCAAGATAACCAAATCAATATGCCAAGCCATACATGATATGGTATATGGAAAATAATTATCATAAAAACAAGATGGAGATTATATTACCAACTCCTTCGCTACAGCTTTAACTTCTCACTGTGCAATCCTATCCTCGGCAATATATCCTCTCCTAAGCGATGTGTCTTCTTGTTATTGTATCTTCTTCTCGATATTGTATCCTTAACCAATCCGATCTACCACTTGTTATTCTTGGACAACTTGGTTAATAAGATCCTTTGGTGGGAAAGGAGAAGAAAGATGTGGAGGAGATTTTTCTTAGAAGAAGAAGCCAAAGATGAGACACCTCTCATGCAAATTTTGGCTAACACATGCAAGAAAGGAGAGAGAGTCCAAAAAATGTAAGAACACTTCTCTATCATAAAAAATGATAAATACCATCTTTATTTAGCAATTCAATGCTAAATGTGCAGCTGCACATTCAGCCCTAATAAAAACGAAATTGCACCTTCCATTTCTTTAAGAATTTTGTTTTAATTATTAATCTAATTAATCAAATTAAACAAAAGTCTAACCCATTTCAAAATGTTCATTTGGGCTTCTAATTAAACATTAATTAGTGCAAGCCCAACATTCAATCATAGGCTTTAAACTTCTATTTATATTTCTTCCTTTGCTTGATAACCTTCCTTGAAGCTAAGTGGGGAATCTTTGGACTTAGATAATTCAAGGTCCAATAAGCCCATAATTAATTTAATCTCATTATAATTAATTCTAGCTTATTAACTAAATTTCATTCCATTAAAGACAATTAGTTGAGCTTTTCAATTACTAAATATTATGAGAGCACATATTTCAAAGAAGATGTCCAATTGCAAACCCTATTATGACCTTATTATAGTCATTCACATAATAAAGGGTAAAATTACCGTTTTGCCCTTATATTGGTTTTTCCTTTTAGAACTCCCGTTTTACTCTATATGGTGATTAATACACAAGATCTCATCTTGGTGTTAAGACTTGATGGGTAGCTAGTCCATCAAACTCCTGGTGCCAGTTTAATCACCAATCTCCATAAAACATCTAGAAGTGATGATATTATTATAAACTCTTTATTTAAGTAAATGTTCCCTAATACATATTTAAATTAATAATTCCAACATGCAGACATTGGATTAATACTCTGTAAAAATCCATTATGATCATATCAAGAATTATAATGAAACACATATGAGTTCATCATTCATTAAGATTGTGGTCCATAATAAGCAAATGCTAAAATGTATTTTTTAAGAGCAAAGTAACTACCTACTTTATTCTTGAAAACATATTTGATTCCAGATTCATTTAATAGTGCCATTATCGATAGTCAACTACTATCATGATATGAAACTCATCATTCCCTTGAAGTAAACTCCTTTACTTACATGGAGATAAATCGTAACACTATAGTCTAAATCATAATCAAGCGACCAACTTAATTATTCAATTGTGAGTCAATTAATTTAGATTATAATAATATACATGTTTCTCATACATCTTCATGTATTTGTATATTATTAACAAAAGAATCTTGGTTCCTTATGACTAGTTATATTCTGCTTATACAAATAAAACTAAACTCTTTTTTTTTATTAATAATAAATTTTTTCATTACAAAACTATAATTGGAAGAAGATTACGATGCATGTAAATACACTTACTTTCTAGGGCACTATATTTATATAAATCTAACAATCTCCCACTTACCCTAAAGAAAGCTTTACATATTCCTCATTCCCATCTCTTCTAGGTGACCCTCAAAGCTTTTTTGAGACAATGTCTTTGCGAACAAATTAGCAAGGCTTTTTCTTTGAAGTAATCTTTACCATATTCACCTCTCCACGTTGTATTATCTCCCTTATAAGATGATACTTTGCTCAATGTGTTTTGCAATTTTGTGGTTTCAAGGTTCTTTAGAATTAGCCACTGCCCCAACATTATCAAAATAAAATGTAGTGGCTTTTTCTACCTCTAGAACTACCTCCAAATCAGTTAGGAACTTGCGGAGCTAGATTGCATCCTTTACTACTTCGAAATTAGTAACATACTCAGCCTCCATAGTCAAATCATTAATACAAGATTGATTGACACTCCTCCAAAATATGGCTCCACCTCCTAAAGTAAATATAGAACCAGAAGTTGATTTCTTTGAATCAACATTTGATTGGAAATCAGCATCTGTATATCTTGTAGGAATAAGATTACTTCCTGAGTAAACAAGCATTAAGTTCTTCCTCCTATGAAAATACTTAAGTGTACACTTAACTACAGTCTAATGCTCCATTCCTGGATTGGACTAAAATCTGCTTACCAGTCCTACTGCGTAATAGATATCCGTTCTAGTGAAAAGCATTTTGTACATTAAACTTTCAACTATTGAAAAATATGGAATGTTACGCATGTGTTCAACCTCCTCTTAGGTTTTAGGTACTTGTTCTTTTGCATGTTTGATTCCATATCAAGTAAGTATGATACCCCTCTTGGAATGTTGCATGGTAAACTTATTAAGCATATTCTCAATGTAGGTTAATTGAGACAAGGCTATCTGTTTGTTCTCACAATCTTTTATAAGTTTGATCCCTAGAACATCGTTAGCCTCTCCCAAATCCTTCATTGAAAACTATTCATTCAGCCATCCTTTAACTATAGATGACATTCCCACATCATTCCCAATAAGCGAAATGTCATCAACATACAGGATTAGAAAAGTAACCTTCCCGTCTTGTATTCTTTTATAAACACAAGGCTCATCTAGGTTTTGTATGAATCCATAGGTTTTGATAGACTTATCAAACCTAACATTCCAAGATCTAGATGCTTGCTTAAGTCCATAAATGGACTTTTGCAACTAGTATACCTTATGCTTATTACCTGGCTCAACAAAACCTTCTAGTTAGGCCATATAAGTGCTCCTTAAGATCCCTATTAAGTAATGTGGTCTTGACGTCCATTTACCATATTTCATAATCGAAATAGGCTGTTATGGCCAAAAGTAACCTTCCCGTCTTTTGGCCAAAAGTAACCTTCCCGTCTTTTGGCCAAAAGTAACATTCCCACAACATTCCCACATCATTCCCAATAAGCGAAATGTCATCAACATACAGGATTAGAAAAGTAACCTTCCCGTCTTGTATTCTTTTATAAACACAAGGCTCATCTAGGTTTTGTATGAATCCATAGGTTTTGATAGACTTATCAAACCTAACATTCCAAGATCTAGATGCTTGCTCAAGTCCATAAATGGACTTTTGCAACTAGTATACCTTATGCTTATTACCTAGCTCAACAAAACCTTCTAGTTAGGCCATATAAGTGCACCTTAATATCCCTATTAAGTAATGTGGTCTTGACGTCTATTTACCATATTTCATAATCGAAATAGGCTGCTATGGCCAAAAGAATCCTGATGGACTTAAGCATGGTAGCCAGAGAAAAATTCTCCTCATAGTCTATACCCTCTTTTTTAGTATAGCTTTTAGCTACCAATCTAGTTTTAAAGGTCTCTACCTTTCCATATGATCCTCTTTTCCTTTTGTATATCCATTTACAACCTATAGCTTTTATACCTGTTGGTAGATCTGTAAGGATCAAAACTTTGTTAGCGTATATGGAATCTATTTCCAATTCTATTACCTTGAGCCATTTTCCTACATCAACATATTAATAGCCTGTGTATACGTAATGGGATTCGTTTCTTTTTGGTCTGACATGGTAGTTAAGCCTTCTCTTCAATCTAGATACCTATATGTCTTTCTCATAACCCTCCCACTACGTCTAGGCACTACTTGATGTTCAGGTTGCTCTTTTGATTCAACTCTTGGACTCATTTTGACATATTGTTCTATTATATCCATATTAACTCTTGAATTGGATGAAATAACTATCTCCTTTAGTACTACTTAACTTCTTCCTTTATAATTTCTCATAAATTTGTCATCTAAGAAGGTCGTATTTGTTAACATAAATACCTTCCTATCTTGAGGACTGTAAAAATAATACCATTGAGTTCCTATAGGAGATACTAAAAACTAGCATATTTTTGACCTTGATTCCATCTTTGTGAATTCAGACCCTAAAATATGGGTTGGCTAGCCTCAAGTCCTCAAGTGTCACAATGAAGGCACTTGACTAGTCCATAACTCCCTAGGTATTTTAGGCACCAATTTGGATGGAGCAAAGTTAAGAAGATATGTTGCCTTTTGTATGGCATATCCCTAGAACGATTTTGGAAGGCTTGCATAGGACATCATTGATCTTACCATTTCTAATAGAGTCCTATTCCTCCTCATAGCTACACCATTATATTGAGGTGTTCAAGGAGTTGACAAATTGGAAACACTTCCATTTTCAATTAGAAATTGCTGGAACTCTCTAGATAAGTACTTACCCCCTCGATCCGATCGAAGTTGTTTTAATGGCTTGCCTAGCAACTTCTCAGCTTTAACTTTGAATTCTTTGAACTTTTCAAAAGACTCACTCTTTTTATGCATCAAATAGAAATACCATGTCTAGAGCAATCATCTATAAAGTTTATGAAGTATTCATAACCTCCTCTAGCTTAAACGTTCATGGGCCCACACACATCAATATGTACTAGGTCCAACGTGGATTTAAATCTATTTCCTTTGAAAGGAAATAAGGCCTTGGTCATTTTTCCATCAATGTAAGATTCACAGGTGGGTAGTGGATCATTATCCAAGCCCGTAAGAATCCCATCCTTCACTAACCTGTCAAGTCTTTTATGATTGATATAACTCATTCTTAAGTGCCATAGATATTTTAAATTGATGCTAGATGCTATAGACATTGGATTGTCCTTGTTTTATCAATTCTATGGTGTTTAGTGAGTCTATCATAGGTTCTATAAAGAATAATCCTTGCTTAATTATCGCATTACAAATAAAATCCTTATTCTCATTTATTGAAACAACATTTTCAAAATATAAGGAATAACCAGATTTCATTAGACAAAAAATAGAAATCAAGTTCATTACAATGAATGAAATAAACATTCTCCAAATATAACCTATGTCCACTAGGAAAGTCCAAGATAACTACTCCCACTAATTCTGCTGAAACATAGGATCCATCTGGTATCTTGACTTGAAACTGACCTTTAGGTAGTCTTTTCCTTTACTAAAACCCCTGCAAAGAATTGCAAACATGGTTAGTGGCTCCCGAATCTAATATCCAAGAATCAGATAAATCTGCCACATTTCTAGTTCCTAACAAACTTAGGAAAACCCATACCCTGTTTGCTTTTGAGGGACTTAAGGTAGACATGATAGTTTCTTTTCTAGTGGCCCATCTCATTACAGTGGAAACATTTTCCCTTGATGTTCTTTTTGGCCTTCTTTTTCATGGGTTGGGCCTTGACCCCTGGTTGGGCCTTCTTTTTCCTATAACTCTTCTTCTTTTGCTTGCCCTTACCTTTGGACTTAGAAGAAGATGCTACGTTAGTTTCTGACCCATGAGCCTTGATAATTAATATCTCCTCCATACTTTGGAGGGTATTCATTAACTTACTCAAGGTGTAATCCTTGTTGTTGTGATCATAGTCCAACTTAAACTATTGTAAGGAAGAGTTTAAGCTATTGATGATCATAATCATCAATGTGTCCGCATCCATATCTGCCCCAAGCTTCTTAGCCTCAATAACTGTTGAGATTATTTAGCATGTATTCCCTCACTAGTTCACCAGGTTTTTGTCTAAGATTGTGAAAGGTTTGGATAGCTTTCACCCTTGCAGTCCTGGTCCTCACACTAAACATCTCATGTAGGTGATGGACAATTGCACTAGTTTTTTTTCTATTGGGACCCGATCCAGAAACTGGATTCCAATCGAAAAAGCAGAAAGCAAATTATCGAAACCAAAGCGAATTCAAATTGGATAATTCGAATCCGAAGGCAAATCGAATAACAAAATGAGGAAAAAGCGAATCGAATAACAAAGGTATCGGAAACGAAACAAAGATTTATCGAAGTCAAAAGTGAATCGGATCGAAACAAAAACAAAAATAGTGAAGCGAAATGAATACGAATCGAAATGCGAATCGAAATCAAACCAAAACAAACGAAGTAATCGAACTGAATCAAATGCCGACATCCATTGGAAACACAAAGTATAGAAAACTTATCGCGTTGGAACCCTAGACTAAACTATCCGAATTCGATATGAATTTTTTTCTTTTTCTTATAGCCATCTTTATTCAAACTCATGCAAATCCATACATTTTCCCTTGTCTTGGAAAATTATCCTCAATCAAATTCTCAATTCATAATCATTTTCTTATACATTCCTATAAATCCCAAAACTCATTTTTATACCCATTTTACCAAAATTTTGGCAGCATAACCGCTGCATTTGTAAAAACCCAAAACCTGCAAATGGAAAATATACACTTCCAAAATTCCCCAAACAGTCACACAACTATCAAAATCCACCGGACCCTCCGTCCGGGATCTCAGCATAAACAAATGCACTCCTATATCTAAAGCATTTCAATAAGCCTCAATCTTTAATCAGAATCATCCATACACAATCCAATCCATAACTTAATCTAATACATATGTCTAGAATTCATAATACATTCTCAAAATGAATACACAACACATTTAATGGTATTGAATGCCATTTACAACACCCAAAACCCTAATCCAAAATACACAACAATTCTAAATTTCTTAGCAATCACTTAGCTAAACAAATATACCATATGAACACATACAAACGGAAACCCATTTTCTTTCACTTGATCTTCTTCTCATCACTTGTGGATGGGAATGAAGGGGGCAGGTGAGCTTATTGCTCGTGGATAATATATTAATAAATTGAATGATAAGCGAAAACAATTGCAATTCTTTTTGCCATTTCTTTCAAAAGTTCCTCAGTAGAAAATTTTTCAAATTTCTTATTTCTCAATTTTTTTGAACATTTCTAAGATAATTTCAAATATTATCACAACTGAAAATCCCCAAAGAGCATATTTCTCAAATTTTCTCACATTTTTTTCACTTTTCATGAACAAATCAAAATCGTGGAAAACTTAATTTCTTTCATATTTCTTTCAAATAATGCAATGCATCACACTTATGAACAAAACAAAACACATAACACATCAAATGGTTTGGTTCGGTCCAAAATAAACGCGTCGCACATTCCCCAAGATATTGTTCAGGTAAAAGTGAACGGAATGTACTACACCTTCCCACATAGGGGTCGGTGTAGTCGTGACTTATGGGAGTCCGAGTTCGGAACTCCAGTGCCTCTAGCGAGCAGTCGGGAGAAGGCTTAAAAAAATTAGACAAGTGCGCACTCGTCCCACTTATGAGACCTGACCAAACCCACATAAACACCTAATTTGAAACCGAAAAATTCGGATTGCCCGAAGGCACTTTTCAAAATCTTGATTTTTTTTCAAATTTTCATATTTCCATATCATATCGTGTCATAAATGACACATCCACATATCCACATGAATTCATATAACAAATCTAATGCAATTCACATCATTAATTTAATCACATATCAATCAAATTCATAACATTGTATGCAACAATTTCTTTAAATCATAATTCAAACTTATCCAAAATTCACAAAGCACATTTTTTTTTCAAATTATTCATATAATTCGAAAACCATGAATTTCATAAACCTTGCATTTTCTACAAATCATTTCTAAAATAAGGAATTTAATCCTTCGAAATCATAATTTTCAAACATTTATATAGACATTTATTTATCAAAAATTTGCTTCTTAAATTTTCAAAAACGCATGCTTAGCTTAAAATTCAATAAATAAATATACTACCCACCTCGAATCCATGCTAGTACATTGTCCAAAGCATCAATTTGACCTTTGTTTCTTTCTTTCTTCCAATTGAATTTTTTCCCTAAATCAAATTAACCCAAATTCAACTTCATAAATGACATAATCCTCAAATTGAACTTAGAAAACACTAATTCCACATATAATCAAGCCATCTAAATCATAAATTGCCAAAATCCCCAAATCTCAAAATTGACCTAAACCAATTTACCCAAATTCAATATCATAAATCACAAAATCTTCAAAATTGGTATCATATTTCACCAATCCATCATATTTTCCATGATTCTAAGTCAATAATTTCCAAAAACCCCAATCACAAAATTAGGCATAAACCCTAATTAATTTCCATCCAAAATTAAACATAACCTAAGGCATAAACATCAAAATTGGCTTTATAATTCACAAACCCATATCATTTTCCATGATTCTAAACCAAAAATTCAAGAAAAACTCAAAGCTTAAAACTTTTCTCTTACCTCTTCTTCTCACCAAATTCGGATTTTTTTAAAGCTCCAAAGGAAGCTTTCATCCTCTTCCTTCTTTTCCCCTTGAGTCTACTCCAAATTTCTCTAGAAACCCAAGAAAAATTCGAAACCCTACTCATTTTTCTTCTTCCTCCCTTCACCCATCCAAAATCTCCTCTCCTCCTTTCTTTCTCTTCTCCTTTTGTTCTTTTCTTTCACAAATTTCGGGCTTCCTCTCAAATAAAACGACAGCCACCTCTTTTGTATTATTTCCATGTCATTAATGAATGGCTAATGACCATTTTGCCCCTCCATTAAAAGCCTTGTAACTTACCTCTCTAAGTGGACTTCCCAATATGCCCCTAACTTTGTTCTCATGAATGCTTACTTTAGGACATTTTTATCACTATCAAAATGATGGAATTTACTTAAACTTACTTCTAGAGAATTGTTCCTCCTTGTCTTAATTTCTTAATTCCACAAAAATCATCCAATTTGGAGCACTACATCAAAAGTTATGCTCAAAACATTTCGGGCATGTCTAATGCTAAATCATTTTCCAGCACGTTATTGCCATCCCAAAATTGACATTCTTAATGATAGAATTGAAACTCGATTTCTTCATAAAGATTGTAGCTCTATTTCTCTAGTTTAATCAAAATCAAGAATCACCTCATTTGGATTACTAGAGAAAAAGTTATTACTAAACTACGTTCGGGTGTTCCTAATCCCAGACTGAACACTAATCCGAACTTCAATTCAAAAATTAAAAGTCTTAGGGGCTAAATTGAAATTTTATTTCTTCATATGATTTGTAACCCCATGTCTCAAGTTTATTTTGCCTCAAGAATCACTTCAATAAGATCTCCACAGATCTCAAATTTCTCAAAATACTGAACTATGTTCGGAAAATTTCCCGACTCACTTTGATTAATTTAATTAACCTCAATTTAATCTAAAAAATTTTCAAATTTCCTATGAGGATGTAGATAATTGTCTTAGGAATCCAACGCTTCAAAAATTATATCAATCAGATGTCAAACAAAAAAGTTATAAGTGAAGGCGAGATTCAAAGATTAGGTGTGGGCACGCCTAAGAAATTCAAAGACTAGGCGTGGACACGCCTAAAGATGAAATCTGGAGCTGCAGAAAATTCCAAAAATTTTAAATAATATCTTTTGCTCCCGAACTCCAAAATTAACAAATTTGATATCAATAGAAAGCTTAAAGGAAGCTCTACAACTTCCATGAAGAACTCAAAAATCAATTTTATCTCTAAAGGGGTCAAAAACCTAGTGAAAGTTACTATCCTGTTAAACATCACCTAAACAAACTCCAAACTTTCAAATATCATATTTTCCAATTCCCACATCCAAAAATTGCATACTTTATAGCGTCAGAAAGATTGACGGAGAAGCTACAACTTTCATGAAGACCACTTACTCCAATTCAGATTAAATCCGTACGACAAGTGGCCTCAAAGCCGAGTACACGCAAATGTACACTTAAAGATATTTTAAAAAAACAAACTTTGACTGATCATAACTTTTACTCCCGATATCGAAAAATATCAAACTTTATGGCAACGGAAAGCTCTTAACATAAGCTACAAGTTTTATGAAAATTATTTTCTCAAATTTAACCTAAATCAAAAAGTCAACTATCTATGACCAAAAAGTCAAACTTTTCTTAATTCTTCATATTCCTACTCTTTTCTCTTTATTTCTTAAATTTTTAACTCCATTAAAGCAATTTATTCACTAACAATTTCATTTAAACTTCACACGCCATATTAGGCCATACCATAACATAAACCTCAATAACAAAAGCATTTTTTGCCTATCTTAATCTCATGTAGCTATTCACATTCAAAATTTTCTTTTTATTTATTCATTCTAATTTCCTCATTTTCATGTCACTTGACACTTCAAAATTTCAAGGAAAGTTCGGTGGGTCCAACATTTTCATACAAGCAATTTGCTTTTACAATATGTTGTTGATAGAAGGTAGAATATAACACTTCATAGTCTTATCAACATTTTTCCATCACTCATATTATTGGACTAGCTCAGGAGTTGAATCTCCACCCAGAGGTGTAGGCTTATTTTCAGTTAATACCTACAAAATTTTTTCATATTGAAGAACAATTTCTAGGTTATGTCTCCATTTATTAAAATTCTCCCTATTTTCCAATTTGTTATTTGTCAAGAGCAAAGTAAATGGATTCGATTGATGTTGATTATGTCTGAAAATATAAATTATTAAAGAGTAAGGAAACTAGTCAACAATATTGGAATTTCCAATTTGTTATTTGTCAAGAGCAAAGTAAATGGATTCATTTTGTGGTGATTATGTCTGAAAATATAAATTATTAAAGAGTAAGGAACTAGTCAACAATATTGGAACTTTGTATAAAATCATGACGCATGTATTTATGATGGAAAATTTAACAAAACTTAAAAAAATTAAATCTGTATATGACGGTTATTTTTCTTATATATAATAGACTAAGTGACAGTGAGCCATCTTATCTATTAAAAGAAAAACTAAGACCCTCCCACTCCAAAGGCTACCAAGCATCTTCATGTTTAAATTTTTAAGAAGCATCATAATTTGGTCCATACTTTTACTAACAGAACTACAGAGGGTAGGTTATTGATAAAATATGTTGAGTGTGTAACCATTTGATTCATCCACTAAAGGTACTGGCAAACCATGCCTCGGTGGGAGGTCACTTTTGCTACCAATGAGTGGACTTATCCTTAAGGAAACCCAAACCATGCAAGATCTAAGATTCATGCCCTCTGGTGGGGAGTAACACTTCACCACATGCAAATGGGCCATCATGTGGAGACTGTGGACTCTCACATGAGCATCCTCTCCCACTCAATCTTTTTAGGCTTTACGTTTTAATAAATACCATCTTATCTAGATGCAGTTTATTATTCATCCTATATTGTTTCATTATATATCTCATACATAATGAATGTATGGGAAAGCCTAGGGTTGGCAATTTTCTAAATGGCATAAAATTACATAATATCATATATCACGTATTATTTGCTTCCATTCATCCACTCATCTCATGAACTAATAAACCACTTTTGATTGTCTATCCTAGAACATAAAAATGATTACAAGGCTTTTAAGCTTAAAATAATATTCTTGGACTTGGATCTTCCGCTTCAAACTCTTCGCTCATAAGACCCGGCCCATTCGGTAAAAAGTGTGTAATGGCATTTTATAAAACCAAAATTTGTCATTTTGAAAAAAAAATTCCAGCACTAGATTTTCATTAAAAAAAATTGTTCCATTAAAACAAAAAACCAACACTTTATTTTTTTTATCAAAACCGAAACTTGATTCATTGAAACAAAGATCCAACACTTATTTTTACATAAACATTGAAACTTGATTCATTGAAACAAAAATCCAACATTCTGGTTTTCGCAAAACCTAAAATATGCCAATACACAACAAAAGGATACACCGAAACCATTACCTCTTCATTTCTTCAACCCATAGCTGTTCATCTTCATCATTACATCAATTTGTACATTACAAAATCAAAGTAAATAGAAAATTGAAGTCAAGGAGGAAAAATGGTGATGATAGACCACCCTCCTTGTTACAAACCAAATGAAGAAATCTTACATGGTAAATATAAATTCTATGGACAACCAAAAGAGCAACACATATACCATATATATTTCTATCAAATAAAAATATGAAGTATACAAAAAATAAGTGCCAACCTATGCATCACATAAAGTGTAACACCCCATTCTCAACTAACATATGCACGCGTGTTCATCGGATACACGTGTACATGCCTGTCAGAAATGACATGTTAACTATGTCACCTTCATTGTACATAACATGGCATCATGCACTAAACCATCAAGCACACATTTTTTAAACCCAAAATGTTATCACATTATATCAAAATCCATAATTTACATTGTTTCATATAATACAATACCATCCAGGTTTGACAACATTATCCTATAAGCATAAAGAACTCAGTACACACCAAATACAATAAACATGAAAGAAACAACTAAGTCCTCAATCTTAGCTGACCGACCTTTGAGCCAAATCTAACTATAACAGTTGTACAAAATATGCTTCTATGGAGTCTTAGAAGCTAGGTCGTCTCACTCTCGAACCTGAAAAGTAACGGTGCAATTTTGATGAGTTTTATGAATTCAGCAGAGTAACCATCCTCGATGGTTCACTCATGTGCGAAAACAAGATTAATTATAGCATGTAATCATACAGTTCAACTCCACTAGACAAGTATCAAATATTGTCACAGATAAATCATTTCTCAGTTACACATTTCAATCATATAACAACATTCACATAGCTTTACAAATGATTCAATGAATTCAAATTATATGTAGATGCGACATGTATGAGACTCACATTCATTTTTATATTGTTGTGACTGTGTGCTTTTACAGTACCCCGAATTATCAGGCTTAGTCTGTGACTCGTTAATCCCAATGAGTTATAGGCTCAAACCACATATATGGGAGCTTAAAGTTCTTATCAGTAACAGTATCAGTAGCAACATAAGTCACAACTTTTTTATATTACATGGATTGGAATGAAGTGCATGCCACAATTCACTCATCAATTCAATCACTTTCATTTGCATGTAATATAATAGTATATCAGTCACAGTATCAATTATAGTAATAGTCACAGTAGTAGTATTCACTAGATCTGACATTTAACCTTTTAGTTGAGAATCAGAAAATGTTGTTGTTTAATGCGTTCCTCTATACAGACAATACATTCACATATCACAATATTGCACAATTGTGTATTCATTAATGCACATTCATGTATATTGAATATGTATAATGCATGTTCATGACAATTTTGGGTTTCTTATCATCAATCTAGTCACAATAATCATTTAGATATCCACATTCAATTTATTAACTCAGATTTGTTTAAGGGAACCTTTCAGGTCCATTTTGCACAATTATTTTCTTCAGGAAGGTGGAGAAATTTGGTAACACTTCCTTCCAGCAAATTATTCTCCTACGTATTAAGTCTCTATTAATACTAAAATCTTTCAATTTGGTTCATTAGTCTATGAGTTATGCTCAAAATACCACAGACTATGCACATTTAAAATTTTGGTTAATGGATTCAAGTTGTACAACCCATATCTCTCAATTCACATATCCAAAAATTACAAAATTTATACCAATTTAAAGCTAAGAGACTTAAGGTATAACTTTGGTGTAGAAACTTTAGCCTAATTCAGTCTACATCAATACAGTTTATTTAATAACCACAAAACATAATTTCTATTCCTAGTAGTGTACAACCTAGGCCAGCACTCAATTTCATGCCAATGTTGATAGTCTTAGAGATAGAATTAAAATTATATGTCTTCAAGAAAGTTGTAGAAATATGACTCTAGTTTAATCTGAATTAAGAATCAACTCATTTAAAAATCTACAGGTCAAGTTATAATCAGAATACCAAAGCATGTTTATGAAAAATCTCCAGTTCACAACATTCTAGCAGACTTCCACACTTTTGTCCTATCAATCACTTCAAATTAATTCAGATAGCTCTAAATTTTTATGGAGATAAATAAAAATGTCTTAGGAATCCATTGATCTAAGTTTAAAGTCATTTGGAGTTTAGATGAAAAAGTTATAGCCAAAAGAATTAGAGTTGTACAATGAAATACTCTAGTTCATAACTCATACAAGAAACCACCACCTTTTCCCTCTCTAAACTCAAACCTTCATGTTCTTCACTGAACTACACTTCCCCTCCTCTTCTTTAACGAAAACTGCAAATTTTCTTCACTCTTCTTCCTCTCTTCCACTTACCCCATAATATTTAATTTATACTCTCACATTATCTCTTCATTTCAACTCCCATTACAATTTAACTTACTATCAAAACCTCTCAAATTTCAAGATCACACACAACATCACAACCAAAATTCACATACGATTTTCTTGCAACATTTCTACACTTGTTTCATTTTCTACATTTTTTAGCATCAATTTATAGTTCAAAAACATAGAAAGTCTAGTTTCTGTAGTTTCCTACTCTCAAATAATTCAAACTTAAAAAGTAAACGCAAATATCAAAACAGAGTTCATATGTAGGCAACACCATTTTTCTCTCTCTCTTTCCCTCTACTGTGTTTTTTCTCCAACTTTTTGCACTTTTCCATTTTCTTTTCCTTCCCTCCTCAGTCCACATTTTCTATCATCTTACTCTTTATAACAAAACATATTATTATACTCTATGTTTTCTTTAACTATAACCTCACCTAAATCCATCCCTTATGGATCAAAATGTAAGATTACACACTAACACCAAAAACAGAGCATATTCGGATAAACACTAATTCCTGCACTTTCATTTTTTCTGTATTACTCATTTTCAGTAACAACTTTATTACATTATGAACTCTGCATTTAAATACTTTTTTTCCTATGGCACTACATCATCTAAACTTTTTCCTTAATTATAAACTCATTCAAACTCACCTCTATTACCCTTCATATATTTTCATGCATGAACAGTACATTAACCATATACGTAATCTTTTAAACCATAACAGAGACACATATTTCTTCATCAACTTACATAATTTTCATATATTTCAATCTAGAATCCAGTCAATACAATTTTGAATGATTCCTACTTCTCAAATCCATCATCTAAATTATTCATCACCGTAATCACAGTTCTCAAACCGATGCATGCATATATATAGTTACACTGTAAAAATACCATCTGAACTGCTTACTTGGTTCAACTATTCTTCCCAGTAGTAAGGACAACTCAATCATGCATAATGATTCAATATTTGTAAATGAAGAACATAGAAGAGAATTTTGGTGCTGGTGTTCTTTTCAGTGAAAAGTAAAAGCTACTGTCCGTACTCAGAACCAACTTCGTGGCTATTTGCATGTATTTTCACATCACTCAACCCAATCAGCCACTTATCACCACAAATACAAACTATTTGTCACAATATAAATTATCCATTTGTCACATATATATTATTGCCACGTGTCTCTATATAATTGACCCATAAATCAATATTTTTCTAAAATTCACCAAAAATTCCAAAATACCCTAAATTTGAAAAAATTTCCAAAAATCCAAAATAATCAGATTATTCTCCAAATAAATTTTGAGCTCAAAAAGTTCACAATTCACATTTTAATTCAATTTTTAACAATTAATAATACCCAGAAAATGTCAGTGAATGCATGTATAAATAATCATAATGTGCAAGATCAATAATATTGTGTATGTGTATGTCAAATTACGCATAAGCATGAGTTATGCTTCCTAATTTCTCATTAATGTCCAATAATTACCATTTTAACCCTAATTCAAGTGATAGGATGTTACAATTCTCCCCTTCTAAAAAAAATTTTGTCCTTGAAATTCTTACCTGATGATTCAAATAGGTGGGGATACTGTCGCCTCGTATGATCCTCAGTTTCCCATGTTGCTTCCTTAGTCGAGTGATTTCTCCAATTAACTTTCACCAATGGAATAACTCTATTTCTCAATTGCTTTGTCTTATAACTCACTATCTTGATCGATTCCTCAATATAACTCAAATTGCTATCAATCTCAATATTTTGAGTAGGTAATACATGAGTAGGATCAACTCTATATCTTCTTAACATACTTACTTGAAACATGTTTTGCAGTTGAGACATCTCGTTAGGAAAAGCTAACTTATATACTAAAGGTCCAACCCTCTCAAGAACCTCAGTACACCACACCAAGGCGACACTTTTAAGAGCACTCATACCCTTTCTATGCTGATCCATATAGCTTTTTTGTCTGTCCTTAGTCACTTTTATTCGACTCCTGATCAATCTCACTTTCTCTACAATATCCTTTATCAGTTTTAGACGCTCAGTCATTCTCAAACCTTCCTCATCCCAGATAGAGGCGATTCACATTCTTTTCCATACAACGCCTTATATGATGCTATCCCAATGCTGTTATGATAATGATTGTTATAAGCAAAATCAATCAATACTATGTATTGATCACAAGCTCCCCAAAATTTTAGAACACAAGCTCTTAGCATATCCTCAACAGTTTTGATAGTTCTCTCACTCTGTCTATCTGTCTAAGGATGAAATGTTGTACTAAACTTCAACTGTGTGCCCATAGCTAACTGTAAGCTCTTCTAGAATCTTGAAGTGAATTTGGGATCCCTATCTGATACAATAGACACTGGAATCCCACAATCTCACAAACTCGGTTACATATCTCTAAGCCAATTGGTCTAATGTATTATTCTCCTTTATTGATGTGAAATGGGCCGACTTAGTTAATCGGTCCACCACAACCCATATTGCATCATTCTGCCTCTAATTCTTAGGCAATCCCATTATAAAATCCATAGTAATTCATTCCCATATCAACTTTGGAATAGGCAATGAATGCAATTTTCCAACTAGAGCCTGATGCTCAGCTTTAACTTGCTGGCATGTTATACATTTAGAAAGTAACTCCGCTACTTACTATTTCATTCTAGGCCACCAGATATGTTGTTTCAATGTGTTATACATCTTGGTAGTACTAGGATGCATAGTATAAGCGCCCATATGAGTTTCTTCTAAGATTTCCTTAGATCATCATCATTAGGCACACATAGTCTTTGCTTTAGCCACAATGTATCATCTCCAAATTCAAACTCAGAATCTGTATTCTTCTTAGCTTTCTCAATCAATTTCACCATTTTAGGATCTTCACTCTGCACTCTTCTGATCTGATCATGCAACATTGGCCTCAGTTTTAATGTAGCTGTCAGTGCTTCATTTTGTTCTAAATTCAACTCCACATTCAAAGCTCTCAACTGAATCAAGCTTGGTAACCTCAATAATTGAATCTAAGCTACACTAGTATTCGAATTTCTGCTCAAAACATCACCACTACATTGGCCTTCCTCAAATGATATTCAGTTGTGCAATCATAGTCTTTTAGTAACTTTACCCATCTTCTCTATCTCATGTTCAGCTCTTTTAGGCTTAACAGATACTTCAAGCTCTTATGATCAGTGTATATATGAAATATCTCGCTATTTAAGTAATGTATCTAAATCTTTAGAGTAAAAAATATTGTTGTAAGCTCTAAATCATGGACCAGGTAATTCATCTCATGAGACCTTAATTGTCTCGATACATAGGCTATCACCTTACCATGCTGCATCAATACACATCCCAGTCCCTGATGCGATACATCACTGTATACGACATATCCACCAGATCCTAATGGAATAGTCAATAATGACGCTATAGTCAACCTGTGTTTCAACTCTTCAAAACTTCTCTAGCACTCATCATTCCTTCTAAATGTGACATTCTTCCTCAGAAATTTAGTCAGAGGGGTTGAGATTAAAGAAAACTCCTAAAAAACCTCCGGTAATAACTAGCTAATTCGAGGAAACTCTAAATCTTTGATGCATTCTTCTGTGTCTCCCACCTCATTACTACTTCAATTTTCATTAGATCCACTTAAATACCATGCCCCATTACTATATGACCTAGAAATACCACCTAATTCAACCAAAATTCACATTTAATGAATTTGGTATACATTTATTTTTCTCTCATAGTCTGCAAAATTATTTTTAGATGTTCAACATGTTCCTCATTGCTTCTTGAATACACCAGAATGTCATTAATGAACACAATTACAAACCATTCCAGGTAGGTTCAAAACACCTTATTCATCAATGCAATAAATGCAGCCGGGGCAGTAGTCAACCCACATGACATTACTAAGAACTCAAAATGTCCATACTTGCATCTGAAAGCACTATTTGGTACATCAGCCTTTACTATCTTTAGCTGATAATACCCAGATCTCAAATCAAGCTTAGTAAATACTCGAGCTCCCTGTAGTTGTTCAAACAAGTCATCAATTATAGGCAATGGGTATTTATTTTTCACTGTAATCCGATTAAGTTGTCTCTAATTAATGCAAAACCTCAAAGTACCATCCTTCTTCTTTATAAAAAATACTGGAGCATCCCAAGGTGAAACACTGGGCCTAATGAACCCCTTCTCGAGCATTTCCTGCAACTGAACTTTCAACTCCTTTAGTTCCACAGGTGCCGTCCTAAATGAAGGAATGGATATAGGAGCAATAGCTGGAACTAAGCCAATTGTGAGCTCCATTTCTCGATCTGGAGGCAAACCAGGTAATTCAGTGGGAAACATGTCCAGGAATTCCTTAACCACAGGAATATCCTATACACTTTATTCAGCTCGAGTATCGATCATGTGGGCTAGATAGGCCTCACATCGATCATACATTAACTTCAAAGCATTAATAAATGAAATCAATCTATTTGACACTTCTTAGGTAATGCCTTTGAGTACTACTCTCAATTGATCAGGAGACTCTAAAATCACTTCCTTCGTATAACATTTCATGATGGCCCTAAGAGTAGTGAGCCAATCCATTCCTAAGATAATATCTATCCACTCTGCCTTATCAATTTGAATCAAACACTTCTTACAGACCTCCCCAATCACTATAGTACACCAGTAAGTGTACTCACCTTTAATCCACATCTTAGGAACTCTCTATCACAATGCAATCTAGATGTCATGTGCAGTGTGATAAATGAATGCGTAGATCTAGGATCTAGCAATACATAAGCCTCAAAAGTAAATAATGATAACACACCTGCAACAACATCTGGAGAATTGTGGGCCTCCTTCCTTGTCATGGCATAAACTCTAGCTTGAGACTGTGGTTGATTGCTCCACACCTCAGTCCTCCCTGTAACACTTCCAAAACTCATCCTTCCTTTGCCATGATCCCTCTATACAATCCTACTTGTTCAACTCTACTGAATAGTAGGTTTTGTTACTCTACTCCCTCTCCCACCGGACTGTGCTCCAGACATCAATATACAATCTCTAAATGATCATATGAGCCATATTGAAAGTAGGCTCCCGTTAATCTCCAGCATACACCACTATGCTTATTCCCATAATACTGACAAGTTGGCAACTGACCCAATGTTGCACCTCTATTATTCCCTGTCTAGGTGAAACCACCCCTATGTTTGAATCCTGATTGTCTAGATCCAGCTGGTGGTCTGAATGCTTAGGTCTAACGTTTACTGAACCTTCTGCTAGAACCACCCCGAGACTCACTGGGCCTCCTCTGACCAGTCTCTGATCTTTGATTAGAATGACTATCCCTCAATAATTACTCCATTCGGATCGAGGCTACCCTGAGCTCAATGAAACTACTGAGGTTAGTAAGAGCTAGCCTTGTCTGAATTTCCATGTTCAGGTCGTCTTCAAATCTCATGCATTTATCTGCCTCAGTAGGAATTAAGACAGAAGCATACCTCATCAGCTTATTAAATCTGATCTCTTAATCTGCTACAAACATTCCACCCTGTTTTAGATCCCCGAACTCCTTTATCTTCCTATCCATGTATACCTGGGGCATATAATTTTCTTATAAAGCCCTCAAAAAGTCTCCCAAAGTCAAAGTGCATGGCCTGGTGGCACTGCTGGGAACAGACTTCTACTATTGATAAGTCGGGCTTTATAGCAAAGAAATGGCATGGTCGAATCTTTCTTCTGACTCACAGTCCATTTGATCAAATACTCATACTATCCACTCTAACCATCCCTCAGCTTTTGCAAGATCTGTACTGCCATAGAAATCTACAACTCCCTGCTTTTGCAATTTTTCATACCTTCTTTCCCTTCTCTCAGGAGTTCTTGGAGGCACTCGCTCAAGTTGAGATACTGGCGACTCCCTACTGGCTCCTTCCGATCTCAAGTCAGCTGAGTGTTCCATTTGTTCACGTACGTCGGATAACCTATAATACATAATAACTTCAATTACCATATGACATTTCATCACCACTTATCCATATGGATGTCAAACCATGCTCTGATACCAAAAATGTAACACTCCATTCCCAACTGACGTATGCACGTGTTTCTATTGGATACACGTGCACATGCCTGTCAGAAATGACATGTTAACTATGTCACCTTCACTGTACATAATATGGCATCATACACTAAACCATCAATCACACATTTTCTAAACCCAAAATGTTATCACATTATAACAAAATCTATAATTGACATTGTTTCATATAATACAATACCATCCAGGTTTTACAACATTGTCCTATAAGCATAAACAACTCAGTACACACCAAATACAATAAACATGAAAGAAACAACTAAGTCCCTAATCTCAGCTAACCGACCTCTGAGCTAAATCTGATTGTAATAGTTGTACAAAATATGTTTCTACGGAGTCTTAGAAGCTAGGTCATCTCATCTCAGCTAACCGACCTCTGAGCTAAATCTGATTGATGAGTTTTGTGAACTCAACAGAGTAACTATCCTCGATGGTTCACTTATATGAGAAAACAAGATTAATTATAACATGTAATTATACAATTCAACTCCACTTGACAAATATCAAATACTATCACAGATAAATCATTTCTCAATTACATAGTTCAATCATATGACAACATTCACACAGCTTTGCAAATCATTTAATGAATTAAAATTATATGTGGATGTGACATGTATGAGACTCACATTCATTTTGATATTATTAAGATTGTGTACTTTTATAGTATCCAGAATTATCAGGCTCAGTCAGTTAGTCTGTGACTCATTGATCATGATGAGTCATAGGTTTGAACCACATATACGAGAGCTTAAAGTTCTTATCAGTAACAGTATCAGTAGCAACATCACTCACAAATCCTATATATTACATGTATTGGAATGAAGTGCATGCCACAATTCAGTCATCAATTCAATCACTTTCATTTGCATGTAATATAATAGTATATCAGTCACAGTATCAAATATAGTAATAGTCACAGTAGCAGTATTCATTGGACAAGATCTTACATTCAACCTTTCAGTTAAGAATCAGAAAATCATTTAAGTAGACACTTTCACATTCAATCAGCAGTTCCAATATCATTTTCATGCATCAAATGCCTCGGATAAATGTCGACCGAAATCCAATACATAATCAGCACAATTAAGTACAGTTCAATAAGATCGCAATATAGTTTAATAATGTACAAAATAATAAGGTGAGACCATCTTATTTTACTCACAGTATGCTCCAAACAGTTATTGCCTTGATGTCTCGGCAATGTCTGGATGCTATCGTTCAATGCGTTCCTCTATACAAACAATATATTCACATATCACAATATTGCACAATTGTGTATTCATTAATGCACATTCATGTATAATGAATATGTACAATGTATGTTCAAGACAATTTTGGGTTTCTTATCATCAATCTAGTCACAATAATAATTCAAATATCCACATTCAATTTATTAACTCATATTTTTTTAAAGGTACACTTTTAGGTACATTTTGCACAATTATTTTCATTAGGAAAGTGAAGGAATTTGGTAACACTTGCTTCTATAAAGTTATTCTCCTCTGTCTTAAGTCTCTATTGATACCAAGATCATTCAATTTGGCTAATGCATGATTATGCATTCAAGTTGTACAACCCATATCTCTCAATTCCTATATCTAAAAATTACAAACTTTATACCAATTTAAATCTAAGAGAATAAGCTACAACTTTTGTGCAGAAACCTTAGTCTAATTCGGTTTACATCAACACAGTTTATTTAACAACCACAGGACGTGATTTATGTCCCTGGTAGTGCTACAACCTAGGCTAGGACTCAATTTCATGCCAATTTTGACAGTTTTAGATACAGAAATAAAATTCAACTTCTTCAAGAAAGTTGTAGAAATATGTCTCTATTTTAATTTGAATTAAGAATCAACTCATTTAGAAATCTACAGATTAGGTTATAATCAGAATACCAAAGCTTGTTTATGAAAATTCTCCAGTTCACAACATTCCAGTAGATTTCCACACTTTCATCCTATCAATCACTTTCAAATTAATTCAGATAGCTCTAAATTTTTATAGAAAGAGAAAAATATCTTAGGAATCCATTGATCCAAATCAAGTCATTTGTAGTTTGGATGAAAAAGTTATAGCCAAAAGAATTAGTGCTATACAATGAAATACTCTAGTTCATAACTTATACATGCAACCACCACCTTTTCTCTCTCTAAACTCAAACCTTCATCTTCTTCACCAAACTGCACTTCTCCTCTTCTTCTTTAATGAAAACTGCAAATTTTCTTCACTCTTCTTCCTCTCTTCCATTTACCCCATCATCTCTAATTTATACTCTCACATTATCCCTTCATTTAAGCTCCCATTATAATTAAACTTACTATCAAAACCTCTTAAAATTCAAGATCACACTCAACATCACAACCAAATTTCACATACGGTTTTCTTGCAACACTTCTACACTTAATTCATTTTCTAAATTTTTTTAGCATCAATTTATATTTCAAAAACATGGAAAGTCTAGTTTTTGCAATTACCTACTCTCAAACAACTTAAACTTCAAAAGTAAACCGAAACATCAAAACAAAGCTCATATGTGGGCAGCACCATTTTTTTGCTCTCTCTCTCTCTCTATCTCTCTCTCTACTATGTTTTTTGTCCAACTTTCTACACTCTTCCATTTCTTTTTCCTTCCCTCCTCAGTCCACGTTTTCTATCATCCTACTCTTTAAAACACAACACTTCGTTATGCTTTATGTTTTCTTTAACACTAACCTCAACTAAATCCATCCCTATTAGATCAAAATGTAAGACTACACACTAACACCAAAAACTGAGCATATTCAATTAAACACTAATTCCTGCACTTTCATTGTTTTTGTATTACTCATTTTCAACAACAACTTCATTACATTATAAACTTTGCATTTAAATACTTTTTTTCCCATAAGACTGCATCATCTAAGCTTTTCCCTTAATTCGAAACTTATTAAAACTCACCTCTGTTAACACTTCATTTATTTTCATGCATGAACAGTACATCAACCATATATGTAATCTTTTAAACCATAACAAAGTCACATATTTCTTAATTAACTTACATAATTTTCATATATCTCAATCCAGAATCCATTCAATACAGTTTTGAACAATTCCTAATTCTCAAATCCATCATCTAAATGATTCATCACTGTAATCACAATTCTAAAACCCATGCATGCAAGTATATAGTTACACCATAAAAATACCATCAGAACTATTTGGTTCAGCTATTTTTCCCAATAGTAAGGACAACTCAATCACACGCAATGATTCAATAGTTGTAAATGAAGAACATAGAAGAGGATTTCCGTGTTGGTGTTGTTTTTAGTGAAAAGCAGAAGCTACGGTAATTCTTTCCTTACTCAGAACCAACTTCGTGGCTATTTGCATGTATTTTAACATGTCACTCAACCCAATTAGTCACTTATCACTACAGATACAAACCATTTGTCACAATACAAATTATCCATTTTTCACATATATATTATTTCCTTATGTAACTATATAATTGGCCCATAAATCAATATTTTTCTAAAATTTACCAAAAATAAGTAATAATCAGATTATTCTCTAAAAAAAAATTCAGCTCAAAAAGTTCATAATTCACATTTTAATTGCATTTTTAACAATTAATAATACCCAAAAAAATGTCAATGAATGCAAGTACAAATAATTGTAACGTGCAAAATCAATAATATCATGTATGTGTATGTCACATTATGCATAAGCATGAGTTATGCTTCCTAATTTCTCATTAATCTCTAGTAATTACCATTTTAACCCTAATTCAAGTGATAGGATGTTACATATAGGAACCGAAATCATGCATTATAAAAATGGCTTTGATACCAATTGTTGGATTGGAAAAATAAAGCATGCAAGATTTGGCTAAAACGATAGATTTCAAAACTTTTTAAGAAATCAAAATACGGAGGAAGCAAGATAACCAATTCAACATGCCAAGTTATACATGACACAATATAAGGAAAATAATTATCATAAGAATAAGATGGATATTATATTACCAACTCCTTTTCTATAGCTTTAACTCCTCGTTGTGCTATCCCATCCTCGACAATATATCCTCTCCTAAGCGATGTGTTCTCTTCTCGATATTGTATCCTAGACCAATCCGATCTACCGTTTGTTCTTCTTAGATAACTTGGTTAACAAGATTCTATGGTGGGAAAGAGAAGAAAACTTAGGAGGATATTTTTCTTAGAAGAAAGAAGCCAAAGATGAGACACATGTCACACAAATTTCGGCTAACACATGCAAGAAAGGAGAGAGTGTTCGAAAAATACAAGAACACCTCTCTTACACCTTGTCAATTTCGGTTATGCATGAAAAGAAAGAAGAGAAGAGCATCCAATGCATCAATTCATTCTTTAATTAAACCTAAAGAAGTCATTAAATGAGACTCTTCTCATTTGTTTTAAGGTGGCTATATGGAAAGACCAATAACCTAAAATGACATGTAAATTTTTGTTTTAGTGATGAAAGAAGGAAGATCATCCATCAAACACACCTCTTTCATCTTTAATCAAATGAATGCTAAAAGGTTACATTACATGTCATCATTAAAAGACAACCATTAAACCATTTAATGGCAAGATCATTACTCCATTTAATGATGATAAAGCATGATAAATACCATATTTATTTAGCAATTCAATGCTAAAAGTGCAGCTGCACATTCAACCCTAATAAAACTAAAATTGCACCTTCCATTTCTTTAAGAGTTTTTTTAATTTCATTAATCTAATTAATCAAATTAAACCAAAGTTTGACCCATTTCTAAATGTTCATTTGGGCTTAGAAACCTCCATTTATATTTCTTACTTCGATTGATAACCTTCCTTGAAGCCAAGTGGAGAATATTATTGGACTTAGATAATTTATGCTCCAATAAGCCTAGAATTAATTTATTCTCGTTAGAATTAATTCTAACTTATTAACTAAAGGTCATTCCACTAAAGAAAATTAGTTAAACTCTTGAATTACTAAATATTAAGAGAACACATATTTTAAATAAGATGTCCAATTGCAAACCCTATTATAAACCTTATTATAGCCATCCGCACATCAAAGGGATAAAACTACCGTTTTGCCCTTATATTGGTTTTTCCTTCTAGATCTTCCATTTTACTCTATATGTTGATTAACACACAAGATCTCATCTTGGTGTTGAGACTTGATAGGTAGCTAGTCCATCAAACTATTGGCGCCAGTTTAATCACCAAATCTCCTTAAAACATCTAAAAGTGATGATATCACTCTGTAAACTCTTTATTTGAGTGAATGTTCCCTAATACATATTTCAATTAATAATTCCAACATGCAGACACTGGATTAATACTCTATAAAAATCTATTCCAATCATATCAAGAATTATAATGAAACACTTATGAGTTCACCACTCATCAAGATTGTGGTCTATAATAAGCAAATGCTAAAATGTATGTTTTAAGACTAAAGTAATGGCATACTTTATTCTTGAAAATATACTTAATTCTAGATTCATTTAATAGTGTCATTATCGATAGTCAGCTGCTATCATGATAAGAAACTCATCATTTCCTTGAATTAAACTCCTTTACTTATATGGAGATAAATCGTAACACTACAGTCTAAACCATAATCAAGTGACCAACTTAATTATTTAACTGTGAATCAAATAATTTAGATTCTAATAATATACATGTTTCCCATACATTTTCATGTATATGTATATTATTAACAAAATAATCTTGGTTCCTTATTGTTGGAGTTATGTAAATATAGTGCCTGAAAGCAAGTGTATTTACATGTAACTTTATCTTCTTCATTCTGATTTTGTAATGAAAATATTTATTATTAATAAAATAAAAGAGTTTGGTTTTATCTGTATGAGCATTATATATCTGGTCATAAGGTACCAAGATTCTTTGTAAGTAATATACATATACATAGAGATGTATGGGAAACATGTATATTATTAGAATCAATTAATTGATTCACGTTGAATAATCAAGTTGGTCGCTGATTATGGTTTAGACTATAGTGTTGCGATTTATCTCCATATAAGTAAAGGAGTTTACTTCAGGGAATGATGAGTTTTATATCATGATAGTAGTTAACTATCGATAATGGCACTATTAAATGAATTTGGAATCAAGTATGTTTTCAAGAATAAAGTGGGTTGTTACTTTAATCTTAAAACATACAACTTAAGCATTCGCTTATTATGAACCATAATCTTGATGAGTGGTGAACTCATATATGTTTCATTATAATTCTTTATATGATCAGAATGGATTTTTACAGAGTATTAATCCAGTGTTTGCATGTTGGAATTATTAATTGAAACATGTATCAGGGGAAACATTCACTCAAATAAAGAGTTTATAGTGTTATCATCTCTTCTAGATATTTTAAGGAGATTTGGTGATTAAACTGGCGCCAGTAGTTTGATGGATTAGCTACCCATCAAGTTTTAACACTGAGATGAGATCTTATGTGTTAATCACCATATAAAGTAAAATGAGAGATCTAGAACGAAAAACTAACATAAGGGCAAAACGGTAATTTTACCCTTTGTTGTGCGGATGGCTATAATAAGGTTCTAAATAGGGTTTGCAATTGGACATATTGTCATAATATTTAATAATTCAAGAGTTCAACTAATTGTCTTTAGTGGAATGACATTTAGTTAATAAACTAGAATTAATTCCAATGAGAGTGAATTAATTATAGGCTTATTGGAGCTTGAATTATCAAAGTCCAATAAGATTCCCCACTTGGCTTTAAGGAAGGTTATCAAGCTAAGTAAGAAATATAAATGGAGGTTAATTAGAATCTCATAATTGGATCTTGGGCTTGGTCTAATTAAAGAAGCCCAAATGTACATTTAGTAATGGGCTTGGTTTTTGGTTTAATGTAATTAATTAGATTAATTATATTGAAACAATTTTTTTTAAGAAGAAGATAGCAATTTCGATTATTCATAGGTTAAATGTGTAACCACACATTTGACATTAAAATGCTAAATAAAGATGGTCTTTATTATGGTTAATCATCATTAAATGGAGTTATGAACTTACCATTAAATGATTTAATGGTTGTCTTTTAATGTTGTCTTGTAACCTATTTGCATTCATTAGGTTAAAGATGAAAGATGTACATTAGATGGACCATCTTCCTTCTTTCTTCTTGGCAAAACCGAAATTGGGTATTGAATTTTAGGATATGGTCTTTTCAAATAGCCATCATAAAGATAAATGAAGATAATCTCATTTATTGGCTATTTTATGAGTGATTAATGAAAGAAGTGATGCATTTGATGCCTTTCTCTCCTTCCATCCATGCATATACGAAAATGGTAGGCAAGAAAGATGTTTTTGGATGTTCTTTACACCTTCTCTCCTTTCATGAAAGAGAGAATCGAAAATACCAATTGAAAGAGTTTCAATTTTGCTTCTTCTTCTTCTAAGAAAATCTCCTCCAAAAATTTCTTCTCCTTTCCCACCAAAGGATTTTGTTAACCTAATTGTCCTTGAAGAACAGGTGGTAAATCTAATTGGTTGAGGATACTACAACAAGGTGAAAGTAGATTGCTAAAGGAAAAGAGTCAAAGGCAAAGGATTTGGATACACGAAGAAGGAGAGGATAGCGCAGCGAGGATTTAAAGCTGTAGCGAAAGATTAAGTAATACTCCTGATCTTGTTTATATTTTATTATCCTTATACCATATCATGTATGGATTGGCATGTTGATTTGGATTTTTTGCTTCCACTGCAAGTAATGATTTCTTAAAATTTTTGAAATCTACCGTTTTTCCAAACAAAGTATGTTTTCTTTTTCCTATCCAACAACTGGTATCAGAGCTAGTTTCTAATGCATGATTTCGGTTCCTATATATTGGATGCATGGGTTGGCAATATTTTTGTATATGCTGCATATTTTTATGTGATAGAAATATACATGGTATATGTTTGCTCTTTTGGTTGTCCATAGAAGTTAAATTTACCTTGTAAGATTTCTTCATTGGTTGTAACAAGGAGGGTGGCCTATCATCACCATGTTTCCTCCTTGGTTTCTTTTTTCTATTTTCTTTGATTTTGTAATGTACAAATTGATGTAATGATGAAGATGGAGCAGCCAAGGATTGAAGAAATGGAAAGGTAAAATTTTCGGTGTATCCTTTTATGTATTGGCATAAGTTTTGTGAAAACATAGTTGCTGGAATTTTGTTTCAATGGATCACTTTTCGGATTTTATTGTAAAAACAAGTGCTGAATTTTTGTTTCAAAGGATCAAATTTTGGTTTTAATGAAAACTAGTGCTGGAATTTTTTGTCAAAACAAAGATTTGGTTTTCTAAAAATCTGGTGCTGGAATTTTATTTTTCAAAGTCACAAAATTCGATTTTCATATATGCCATTACATTTTGTTTACCGAATGGGCCGGATCATGTTTGTGAAGAGTTCGAAGCGGAAGATCCAAGTCCAAGAAGAATACTTTGGGCCTAAAAGGCTTGTAATTATTTAATTTTTCTAGGATGGACAATCAAAAGTGGCTTTATTAGTTCATGCGATGAATGGAGAAATGAATGCTTATAATATGTGATATTATGTGATTACATGCCATTTAGAAAATTGCCAACCCTAGGCTTTGCCATGCATTCATTATGTATGAGATATATAATGAAACAATATACGATGGATAATAAATTGCATCTAGACAAGATGGTATTTAAAACTTAAAGCCTAAAAAGATTGAGTGGGAGAGGATGCTCCTGTGAGAGTCCACGGTCTCCAAATGATGGCCCGTTTGCATGTGGTGAAGTGTTACTCCCCATCAGAGGGCATGGATCCTAGATCTTGCATGGTTTGGGTCTCCTTAAGGATAAGTCCACTTAATGATAGCAAATGTGACCTCCCATCGAGGCATGGTTTGTAGGTATCTTTAGTGAATGAATCAAATGGTTAAACACTCAACATTTTTTATCAATAAACTGCTCACCATAGCTCTGTTGGTAAAAGTATGGACCAAATTAAGACGTTTCTTAAAAAATTGGGCATGAGATGCTTGGTAGTTTTTGAGTGGGAGGGTCCCAGTTTTTCTTTTAATGGACAATATGGCCCACCGTCACTTAGTCAGTTATAGATAAGAAAAATAATCGTCGTATAATGTTTTAATTTTTTAAGTTTTGTTAAATCTATCATCATGCATACTTGCATCATGATTTTATACAAATTTCCATAAATTGTTGACTAGTATGCTCATGTTTTAATAATTTATATTTTCAGACATAATCAACCACAAAATGAATCCACTCACCCTGCTCTTGACTAATAACAAATTGGAAAACGGAGGCAATTTTAATGAATGGAGATGTAACCTTGACATTGTTCTTCAATATAAACGTATTTTATGGGTGTTAACTGAAAATGAGCCTACACCTCCACGTGGAGATTCAACTCCTGAGCAAGTCCAACAACATGAGCGTTGACAAAATGCTGACAAGACTACTAAGTGTTATATTCTGGCTTCTGTTAGCGGCATGTTGCAAAAGCAAATTGCTTGTATGAAAACTGCTAGTGCAATGGTCCATCACCTACATGATATGTTTGGTGTGAGGACTAGGTCTGCAAGAGTGAAAGCTATCCAAACCTTTCATAATCTCAGACAGAAACCTGGTGAACCGGTGCAGGATTACATAATTAAGGTAATCTCTGCGGTCACTGAGGCTGAGATGCTTGGGGCAGATATGGATGCGGACACATAGATGATTATGATCATCAATAGCTTAAGCTCTTCTTTTCAGCAGTTTAAGTTGGACTATGAGTTCAACAGCAAGGATTACACCTTGAGTGAGTTGATGAATACCCTCCAGAGCACGAAGGAGATATTGAATATTAAGGCTCATGGGCCAGAAGTTAATGTAGCTTCTTCTTCTAAGCCCAAGGGTAAGGGCAAGGAAAAGAAGAAGGATCCAATGAAAAAGAAGGCCCAAACAGGGGTCAAGGCCAAATCCATGAAAAAGAAGGCCAAAGAGAACATCAAAGGAAAGTGTTTCCACTGTGATGAGATGGGCCACTGGAAAAGAAACTGTCCAGTCTACCTAGAGTCCCTCAAAAGCAAACAAGGTATGAGCTTCCTAAGTTTGTTAGGAACTAGAAATGTGGCAGATTTATCAACTTCTTCGATATTAGATTCAGGAGCCACTAACCATGTTTGTAATTCTTTGCAGGGGTTCCAGCAAAGGAAAAGACTACCTAAAGGCCACTTTCAAGTCAAGATAGCAGATGGTTCCCATGTTTCAGCAGAATCAGTGGGAGTAGTTATCTTGGACTTTCCTAGTGGTCATAGGTTATATTTGGAGGATGTTTATTACATGCCAATGATTGTAAGGAACATGATTTCTATTTTTTGTCTAATAAAATCTGGTTATTCCTTATATTTTGAAAAGGTTGTTTCAATATATGAGAATAAGGATTTTATTTATGATGCGAAACTAAACAGGGATTGTTTTTTATAGAACCTATGAAAGGCTCACTAAACACCACATAATTGATAAAACCAAGACAATCCAAAATCTCTAGCATTAATTCAAAGTATCTGTGGCACTTAAGAATGGGTCATATCAATCAGAAAAGAATTGACAGGCTAGTAAAGGATGGGATCCTTATGGGCTTGGACAGGTGGTAAATCTAATTGGTTGAGGATACTACAACAAGGAGCAAGTAGATTGCTAAAGGAAAAGAGTCAAAGGCAAAGGATTTGGATACACGAAGAAGGAGAGGATAGTGCAAATGAGGATTTAAAGTCAGAGCGAAGGAGTCGATAATACTCCTGATCTTGTTTATATTTTATTATCCTTATACCATATCATGTATGGATTGGCATGTTGATTTGGATTTGTTGCTTCCGCTGTAAGTAATGATTTCTTAAAAGTTTTGAAATCTACCGTTTTTCCAAACAAAGCATGTTTTCTTTTTCCGATCCAACACTTATGACTAGTTATATTATGCTTATACAAATAAAACCAGACTCTTTTGTTTTATTAATAATAAATATTTTCATTACAAAATTGTAACTGGAAGAAGATTAAGTTACTTGTAAACACACTTGCTTTTCAGGGAACTATATTTACATAACTTTAATACTATAATCCCACAAGTCACTCTTAATTAAAAAGGACAAGGATAATTGTCCACATGAAAGGGATAAAAGCTCCTGCTTCTTCTTCAATAATATCTTGGCTAAGAGAAATAAAAACATGTAATATTTATGTTCTTAACTCCATATCTAGTATGAGTGTTCATTTTGCTCCTTTTAAATATCTTGGTGTACTTATTTATTTAAGAAACCAAGATATATGGACATTTTGCCTTTGTTAGAATCTATTGGAAGTAGAGTTAACCTTTAGTGAAATAGAACTTTATATGGTGTTAGTAGGTTACTGCCAATTATTTCTATCTTGAGGAATGTTCATATTCATTATAGCTCTTTGCTTATCCTTCTAAGAAAAATCACTAAGAAGATTGAAAAGATCTTAAGGAACTACTTATGGAAAATGAAAGTAAAGAATTCAAAAGGGGCTGCAATTAAGTGGCATGATCAATATCTTTCTAAACATAAAGGTGGATTAGTTTAGTATACTTGTAATCCATAAACTCATATTTTCTTGCTAAAATGATATGGAGGCTTTTCAATGATAAGGAGGCACTCTAGTCTAAATTAATGTAAGAAAACTACCTATCCATGATCAATTTTTGACAACTCAGAATTGGTAGAGAACTCTACTAGTTTCTGATCTAAATGGTTAAGCTTGGGGATTAACTTTAACCTTTTTTAAGAGCTTGATAAAGAAAAGGTCAGAAAAAAGAGTTGTATTTTGACAATTGGTGTAATCTTGATCCCTTACATATAAGGAAGGACTACACTGAACATGATAATCCACCTTGTCGATAAGGTAAGTGCCATAATCTATAAAGAAAAATGGTTTGTAACTTTAGAGAAGCAAGATGCATTGTTGACAACTTGCCTACACTATAATTGGATCTCAATTAGTAGCAAAAAGTCATATGGTTTGGGGACACCTCATAGACATTCACTAATAAATCCTACTTGGAGATATTTAGACCTCACTCTAAAAAAATGTTTTATAGTAACATCTAATTTGATTAAGAACTTTATCCCGCAAGGCCTACTTTATTAGTTAGCTAGAAATGAAGCTAAGGCTATAGACAAGGGATAAATGCCATAGAATTCTGAACACCCTATTCTTACTGAAAGGAAAGCCCATTTCTTCTTCTAATGCCTCGTTATTAGATTATTTGGTCTAGGATTCAAGTACTAATGCAATTATATTATGGAGAATGGGAATGCACACACATTGTTAAATGGGGTAATGAAATTATGACAAGCTTAAAGCATGATGTTTAAAACTATCTTATTATGTTGCATATATTAAATATGGATAGATAGCAACATCAAACTTCATTAGGGCTTAACACTGGACAAGTATATATATTCTACTAAAACCATCTATTAGATCAGGGAAATTATAATGACTAATAATGCTTATTTGATAACTAGCTATGGACTGTAACTTAGATAGTTAATTGTCTTTTCTATTACTTTGATATTTAAAATTGTATTGATTTTTAGCTAGTGAATTTCTAGTTAATAGTTGAAACCCCCAATGGGGTACGACCTATGCTTATTCTACTTCACAAACCTTAAATACCTTAGTGTGAAAAGAAATAGTACAAACAAAAAGCCAAGATAGAGTAAAAACTAGTAATTCTTAAGAAGTAAAGTCACAAAAGCTTAACATGCTTAAAAAAGATAGCAATATAAACAGTAAGAATTTTCAGCCACCTTTACTAATATTAAATCAACTTCAATGGAAAACTATACGTAGACTGTATAAGCCCATTTCCCCTAACATAAATTTTGAAATTACACCTAACTTCTTATAGCAAATCAAGCATAGCATACCATATGTTTATGAATATAATATAGACAGCATGTCTTGGACCCTGAAATTTTTTTCTGAATTATCTATTATTTGTTTAATTAATTATTGTTTATTTTTTTAGTTTTGAGCCCATTAATTTATTAGGCATGAGTAGAAATTAGAATTTTGGATAGAAAGATGAGGATTAAATTAGAGTATGGTATGGTGTTAAGAGAGTTAAGGAGTTAGTAAAGGAAATAAATGAAGGGTGGAATTGGAAAGGCCAAGTAAGTGAAAGGTAAAATGGGAAGGCAACCTAAAAATTGTGTCTTCAATAAGTGAGAAGGAAGAGAGAATCGTGAGAAGAAAGAAAATAAGAAAAAAAAAACGTTGAGCGAGAAGAGAAGAAGAAGAAGATCATGGGAGAAACTAGGAAAGAGAAAATTGTGGAGAAATAAGAGAAATCAAACTTATTAAGGTAAGTTAATCATCTTTTCTTCTTTCTTTATTAGAGAATGAGTTATGTTGAGAATGAAGGAGTTAGAGAGAGAAAGAGGTTTTGTGTAGAGAATGAAGGGTTTGTGTTGGAAGATGATTTAAGAGAACCCATTGATTCCTAGGATTTCCAAACTAGGTCTTGGGTTTTCTAACCTAGATGGAATATGGGTAGGTTAGGTTTAAGTTCAATTTTAGCATTTTTTTTACTTTTGATGTTTTATGAATTTTCATTTGAATTTAGATTAAATGGAAATTAGTTTATTTGAAGGGAATCAAGAAAACCTTACGTAAGAGCAAGAGGAAAGGCAATCTTGAGCTTGGATTTTCAACAAAAATTAGGTGGGTAATTTATTTATAGATATTATGTGATTGGACAAATTCTTGCCTATGTGTGTGTATATTGATTGCCTGAAATTGAATTTTTGTGACTTGGTTGGAAATGCATGATGCATTGTGATTATGTTATAACTTGAAAGAGGTTATAACATTTTGAATTAAATGAAAAGAAGAAAAAGCATGAAAGTATGAACATATGATTAAATTGAGCATAAATTTGCTTATGATTGGGCAAGAGAGGAACCCATTTTGTTAGTCATGTGCATATTGATCTATAGTCTTCTCCCGGCAACCTACTTGAGGCCATGAGATCCTGAGAATTTGGACTCATTTTGTTCACGGTGTAAACTTCAGTTTCTCAGTTTCATTCCACGGAACTCTCGAGCCATTTGTTTGTGCATTGCATATTTGAATTGTCAAATATGGTGCATAATTAAGTGTTATGTTTAATGGCTAAAGTCTATGTTGTGTGTTATGAGTTTAAGCTAAATTGATTAATGCTTGAATTGCTAGAATAGATTGAGAATGCTTGAATTACTGGATATATATATATATATATATATATTCCTGAATTTGTGACTAATTACCGATGGCTATAAAAGTATTAGCCACTGGGCTTTGTAGCTCATCCCATATTTTTCAGTCCTCAGGTGCAAAAATAAGACGAGTGTTGAACCTTGCAAGGCATCGGAAACTCTAAGATAGCTAGAGACTTTTGTAACTAAGTTAGTGACTAGACTTTTGGATAGCTTTATAAGCATATCAAATATTGAGCATCCAATGTATTTTATATGCCATGTTAAGTCTTTGATGTAATGTTGATATGTAATTAAAGTTATATATGAACTTCATTTTGATTTAGAAATGCATTGACAATTGAATAATTTTCCAATGTGTATGTGCTTATTTATCTTGTAGTTGTATATTTCCTATTTAAATTCTTTCATAGGTGTAGAAATTATGTTTTGACTTTAGGGAAAAAAACTGGATTAATCTAGACCGAATTAGACAAAGCTATCTTCTTGGAAGTTGTAGATTATCTTTCTATCTTTTGAAAGCTATATAGTATTAAGTTTTTAGAAATATGAATTGATAAATATGATCATTAGAAATTTGTGAAGCTGCATTGGATGGAAATTTGGGATAGCTACATTGATTGGAAAATTTGACCCTTTTAGAGGCAAAATATCTTTTTGTGGTCTTCATGAAAGCTGTAAGTCTAAAAGTCTTAAAGTTGTAAGTCTACAAGTCTTCTTCGAAAGGTCTTTGAATAACCTTAATCCAATATCTCCAGTGAAAGTTATGTTCTTTTTACCAAGATAGGTTAGAATGAGAAAAGGAATCGTGATCGTGACTTTATGGATTTTCGCGCAAGAGTCACGATTGTGACATCATGACTTGCACGCGATGCAGGTGTTCCCTGATCTAAATACCTCTAACTCTTTTGGCCATAACTTTTTCATTCGACGTTAAAATAACTTGATTTTTAAAGCAATAGTTTCCTAACACATTCTTCTATGTCTCAATAAAATTTTATATCTTTTGATATTGATTTGAAAAGTATTGATTGAATCAAAGTAAAGGTATGGGTTGGTAGAGTATGAATTGGATATTTTTACTGAACATACTTTGGTATTTTGATGATATCTTGATCTGTAGAGCTCCAAATGAGATGATTCTTATTTCTAAATAAAATAGTGAAAAAGAGCTATAAATTATCTGAAGGGATCAAATTTTAATTCTATCTCTAAGAATTTCAATTTCTGGGTGGAAGTTGAGTACTTCAGTTTCATAGCAATTCGAAAATGTTTAGGCCATAACTTTCAGAGTTCTAAACTAAATTGAATGATTTTGGTATCATTAGAAACTTAAGATAATGGGAAACAAATGTTCTAAAGAAGTCAAATTGTAATTCTAGTTTGAGGTTTCCCAAATTATGTTCTGAAGTTGAAGAAATGAGTATGCTTAAGTTTTATGACTTCGAATGTTGGGCTCCGAAAGTGGAGTCCAATAGCATGTCTGAATCTAGCATTTTAAACACACTACAAATATAGTATATTAAACACATTAAGAAAACAATAATAATTAAGAATGATATAGAAGATAATGAGAAATATTTGATCATGATATAGTTGACTTATAAATAAATTGATTCCTATGAGAGTTAAAAGGATGTTGAAATTACCACCTACCTTAATCTCAAAGATACAATGTATTAAAAGCAATAAAAGTAGATAAAGAAGGAGAAAAAAATTAGATGAAAATAATGAACGTATGTAAGATTTCCTTAACTAGAATACTTAAGGAAGAATCTAACCCTTCCTTTTTAGGATAAAAAGTTTAAAATAAGATTAGTGAAATTATAATGAACAAGTACCCTACAATAAAGTAAAATACGAGGAATTAGGAAACAAATTTTTACTTGATCCTTCCACCTCCTAGACTTCATTTTTTAAATCGCCTTTAAAGTGCTCATCGAATTCTTATTATCTGATATGATTAACGCTATATCTTATCTAATATTCCTTGATCTAGTTTTAACATTTTTAACATTTTATTAATTATACAATATTTAGTAGTATGACATTTCTTACCATTTTAATATATATTTTTTAAAGAAGGATTATTTTGTTACTTGTTTCAATGGTAATTTTTATTTGGATTCCTATAGAATATTTTTAGAATGTTTTTGTTTCCAATTAGGAAATTTATTCTCTTTAGAAATTTATAAATTAAGCTAATTAAATAGGAAAGGAGAGTTCAAAACATAAGTTTTAAAACAACTTATCTTTATAAATAGTGATGAGCATAAACTAATTATGCCAACTAGGCTATATAAGTAAACATTAAACTAACAAAATATCATTGTTGAGAAGATGAGGAAATTCAATAGTTGAATCACATGAGCTTAGCCTCAACTTTGCTATTAAGGGAATCCATAGGCAAGATAACATTATTCTTTTGTTTCATAAATTTTAAGAATTTATTACAACTATTATAAGTTTTAATTTCATAAGTAACATCAAACTAATGATATAATGATCCTAATTGTTTTTAGTCTTGAACATTTTATAATTTTATTTTTTTTTGCAATTTTATATCTTGGCTTAAAAGTTGCCAAAAAGTTATAAACAAAGTTGCCAAAAAGTCTTATTTTGTATCCTTCATTCATGCTCACAATAATGGCTATCATAAGGCTTATTTATAGAACAAACTCTTAAACTTATCAACTAATATACAAATTCTATGACTATAAATTAGTGATTTAAACTCTATCACTATTCTTGAAGATGCTGAAGAGGATAGATCTTCTAAGCAACCTTACACTGAGTTAAGGTAATGCCTAATAGACACCAAGTTACTATTATTTCACATGGAGGCAATTTTTTCACATAGAAAAATAGTTAGAAGGTTGCAAACATTATAAGGAAAATTTTGGATCATAGTGTTGCCAATTTGGAATGGTTTAAAACCTTTCGTAGTTCCTTCAATGTACTTCTTGCACCAAGTTTATCTTATCACTCTCCCACTATCACTAAAATTGAATCTGTAAGTATCAAAGTACCTTTTAGGTTTAATAATTTCTTGATAAGCTTAGCAAGTTTTGAGGAAGTTATATGGAAGGGAATCAGGGCTAAAATCTTTGACAATAAACAATTTGCTTATATCAAAAACACAAATATCATTTTAAGATCATCTTAAATAGCTTCACTAGAAAAGATAGAGACTGCTCGTCACTTACTTCAGACTTCCTAAGGATCCTTAAGCTCAGTATAAGCTGAATTTAATTCCAATCTTACTTCAACAATCCTTTTAGAATATAAGGAACAAGTTGTAATCAACCTTTCCAAGGTCTTAACCTATGATTACTCCTTAATGAATCAAATGTCCAAAGTTTTATGGCTCAAGGGTGGTGGTGATAGTGACACTTTTTTCGATCATAAAGCAACAGTGTTAAGGAAAAGCCTAAATAGGATTACCAATATAAAAAAGGATCACATTATAATTTATAATAAAAAGCATTTAGTTAAAGAAGCTATAAAGTATTTCTCAGAGTTTATGATTGCTCCCACTAATGCTCAGTCATCTATTGAGTTGATAAAAGTCATAATGAAGGGGAGTCTTTCTTCAAAAGAAGCTAAAATTCTGTCTAAACTGATCATATTCTAGGAGATTAAAAATGAAGTGAGATCACTAAATCCTCTAAAGTATCCATGTTTAGATGGCTTAAATATCCACTTCTTCATCAAAACTTGGCCATTTACCAAAAGGATGGTCACTGATACAATTTTGAAGAATTCTTTATAAATAGAAGATCTTAGTGAAATAACAAAACCTTCATCACTTGATTCCTAAAGAAGGTGAGCATAAATATTTTGATGACTTTCTTCCTATTACGTATTGTTATTCAATTCATAAGATAATATCCAACGACCTAGTAGAAAGAATGAAGAAATTCATTTCATGCACAACCACATTAACTAGACTCAAAGGGCTTACATTTGTGGGAGACAAAATGGGTAATAACATCCTTCTAATGCAGGCGTGTCTTAAGAATTTCTCAAGTAGGAAAGAGGTTAAGAATTATTTTGTCAAATTTGACCTAACGACGCTTGTGACAATGTGGACTGATCCTTTCTTATAGATGTCATGAGAGTAATGCAGTTTCCTGAAAACTTTGTGAAATGGATATAACAATATTTCACAACTCCAACAATCAATTTATTAGTGAATAGTAACCTGTAATAACTATTAAAAGCACTAAAGGCATAAGACAAGGAGATATCTCTTCTCCTTAGATCTTTGCTTTGGGCGTGGAGGTCTTTAATAGACTCCTTAAAAGAGTAGTGGAGAGAACCAATCAACTTAGATTTCATTTTAGATGTAAAAAGTTTGACATCACCAGTTTAAGCTTTGCAGATGATTTGATCTTACTCTTTGAAGCTAGTATTACTTCATTCAACACTTTAATTACAACTTCGAAAATTTTTACTAAAATGTATGGATTTAAGGCCAATTGTGTCAAGGGTGCCTTTTACGTTTCTTACAATGCTAAAGATCAAGATTGGCTAATTTCCTCCATCATTAACTTTACCAAAAGTACAACTTCCCACCTACCTTAGAATCCTTATTTCTTCATCTAGAGCCTTTTATGGAAACTTGAAACATTTAATTGAGAAAATCTAGGAACGAATTTGAAAGCTAGATAGTGAAAGCTCTATCTATGGTTGGGAGAGCTTAGTTGATATCAGTAGTACTCAATTCCATTAAGATTGTTAAGTCAAGAAGACTTCTCATTTATAAATTTTGATGACAATCAAATAATAATAATATTAGAAATAAATGAACTATTTTGATAAGTGTGTTAAGTGTCTAAAAAAATAAGTATCACATAGTCATCCTAGAACAATCACAAAACACAGACGACACAGAAGAAGCAAAACACAGACGACACGTTATCACAGAAGAAGCAAAACACAGACGAAACGTCATCAAAAAAGAAACAAAACACAAATGACATGTCATCACAGAAAAAGCAAAACACAGATGACACGTCATCACAGAAGAAGCAAAACACTGACGATACAGAGAAGAAGATACTTTAGTACGTCGGACAGTTAGTTAGTTGAAGTTAGTTACAGAGCTCAACTAAATAACGGTTTCTAAAAGAAACAAGAAGCAGTTTTTTCAAGAAGTAGTTGGAGACTTAGGCTATAAATACTAGTCCTAGTCAAAGACTGAATAGTTTAAAGTTTTTACATATTTAGAAAAAATCTGTATTCAAAGTGCGATACAAGAGAGTAAATGCTACTATAATAAAAAGCTCACAATATCTTTCTAAGTGAGAAAGAAAAGGCTAAGAGCCTGGAGAGGCTAATATAGCAAAAAGAATACTTTGTGTAAGAGACCTAAAGAGGCTCTAGAAGGGAAGAAATAATACTTGTAAAGTTGAAGCGTATAGTAAAATCTCAGATGAACTCTGAGGACTGGACGTAGCCCAACGTTTGGGGTGAACTAGTATAAAATCATAGCGTCTATTCTCTAACCTTACACTTTAATTTTCTTGTTATTAGATGAGTAGATAAAATTTATTTACGATTCAAATATGTTGCTAGTTTAGTATATTATCTTTGGTATTCATTTGATAGTTGAATTTTTTTTTCAAGAAATATCAAAAGTTTTTGTATTCAGAAAAAGATTACACAATTCAACCCCCTTCTTGTGTATTTCGTATACTTTACGTGAATTCTATATTAACAAGTGATTTACTTCAATTGGTATCAGAGCTCGATTTCCAAGAATCACCTTTACAAAGTGAGGACAAAGATCCATGGCTGAATCACATGTTTTTATAGCTAAAGGTGCCTCGGTCACAAAACCTCTTACATTTAATGGTGAGGATTATCATTATTTGAAGGACAGGATGCGACTCTTTATAGAATCCATACATGTTGATCTTTGGGATATCATTGTGAATGGACCATACATACCAGTAGATGATGAAGGAAATATCATTCCTTGTATCAGATGGACAGCCGATCAGAAAGTTTGATTTTAATTAAACTCAAAGGCCAAGTTCTTTCTGAGTTGTGTTCTAAATAGAAGTGAATATGATAAAGTTCATGGATGTGAAACTGCAAAGGAGATGTGGGACACTTTATCCATGACACATGAGGCACAAATCAGGTGAAAAAGTCAAAGATCAGTATTCTTGTACATCAGTATGAGCTGTTTAAGATGAAAGAAGATTAGTCTATTGATCAGATGTTTGGACGATTTCAAATTATCGTTAATAGACTTAAAGCTCTTGGGAGAATCTATGATAATCAAGACCATATCAGAAAGATTCTCAGAAGTCTACCTAAAAGATGGAGACCCAAAGTTACTGTAGTACAAGAAGCCAAGGACTTGAGCAAATTAAAGCTAGATTAATTGTTTGATTCTTTAAAGATACATGAAGTAGAGCTTGATGCAGAAGATAAACCTAGAAGAGAAAAATCTATAGCATTAAAGGCTGGTCAGAAGAATCACAAGATTCAGAAAAATAGAAGTCCATCTTCAAAAGCATTGAAGATTGAAGAAATCAAGAATGATGATACAAGTGAATCTGATCAAGATTCAAGTGAAGATGATGATGAACTATCTTTCATTTCAAGAAAGATTAGAAGAATGTGGAAAAAAGAAAGCAAAGGGAAATAAAAAATTTTCTTTTAAGAAAATAGCAAAGACGAAGTCAAGAATGAGAAAACCTCTATCATTTGCTACGAGTGCAACAAACTAGGACACTACAAGTCTGAATATTCGTTGCTCAGAAGAAAACAGAAGAAAAGTAAAGAAAATAAAAAGAGCATGATGGCAACTTGGGAAGATTTGGATTCGTCCAAATCTGATTTCGATTCAGAAGCATCAGTACAAGCAAATATATGCTTAGTAGTTGAAAAAGAAAGTGATGATGAGGTAACTTCTAATTTTAATGAACTTCAAGAAGCATATTTAGAATTGTTAGAAGATTCGCATGCTATACTACAGCAATATAGAGCCTTAAAAAGAAAATTTGTTGAAAACTTGAAGAACACGGAGGTGTTAGAGAAAGAAAACATCTGCCTTAAGAAACAAGTAGACGATATGAAAAAAAGTAACTATAAATAGATCTGAGGAAATTAGTCATTTGAAACAAAGGATTAATAATCTTTCAGCAGATTTATCAACCTTTACTGAAAGTACGAAAAAGATGAATGACATGATTGGAAGATATAGACACCCTAATGATAAGAGTGGTTTAGGGTTTACTAATAGCAATATTCGTTACAATAAGAGTTTTGTTCCTTATAGAAAGAAAAAGAAACAATCTTCTTATTATCATTTGATGAATAATTATAAGACTAACCCCAAAGGACCCATAAAAATATGGGTACCTAAAAAGAACATAATATCTACTGCAAATCTCCTTCCTTGGAAAAAGGAACCAGCACCAATGGTATTTGGATAGTGGATGCTCGTGACATATGATGGGAAGAAGGCCTATGTTCCTAGACCTTTAAAATAAACAAAGAGGATCGGTAACTTTTGGAAACAACCAGCAGGGCAAAATAGTTAGAGTCAGTAAAGATTCCTTTGCATCTATTGATAATGTTCTGCTAGTTGAAGGTTTAAAACATAATTTGATTAGTGTAAGTCAATTATGTGATTTTGGCTTTGAAGTATCCTTTAATCAAAATTCTTGTGTAGTCAAAAACAAGGACGGTTCCATATTCTTTTTTGTCAAAAGACAAAAAAATCTTTATAACATTAATTTAGAAGATTTGCAAAGTCAAAATATTTTATGTTTTGTATCAACAGGTGAAGAAAAACTGATTTGGCATAAAAATCTAGGTCATTTTCGTTTTAAACATATTTTCAAGTTGATTAAATATGAATTGGTAAGAGGTGTACCAAAAATAAGTTTTAACAAAGATTTTTTTGTGAAAGTTGTCGAAAAGGAAAATAGGTTAAAACATATTTTTCTTCTAAAAATGTTGTAACTTCATCTAGACCTCTAGAGTTGTTACATATAGATTTATTTGGTCTAACTAGAACATTAAGTCTTGGCGAAAAGAAGTATGGTATCGTAATTGTTGATAACTTCACTAGATTTTGTTAGATATTATTTTTATCTCATAAAGATGAGTCCTTTAAATGTTTTAAAGTTCTTTCCAAAAAATTAAAAAATGAAAAAGGAATTTCTATTGCTAGAATTAGAAGTGATCATGGTGGTGAATTTGAAAATGAAAAATTCATAATGTTTTGTGAAAAGAATGGAATTTTTCATAATTTTTCTATTCCTAGAACTTCACAACAGAATGGGGTTGTAGAAAGAAAGAACAGGATAATTCAAGAAATGGCAAAAACCATGTTTTGTGAAATGAATCTTCCTAAGTATTTCTGGGAAGAAGCTGTAAATAGAGCTTGTTATATTCAAAATAGAATACTTTTACGACCTTGGTTAAATAAAATTCCATATGAGTTATGGAAAGGAAGGAAGCCAAATATCTCTTACTTCTATCTGTTCAAGTGTAGTATATTGAATACAAAAAAAATATTGGATAAATTTGATTATAAGATCAATTTAGGAATTTTTCTAGGATACTCATTGTCTTCTAAAGCTTATAGGGTTTATAATCTTGCTTCTAAATCTATTGAAGAATCTATGCATGTCAAATTTGATGATGGTTCACAACCAAATAGAAGAAATGATTCTGATAATGAAACCCTATAAGTTCCCTTGGTTGATAATGTAGACTTATCACCATTAGATGCCCACTAGATAAAGTAGAAGATATTCTTGAAAACCTTAGTTTGAGAAAAGACTGGAGATATAAATCCTCTCACCTAAAAAATCTATTTATAGGTGAAACTTCAGAAGGTGTGAGAACTAGGTTTAAATTTAGAAGAGAAGCAAATGTAGCTTTTATTTTTGAATTAGAGCCTAAGAAAATTGATGAAGTTCTTCAGGATAAAGCTTGGATTTTAGCCATGCAAGAGGAGCTGAATCAATTTACAAGGAATAAAGTTTGGTCTTTAGTTCCCAGACCCTCCAATAAGTCAATCATAGGAACCAGATGGGTTTTTAAAAATAAATTAGATGAGTCAGGTAAAGTAAGCCTTAACAAAGCTAGATTAGTAGCTCAAGGCTATAATCAACAAGAAGGAATAGACTATAATAAAACCTATGCTTCTGTAGCTAGATTAGAAACTATTAGGATTTTGCTTGCATATAGTGTTTGTCATGATATAAAACTGTTTCAAATGGATGTAAAAAGTGCCTTTTGAATGGTTTTATAGATGAAGAAGTTTATGTAAAGCAACCTCCTGGTTTTGAAGATTCTAATAAACTAGATTATATCTATAGACTTCATAAAGCTTTGTATGGTTTGAAACAAGTGCCTCGGGCTTGGTATGATCGTCTAAGTTCCTTTTTGATTGAAAATGGTTTTAGTAGAGGACATGTAGATAAGACTTTGTTTAGAAAATGTGTTAAAAATAATTTCATCATAGTATAGATATATGTAGATGATATTATTTTTGGTGCAACTTCTAAGAAGCCTTGTTCCAATTTTGAGAATCTGATGAAAAGTGAATTTGAAATGTGTATGATGGGTATTTTTATTCATCAACAAAAATATATGAAAGAACTGTTGGTTAAATATGGAATGGAAAAGGTGAAACCTATGCAACTCCTATGCATCCTTCAAACCTTTTATCTAAGGATGAAGCAGGTAAGAAGGTTGATCAAAGTCTTTTTAGAGTAATTATTGGTTCTCTACTTTACCTTACAATAAGCAGACCTGATATTCTATTTAGTGTTTATTTGTGTGCAAGATTTCAAGCAGATCCTAGAGAATCTCACTATATTACTGTTAAAAGAATATTGAGATATTTGTCAGGTTTTACCGATCTTTGCTTAATGTATGAGAAAGGTAAAGATTTCAGGTTAATTGGATATTGTGATGCTGATTACGCTAGAGATAGGATTGATAGAAAGAGTACAAGTGGAGGTTGTCACTTTCTTAACCATAATCTAGTTTCTTGGTCAAGTAAGAGGCAAAGTTCAATTGCTCTATCTACTACAGAAGCTGAATATATGTCAGTTGCAAGCTATTATTCACAGACGTTATGGATCAAGTATCAGTTAGAAGATTACTCAATACAAGAAGAACAAATTCCAATCTTCTATGACAACAAAAGTGCTATCAATCTATCAAAGAATCCAATACAACACTCGAGGGAAAATCATATTGAAGTTAGATATCATTTTCTACGAGACTATGTACAGAGGAGAATCATCAATGTGCAATTTGTTGAGACAAATCATCAATGGGCGGATATCTTCACTAAACCTTTGAATAAAGATAGATTCAAAGAAACCAAACAAAACTTGAATATGGTAATGTTGAATGACCAATCGTCTGACATGTCATGACCCAGAAGATTCGCAAGCAAAGAAGATAAAAGTTGTAAGTTTTCATGTAAATAGTAATAGTAAGTCATAGATGGTAACTTTTCAAGAGAAGGTATTAGAGGGAAATCTACTCAAAGATGATAGAATATCACTTACTCTAGAATATTCTTAAAATACTCTGAAATCGACTTTTGTAGTACTCTCAATCAAAATGTTTCATTACTCTGTTCTTAGCGTCAAGTTCTTTCGGTTCACATTCTCATCTTCAGATACTAACATCATTACTTTGAGCAAAATACATTCGTGTGTTTAGTTTTTATCGATTACAGATCACAAATGGAGCAATCTATGATCTATGGAATACATGTTGATTTCAATTCTTTGAAGCAGAACCAGATGGACATTGAACCAAAAATTGAAGCAATTGGATGGAAAAACTTCTTTCAGGTTTGTGAAATAGTCTATCTGAATGAGTTATATAAGTTTTGGAAGAATGTAAAAGTGGTAGACGATACCTTAGTATCAATGGTAGATAAATTGTCGGTTATCGTGAGAATGGATGTAATCAAGAAAGTTAGTGAGTGTCCATGTATTGGAGCAAAGCTATCTCATAACACAAAATGGATGACTCAAGGCAGTGTAGAAAAGGCACACATCAATTGACAATTATATGTAAGTAGTGACCCAAAAGATAAGAAGGCGTCAACTTTTGTTTCGAAGGCTAGGGTTCTATATGCTCTACTTTTTCATTGTGTTCTACCAAGATCAGGCTCAATGAATGTTGTGACGACCATAGATGAACAATGTTTGTTTCATCTACTCAATCATCAACCTATTAATCTTCCGTACTTAATTCTAAAGTATATGATGTATTTGAAGAGAGATTCTAGTTCCTTACTGTCTGGTATGCTGCTAACAAGGATCTTTAGAGATTCTGGAATTCTTCTTGACAAAGGAAACAGGATGAAGATGGATGTGAAAAGCATCATTAATGCGACCACTGTTAGTAGAATGGGATTAAAGATTCAAGACAAGGCGCATATAGGTTCTACGCTAAAAGCAAGGGCTGAGGGGGAGCATATTGTCAGACGCAGTAGGAGTGAAAGTGTTACACCTGCAAGAAAGATAAAACCTCAACCCACAGGGAGAACATCTATAGAAGAAAAGAAAGAGAAATCATCAGATGCACCAATAAAAGCTAAGACGATTTCACAAAGAGAAGAAAGCCAAGTTAAACAGTCTTTACAACAAGTGTTATTGAAGAGAAAGGGAGAGACACTTCATTCAGAAAAATCCAAGCAATCAAGAAGGTCATCAAGATTATTAACTTTACGTCAACAAGAACAGAAGAAACAAAAAGGTTTGACTCTTCGTGAAGACTCTGAAAAGCCAGAGAAAGCACTTCAAGCTAGTAGATCCTTGGTCTCAATTTTGCAAAGTCAATAAGTAAAATCAACTAAAGAGACAGAAATTAAGAGGAAATTAGTGTTTGAAAGGAAGAAGCCTCAACAAGAACTTTCTTCTAGACTGGCAAAAGAACATAAGAAGCTAAAGACTAGTCAGAAAAAGAATACTTCATCTGATGTTCAACAGAAGACAAAGTCAATTAAACACAACTTAGCATGTTACAATACTTCTCAACTTATCAGCAAGGAGGATTTGAGAATGAAGGTTATAGAAGAATCGGTAACTGTTTGAAGTAGAAGATCAATTATTATAAGAGAACCTTTGAAAAAGTTAATCAAGGTACAAGTCAAACCCATGCTGATCAATGATCGATCAATACATCTATTAAATTATGAAGAAAGAAGATTATATGGTATTCTACGAGATGAAAAGTCATATCCAACGAAGATGTCCAAGGATCGGTATACAATTTATCCAATCACAAGAAGAACATTGATCAAAATTGTGTCAAATATACAATCGAGATCTTCAAACATTGCACGCAATAAAGAAAAAGGGAAAAAGAAGATGTTCGCTGAAGGAAATAAAGATGATCTTACAGAAGATCAGATTTAAGCAGTTGTGAAGAACATAGATGAGGCATGCAATGCAACTCAACCTAGAGGTATGTCTTACATCATATCTCAAAACCATCAGGAAGTCAGTGTGGACGTTTCACCACAGATGCAACCTTGAAGGTAGTTGGAAGAGTTACAAAAGGACGGTACAGAACTATCATGGTTGAAGGTATCAATTTCAACTTAGAGACCTTTGTGCATATGATCATGCATTTTAGACCTTTAAGTTTTATATCTTCAATTTAAGAAGCATTACATCTTCATGGACAACCAATTCCAAAACTACCTAGACCTGATAATCTTGATCTCCCAGAAGGAAAACAAACATTCAAACCTCCTATTATCAAAATCATAGAATTAGATGTTTTACCTTCAGAACTATCTGTTGCTAAAAACTTCCAACCACCGAGTACACCTCAACAAGATTCTACTATTGTTTTGGAGGAAGTCAATCACATATAGAAGGAAATTCAGGATGCATTAGTAAAAGAAATTGAGGAAATTCATACTAAGGTTGATGACCTGAGTGACTCAGTAGGTGATCTTCATGAGGAAGTAGCTTATCTACGAGTTACTGTTGAACAAGACCTCAAGATGATCCGCACCGATATGCAACAAATGTTCTCTGAAATTATAAAGCATCTTCGTTAAAGTTTTTGATTAATAACAAATAGGGGGAGAAGAGCAGAAGAAAGATAGTATATGGGGAGACCAGAGACAGGAAGAGAAGATAGAAACAACTATAAGTTTTTATATCATATATGCATGTGCATCTCTTTTGTTGTCTTCTTATTTGTTGTCTTAATAATATTCGTTTATTCATTTTATCTTTCTAAAATTATGATTATTTGTTATCATCAAAAATGGAGAGATTGTTAAGTCAAAAAGACTTCACGTCTATTAATTTTGGTGACAATCAAATAATAATAATATTAGAAATAAATGAACTAATTTGATAAGTATGTTAAGTGTGCAGAAAAATATAAGTATCACATAGTCATCCCAAACGAAGCACAAAACAAAAATGACACATCGTCGCAGAAGAAGCAAAACACAGACGAAACGTCATCACAAAAGAAGCAAAACACAGAAGAAGCAAAACACAGATGGCACGTCATCACAAAAGAACCAAAACACAGACAACACGTCATCACAGAAGAAGCAAAACACAGACGATACAGAGAAGAAGATACTCTAGTATGTCAGACAGTTAGTTAGTTAGAGTTAGTTACAAAACTCAACTAAATAACGATTTCTAAAAGAAACATCAAGTAGTTTTTTCTAGAAGTAGTTAGAGACTTAGGCTATAATTACTTGTCCTAGTCGAAGACTAAATAGTTTAGAGTTTTTACATACTTAAATAAATTCTGTATTCAAAGAGCGATATAAGATAGGAAATGCTACTATAACAAAAAGCTCACAATATCTTTCTAAGTGAGAGAAAGAAAAGGCTAAGAGTCTGGAGAGGCTCAGATAGTAGAAAGAATACTTTGCGTAAGAGACTTGAAGAGGCTCTAGAAGGAAAGAAAGAATACTTGTAAAGTTGAAGAGTATATTGAAATCTCAGACGAACTCTAAGGATTAGACGTAGCCTAAGGTTTGGGGTGAACCAGTATAAAATCGCAGCATCTATTCTCTAACCTTATACTTTAATTTTCTTATTGTTAGATGAGTATATAAAATTTATTTGCGATTCAAATATTTGGTATTCATTTGATAGTTGAAAAAGTTTTTCAAGAAATATCAAAATTTTTTGTATTCAGAAAAAGATTACACAATTCAACCCACCTTCTTGTGTATTTCGTATACTTTACGTGAATTCTATATTAACAAGTGATTTACTTCAAAGACGCATTGGGCATCCCATATGGAATTTCCTGAAGCTATTTTCAAAACCATTGATAAATTACTCAAAAAGTTTCTTTTTGGTAATAATGCAGAAGGATATAAGGCCACTATTAGATAGGTAGAGATATGGACTGTCAAAAAGAATGGAGGATTGAATATGGTTCCTTTAAAAATTCTCAATTTAGTTATGCTTAACAAGAGGCTTGGAGACTCATAGAGGAGAAACAGTCATTATGGACTAAATTGGTTTATAAATACTATATCAAAGGTAAAATTTTATGGAATTTCAGACTAATAAACTCAACCTCTAACACTATGAAATATATTATCAAAATCGAAAACAAAATAGGATTACAATTATTAAAACAAGTTAGGAATGACAATGATATCAATTTCTGGGATGATAACTGGACATCAATGGGAACTCTGGAGAATATTATGGAGCTTGCTCTACTAAGAAGTCTTATTCAAGGTAATAATATTGTTTCTATAGCCTTTAAGCATAAAGTTGACATTTTTAATATGGTTAGAAGTCCTTTCCTACTTATTGAGATCAACAACATCAATATTTGCATGGATAAATATGATATGAACATCTGAAGAATAAGGAAATTTCACCAACCTGTCATGTAGGAAATTCCACCAAAGGTCCCTCGCTAAGGTTCCTTGGTTTAAAATGGTGTGGTGTATGTATAAGCCACCCTAAGCTTCTATTACTTTATCTGCTGGCCCCGAATAATTTTTATTATTGTTAAGCATGATTTAATTAAATTATGAGCCCTTATTAGATTAATTATTTTTTGGAGTTAGTTAGTATGTCAATGTTGGTAGGATTTTAGTACTTTGTTTAATTGAATTAAATTAGTAAGAGTGTAGTGTAAAAAGGGCATTTTTGGTAGGCCATTTAAGTTTAAAAGTCATAAGGTACTAAAGGAAGGGCGAAGTGGATATTTTACACTTATTAAGGGTCAAATTAAGAAGCAAGTGTTTTCTTGCATTTGAGAGGGAAGAAAACATGAATGAGAGAAAATAAGGGAGAAAATAATGAAAAGAAGAGAGAAAGTAGGAAGAACAAGCTAGGTTTCATCTTTTCTTAGTTTTCGAGAGAGATTTTGAGGTTGTTCAAGAAAAGAAAAAGAAAAGGGAAGGGAAGATCTTTCATTTGATCCAAATACCCTTTTATTTGGTGGAGATTCAAGATAAGTTCATTACGAATCCCTTAGATTTTTGGAAGGATTTTAATTCATGAAGCTTAGGAAATGTATGAATTTAAGTATTCTAGAATCAATTTTAGAGAATGTGCTTTGTGGGTTTTCAATTTGCATTCTTATTGAATGGAAATTTTTGCCAATGTTAAAAGGAGTCAAGAAAAGTAAGAGGAGCAAGAGGGGAGGCACCCTCAAGCAAGTTTATAAGCAAGGAAATCAAGGTGAGTTACATGTTTATAATTGAGTTAATGAGCCATGACTATCTTTTCAAATCAAGAAAATTGAATGATTTCAATTATTTTATAAATGTTGCATTTATTACTTCTTGAATGTTGCATTTAGGGCATCTTAAATGTTGCATTTAATGTTTCTTAAATGATTTGAGAAATTTCCATGTTTGGTACTCAAATTTGGTTGATGATTTACGAAATGGAAATTGAAATATATTATGATTATGAAAATCATGTTTTCGGAATGTGGCTTTCTAGATAATATGTTTACAAGTCATGAAATACATATTGTGTGGTTTTGTGGTGGTCCATTCTATTCTATCAAGTGCACATTATCTCTGTTAAAGGCTTCTCCTACCTGCCCGCTAATGGCATGGAGCTCCTTCATGGACTCCCCTCTGTTTATGAACTACGCAAGACCATTATGTGCGATTGCGATAGATCATTCCGTTATCATTGGAGATTCGTAAGAACTCCCTTATGGACCTACCCAAACCATTCTGGCGTACTTATGTGTTTATGATATGTTGACAAGTTTTGAACATGCATAACTTTTGTTATTTGTGAGTTGTTTGACAAGTTGAGAATTTGAAAAATATGTGTTTTATGGATTAAATGCAAATGTGCTATGGCAATGAACATTTTCAATGGTTTTGCTTATTCTTCATTATAAATTTTTTACCCACGAGCTTTTAAGCTCATCCCTATTCTTCCCCATCTCTAAGTGACTAGCAAGAGATCGAGTGATCGAGAGTCAAGGCATCACTCATTTCAAGTATTTCGTGTTCATGTATTTTTTGTAATTTGGATTTTGACAAAATGTTGTATTGTGACTTGAAATGCCTATTAAAGCCTTGTAAAACTCTTTCTTTTGTTGTTAATGAAATATATTTATGTTTTAGCTCATGAATTTCCAAGTTTTTGCATTGCATTCTTTTGGCTTTCCAATGATATAGTTTATGAAACTTTTAGGATATTAGAAGTTGTAGGTCGAGGGATGTTGAGAGATGTATGTACATATGTGTGTGTGCGTGTTTTATTTTTTTACATTATTTGATGTTGGGGTCTGGGTTGAGGATTCAGGGGTTTCGCCGCGGCAAGGCTATAGTTTGCCGCGGTAAACTTTTTCCGAGGGCAACTCTCACTTGTCCCTGGAAACTTTGCCGCAGCGAAGGACAAACTTTTGTCGCGGTGTATTTTTCCCGAGAGGGATTAGAATTAATCAGGAACTTCTCCACGATAAAGTCTAGGACTTTTGCTGTGGCGTATTTTTTCCTAAGGGTCCTTGCAAGTACTCCCATTATTTTGTCACGGTGAAACACTCAGTTTGCTGCAGCGAACCTGCACAAAGCCCAACATTATCGAGGGCTATCAAAGAGAAACTCCCTACTATTGATAATCTCAATAGATGCTTGGCTAGACCAAATTGGTTTGTAGTTTGTAAGGATGTCTAGGAGAGTGTATCACACTTATTCTTCAAATGTCTGTTCACTGATGTTTCCTGAAAAATTATTTTGGAGAAATGTTGTCTCAAGGATCCTTCTATTGATTGGCATCAAGTTGTTCTATAGAGCTATGGTGTATCACACAAATATGATGCACTCATATGGTGTTACTATATATTCGTATCGTTTCTAGTTAAGGACATTTGGGATGAAAGAAACAAGCAAATTTTTTACAATATGTATCAAAATAAAGACCTTTTCTGTAAGCTGCTCAATAGGATCACATTTCACATCAATCTCTTTTTAAGGACTTCTGTTATTGGCAAGTTGTGGAAGATTTAGCTGGAGTAATGGTGGCACAATTTGTAATTTCAGTAGCTTGTTATTCTCAGCGACTGGCTTTGCTTTCTTCATCTAGGCCTTGATTGTCTTTCGTAACTCTTTATTTCAACTTTATTGGTAGGCTTAATTCAATTTTCATGTTTTCAAAAAATTGTTTATAAGTTATTAAATGGATACCTTTTTGTAATTAAAAGTGTTTATACTTTTAAATAATGAATTATATAAATTTATGAAAATAAATAAAATATTATAAAAAGATTTGTGAGTTTATTTAATAAAGTATAAATAATTTTTAAATATTTAAATTATATATTTTAAAAAATAAATCAAATTAGAAGGGAAGTTTTCTCTCGATTCCCATCCGCAAGAAAAAGGAGGGGAACGGCCGAACGGGAAATCGAAGGGGTTAAATGGTACTTGTATTGGGGTGAAGTGGGCCCCCATGTCATTGCAAATGGGCCACAAATCTGTGGGGTTTAGGTAAAAACAAAACCCCAAGAAACTAGAAATGACAGTGACGAAGCCTCTCAAATTTTCCCAAGCCATGCCGATACCAGTCACCCCTTTGTCTTCTCCCACCTACAATTTCCCTTCTTTTGCTCGTCCAACCCTTCAAAACTGTAACCAAGCCATCATATTTGGTGCTTCACGGATAAGAACCCAAAAAGTCAATCCCAGTGCATTTACGCATAAAAGATTGTTGCCTTGGCATTTTCGACAACCGGGTTTTTATGTCAATGCAGATAATGGAGAAGGGAAGAACCAGGGTGGTGTTGATGATGTTCAAGTGGTGGCTCCAGGAGAGAGTACTATGCCTGAGAGGTTTAGGTACTTGACTAAAGAAGCTCCTGACCCTCCCTTAAGGTGGCCTTGGTTTTTAGGTAATGTTTATTTTAACTTGGATATTCTCTATGGTCTTAGCATTTTCAAATTGAAATCAATTGAAGTTATCTGTATTATGTTCTAATTTTCGATGAACTAATTAAAAATTGGATATGTGTTGTTTGTGTCACTTGGCTGAGTTTGGCAGGATTTGACAAACCAAGATCTGTTATAATTATTTTACTCCGGTAATTGTTAGTTTCCAGCAAGCATTTCATAACTGTCAGGCTTTGAAACCTTTAGGGACTTAGTTGCCACTTTTGATATGGGCTATAGAATACGGGCACCGTGAATTACAGGGTAACTATGACATCTATGTATTATCCTTGAAGTCCTATTTATGACCGAAATGTTTTTGCTTTGGGAAAATGGTCTTTCTATTCTCCATTTTAGTAGCAGTGTGGTACATTGTTATGAATAAATAATTTCCTGGGAGAAAATAGTGGATGATTTGCACCACATGTACTTTTGCAGCTGGGCATTTGGCATTGACGATATAAGAAACTCAATCTTACTTAAAGAAAAAAAAAAACCTTAAAACACTATCTTTAAAAGAAATGTTCACTTGTTATTTAATGAAGCGACTATGTTGTCTACCCAATTTGTTTTAAGTTCTTTGATATTATTATAAGCATACGATCAGGAGCAGAGGAGGTGAAGCAACATTTTGATTTTCCATTGTCTTTTTACATTTTCGAATATCTCAAAGTTTGTCCCTTAAATGAACCCTTAATACTTGCTTTAATTTGATAGATGCATAACCTAAACTTTAGAAATGTGGAGGAAAGAAAACCCTTTAGAGTTAGAACAAATTCAGAATATGTCACCTTGTTACTATATACTATTTGTTTGGAATTTGAATATCTATTTGCCTCTCTAATTTGATATTCTGTAGCTACGCAGACAATATTGCTCTCCTGCATTTCTTGGCTATTTCAAGAAGAAAAAGAAAAGAAAAAGTATATCAATTTGGTTTCACATAATATTATCATCTCCTTTGTGAAAGGAATTCTGTAAATTGTTCAGAGATGCATTTCTTGATACTTATCTTTGTTCTCTTTTGGAACTAGGGATTCATTAAATGTTTTGACTAAATTCCTTCTGCTTCTTACAAATGTGCAGCATTGGGTTTCCTCATCTATGCATGGAGAGCAGTTTTATTTGAGTTAGGCAATTGGAAAAGAGCTGTGTTGTCAATAGTCAGTTTTGCAGGATACCTCTTGAAACTTTTGTTGGCCATTGTCTTCCATTTTATCGGGGATCCAATCACTTCTTTGGTTAGATTTATAGAGTATTCTATATACAGTATTCGAGCTTTGTACTCTTCGATTGTGTCACATGCTCCTGTTGCAGAACTTACGACAGTAATCATGCTTTCATCAGCTGTTCTTGCCTTAGCTGAAGCTGCTGTTCCAAGCTCCGTAACCTGTCAAAAGCATCTTCTGACATTGTCTGGCCTAATAGGCTATGCAGCAGTGAAAGGTTATATATCGGAGCCAATTTTCTGGACACTGCTAGTGGGGTTGTATGGTTTCTCAAAGTTGGTTAAAAAGAGGGATGATGTTACATCTGGATTGCCTGTTGCAGCTGTATTGGCAGCTGTAGGAGAACCATGGGTTAGAGCTTTAGTGATAATTTCGTATCTGGCTCTTGCTATTTATCAGAATTCAAGGAAATCTTCAGAAGGAAAAGAGGAAATTGGAGTTAGGGAAACAGGTGTAGGGGTTCCAGTGCCATTGCTACTTGCAGCCATGGCCATTGGAATTCGACTTGCTGCTAAGTGGGCAGGATACCGTCACTTGACATGGATGATAGTATGACAGCAGCTAAGCTCCTACTGAATTGTGAAGAAATGATAAAGAGGTTTCTATATTATGTATAATTCCCCTTTACTGCATCAAACAAAAAAGTTTCACCTACTATGCAGTTTGTAGAATATGACTTTGTGACAAGAATTTTTGGCACTCCATTCTGTTGTGGACCTTGTGGTCGCGCAATGCTGCGGTTATTATTTGCAAAATTTTAATTGATCGGGAGAGTTTGCTTTTTTTTACTCCCACGAAAATTTCAGTGCTTTTGTTTATTATGTCCCTTGTTGAAAATATTGTAAGATGCAGACACAATAAAGATATTAATCTTCCTTGTAGTTTCATGAATTTTATTAAAAAATTTATATTTTAAAATCTAGTAAAAGTTCTTTTCATTTTGTGAAAAGTTTAAAATGTCTAACTTAATTTTACTAGCATGATATTTTTTATGTTAGATTTTACATGAATAATGAGGTAGACATTTATATAAATTTATAATAAAATAATATTTTAATTAATTTTAACAAAATTAAATATTATTATATTTAGTAGTTAATAATGTATTTATTAATTTAATATAATAATAAATTAAGTCTTTCAAATTAAGTAGTCAATTTTTATGTATTAATAGTATAAATACACTATTAATAATTAATAGTGTATTTATACTTTTTGATCCCTTAAGGTTTGTTTGTTTTGCTATAAATTCCTCTCGCTTTATACCATTTACTATCTTAAACCCCATGCAGTCTGTCTTTTTTATCAACTCCAATGTTTTTTCTCCCGCTTCCTCGTGAATTTCCCCAAAATCTAATGAACTTTCCTTGGAGTATGGTTTCTGTTCTACACATCACGCCTCTACTTCCTCCTCTACTGAATCCGCTGAATTGAATGCTACATATGTTCACCTTTGACTTCTCTTTGTGCTTCATTTAAAAATTCCATTAGTTTTAATAACTTTATTTTTTGTGCAGGCTACAAAACTTGAGGTAGTCACTATTCTTACCAACTTCTGCTAAAGTAAGGTAGGAAACTTCTTGAACCCTAAATCCCCTTTTCGATTTTTTCTTCTAATTTTATTGCTAAAATTTCCCTTTTACAGCATATTAGGAGGAATTCACATTTTGATCACAAGCAAGGATTAGCTTTGACCATTGGAATCCCTTTTCCTGCTGAATCTCCTTATTCACCTCTCCCCTGCTTAGGAAAGGTGAGTAAATCAAACTTTCCTCTAAAATTTTCTATATTTTAGGCCCCGAAAACTCTAAAGTCATGGTCAAAAAATGTGGACAAGTGGTTTAAATGGATAGACCTTCTTATCATTCAACTTGGAAGAGGCAAGGACTTCTTCAATTAATAACTCTATCTAGAAACTCATTAGAATATCAACCTAATCTAACATGTACTGTCTTGAAATTCTGAAGTCTCTCCTATGATTCATTTATCTTTCCTTTTAGACATGCCTCCATTTTGCCCAAAGACGTTTTCTTTCGAATTGGTTTACCTATTACTGGGGAGGATTTTGTGTGTTCAATTGAGGAAACCTCTGGTTTGGACCTTAATTGCTTTAAATGCTCTTCTTACTATGGATTGATTAATAATTACCCTTCTTCTAAGAATCCCATTTCTAAAGGGGAACATATTAAGGTTATTTAGGTTTTGATGAATTGGATATTTTTTCGTATAAATAATAAACCAAGTTTGGAATTCCTCCGTTTTTATAAAGCAATAACTTTTAGTAATTTTTTTCCTTAGGTTTTACTTTCCTTTATTCCTTTACAGTTTACAGGACTCTAAGGGAGGTTCTATCCTATCTCCCTCGTTATAGGCTTAATTTGTGTGTATAATTTGTTTACCTCTGGACAATCAATAATTTTCCAAAGCTCAACGATGATGAAAGCCTTCCTTCCACGTACCTTACATTACTGGATTTATTGGCCTTCATCTTTATGCGAATTTATGTAGCAAATCTAAGGATATATTTAGTTTTTTATTATCTTTGAAGTCTAAGTCAATAACTAGCTTAACTCTTTTAAGGACTTCTCTAACAGGCCTTATTGGCTAAAAATTTACAAGACTTGTAAATCTTTTTATCTAAGTATTTACTAAAACTTCTTTCTTGTTAGCACCAACTTAAGGGTTATAGTAATAAGTCCAAAACCTTATTCTTTTATTATAGCCTTATGCTTTAAGGTATATTTACTTAGTAATTCCCTACTTAAGTTCTTCCTAGAGTTTCTTAAGTCCCAAACCTTCAATTCTCACCTTCTAAGTTTCTTGGGTCTCCCAACTCACAAGAAAATTCTAGTTGAAATATCCTTCAATTATCTAGCAAAAACTCCCTTTTTTCAAAGGTGAATTTATACCAAGGCAATTTTCAATAATCCAAAGGAATAGCAAATAGGCTCAAAGAAAAATCAACAAGTATCTAAATTTTCAGTCATGGATTCTAGCAAAATTCAAAATTAAATCATCAACAAAAATATCAAATCTTTAAGAGAAATTAAAGTTCTAGCCACAAATCATCAAGCCAAGCAATCCAAAAATATAAATGCTAGACAAATTCATAATGAATCAATTATAAATGAAGAACAAAGCTCTCCAAACTTCTTTACGTGGTTCCTTCTTTGGTGGTGAATGGTGATGGAGGTTTGCGTGAAGACAACTTGCGTTGTGGAAGTTGGGTGGATGGAGGCAATCTTGTGAAGACAACTACATTGGTGAATGCTTGGATGAATAGTAATTGGAGGCTTGAAGTTGTTTTCTTGTGGTTGCTATTGGAGTCACGTGGAAGTGGAGTGAAAAAACAGCTGCTATGTACGTGTGTGCATTTTTTCTAAGGAGTGACAGTGGATGTATGGAGAATGGATGAAGGTTTATGCATGAATGAGTGGAGAGTTTTAACTAAGTCGGGGCTGCACTTTTTTTGTGTGGAGCTTGTGTGAGTGGAAATGGAGGCTTGGATGTGTGTATCGTGAATGAGTTGGAGGCTTGCGTCTATGGCTCTTGGATGGAGGCTACGTTGATGATGTGGAAGATTAGAGAGAAAATTCAAGACTTGCATGAATAATCTAGGCTGGAGCTTGGAAGTTGAAAGATAAAAGGAGGCTTGGTTATCCATGTGTGTGCTAGAGAGGGGATTTTTTTCTTTTTTTATGATAGCTGTGTTGTTGAAGTATGAATGATATGTTAGTGGGGTGAAAGGCTGGAGCTAGGTGGGGTTTTGCATGTGAGAAGAGTGGAGTGGGGAGTTGTCAAGGTATGGTGAGTGAAATGGATTGTGGGGCTGTGTAGGGGCTGATGTGTGGTTCTTTGTTGGATGGGGTAGAGAGTGGACGTTGGCTGAAGTGAGGGCTACATTTGGAGTGGAGAATGAGTTGTGAATGGGCTTAAATAATTAAAAGGCGGGGGCTGATGTTGATCCTTGATTGGTTGGAATAGATTTTTCAAGGTCAATTTCAACAGTGCATAAAAACTAAACGGTGATGATTTAGGAGCTCAAATTTTATCAGTATCTTTGTCTTTGAGTAGGTTCAATATGAGACTTGAATCACGGAATTTCACCATCTGAGTCAAAAGTTATGATTGAAAGGTCATTTTGGCGATCCAAAATCTGACGCAACTTTTGAGAATTTATTTTTTCTGAATTCCAACTCAGAAAAATCTGCAATTAGTCCTAAAAAATTTGTCAATAAGTCAAGAATTTAAGTATGAAATTTCAGAATTTTTAGCTAAACCAATCTTGAGATAAAAATCCCACAATGACTAAATGTCAAGTCTGTCAGAAACTCAAAAACAGTGCAATTTGAGTCTATTTGTTTCATTTATGCATTTTACGTCAACGAATCTCGAATAATGCTAAAACATGATAAACCAGCTATAGATGAACATAAAATGAACATAAATGACTCTAAATTAAGTCCTAAAGATATATGAAAATATGCGCATATCAAATTTCCCCACACTTAGCTCTTGCTTGTCTTCAAGAAAGAAAAAAGAACAGAAAATAAAACTACAGAAAACTTGAAAAACAAAGTGCAGAAAAACAAAAATATGCAATGCGAAGGAAAATACTTAAGTATGCAGCATTCAAATTAGATCCCCAACCATATCAATTAATTCAAGCATGATAACTAGAATTCGGTTGACCACGATCAACAAAAAATTAATGAACTCAGTTTACATGTAACAGTCGAACTAATCTAGCATAATAGAGTTAAAGGAAATCTATGCCTTATCGAAATAATAAGTCCTCTTATTGATATACACTCCAACACTCAAACTATTTAGGCTCAAATGTGTAACTCTCAAAATTCGATCAACGAATACATTCTACCATATGCTTGCTTTTCAATCTTGACAACACTATGAAAGTGTGCATATACTATACACAAATCAAAAGGTCTTTAGAATGGTTGTAATGGGATTTGGCTAAGGGTGAGGTAAAAGAAAGATAAGAGAAGGCTAAAGCAAAGGCAATAGAGCTATACAGAATATCATAGAACTCACGTACATGTATGCATCCACGCACATAATTCTGCAAATTAAACACAAAAAACTCCACTTGTTTTCATTCCATTTGAATTTTCCATAGACAAGTATATAATTCGAAACACTTGGGAAACACTTTTCTCTTTTTTTTTCCTTATCACATGGCAGAAACTCTTTCTCTTTTTTGTTGTTTTTTTGTGTTGTGTTCATAGCCAAACATTCGGATTATCACCATGTCATGATATGTCAACCAACCCACATCTTCAACTTTGCCAAATTGATGCTCTACTAACCTTGGACATAGGGTATAGAGTATAAAAATGAGACCAAGGCTAAGTTAATAATGTGGAAAGCAAAGAAAAGGATAAAAGCTCAAAGGGGCTTTCTAATGGAAATCATGCTTTAGGTTAGCTATTTAAGTTCAAGTGGTTTAACCTAGATGCCTTTATCATGTTTATGCAAGCATGCTAAGTCAAGATATTAAGCAAGTTCTAGAGAATTATACCATTGAAAGAATGCACACAACAAAGAATAATATTGAAGGCACAAGAGCTCACATAGGTCATCTATTAAGTCAATACAACATAGTTTCAAGGTTACTCTACTATCTAGAAAGCTCAAGTGTTACATTCAAACCCATTCATCACGTTTATATATTTATCGTTATTAACCAAATCTCATGTATAATACTCGAACTCATTCAACAATTGGGAATCCTAAAAAAAGCTAACACACTTAAGATGTAAGAAAAAACATAAAATATTGTTGTAAGTTTTGAAAAAAAAATTCAAGTTTAAATTTTTTTCAAAATTTTTGGTTTATTTAATACAAAACATGCAACTAATGTAAAAAAAAATTCAAGTTCAAGCAAGAGCAAGAAGGTGCGGCAATTTGCCCCTCAAAATACAGCATAAACCTAAATCTAGACTACCCCTAAAAGTTGAAAATTGTAATCTAGAAGAAACTAAAGTCTCCCCATCACACTTAAGCACAACATTGTCCTCAATGTTAAAGTAAATGCAAAAAAAAAAGATTCACACCAAATCTGAAAAACAAAAATAGAATTCAAAACCTAGAAAAAGCAAGAAAATCGAAATGAAAAAAGAAGAGAAAGAAGAAATCAAATTTGATTTATCTCTAATGGGTTGTCTACCATTAAGCGTTTTTGGTTATAGTCGTTAGCTCAACATTGTGCGCGCATCATTCTCTATAATTCGGTATATCCACAGCCACTTTCTCTGTCTGAATGTCCTTGAAACCTTCATAAAAAGGCTTCAATCGATGGGCATTAACTTTGAAGCTTCGGTTGTTACCAGGAAGACTCCCTGGCTTACGGAAGGTTCAGTGACTTGAAATCATAATTCACAGCTCCAATCTTGCATTCCTAAAAAAAAATAGATAAAAAACAAATAAGGTACTCAAATGAAAACAATAAAAAGAAATTGAAACAACACATAACTAGAATGAAAGTATAAGATTGGGGTGCCTCCCCACAAGTGCTAAGTTTAATGTCGATAGCTCGACATAACCATTTGATCACGAGTCCTTGAGTGAAATACTTGCAATGTTTCTCAACTCTTGACCATAATAATGATTCAATCTTTGCCCATTCACTTTGAAAGTTCTTCCATCGCGTCCCTCAACTTCAATCGCTCCATAAGAAGCAACTTTCTTCACAACAAACGACCCTGACCATCTGGAGCACAATTTACCAGAAAAAACTTCAATCTCAAGTTGAAAAGCAGAACTTTCTCTCTTGGAGCAAATTCTTTCCTCATGATATGTTGGTCATGCCATTTTTTAGTTTTCTCCTTGTAGATTTTGGAGTTCTCATACGCTTTATTTCGAAAATTTTCTAATTCACATAATTGAAGAGATCGATTTTCAACCAATTTTTTCCAATTAAGATTTAACTTCCGAATTGCCCAATAAACCTTGTGTTCCAACTCCACTAGAAGATGAAAAGTTTTTTCAAAAACCAAACGATATGGAGACATGCCAATTGGAGTCTTGAAAGCCGTCCTATATGCCCAAAGGGCATCATCAAGCTTGAGAGCCCAGTCTTTTCGGTTAGGGTTCACCATCTTCTCAAGAATGTTCTTGATCTCTAAATTTGATATTTCCGCTTGGCCATTCGACTGTGGATGGTGGGGTAAAACAACCTTGTGTCGAACTTCATATTTGGTTAAAAGATTACCCAAAAGTTTGTTTCAAAAGTGGGTACCTTCATCACTAATAATGGCCCTTGGAGTGCCGAATCTTGTGAAAATATTTTTCTTGAGAAATCTGAGAACAACCTTGGCATCATTTGTTGGTGAAGCTATGGCTTCAACTCATTTTGATACGTAGTCCACTGCCAAAAGGATGTAGGATTGTCCATAAGATTTAGGGAATAGTCCCATGAAGTCAATACCCTACAAATCAAAGAGTTCTACGTTAAAAATGTTGGTCAAAGGAAGCTTATGTCGTCATAAGATATTACCCATTTGTTGACATCGGTTACACGTCTTATTGAAAGCATAGTTGTCCTTATGAAGTATAGGCTAATAGAAACTGGATTGAAGAACTTTTCCTGCTGCTGTTGTTGGGCCAAAGTGACCTCCATATGGTGATGAATGACAATGCTCCAAAATTGTTAAGATTTTATCTTCCGGGATACATCTTCGAATTACCTGATCAGGACTTCTCTTGAACAGTAAAGACTCATCCCATAGATAATTTTGCGCATCGAATAGGGATTTTTTTTCTTTTGAGATGGACTTAAATATGGAGGTATCAAACCTGTAGCTAAATAATTCACCACATCGGCAAACCATGGAAGCTTTTCATTGACTTTGAATAACTGCTCATCTGCAAAAGTCTCTTGAATAGGTATTAATGGTTTTGATTCCTCAAGCTCTAATCGAGATAGATAGAAAGCCCCTACATTTTGCTGTCTCCTTTTTGTCTTTGATTTCTACATCAAACTTTTGCAAAAGCAAAACCTATCGAATGAGTCGCAGCTTGGCAACTTTCTTTGTAAACAAATATCGAATTACTGCGTGATCTGTGAAAGCCACAACTTTGGACCCAATGATATATGATCGAAACTTGTCCAAAGCAGAAACAACCGCCAGCATTTCCTTCTCTGTAGTAATGTAATTTTGTTGGGCATCATCCAAAGTCCGACTAGAGTAGTAGTTAACCCTGAACACTTTCTCTCGCCTTTGGCTTAAAGCTGCTCCCACTACGAAGTCACTCGCATCACACATAATTTCAAACGGTTGTTACCAATCAGGTGTGTTCATCACGGAAGCCGAAATCAACTCTTTCTTTATCAACTCAAAAGCCTGCAAACATTTCTCATTGAACTCAAATTTCACATCCTTTTCCAAGAGATTGCAAAGGGGTTTGGTGATTTTGGAGAAGTCTTTGATGAATCTCCGGTAAAACCCCGCATGTCCAAGGAAACTATCGATACCCTTTACATTTGTCAGTGGAGGAAGCTTTTCAATAGCTATTGTTTTGGCTCGGTTCACTTCAATGCCATGAGCAGATATTTTATGATCCAACACAATTCCTTCCCTTACCATAAAATGACATTTCTTTCAATTGAGCACCAAGTTGGTATGCTGACATCTTTTCAATACTAGAGATAGATTATGTAAGTACTTATCAAATGAATCACCAAAAACAGAAAAATCATCCATAAAAACTTCCTTGAAATTCTCAACCATATCAGAAAAATAGCCATCATGCAATGTTGAAATGTAACAGGAGCATTGCAAAGACCAAAAGACATGCGCCCAAATGCAAATGTTCCAAAAGGACAAATGAAAGTAGTCTTTTCTTGATCTTCAGGTGCAATAGCTATTTGGTTATATCCTGAGTACCCATCTAGAAAACAGTAAAATGCATGTCCAGCAAGCCTATCCAATATTTGATCTATGAATGGAAAAAGAAAATGGTCCTTCTTAATGGTTTTGTTCAAGTTCCTATAATCCATACAAACCCTCCATCTAGTGATTGTCTTAGTAGAAATAATTTCATTGTTATCATCTTTAAATACAGTGAATCCACCTCTTTTAGGAACAACTTGAGTAGGACCAACTTATGAATTATCAAATTTTGGGTAAATGATTCCAATATTAAGCCACTTCTGAATTTCATTCCTAACCACTTCCTTCATTGCTGGATTCAATCTTCTTTGGGGTTCAATGCTAGGGGTGAATGACTCCTCCATCAGAATTTTATGTATTACAATAGAAGGACTAATTCCCTTAATGTCTGAAATTGACCAACCCAATGCATTTTTAAACTCCCTTAACACCCTAAGCAATTTTTCTTCTTCTAAAGGAGTCAATGAAGATGAAATAATGACAGGAAAAGCTTGATTAGCACCCAAAAATGCATATTTTAAATTTTTAGGCAAAGGTTTCAAATCAATCAATGGGTGCACATTTTTCACATCACCATCAACATCAGTATTAGTCACACAAAACAAAGGCTCGGTTTGATCAAAATTTTTCAAGCATTCAAAAGAATCCAATACCATCATAAAACAAGCATCGCCATCATCTATAGCATCTTTTCTAACCATACCTTCTAAATATGTCAATAATGGGTCTTTAGGTATAAGGAAAGGAAAAAATGTTACCACACAAAATGATATGATATCCACTCGGTTACAAATCGGTGTATCACTTGGATGTCTGAGCGATCTGTATATGTTGAACCTCACCTTCTTGCCATTTACATGCAGGGTTAGTTCCCCTTGTTACAAATCAATCACTGCACCTCCGGTAGCCAAGAATGATCGCCCAAGTATGATCAAGATCTCTTTATTTTCTTCCATGTCGAGCACCACAAAGTCTACAGGGAGAATAAATTTGTCAACACAAACAAGAACGTCTTCTACAATACCTCGAGGATATGTGAGAGAACGGTCGGATAGTTGGAGACAAATTGTCGATGACTTGGCTTCTCCTAATCCCAGCTTTTGGAAGATGGAAAGAGGCATGAGATTTACGCTTGCCACTAAATTGCAAAACTCTTTACCAAAATATGTGTTGCCGATCTCACACGGAATTGTAAAGCTTCCCGAATCTTTCAATTTCTGCGGTAACTTTTTTTACAAGACTGCACTACACTCCTCGGTCATCAATACCATTTCATAGTCTCCAAATCTCCTCTTTTTGGTAACAATGTCCTTGATAAATTTTGCATAATTTGGTACTTGCTCAATAGCTTCAATCAAGGAAATGCTGATCTTAAGTTTCTTAAAGACTTCAAGGTATTTTGCAAAATGATCATTGATTTTCTTCCGTTAAAATCTTTGAGGATATGGTAGCTTAAGGATGATTTTTGTTTGCAATTCTCTTTCCAGTTTCTTGTCCGAGTTAACTTCCTTCTCAACTTATGTTGGTGCACTTGCTTCTTCACAAATATTCTTTCCTTCGTTATGGATGGATTTAGTGGAGCTCTGTTCTTTAGGTTTCACTACTTCTAATTCTTTTCCACTTCAAAAAATGATGGCCTTGCACTGCTCTCTAGGGTTAGTTTCAGTATTACTTGGGAATGTCATCTTATTCAAATTCCCAACAGCATTTGCAAGTTGTCCCAATTGAACTTCCAAACCCTTCACTGAAGTCCCCATACTGGTTACTTGCATCTTTAGCTCATCCATCTCCTTCTCGTTTTTGTGGAAACGGTTCCTTGTCTCAGTTACAAAAGTGCCAATCATTTCTTTCAAGGAAGGTCTCCGTTCTGCTGGTAGTGGTCCATATCCAAGTAGGTAGGGCATGTTCCTTTGAATACCATAGTTATATTGCTCCTTGGAGTTGTATCCTTGACCATATTGATTTCCTATAAGTTGTGACTTAAATCCCAAGTTCCTTTGGTTAACAAACTGGGCTTGTTTCACCCACTCATCATTGGTGTAGATTGAATGATTAGTAACTGCCACCTGCTCATTCTGTTTTTCCTTTGACATGAATTTTAAAAATTGATTTGATAGGGTTGCCAATTGAGCAGATAATTGAGTCACTTGGTCCACTTCTAAACTTCCTCTTTTTCCATTAGTTTGCTTAGAGGGCCACTGGTAGCTGTTCGAAGCCATATCTTCTAGCAATGCACATGCTTCTTAAGATGTTTTTCTCATTAGAGAACCACCTGCTCCTGCATCCATAATGGTTCAAGTCTGGCCGTTCAACCCGTTGTAGAACATTTCCACTTGTACCTACTCTTGATATTCGTGATGTGGACACTTTCTCAAAGGATCTTTGTACCTCTCCCAAGCTTCATGCAATGGTTCCAAGTTATGCTGTCTAAATATACTGATCTCAGCCTCGCAGTTTTACCAGGTGGAAAAAGTTTAATCAAGAACTGCTGCGCCACCTCTTGCCAAGTTCGCATTCTATCAACAAAAATTGAATGAAGCCAATTCTTTGCTTTGTCCCAAAGATAAAATGGGAACAAAGTGAGCCTAATGTCATCTTGTGTTGGCCCTTCAGTCTTGATAGTGTCACATAATTCTTGGAAACTTGTAAGATGATCATTTGGATCCTCTATTGGTGCTCCTCCAAACTGATTTGTCTGAACCAAATTGATGAGTCCAGGTGAAATATGAAAAATATGAGTAGGAACATTAGGTCTTTGGATACCGTGATAATTGTCCACCACTGTAGGTTGGAAATATTCCCTGATAGGACGTTGGTGCAATTGTTCCTGTTCATTTCTGTTATCTCCTCTTTCGTTTCCTTCGGTCAAATTAGCTACCATGTACGTGGAAGGCTAGTGTGCAATTTTGCTGGGGAGTGACAGTGGATGTATGGAGAATGGATGAAGGTTTATGCATGAATGAGTGGAGAGTTTTAACTAAGTCAAGGCTACGGTTTTTTTTATGTGGAGCTTGCGTGAGTGGAAATGAAGGCTTGGATGTGTGTATCATGGATGAGATGGAGGCTTGCGTCTATGGCTCTTGGATGGAGGCTACATTGCTTATGTGGAAGATTGGAGAGAAAATTCAAGACTTGCGTGAATAATCTAGGCTGGAGCTTAGAAGTTGAAAGACAAAAGGAGGCTTGGCTATCCATGTGTGTGCTCGAGAGTGGACCTTCTTCTTTTTCTATGCCAGCTGCGTTGTTGAAGTATGAATGATGTGTTAGTGGAGTGAAAGGCTGGATGTAGCATCCCACTCCCACGAGACCCGAACCCGACATCGACGGTGATATCCGAGCCCGCGACCCGTGAGGGTGGTATGCTAGAGCAGTCAATACAGTTTAAAACTTGGTAATATATATATATAGATTTTTTTTAAAACTCATCGAGTGCGCAAATATCAGTAAATAATTTGGGCCCGTTCTAATACGAAATCATTTTTTAATCAAAACATTTTTTCGGTAATCAAATTATAATACAACATTAATCAATCGGGCACTCAGCAATACCAGTACGAATCTTGCGAAAATACAAGTTTACATATAATTCAAAAGACACAAATGCGACGCTTGATCGATCCCGACCTTAACTCGACTTGCAATCGGTACTCATACTCCGTGCTCAACGGGTACTCTTCGATCCTCGAAAAATATTTGCAATGTTGGATGAGTTTGTAACTTCGGTGAGAAACCATCATCGATGGTTCACTCAATTCATGCATATATACACACTTTACCATTTATCACATACAATCACAATTCACAAATGTAAGGCGATCGCCTTTCATTCACCCACATTTAATCATACCATATATGCAATGCACATGAGACCCTTTCCATTTTCATTACGTTGTTGTGACCGTGCTTTGAGCTCAATAACGATGAGCCGATGGCTCTGAAATTTTGTTGGGCTTAAAGCCTAATACATTGAGCTGAGGCTCAATACGTTGGACCCGAGGTCTCGTGCGTTGAAATGAAAGCTCATATATCGTTAGGCGTGATATGCCCCGATCGGTGGCTGCTCGGTCACAACCGCTTTTATCTCGATCATACTTTGATGCATACCTTTGGACATGTTCCAATTTCCATTTACAAGTCAATGTTATTTGCCATATCTTCGACTTTCGATGCGGTATTTCAATAATATACATTTCAATTTATTGCATCCTACCATATCACATTGATAGTCACATCCCATGTATCAAAATGCATAACTAACACTTCAATATCAATTTCCCATTTCCTCGGACCTTTGGTCCGAGATCTCCAATGCAAACATTCACAAACAGTTACACACAAGTAGCACTTCGATAACAAGTTTCCAATACTTCGGACACCTATGGTCCGAAATCAATCAAAAACAAACATACATAATCCCTCCATTATCTCCACATGACATAACCACATCATTTTAATCACATATAGATTGAGGAACCAACTAGGTTACTCACCTGTACTTCCAAGCTAATATCTAGAAGTCTCAGTAACGTTGGTAGATCGGATGCTCCAAATGTGCCTCTATAAGAATCAGAAAATATAATCATTACCTCTTGTCCAATCAGAACTATTTAATAATGCATATGAAGCAATTTGCAGGTGCACAATGCATGTTCATGATATTCCCGGCCCTAATCCCATTTTTTTCTATTAGAAAAATCCATCTAAAAATTAGAAACCTATTGGCGTTGACGGTGCGCAATTCGGACCTCTATAGGTCCCCAATTAAACAAAATAAGTGATTAAAGGCTCCGTTACCGGGCCACGTCAATTTTCCGTCCAAAATTCCCAATTTCTCACAAATGAAATTAAATGTTCTACTGAATCCGATGCTTCAAGAATCAAATCAATCGGACGTCGGACGGAAAAGAAATTGACAAAAGAAACAATTAGGTCACTTAATGCCAAATAATAAAAAATAATAAACATATATATATTTGCTTTGCTGAGGCGTCGCCTAGCGAGGCCGACTCGCTTCACTTCGCTAGCTAGGCGGCGTCGCCTAGCGATCGAAGCCATCCTACCTCGCCTTGCTGGGGCGAGGCGTCGCCTTAGGCGAGGTTCTACTCACTTTTTTTTCCTATTTCCAATCCGAATTTCCAACACCCATAACTCTTTGCACAAAAATAAAAAAACTACAAACCATAGCTTGTTGGAAAGATCATGAAAAGTTCTACCATTCTCATGAAGACCATAAAAATCAATTTCACCCCTAAGGGTGTCAAAAATCCTATCAAATCTACTGCCTACTCAAAACCTATCAACACAGGGCAGTACATTGCAAATTCAATAACTCTCTGATTCTTCAGTCAACAATTACACAATAATTAAGGCAGTAAGATCACAATGTTATCTACAACTTTTATGAACAACCCGAAATCAAATTCACTTGCTAACAAGGTCAAACAATTCCACGAAGAATCTGCCTACTGCAATCAACCAATCTGGATAGTAATTTTCCAAACAGTGATTCTCTTAGCACAAAAGTCACAAAATTCACTACCTTATATCCCTGAAAAGATAAGATCTCAAACTTCAATTTTCATGAAGAACTCAAACTCCAATTCGATTTCTAAAAATTTCAAAACTGTTTTGGAAGCTACTGTCATGATCAGCCATTCACAACCTAGTTTAGGTTCAGTTTTTGTAAAATCATAACTCCCAAATCTGACCTTCAAAAATTACATGCCATATATCATTTTCAAGATAATTCCTTCCTCTGCAACTTTACAGAAGATCACTCACACCAATTCAGTTCACATAATTTGCTAAAATTGCTTCCAATCCGCAAGCTCACAAACTCAACACTTAGGCTAGGTTTCATCAAAATGCTCAAAACCAGTCAATAGTAATCAGTTCTTATCTCCCAATATACAACTCGAAAATTAGCAAGATCAGTGGCAATGGAAAGCTAACTCATTATGCTACAACTTTCATGAAGACCATTTTCCATAATTCCATCTCAATTAATTTAGAAAAATCAGCAAAATAATCAGGTCATATATGCGGGTACTGTTCACAGACCCTACAAACAGAAACTTTCCATGCAAAGATTCACCCTTCTAACATTACAATTTAACATCACCTATTTAACACAAAGTTGAAGCCAACATCCCAAAGTTTCATTAGGAACAAATCTCACCTCATTTGCTCACCTACACAATTAGTTATGATCAAAACATTGCAATAGGTCAAATTGCATTTTCCAGCTTTTCAACTACAACCTAACTCCTATCACTTCTAACATCAATAACACATCACTAAGCACCCATTTATACCTCTAATTCAACCACAAATTCATCACAACATATACTTATATAAGAGAGCATAAGTGGCAGCATCTACACATATTATCTTCCTAAGATTTCCATTCATCTAACCTTGCAAAACTCAATCCAAACCAAGCCAAAATCAATGGAACTATAGTCATTCATTCATCCATACACAAACATACATTTACACCCATTCAAACCTACCCTTATCATCATGAAATAAATGCATAAGTTCTTCCCATAATGGCTTCTAACTACCAAAAGCATAAAAACTAACATAAATTCTCACCTAACAAGTTGCAAACTTGAATTTCCTCAAGTCTTCAAACCCTCCACTTCTACTTCAATCCTCACCCAAGGTTATCATAAGCATCATTAATATTATCATTAATTCAAGGTTTAAGTAGAGTCTTGGTTGGAACTAGAGAAGAAGCAAGCAAATAACAAGTAGAACTTATTTGGGAGGAGAAGGAAATCGTCAAAGGAAGAGAACACAATGAAGGGAATGCAAGTTTCGGATGAGAAGAGAATGACTTTCCAAAATGAGTTTTTTTTTAAGAATTTCCTAGGAGAAATTTCGAGAATCATGGAAGAATAAGACAAAGTCATTAAATAGGACACTTGGCTCTTCCATTTAATGAAGAAAACGACAAAATTAAGTAATTAAACCATTTAAATAATAAAAAACATAATCCTAATTAATCTTTCATCCCACTAATGCTAATGGCTCTCTAACAATTCTCAAAATAATATATCCAAAATGACAAGACCATTTGGTCGCAATTTTAACCATCAAAATCGAATAGGTTAAATCACTTAGCGATTTTTTTCCTATCCGAAATTTCCCGAATCATTTTTTTGAAAATTACCTAAATTGCTCAAAATTGTAAAACATATGACAGTCCACTTCCAATAATTGTTCAAACACGAAAACCACATTTTTCACAACAAAAACACATTTAGGCCATTTACCAGCGATTTTGTCGGTCCGGGAATTTTCTCCGGACAATTCCAGAAAAATTCCTGAAAATACCATAAAATGTAAAACACTCAATGACGCACTCCAAATAATTTTTCAAATACAATTATCCCATAAATTTCACAAAGAATCTCAATTTGAAACCTAAGCCGAAAAATGTCATGAATGCATGTTTACCATGTACAAGCGCAACAAACCATCAATCATAGAGGCTATATGCTGTATGTGCATGCCGAGATATAATTTAATACTTCTAACCCGTCCCAAATTACCAAAATACCCTTCCCATCAGTGATGGGATGTTACACTGGAGCTAGGTGGGGTTTTGCATGCGAGAAGAATGGAGTGGGGGCGTTGTGAAGGTATGGAGAGTGAAATAGAGTGTGGGGTTGTGCATGGGTTAAAATAATTAAAAAGAGGGGGCTGATGTTGATCCTTGGCTAGTTGGAATGGATTTTTTAAGGTCAATTTTAACAGTGCATAAAAACTAAACGGTGATGAATTAGGAGCTCAAATTTTATTAGTATCTTCTTCTATGAGACTTAAATCATGGAATTTCACTATCTGAGTCAAAAATTATGATAAAAACATTATCGAAAGGTCATTCTGGCTATCCAAAATATGACGCAGACTTTGGGAATTTATTTCTCTTGAATTCCAGCTCAGAAAAATCTACAATTGGTCCTAAAAAATCCATCAATGAGTCAAGAACATAAGTTTGAAAATTTGAATTTTTAGCTAAACCAATCTCGAGATAAAAATCCCATAATGACTAAAGGTCAAGTCCGCCAGAAACTAAAAAATAGTGTAATTCGAGTCTATTTGTTTCATTTATGCATGTTACGTCAACAAACCTCGAATAATGTTAAAAAATAATAAACCTGTTGGACCAATAGTGGTTGACAAATTAAATCCCACTTATGTTTTGATAATAATAAAATGTGTAGAATTGGTTAAGAAATTATTTCAGATATTTTGGGATTATTATTGTGCAAATCAAGATGAACAAGTGATAAATCATTGAAGAATCAAGATGGGAGTTTCCTTATAAGTGAAAGAGACATAAATAATAAGGATTATAGAAGATTTGGTTAGATGTTACCGTTGGAGGACCGCAAGTCGACTTGCACAAGCATAAGTCGACTTATACATCAAGACCTGAACAACATAAGTCGACTAGAACACCATAAGTCGACTAACAGATGAAGATATGTCAACACAAGTCGACTAATCACACATAAGTCGACTTATCGAGGACGACAAGTCGACTTATAGAAGAGCGGAGATGAAATTTTACGTAGAATGTTGTCACAAGTCGACTTATACATTCGACAAGTCGACTTATGGGTACATCAAATTAATTCCAACAGTCCAATTAGCCACAAATAGAAAGGAGATTCTTAAGGAATGGCTATAACAATCATGCAATGGTTATAATGAGCTCCAACAGCTATTTTTCATCAAGTATAAGAGTGGATGATCAAGGAAAAATATGAGAGAAGTTCTACAAGAAAAATACTCCACTATTGCTTCATATTTTGCTCACTATTGCTATTATCTTATTACATCATTGTATTGAGCATTTGTTCTTCAAACTTTTTCTTATTTCTCTTACAATTTGAGTGACTAGTGAAAGGTCACGTGTGAGGTAGCTTGAGCCGGAAATCAAGTGGTGTTAGTAGGATTTGTGCCGGAAGACAAATCATTTGTAAAGGTAGCTTGAGCCGGAAATCAAGTGATGTTGGTAAGATTTGTGTCGGAAGACAAATCAAGTGTAAAGGTAGCTTGAGCCGGAAATCAAGCGGTATTGTAAGAGTTCACACTGAACTACAAAGTGTGTAATAAAGTGGTTTGCAAAATCCTAAGTGGGAGCTTAGGTAGAGGACGTAGGTCTTAGCACCGAACCTCTATAAAAACAGTGTTTGATCTTCTTCCTTACTCCTTGCATTTAAATTTTTTTAAATTACTACTGTGTGAATTAACTTCTGATTTTATTGTATAAAATTTTGAAAAGAATTAAAGATCTATTCAACCCCCCTTCTAGATCGCTAACAATTGGTATCAGAGCAGAAGTATCCAGGGATGGCACACAACAAACTAGCGGAAGAAGGTAATACAAATTATCGCCCTCCTTTGTTTAATGGTACTGACTATTCTTCTTGGAAAAATCCTATGAAGTATCACATTATAAGCGAGGGAGTAGAATATTAGAAGATCATTATCTTCGGTCCACAACTACCGTTGAAAGAAAATGGTGAGTTAAAAACAGAGATGGAGTATGACGACAATGATTGGAGGCAAGCCTACATCAATGCGAAGGCTATGAAATTGATATACTGCGCTCTCACGGTCGAGGAAAGAAACCGAGTTAATTCTTGTACCAGCGCTAAAGAAATGTGGGAAAGACTTCGCATCACCCATGAAGGAACCAACCAAGTCCGGGAGACAAAGATCAACATGCTTCTCCATGATTATGAAATGTTTGTTATAAAGGAAGGTGAGTCTATTTCCATTATGCTTGATCGTTTTGCAGAAATCATAAATGAATTAGGCAACCTTGGAAAGCATATGACGGATAGCGAGAAGGTGAAGAAGATTCTCCGCTCACTACCAAAAGAATGGGACTCACAAGTCACAACAATTATGGAGTCTAAAGATCTCAATCATTTGGAATTCAACACCTTGGTGGGATCACTCATCAACTATGAAATCATTTTCAAATCCAGAGGAGGTAGAGGTAAGTCACAAAAGTCAATTGCTTTAAAGGCTAATATTTCTTCTCTTGATGAAAGTGATGAAGAAATAGATGAAGAAGAGGATGATGAAGAAATAGCAATGTACGCCAAAAATTTGAGAAAATTCAAAGGACTTCTCAAAAATCGGAGGAAAGAATTAAATAGTGGAAGAAATGGAGAAAGAAAGAGATATGCCGTGGAAAGAAATGAAGAATGTTGGAAATGTGGAAAAAGGGGACATCATGCAAGAGAATGCAAGAGCACTTCTTCCACATCAAATTTCCAGAAAAGTGACAAATACGACAAAGGGAAAAGAAAACCAAATTTAGTAGCTACTTGGAGTGATGATGAGGAAGCATACCAAAGCAATGATGAAAATAACTTAGCTCTCATGGCTAATAGCTCCTCAACAAGTGATGACGAAGATGAGGTAACTTTCATTGATCAAGATCTGATAGATTCTTTTAATGCTTTACAAATTGATTTTGAAGAAGCTATTGAAATCAACAAGAAATTGAGAAAGAAAATAAGGGAATTGGTTGCTGAAAATAATGCTTTACATGAGACGATTGACGATTTAGATTGTCCTAAGGAAGATCATTCTACATGCCTTGCTGAAAAAGAAAATTTTACTTGTGAGCTTGATAGACTTAGAAAAGAATTTTCTTATGTGGTTAAAAAATTTGCTGGTGGGAATGAAAAGTTTGAAAAGATGTTATCTTTACAAAGATATTCAATTTCTAAACATGGTTTAGGATATGATCTATTTGATAGAGATTATTCCTTGATTTCTAAATTCACTAAAGACGGAAAAGTTGCTCAATGTGCTAGATGCTTAAAAGATGGTCATATAGAAATTACATGCAAAAGTATTAGAAGATGCATTAATGTTAAGAAAATCTGGGTAGTAAAAGGTACAGCTCTTCCTAATGTGGTTTATATGACTAACCAAAATAGACCCAAAATGGCCTGGGTTCTAATGAGTAGAAAGAATGTTTCAGTTATAGGTACAAGCAAGGAATGAAAATCTACCAAGCACATGGTACATTGATAGTGGATGTCGACTAATTGGTGACAAGTCTGCTAACAAGTCAACTTGTGTGGGTCAATAAGTCGATCTATGATATACACAACACTATGGAAATGAAGAAATTTCAGGATAAGTCGACTTATAAAAATCGACAAGTCGACTTATGAGGGTCGATAAGTCAACTTATGGAGGTAAAACAAGTCGACTTATGTTTACACGTGTTCCATTGTTGGATTGTTATGTTATGTAATGACTTTGCATTTTCTTTGTGTTTGCTTATGAACTGCCAGTCGAATATAAGTCATCTGGGTCTTCTTTAAAAAAAATTTTTTTTCCAAAATCTTCGAAAACATATTCTCGTCTACTTTTGAGATTTATTCATAATAATGTTTCTCCACCATGATGGTTTTTGTATCTAGCCAAGATCAACATTTCATAATATTTGTATTTGCTTGCTACTTGAGACTATTTGTGTTTGATGACTTGCTTCTCTATTTAATGTGATTGCGATATTTCATCTATTGTTGGTTTGTATTAGTTGTTTTGATTATGACAAAAAGGGGGAGAAAAATGAAAAATTGGATATTCTTTAGTTACTTGATTAAGGGGGAGTATGTATGTTAAATTGTCTTTGATTTTATTCTATCTTGATTTTAAATTACTTTTTTGAATTTGCTCTTAGAAGGTTATTAAATTCAATGATTTATATGATTGAGGGGGAGACTTCTAACCAAAATGACAAGGTATAAAAGCCTTGATCAATGTTTCTCTGTTTTCATTTCTTAAACAATTTCTAAGTGTTTTGTCATTATCAAAAAGGGGGAGATTGTTGGACCAATGGTGGTTGACAAATTAAATCCCACTTATGTTTTGATAATAATAAAATGTATAGAATTGGTTAAGAAATTATTTCAGGTATTTTGGGATTATTATTGTACAAATCAAGATGAACAAGTGATAAATCATTGAAGAATCAAGATGGGAGTTTCCTTATAAGTGAAAGAGACATAAATAATAAGGATTATAGAAGATTTGGTTGGATGTTACCGTTGGAGGACCGCAAGTCGACTTGCACAAGCATAAGTCGACTTATACATCAAGACCTGAACAACATAAGTCGACTAGAACACCATAAGTCGACTAAAAGATGAAGATATGTCAACACAAGTCGACTAAAAGATGAAGATATGTCAACACAAGTCGACTAATCACACATAAGTCGACTTATCGAGGACGACAAGTCGACTTATATAGCACAAGTCGACTTATAGAAGAGCGGAGATGAAATTTTACGTAAAATGTTGTCACAAGTCGACTTATACATTCGACAAGTCGACTTATGGGTACAGCAAATTAATTCCAACGGTCCAATTAGCCACAAATGGAAAGAAGATTATTAAGGAATGACTATAACAATCATGCAACGGCTAGCATGAGCTCCAACAGCTATTTTTCGTCAAGTATAAGAGTGGATGATCAAGGAAAAATATGAGAGAAGTTCTATAAGAAAAATACTCCACTATTGCTTCATATTTTGCTCACTATTGCTATTATCTTATTACATCATTGTATTGAGCATTTGTTCTTCAAACTTTTTCTTATTTCTCTTACAATTTGAGTGACTAGTGAAAGGTCACGTGTGAGGTAGCTTGAGCTGAAAATCAAGTGGTGTTGGTAGGATTTGTGCCGGAAGACAAATCATTTGTAAAGGTAGCTTGTCGAAATCAAGTGGTGTTGGTAAGATTTGTGCTTAAGACAAATCAAGTGTAAAGGTAGCTTGAGCCGTAAATCAGCGGTATTGTAAGAGTTCACACTGAACTACAAAGTGTGTAATAAAGTGGTTTGCAAAATCCTAAGTGGGAGCTTAGGTAGAGGACGTAAGTCTTAGCACCGAACCTCTATAAAAACAGTGTTTGATCTTCTTCCTTACTCCTTGCATTTAAATTTTTTTAAATTACTACTGTGTGAATTAACTTCTGATTTTATTGTATAAAATTTTGAAAAGATTTAAAGATCTATTCAACTCTCCTTCTAGATCGCTAACAAAACCAACTATAGATGAACATAAAATGAGCGTAAATGACTCTAAATTAAGTCCTAAAGATATATGAAAACATGAGTGTATGATTGTCCATCTTCCAGACTACCCAATAGGAGTCCCCTTAGAAGCTAGTGGTATTGATGGTAAATTCCTTCAAAAATCTTTGAGCATTATCAAATTCTAAAATATAAATCCTTTGTGGCAAGTGTTGCTGATGGAGAAGCCTTTCACCTTTGGCATCAGAATTCTACTCAAATAATAAATAGTATGCTCATGGCTTGCATCATTATTCTAGATAAGTAAGCACCTAATAGATTCCTAAGTGGTAGAAGTTTATAACTTTAGGGGTATGTTTGGTAACTAGGAATGAAGACGTGGGAATGAGTATGTAATTTACATTCCTTAAGTTTTACTTGTTTGGTTGTTAGTAATGAATAAAATAAGGATTAACAAATTTGGAATGGATTTTAAATAATCATGATTTTTTATGCCTAAGGTATGTGTGTATATAACTTGGATTCAAATATTAGGAATAATAAATAAACAGTCGTGGGCAAACATAACTTCTTTTTTTTCTTCCTCTTTGTGTTTCGTCTCAATTGAAACTCTCTATTTAAGAATTTAAGATTAGTTTATTTGTTTAGATAATACTTCATTTTGATTAATTATTATTAGGATATTATTATCAACATTGCACATTACTTTATTTAATTTAAATCATAAAATATGTTCATTATGGTTTTTAATTTTAGTCTTAGAAGAAAATATTCGCAATTATTTAAAAATAATAATTTATTAAATCATTAAAATAATTTTAATTATTTGTTTATTAAATACATATTTTATTAATTGATAATAATACAAAATATTTTAATTAATTATTCACAAAATCAGTCACATAATAATTAAACATAAGTACAAAATTGTCACTACTATTTTTAATATTTGATACCAAACACTGGTATAATTATAAACTTCTATAATTCCATTTTTAGTGGTTACATACCAAACATGCATAATCAGTAATTTCATTTCTATTATAATTATCACATTTCATTCCTATTCTCATTTTTTTTATTTCGATTCCTTCATTACTGGTTACCAAAGAAGACCTAAAGGCATTCCCTTTTGTGGTGACTTTAACATTAGAGGCTTAGTCTATTCCTTAATCCTATCAGATGTCATCTGATGCCTTTATTCCCAACCAAATTCCTTATAATTTTTTAACTTCAAGAGGACTACAAATTCTTTCATCTTATCGTCCAGATTAGCAATGAACCCCTTAATATAGTTTATCTGGCCTAAGAACCTTTTGGTTTTTGTCTTATTTTGAGGTTTTTTTTACTTGAAAAAATGGCTTTTGTTTTGTTTTTGTCTAATTCAATCCCTCTATGGCGGACTAAGAAACCTAGGAAATTTCATACTTTTACTCCAAAAGTGCACTTCACATGATTTAACTTCAACTTGTGCATTCTTATGCTTTAGAAGGCTTCTCTTAAATTCTAGATATGGTCCATACTCCTTTTTGTTTTAACAAAAATATTATCTATGTTTTCATAGCCCTTTGATAAATGGCTCTTGCATTTTTAAAGCCAAAAGGCATTATGACCCATTCAAATGTTCCTATTTATCCAAGAAATTTAAATGCTATTTTTGAAATATCTCCGTCAGTTATAAAAATCTGAGTATAACCAAGAAAGCAATCCATAAAATAAAATAAGGAATGCCTATTTGTTGCATCAATTAAATAATATGCAATTGGCATCATGTACACATTTTTTGGAATGCCTACATTCAAATTCCTGAGGTCAACATAGACTCTTAACTTGCCATTCTTCTTTGCTATAGTTAAAACATCAGCTAGCCGTTTAGTATATTTGTTAGTCTAATGAAACCAGCCTTACATAACTTATCAATCTCTTGTTTAATCTTTAACTTGAATTCTTTTTACCAACATATAAGTGGTTGGCAATAAGGGCAAAATTTCAATTTTATAAGAAGTCTTTTTTCTACCAGCTTTCTACTTAACCCTTACATTTTGGTATATTAAAAAAACAATCATTTAATTGCTTCTGAAGTTTGACTAATTCCACCCTTAATTTGGATCAAGATTCTTGCTAACAAACAATATGTAAAATTCTCCTGAATTACTTAAATTTACTTTCTCAAGTGATTCTTAATTTTGGATCCTGTGGTTGTTGATCTTTCCATGAGTGAATTTCAAATCCTCCATTTAACCCTCATCCTTTACTTAGAATTCTTCTTCTTCAAAAATCAGCTCAATAATTTCACACCTTTCTAGTTCCTTATAATTCTCCATGAGATGTTCTATTCAAATTTTGACTTTTACAATTATAGCTACCGTTACTTCACTTTATGAAAAATTTCTCATCCAGTTTTGATATGATCAAGATCCCTACCCTATTGATGTCAAAGGCAAATGCATATATAAGATTATAGTATAGTAATAGTAAATATCGGGGGTCGATCCGACAAGGACTATAAGTACTAGTAATTATCTAATTAATAAATTAAGATTATGATTTAATTTAACAATAATTCTAAACTAATGTTCAATGTAAGTAATGACTAAGAACACAAATAACTTAAAGATTAACCTAATTAAATAAGCAATACCTAGGTAAAGATTCCCCTTAAGATTTCTTAAGACATTAACTTTTTATCATGCAATTTAATCAAAGATCATTGGCCCATGGAAATTCCTATGTTATGTTAATATCTTTCTCAATACTATCAACTCCTAATTCCAAGTTGAATAGCTAAATTTTCTTTCTAGTTAAAACCTTAAGTATGTTGGAGTTATGTAAATATAGTACCCTAGAAAGCAAGTGTATTTACATGTAACTTAATCTTCTTCAGTTATAGTTTTGTAATGAAAATATTTATTATTAATAAAACAAAAGAGTTTGGTTTTTATGAGCATTATATATCTAGTCATAAGGTACCGAAATTCTTTTGTAACTAATATACATATTCATAGAGATGTATGGGAAACATGTATATTATAAGAATCTAAAATAATGGATCCACAGTTGAATAATCAAGTTTGTCACTTGATTATGGTTGAGACTATAGTATTGCGATTTATCTCAATGTAAGTAAAGGAGTTTACTTCAAGGGAATGATGAGTTTCATATCATGATAGTAGTCGGCTATAGATAATGACATTATTAAATGAATCTGGAATCAAGTATGTTTTCAAGAATAAAATAGGCTGTTACTTTAGTCTTAAAATATACATTTTAGCATTTGCTTACTATGGACCTCAATCTTGATGAGTGGTGAACTCATATGTGTTTCATTATAATTCTTGACTTGATTGGAATGAATTTTTACAGAGTATTAATCTAGTGTCTGCATGTTGGAATTATTAATTGAAACATGTATCAGGAACATTCACTTAAATAAAGAGTTTATAGTGATATCATCACTTCTAGATATTTTATGGAGATTGGTGATTAAACTAGCGCTAGAAGTTTGATGGACTAGCTACTCATCAAGTCTTAATACCAAAATGAGATCTTGTAAGTTAATCACCATATAGAGTAAAACGGGAGATCTAGAAGGAAAAACCAACATAAGGGAAAAACGGTTATTTTATCCTTTATTGTGCAGATTACTATAATAAGGTTCATAATAGGGTTTGCAATTGGACATATGATTTGAAATATGTGTTCTCATAATATCTAGTAATTCAAGAGTTAAACTAATTATCTTTAGTGGAATGACATTTAGTTAATAAGCTAGAATTAATTCTAATGAGATTAAATTAATTCTAGGCTTATTGGCGCTTGAATTATCTAAGTTCAATAAGATTCTCCACTTGGTTTCAAGGAAGGTTATTAAGCAAAGCAAGAAATATAAATGGAGGTTTTAAAGCCTATGATTGAATGTTAGACTTGCACTAATTAATGGTTAATTAAAAGCCCAAATGAATATTTAGAAATGGGCTAGACTTTGGTTTAATTTAATTAATTAGACTAATTATATTAAAACAAAATTATTAAAGAAATGAAAGGAAATTTTGGATTTTTAATGACTGAATGTGTAGCTTCACATTTAGCATTGAATTCCTAAGTAAAGATGGTAATAAACATGCATTATCATCATTAAATGGAGTAATGATCTTACCATTAAGAGGTTTCTTACCATTAAGAGGTTCTCTTTTAATGATGGCATGTAATGTAACCTTTTAGCATTCATTTGATTGAAGATGAAAGAGGTGTGTTTGATGGATGATCTTCCTTCTTTCATCACTAAAACCGAAATTGACATGTCATTTTAGGTTATTGGTCTTTTCATATAAGCCATTAAATGAGAAGAGTCTCATTTAATGGATTCTTTATGTTTGATTAAAGAAAGGTGTGATGGATTAGATGCTCTTCCTCTTCTTTTTTTTCATGCATAATCGAAATTGACAAGGTGAGAGAGCGGTGTTCTTGCATTTTTGAACTCTCTCTCCTTTCTTACATGTGTTAACTGAAATTTGCATGAGAAGTGTCTCATCTTTGGCTTCTTTCTTCTAAAACAAATCTCCTCCAAAGTTTTCTTCTCCTTTCCCACCAAAGGATCTTGTTAACCAAGTTGTCCAAGAAGAACAAGTGGTAGATCAGATTGTTCAAGGATATAATATCGAGAAGAGGAAACAATAACAAGAAGAAGAGGATACATCACCTTGGAGAGTATATATTGCCAAGGATAGGATAGCATGATGAGTTATAAAATGAATTAGAACGCACTAGGATCTTAACCATAAACATACGAGTAATTGTAGTACGGTTTATCGTTTCCACGAGGATTTATGCTAAGCATCTCTATTGATTCTTTCTAGATTGTTTAAGTTAATAATAAGAGATTTAAGAATTAAAAGTGATAAAAAAATTAACATTCACAATTAAACCTTCTGGACAACTAATTCTACACGAAAATAATTTGATTTCACGAAATCACAAGACTAAAGATCTCAAAAATTGTTATCAGCTCTTGCTAAGGTTAATCTGAATTCTAATATTCTACTACCCCATGTTAGTTAAGAAGTAATTCTTCTCTCTCAAGCTTGAATTACCTACTCTATTTTTTCAACATGCAAATTTCTCAATTCATATATAAATAAAACAAAGATGGATTGCATAACCTTTGAGGAAGAAAACTTAGACACTAATATCTTAGTTTGTAAGTTATATCTGCACGGTTTCAAAGAAGAACTCAACTCTCATTAAGATTAACCATAAACTATTCGTAAGAATAGCAAACCATGCATAGTAGAAGTTCAAAAGGCAAGATTCACCCTAGATAGTGAAACAATCTTTGAAATAAATAAAAATTAGGCAACACTTATAATAAATAACCCAAAAAAATAAAAACAAAATGAAAATGCAGAGCTCCCATTTTCTCCCTTTGCTCCTCCTTACTCTTCCTTTTATGTTTTTCTCTTTCCTCCTGCTTCTGTATTTTCTGTCCCTCCTTTTATATTAACTTTAATAGTGCTCTCATGATTGTCCACCTCCACCGAATTGTAACAGCTCCCCCCATGTTCTCGCACGTTGAAGACTTTTTTTAACCGTTCCCCATTCATTTAAACAAGTGAGGAAACGTCGGAACTGCCCCTAAAGTTGTGTATTGTGATCGCACCCTAACACTTGCGATCACACCCGTAAGTGAATAGCTTATCTTCTCGTAAAAAGTCTAAGTGCGATCACACCTTACTTAACTTGCGATCGCACCCGAAGCGCATAATTCTTGAGTATGACCACACCTTAGAAAGTTGAGATAGCACCCGAAGCGACCTCTAGAAGACCCATTGATATTGCCATCGCACTGTGGTGATTTGCAATCGCACCTTGCTCGCAGTTGCACCATTCTCCCTCATGATCGCACCAAATCCATTTTATCAGCTTGCTCCGCTGTTCCTTCACACTTAACAAAACATCAAACTTGCCTAAAAACTAAACTAATCTATTAAACCAAAGACGAAAAGTACCACAAACATCACTAACAATATTAGCACTTAACACGTAAATACTCTCACATCAATACTCACCATTATACTTGTGCCTGTCCACATTTGACATGATTGTTAACCTCCTACAATCCCTTAATTATCAAAGATGCAAAAAAGCTCACTCAAATCAAATTATGAATAGTGCATATACAAGAGCAGTGAATAGCACCAATAACTTCATTATGAGCATAAATTCTCCCTTAAACATATTTGTATTGTTATCAACTTGTTGTTAAAACGGTGTGATGAGGATGTTTAGACTTTATTTCTAGCAAACTTCAACGAAGCTTGCATGAGATGAAAGTGTTTCAATTAAATGCAAATGAGGAGCATACTCACATGCACAAAATCTACTTCAGGTTCATCGTCAGGTGGCTACTAGCACTGTTCATGTGTCCAAGGCCAGTTTCGGGCACCCTCAGCATAGTGGAGTAACAATTTGGAGGCTTTTTATGTTTTATTTGATTCCTCCTTATTACTCATGCAAATTTCCTTTATCCTCTAGTTAAAACTTCAAACAAATAAAAATAGTAATAATCATTAAGTAAAGAACTTAATACACAAAATATTGTTAAAAGTATTTAAATCGTTCCCGTATGCGCAGTATTCTCAAATGATCATTAGTAGCATTTTCTAAATTTTTAATGAATAAAAATGCATGTATGAAGTTAATAATTTGTCAAGTTAAGTTCAATATTTTTGGCTTGTTACTACTAAAATCATTAACACTAAGAAAATAAAACAATAAAAACATGAAATATCACAAACACACCACTAATGGACAAGTACATAAAAAGAACATTAACTAGAGCTTTTAGAGAATAGGAGAACTTGGTGGTGAAGGTGTAGGTGATGGCACCTTCACATTCGATGCAGCAAAGAATTTCTTTAATAACTTCGCTTGATACCGCTGCTGCTTTTGAATATCCGCCATTGTTTCTTCAATTACAGCTAACCTTTGCTATTAGCAGTGATAGCATCTTCCCAACATTTGAGCATTTTCAAAAACGTAACAGCATTAACAATAGGAATTGTAGATTGTGTTTCTTGTTTTTGTGAATCGTTGTTTTCCTCTTCTTCTTCACTAAAGGATGACTCCCTTATTCCTCGATGTTTGCCGGCTGCTCTCTCATTATAAAGCCGCAAACTACATCCCACGAAGCTCAAAAGGCCACAAATATGTAAGTACCTTTGGTTAAAAACTTTTGTCGGGATGCATTTCATCGTTGTGAGATCGAGACCCACTGATCAAGTTAGGGCTGTCAAGATGTATCCCAATCCCAACTTGGAGTTTGAAGGTCGTGCCATTCCCTTCAACAGGTGGAAGGAGGTACAATAGGGTGTGTTGTTGGAACCACACCATAAAGCATATAACTCCTAACTTGATACCTTATTAGTCTCCATCCTACTAAAAATGGATACCGCCATGAATTTGTGAAGTGGAATCAACGAGGCATCCCGAATGAGTAGATTTGGAGTGTTATGAACTAAATATGTTAATGAGTCCTCCGTAATTGTTCTCTGAAAATCCCCCGAGAAAAATTTACTAGTTGGGTTAGTCAAACACGGTTGTGGTAGCCTAAATAAAATTTTCAACATTGAAGCATCCATCTCTCACTCTTATCCGCACAACCTAAACTTCAATTTTATGAACTTCATCCCTTATACCACCAAAGTGGTATAGCATTCGTGTATCAACTCTTCATAAATCTCCCATTTTCCCATAATGAACCGCAACCATTCCAATCATTCGGCCATAGCTAAAAGATTCTCTTTCACACCCAACTACGTCACCATCTCCCAATCAAAGTATCTCGGAACAATAATCCTTTTTACTTTCACCTTTTGATATCTCTTACCTTCCTCATGCGAGAAGCGAATAATGTGCTGAGAAATCTAACATCAAATGTCTAATAGCCTTACCCTTCCCTTTAGACCTAAATGCTACCATCTTTCCCTTTGACATTCTCGTCAATAATTGATTTGGTTGAAGAATATGTGGAAAGGATGGTACTCTCACTCTGCTTTTCTTCTCGTCTTCTTTAGTCTCTTAAGTGACAACAAAAACTTTGGAGGCTAGGGTTTAAAGATTAGAATGCATAATGAAATTCCCCTAATACTACATTTAAATAGGTAAAGAAAACATGAAGGTAGTTTAAGACTCGTAAATATAGGTCGAGAACCAAGAAAGAATTTAAAATTTAAACGTTACCTAATATAGTGCGATCAGCTTGTGATCGCATGTAAGTTACACCTGTAACATAATGCCCCAGTTGTGAGTGTTGGGACCTGATTTCAGAACCGGACCCCAACCGAAAAAAAAAACGAAAACACATATTGGCGAAAAACAAAACGGCGGAAACGAATTAAGCGAATCTTAAAACCGAAAGTGGCCCAAAACAAATGGCGAAACAAAATTCAAAGCGAAAGAGTCCGAAGCAGAAATATATGGCAAAAGTCAAAGAAATCAAATTGTATAAAAGGCGAAAGAATCTGAAAGCGAAATCAAAGCAAACAAACGGTTCACTCGAACTGAAACAAATTTCCGACATCCGAGAACGTGTAACTTAGGAAAACTAGCGTTGGAAACCTTAGACTAAACCATTCCAAAATTTGGTATAAATTTTTTTCTTTTCTTTCATTCTATTCATCTTTATTAAAAATTCATTCCAATTTCCCATTTGGAATTTATTAATCCCATAAACTCAAATATTTTATTCTTCAAAATCATACATATCTCATAATTCTTCTTTTTAACCAATTCTTATTTTTCTTTTGCCAAAAGACGCTTAATACACATATTTCTAAAATCCACAATTCATACACGAAAGGCACTTCAATATTTCAGCTCAATCATCACAATTCATCGGATCTCCTGTCTGAAATCCCAGCATAAACAAACACAACCAATCATCTTCATATACATAGCACTTCAAATAATTCACAATTCTCAATATCATCGGGCCTCCCGTCCGGAATCCAAAACACAATCAATATACAATTTATATACATAACCATAATTCACTATTCTATTCCATATACAAATCTATAATTCAATCAATCACATTCAAAACTCAATTCAATACACAATTTCATAATTAATATATACATCATCAAATAAATGCTTACAAAAACCTTAATGGCATTCCAAGCCATATAAGAAACCAATATCGAAATCCAAAATTTCACAAACTACAAATTATACAAAAATCGATCAAAAGCCTTGACTTTCTTTCATCCGATCTCCTACTTGAAACCTGGAGATGGGGGTGAAAGGGGGGGGGGGTGAGGTAAAAACTAGTGGATATCATGTTTATAAATCGAAAAATAAGCAAAAAATCATTTTTCAAAGCGTTTGCCATTTATAAACATTTCACAGTAGAAAAATTCATCAAAAGCTTATTTATCAAATTTCTCAATTTCAAAGAATTCACGAACAAATCAAGAACATGAATGCATCATTATAAACAAAATCAAAAACACATAAGCACATAAGAATGGTTTGGGTCGGTCCAAATCGGAATGTACTGCACATTTCCACATAGCGGTCCTGTGCAACCGTAAACAGAACGTACTACACTTTCCCGCATAGCGGTCCAGTGTAGCCGTGAACTTATGGGAGTCTGTAACGGAGCTCTAGTGCCACTAGCGGGTAGGCGGGCGAAGTCTATAAAAAAGAAGACAAGTGCACTTGACTCAAACTTATGGGACCTAACCAAACTCACATAACACATTTCATACTTGAAAATCGGATTGTCGGAAGGCATGGTTTAAAAATTCAATCTTTCATATCATATCATATTACATACTCATTCACATTAAAAAATTTACAATAGCAAACCAATTCACATAACACATTCTTAATCATACAAACACAATGAATGCAATATTTTAGCAACATCATCAAATTATTCAAAATCATTCGAAGACAAAGAATTTCATAATTATTGCAATTATCAAAATCATTTAAACACAATGAATGCGAAAATCGTATCAATTTTGATCAAAATCATTCAAAACAATTTTAGCAATTTATCCAATCATTCGAAAACAATCCATTATCAATTTCTTAAATCATTTGAAAATTAACGAATTTAATCATTCGAAAATAATAATTTTCAAAACATTTCTCTTTTTGATTTTTCTAAATCACATAATTGGCTTATAAATCAAAATATAAACATGGTACCCACCTCATTTCCATGCTTGAAACTTGTCCATAGCTTCAATTTCTCCATTGGCTCACTTCAATACCCTAATCCAAGACAAAAATCCTTAATTCATAACCATCCAAATTCAACACCACATAAAACATAATCACCAAAATTGAGCTTAGAAATCACAAACCCATACCATATCCAAGCTATTTAAACCAAAATCTATTCATAATTTAACAAAGTAAAAATTCCTCTTACCTTTTATTCTTCATCATTTTCGGATTTTCTTGGCTCAAAATAATGCTCTTGAGCTCCTCTTCATTTCCCCCTTGAAATCTACTTCAAAACACTCTTGAAATCCAAGAAAATCGAAACCCTAGACTTTCCTCTCTTCTTTCTTCTTCTCCCATCTGAAATCTCCATCCTCTTCTCTCTGTCTCTTCTTTTCTTTCTTCCTCCCTTTTAATTTCATGCCTTCCTCTTGCCTTATACGACAGCCACACTCACTTGTCATTAAAGAGTGTAAAATGACTAATAAGCCCCTCCATATATGCCTTATAACTTAACAACTTAAGTAACCTTCCAATTTTGCCCTTATACTTTCTTTACACTTTAATTTCTAACACTTCAATTTAATTTACTCCAATCAACTTATTCCAAATGATCTTACTCAATTTAACATGTTAATTACTCACATTAACATGCTAATTAAGTCCTCAAAATCATAAAATAATACAAAGTCTCAAAATTCATCAAATCATGCTTAACTTAGGACATTTTTCAAATCATCAAATTGAAAGAATTTGGTAAAACTTCCTTCTAGAGAAATGTTCTTTATAATCTCAATTTCATTACGCCGCTAAAATCATTTAATTTGGTGTACTACACCAAAAGTTATACTCCAAACATTTCGAACTATCATTATGCTAAAACATTTTCCAGCGATTTACTTCCATCCAAAAATTGACATTCTTAAAGACTAAATTGAAACTCGAGTCCTTCAGAACATTTGTAGCCCTATTTCTCTAGTTTCATTTAAATCAAGAATCCCCTCATTTGGATGACTAGAGCAAAAGTTATGGTAAAAATACTTTCAACTCTTACTAATCCAAGACTGAACATTTAAAACTGATTTTGATTCAGAAATTGAAAATCTTAAGGGCTAAATTGAAATTTAATTCCTTCATATGACTTGTAGCCCCATGTTCTATTTTATTTTTCAGCAAGAATCAGATCAATCGGATCTCCAAAAATCAAGAATTTTTCATAAGACTGAACCATGTTCAAAACAATACCCAACTTATACTCTTTTAACCAATCCCCTCCATTTGATTCAATCAATCTATTTCAAATTAATCTAAAAAAAATCCAAAATTTTCATGTAGAGGTAGAGGAATGCCTTAGGAATCCAACGCTTTAAAAATCAGGTTAATCGGATGTCGGACGAAAAAGTTAGAAGCAAAAGAGTGAGAGAGGGTTAGATCGGGTCGGGTCAGCTGCCCCTAGTCGGATCTGGACGGGTCAAACCTGGTCGCCTGCGATTGCGAGCTAGTCGCGATCCCGAAATGCGACTTTTTTTTTCAAATATATATATATATCCGAATTTTTCAAAAACCATAACTCTTGCTCCTGAATTCCAAATTTGACAAATTTGGTATCAATAGAAAGCTACAAGGAAGCGCTACAACTTCCATAAAGAACTTGAAAGCCAATTCTATCTCTAAAGGGGGTCACAACCCTAATCAAAGTTACTGCCCAATATCATGCCACCCTAATTAATAACTCAACTTTGAAAATTTCTATCTTTCCACTCCAAGGTCCAAACATGTCATACTTTATATCAATGCAAAGATAAAGAAGAAACCTACAACTTTCATGAAGGACAAAAAAATCAATTTGGCCTATAAGGAAGTCAAATTTCCAATCAAGAGTTCTGTCCACTAATAATCACGCTAAATAGTAACAGAAACTTTTAAAAATCATAACTTCCTATTCCATTATCTAAAAATTCCATACTTTACATCAATGGAGAGATAAAAAAATAATCTAAAACTTTCATGAAGACTTTAAGAGCAGATTCAGCCTCTATACAGATAAAAAAATTCAATCAAATTTACTATTCAATTACTATCATCCTGAACAGCAACACAAATTTCTAAAATTCATAACCTCTAATCCCATTGTCCAAAAATTATATACTTTATATCAAAGTAAAGATCAAAACACAAGCTAAAACTTTCATGAAGCACTTAAAGGCAAATGCAACCTCTAACTAGGTCAATTTTTCAGTCAAAGTTTTTGCTAGAAAAATGAGTCATCCCATACCACATCCAGACTTCCAAAATTCATATTTTCCAATTTCCACAACCAAAAATAAAATATTATACATCAATGAAAAGATCAAAACCTAAGCTACAATCTTCAAGAAGACCCTTTCATCAAATTATAACTCTAAGAGGGTCAAAAACTTAGTCATAGTTTCTGCCTATAATAAAAATTTTGACAACATTTCCCCTAAATTTTCACTAACCAAAATATTCAACCTGCACAACACTTCACTTATCCACATCTTTCAATTCCCACATCCAAACAAAAAACACAATACCTCATCTTTTTATCAAACATATGCAAACACAAAGAAACCCAATTGTCTTTCATTTCATCAAAAGCTCATAAATTCATTTATACTTTTCATTCATTATAAAGAATCATGCCATATTTTCTCATTTAATTTCATTTTATAATTTCTAATTTTCACTTAAAAATCGGGGTCCAACAGTGAGTGCACCTTGAAACTTGCAATCACACCTGAATGTTATTCATAAGTCATTCTCGGTTGCAATCGCACCATTGAAAGTTGCGATCGCACCCTACTTTTCCTACAACATAGTGCGATCGCATGCGATATTTGCGATCACACCATATTTATTTTTCACACAACTTGTTAAACAAATAAACAAACAAACTTTTAAAGTAAATCTACACTCACACATGCTAATTTTAAGGTCTTTTAGTATGATCGAAACCTTTCTTTCAAGGCTTAAATTGAAAAGCCATTACTTCCTTAGGTCGATGGATAAGATCACCAAGGTAAAGCTTACATTTTTGACCATTCAGCTTGAACTTCTCACCGCGTGCATTATCCAACGCTCAATTTTTTTAAACAGTGGTAACTTTGAAAGGGTCACTCCATCTTGAACGTATCTTTCCTGGAAATAACCTTAATCTAGAGTTATAAAGCAATACAAAATCACCTTCCTTGAAGTTCTTATCTTTGACGTGCTTGTTATGCCATTTTTTGGTTCGCTCTTTGAATAACTTGGCATTCTCATAGGTTGTGAAATGTAATTCCTCCAACTCTTGCAACTATAACAATCTCTTAGTCCCCGCCACCTTATTGTCTATGTTAAGCATTTTGATAGCCCAGTATGCTTTATGTTCCAGTTCCACAGGCAAATGACATGCCTTACCATAAATAAGTACGTATGGAGTTGTTACAATAGGTGTCTTGAGAGCTGTTTAATATGCCCATAATGCATCGTCTAGCTTCATAGCCCAATCTTTCCTTACTTTGTTCACCGTTTTTTCCAAAATCTTTTCTAAATCTCTATTGACAACTTCCACCAGGCATTTGTTTGTGGATGATAGGGTGTGGCCACTCTATGCTGGACACTATATCGTTTAAACAGAAGTTCGAGCCTTAAGTTACAGAAATGAGAACCACCATCACTGATTAATACCCGTAGAATTCCAAAATGCACAAACAACTCCTTGAAGAACTTTGTTACTACCCTTCCAACATTACTTGAGCTGCCACTAGCTTCCGCCCATTTGGAGACATAATCTACACCCACCAATATGTATTTGTTTCTATAAGATGTAGGAAACGGTCCCATGAAATCGATTCCTCATACATCGAATATCTCAACCTCCAATGGACTTGATTATGGCATTTTGTCTCTTTTTGAGATGCTTCCTATTCGTTGACATCTATCGCATCTTTGCACAAACTCTCTTGTATCTTAGTTCAACGTTGGCTAGTACAATCTACATTCCAAGTTTCTACTCGTAGTTCGATTACCCCTATAATGGCTTGTATAAAACGAATCATGACAATGAGTTAGCACAGAGAGCATCTAACTTTTTGGAACACATCTCCAAATTAATCCATCAGCACATATTCTAAATAAATATGGTTCTTCCTAATGATAATCCTTAATGTTTGCAAAGAATTTCTTCCATTGTTGATAAGATAAATCGGAAAGAACAATACCGCTCACCACATAATTTACTATGTCGACATACCATAGAGTTCCCAACTACTAAATAAGAAAAATCTGCTCATCTGAAAATTCTTCTCGAATTGGCTGATCATCTGTATTATTCTCTTCTTCAAGTCGAGACAAGTGATCTGCCACCACATTTTCATCTCCCTTTCTATCCTTAATTTCAATGTCAAATTCCTGCAATAACAACACCCAACAAATTATTCTTGGTTTTGCATCTTTCTTGTTAAACAAATATCTTAATGTTGCGTGATCCGAAAAGATTATTTTTTTTTCTCCAAGAAGCTATGATCTAAACTTCTCGCATGCAAAAATCATCTCTAAAAGTTCCTTTTTAGTTATTGTGTAATTCAACTTGGCTCCTCATAACGTTTTGCTTGCATAGTAGACTGCATGCAATTTTCTATCCTTTTGTTGCCCTAGTATGCAACCTACTGCATGATCGCTTGCATCACACATTACCTTGAATGGTAGTGATCAATCAGGTGCTGGTAACACTGGTGCTATCATAAGAGCCACCTTAAGTGTCTCAAAAGCCTGCACACAATCAACATCAAAATCAAATGGTGCATCTTTCATAAGCAAATTAGTTAACGGCCGAGCAATTATGGAAACATCTTGAATAAATCGTATATAAAATTTGGCATGTCCTAAGAATGAGCAAACTCCTTTCACATTCATAGGGGGTGGTAACTTTGCTATTACTGTTACCTTAGCCCTGTCAACTTCAATTCTCTTGTTGGAAATTTTATGTCCGAGCACTATGCCCTCCTTTACCATAAAATGACATTTCTCCTAGTTGATAACTAAACTTGATTCCTCAGATCATGCAAGAACCTTCCTTAAATTCTACAAACATGCATCAAACGAATCATCAAAAACTTAACAATCATCCATAAATATCTTCGTAAAATCCTTCGCTAAATTAACAAAAATTGTCGTCATACACTGTTGAAATGTTGCAGGAGCATTACACAAGCCAAAAGGCATTCTTCTATATGCAAACGTTCCATAAGGGCATGTGAATGTGGTCTTCTCTTGATCTTGAGGATAAATAAAAATTTGATTATAACCCGAATATCCATCCAAGAAATAATAAAAAGCATGACCTGATACTTTCTCCACCATTTAATCAACAAATGGTAACGGGAAATGATCTTTTCGCGTAGTAGAGTTCAACTTCCTGAAATCAATGCACAATCTCTAACTTGTTACTGTTCTTGTGGGAATAACCTCACCTTCCTCATTTCTAACAACGGTCATGCCTCCCTTTTTTGGCACACAATGAATCGGACTCACCCACTCACTATCTGAAATAGGATAGCTAATGCATGCATTCAGTAATTTGACGATCTCTTTCTTTACGACGTCCTTCATGTTTGGATTTAATTGCCTCTGTCATTCCCTCACAGACTTGCTTCCTTCCTCTAAGTAAATTCTTTGCATCACTATGTTGAGGCTAATTCCTCTTATATCCAAAATTTGCCAACCCACAGCTTTAACATGCTTCCTCACCCACTCTACCAATCGTTGTTCCTGCTCATTTGTCAAATTATTTGATACAATAATAGGGAGAGTTTCCCCTTCCCCTAGAAATCCATACCTAAAATAATTAGGCAATGATTTTAGCTCTAGAACCTGTAGACGCACAATGGATGGGGGAGCTGGATTTATCTCTCACAATAACTTCTCTATTCTTTTTTGTTTACCCTTACCTTCACTAATAACCTCTATATTCAGATTAAAAGAAACTTCTTTTTCCTTACCTTGCACCATACTTAGCACACATTTATCCAAAAAATCAACCTTCATATAAACCTCATTATCCATGAGGTGCTTCATGGCCGACCTCATACAAAACTCAACTTGCTCCTCACCAATGCACAGTATAAGTTTCCCTCCGTAGACATCTATTAAGGCTTTTCTTGTGTAGAGGAATGGACAGCCCAGAATCAATGGGCATTCTGAGTCAGCTTCGTAATCCAACACCATGAAATCCACTGGAATGATAAACTTGTCCACTTTTATGAGCACATCTTCCAAAATCCCAAATGGTCTCTTGATTGATTGATCCGTTAGTTGCAACACCATAGATGTTGGTTTAACATCTCCAAGACCTAACTTCTGAAAGACTAAACAAGGCATCAAGTTAATACTTACACCCAAGTCACACAAACATTTGTTAAATTGTTTATCACCAACTATACAAGGAATGATGAAACTTCCAAGAACTTGTAGTTTGGAAGGAATAGCATTAGAAATAATTGAACTACATTTTGCTAGAAGTTGCACCATCTCATTATCAATAAGTGACCTTTTATGAGTTAGGATATCTTTAAAAAATTTAGCATACTTGGGCATATGTTCTAATGCCTCCATAAAAGAAAGATTTATCTGTAATTTTTTTAACTTTTCAATAGATAAGGCAAACTGACAATCATACTGATGTTTCTTAAGTCATTGAGGAAAAGGAACAGGTGGTACATACTTACCTGCTTCAGTTTGCTTAATTTTACCTACTTCATGGTGTATGCAAATGCACCCTTCATTGTTGCAAGTGCACCCTTCATTGTTGCAAGTGCACCTAATGTTTGATCCTTCCTATTCTGACTCAATAAATATGGTGCAATCACACACTGATTCCTTGCGATCGTGACCGAAACTATATGACTTGCTTTGTTCTGCTAATTGCTCATCTGCTTTGTTTTTTACTTGATTTTCTAACTCCTTACCACTCCTTAGACTTATAGATTTTAATGAATCCTTTGGATTTGGCTCTGTGGTACTCGAGAAACTTCTAAAATTCCTTTGAGCAAGAGAAGCTGCCAATTGTCCTAATTGAACCTCCAAATTGTGGATTGATGAAGAATGATTTTTTGTTATTTGATCAACCTTTACGTCTAGCTTCTGATGCGATTCAACTTAGTCCTAATCATCTCCATAAATTTCTCCATCTTAGTTTCAAGTGGATTCCTAGGTTGAAATTATCTTTGCTCTCCCACTATGTTGTTGTTATTACTCCATGAAAAATTGGTATGATTCTACCATACAAGGTTATAAGTGTTTTAAAATGGGTTCTTTCCTGAATGATTATTTCACATAAACTTGGGGTAAAACTATTAATCTATTTCGCAAGATTTGCGACTTCGACCTATAAAGCAATGACTAGTTTTAGAGATAAAATCTCCTTCTATTATTTTACCATAGAAGAGACCTATTTGATGCCCACAACGCATTAGTGACTGCCATTTTTTCCAATAGATCATATACCGCATCAATTGTCTTTTTCATTAAAGATCCTCCTGCCGCTGCATCAATTGTACCACGGGTGGTGGTGTTAACTCCATTATAAAAAGTTTGTAGCAATAATTCCCAAGGTAAATTATGGTAAAGACAACTTCATTGTAACTCTTTAAACCTTTCCTATGCCTCATACAGAGTTTCACCATCTTGTTATTGGAAGTTGGTGATTCCTTAATGATCTTAATTGTTTTAGCTAAAGGGAAATAATTAGACAGAAATGCTTGAGCTAACCCAGTCCATGTAGTAATGGACCCTAATGGAAGAGAATTTAACCACACCTTAGCTTTATCTTTTAGAGTGAATGGAAATAACTATAATTGAATTGCATCATCTGTTACTCCATTTTACTTGAAAGTGTCACAAATTTCTAAGAATTTTGTGATATGGGTATTTGGATCTTCATTTGCCAACCCATAAAACTACACTGTCACTTGTAACATCTGCAGCAAAGCTGGTTTAATCTTGAAATTATTTGCTGTCATAGCAGCTTATGTCAGACTTTGTTGATTTGGCCGAAATCCAAGCTTAACCACATCCATCAATGTTCTTTGTTCCTCTGCCATGATATTTTTTTGGTATTTTAGTTTCAATCACCTAAGTGTCTTCAGCAGCTTGACGTAGAGCTGTTTCCAAACAAGTAACTTCGTCGTGAAATTTAACTAAAGGCTTTGCCTCATTTTTCTCTCGGACATACACCTGCACAGAAATGAACTACCTAAATTAACCTGTAATTGAACTTAAAAATGATGTTAAATAAATCCCCGGTAACGACGTTAAAAACTTGATGAGTTATAAAATGAATTAGAACGCACTCAAATCTCGATCGTAAGCATACAGGTAATTGTAGTATGGTTTATCTTTCCCACAAGGATTTATGCTAAGCACCACCATTGATTCTTTCCAGATTGTTTAAGTTAATAATAAGAGATTTAAGAATTAAAAGTGATAAAAAATTAACATTCATAATTAAACCTTTTGGACAACTAATTCTACACGAAAAGAATTTGATTTCACGAAATCACAAGACTAAAGATCTAAAAAATTATTATCAGCTCCTGCTAAGGTTAATCTGAATCCTAATATTCTACTACCCCAAGTTGGTTAAGAAGTAATTCTTCTTTCTCAAGCTTGAATTATCTACTATGTTTTATCAATATAAAATTTTTTAATTCAGATATAAATAAAACAAAGATGGATTGCATAACCTTTGAGGAATAAAACTTAGACACTAATCTCTTAGTATGCAAGTTATATCTGCACGGTTTAAAAGAAGAACTCAACTCTCAGTAACATCAACCAGAAACTATTCATAAGAATAGCAAACCATGCATAGTAAAAGTTTAGAAAACAAGATTCACACTAGAGAGTGAAACAATCTTTGAAATTAAAAAAACTAGGCAACACTCATAATAAATAACCCAAAAAAAAAACAAAATGAAAACATAGAACTCCCACTTTCTCTATTTGCTCCTCCTTCCTCTTCCTTTTCTATTTTTCTCTTTCCTCCCCCCTTCTGTACTTTCTGGCCCTCCTTTTATATTAACTTTAATAGTGCTCTCATGATTGTCCACCTCCACTGAATTGTAACAGCTCCCCCCACGTTCTCGCACGTTGAAGAATTCTTTTAACCATTCACCATTCATTTAAACACGTGACAAAATGTCAGAATTGTCTTTGAAATTGCATATTGCGATTGCACCCGTAAGTAAATAGCCTATCTTTTGGTCAAAAGTTCTAAGTGCGATCGCACCTTACTTAATTTATGATTGTACCCGAAGCGTAAAATTCTTGAGTGCGATCGCACCTTAGAAAGTTGCAGTCAAACCCAAAGTGACCTCTAGAAGACCCATTGATATTGTGATCACGCTGTAGTGACTTACAATTGCACCTTGCTCGCACTAGCACCATTCTCCCTCACGATTGCACCAGATCCATTTTCTTTATTTCTTCCACCAACTTTATAAGCTTGCTCTCCTATTCCTTCACTCTTAACAAAACATCAAACTTGCCTAAAAACTAAACTAAGCTACTAAACCAAAGACGAAAAGTACAACAAACATAACTAGCAATATTAACACTCAACACGTAAATACTCTCACATCATAACACAACGAGGAGTTAAAGTTGTAGTGAAAGAGTAGGTAATATAATCTCCATCTTGTTCTTATGATAATTATTTTCCATATACCGCATCATGTATGGTGGCATGCTGATTTGGTTATTTTGCTTTCGTAGTGTTATAATTTCTAAACAAGTTTTGAAATCTACCGTTTAACCAAATCTTGCATGTTTTCTTTTCCGATCTAGCAAAGTCTACATTAATTGATTTACGAATTTCACTGTTAGGTCTGACCCTAATCTAAACGATTTATGTCCACCTATCTGTAGGTTTGCATGCAACTCCTTCCAATTATGATAAAGCTATTTATACGAAGGATTTCTCAATCTACAGTACATGATATCATAAATGAAATAATATCTTAAAAATATTAATTCAGGAAATAGTTAACAATATATAATTGAATTCAATGAAACAATAATCAAATTGCATTAAATAAAGAATCAAAACACAAAATTCATCCCAAGGTTCATCCCATTTATGCACTAAACTAATTTAGCTCATAAAATTAGAAAGCGTAGCTAAAGATTTAGAAGAAGAAATAAAATAAGAGATTCCATTGTATATCCCCTTTTTTTTAGTATAATCCACTAATACTTTGATGGAAATATGCTTTCTATGCATCTTTAAGAAAATATCCAAGTCTCTACTGGTTTAAATTTCAAAATTGTAATTAAAACTTGAACTTCTTTAGTTGCCTCTTATACTTTAAAATTAATGTTTCTAAATTGGACACAGTCGTATATAGTGACAACATCCCTTAAAATCTCCTCAAAACTTGATAGTTATATAGAAACATAGTTTCAACAGCTTACACTAGTAATGGAAACAACTATGTCCTTCATAACATAGGCATTTCTGATCTCAACATAACCAAAACAACATCTTTCAACCCTATACATGGTCATAGGAACTTACATCGTCCCTCATATAGGCGTGCCTCCATCATCACGAGTGTGTCCAACAAAATTAACTTTAATTCTTCATTTTTTCACCTAAAATTTGCCTAACTTCCTCTCCTTTTGATTTATGAAGGCAATTAAGACCTAAAAACACGCTATAAATGAATTAAGTACAAAAAACGTCAAAAATTTTAAATAAATAAGTAAAATGCACTAAACATAAGATTAAAAATATAGTCAATAAAGCATTTATCAAAATTTTCTACACATAAGAATTTGCTTGTCATCAACAAATCATAATCCAAGTCATTAAACTTTTAAAAAATCCATCCCTTTTCAATCTCAACTTGTCTATCCACATCTTAATTAGACATTAAATTAACATATAATTAGACATTTAGCAATCCTAAAACAAACTTTCATAAACCAACATCAATAGCAATCAAATAAACAATCTTTCTAAAATCAAAAGCACAAAATTCTACTCCCTAAAAAAGGTTTCCCTCAAGTGACACAAAGTGTTTAGGGTGGAAAATATGATAAAACACTTAAATCAATACACAAAAAGAATCTTAACTACAAGCTTGCAATACAATCACATCTGCACCATTAATAAGTAAACTATAATTAAAGATCAGAAGTTCTTTTAAATAAGGTGTAATGGGGCTTAGGTAAAGATATGGAAAGAATAATCAAGAGATAGCAATGTGAAATAAATTTATGTAAACAAGACTATAAAAAACTTAGTTCTTCATAACATAGGCCCTTTAAGTAAAAATTTCAATTGGCACATTGATAATTCTTCTCACTCTCCAAAAATATCACAACTGTTCTTCTTCTTTTTTTCAAAAACTTTGAGTCCCTTTAAAGGGAATATAAGTTTGTAACAACAATCAAAAATAGTTTCTCTACTTGGTAGGGATAAGGCTGCATACTATTGGACCTTCCCAGAATCGACGTTTCAGCCGGACTGTTAGTAGATGTTGTTGTTGTTATTATATGATTGTAAAAGCAATAGATAAATTTAATGATCAGTATGCACCATCAATTATAAGCACAATGGAATTTCTCTTTAAAATTTTTCAATATAAGCTAAGTTTCATGCAATCAAGTAAATAAAAAAATCCTTCAAGGTTTAAAAACAGATGAAAGGTCTTTAATAAAAATAAGGTAATTGGTTATTAATGTGACTATTACCAGTCAAAGAAAAGGCTCTATCTCGAAATTAGTTACTCCTAATGGATAGGGTAGGTAAGAGTCAAAGAAAAATAACCCAAAACAATTAGTTAAATATAAATGTCTTTATCATTTTAATGCCTCAAGTTTGACAATGTGGTCTCAAAATGGGTCAACTTTTAATGTTACAATGGGTTTTTTCTATTGTCCCTTCTTCTTCATACTTTTCTCCTTCTCTGACTAAGCTTTTTCCTTACATCCTAATTTTGATTCAACATTTTCTTCTCTCTTCCTCGTTTCTTTGTTCTTTTTAACATCTTGGTCTTTTTATTTCTTGGTAAATCTTGCACCTCTTCTCTGTCTACTTTCTTTAGCTTCCTCCTCGATTCTAGCTTATTAGAGGGCATTTGTGTCTTTTCTATCTTAATCTGTTCCTGCCTTTGTTTTTTTTACCGTTTTTGGTAATGGTAATTTAACTACTTTTCTTTACCAAAAGTTTCTTTCCTTTCCTTGCTAATGTCTACCTTCTGACATGAAAGCTACTTTTATTATTGAATTCTCCCTTTGTCTCTCCCTATAAACCCTCCCCATCCTTATTAGTGTCTTTGACCCTACCTACTTTTTTTATAAAGGGAGATAAGGATGCTTCTCCTCCTTATGCCCCTCCTCAATGAAAGAGTTGGAAGCAAGTTCTAGTTAATCACTTTGACCTTCCACTGCATTACTTCCCTCAAGATGGACAAAATGGGAGATTCATTATTTTTGGTTCTTCTCTTAGCTTTTGAAGTTGAGGGATTCTGTTGAGGTAGGTATCACTTGCAAAATTGGTAATGGTAGCAAAGAATTTGTCTAGTATAACAATTAAAATAGTTATAGGCCCCTTATTCCTCACTAAAAGGCAATAATGGCAATTGTTAGATTGTTTACTTAAGCTAAGGTGAGTTTACTTATTTTTGAATGATAATAAACTAGCTTTCCTATAGATTGAATGATAATAAACTAGCTTTCTTATAGAAATGGAACATTCGGTATCTAGCTATGACCCAATATAGCTTTTGAGGACTCTTATCTATGATATCATCTCCCTTTATCACACATCTCTAACCAATTTTGCAAGATAAGTTACAAGGGAAGGGACCAACTGTAGGATGGAATAAGATTTTGTGGGATAAAATCTTATTCCTAGAATAAGTTTCCTATTATAACTAGTAGTAAAAAATAAAAAAAATTAACATAGATAGATTGGGATATTTGAATCTCTTAGGAACTTGTGTACTAAGTATAGAAGGGGATGAGACTAAAAAGGGCATATTTTTTAATGTATTTTTTAAGTTCATTATGGAGCAAGATTAAACGGCTATATCATTTGAATATAGAGGTGAATTCTTTGTTTGATATTGTATACTGGCTACAGGATCATAAGAACTCATATGAAGCTACGAAGGCTGCATATATCATTGCAAAGGGAATGTGCTTACATGAGATATCAAGAGAGAGGAATTATAGGAGGTTTATAAGAAAGGAAAGACATAAAGAAGTTATTATGGAAGTTATCATCACTAGTATAAGGGAGCAACTCATATTTGCTACTTTTCTATTCATTGTAATCAAAATCTTACTACCTCTTGGAGAATATAAACTTTTCTTATGAATGGCTTATAAGTAAGCAGTGAATTGTAGCATGTAATGTGTCTTAGTGGTGTTTGTGTTGAGGGAAACTTTATGGAACCCCTTTTATACCTATTCTATAACCATTTGGTTATAATAAAGTATAACATAATGATATATTACTCTAAGCTCAAAACTCACATTTAGGTTTAATGTGTGTAAATAATCTGTAATTTTCATTTAGATTAACAATCTTAATGATGACTAAAATATAACTTATAAAAGTATGTCTATTCCAACTTTCATCCCTTTTCAAACTAATTTAACTTAATAATTAATAATTACCTAAAGTGTTTCAGACATATTTTAATTAAATTGGGATTTTAGTTAATAAGAAAATATAATAAGGAATATAATAAGCTTATTGATTAAAAATAATTCTTTTAGATTTATTCAAAATTTATTATACTCTTTCCTCACACTTAAAGAAGTACATTGTCCCCACTGTATGTAATAAAAACAAAAATATAATATTAAAGAAAAACAAAATATAAGGGAATATTTGTTTGGTATCCTCAATCCCAAATTAAGCACAGTAATCCTTGCAAAAGAAAAACACAAGGCGATAAAAAGGAAAAAGAAAAATAAAAGGAAATAAATAATAATATAATAAAAATAAAGATAAAAACAATTTAAAGTAAGAGATTAGTAGGTTAAGTCCTTTCTAACTATTAAGACAAAAAATAATAAATAAAAATAAAAATAAAATAAGAAAAATGGATCAAGTGACGCGTCTAAAATGGCTCGAGCATCCGGTTGTTGAGGAATCGATGATGATGTGATAACTCTAGTTAGTGAAGGAGGTATTGTGACTCTATGGTGTCTTGCCATCTTAACTAGCACCTTGTCCATCTATCTATCACTTACCTCCAACTACTCGACACACTCCACTAGCTCCCACTATAATATCCTAATTTTCGAAACATGCTTAGGGTTCAATCCTAGATTAAACATTGCGTATACATGCATAACAATAACATCCATACATTAATTGATATTTGTACACATTATAAGTATATGCACTCATTTGACATGTCTTGGGGTATGAAAAATGTTACGTGACTATGATGTGGATTGTGAATTGTTATGTTTTGAATTTTGGTTTAATTGGATTCCAATTAGTAAATTGGAATTAATTGTTATTAATTGGGAGATTTATGAAATAATATGTACAATTGGATTTGAAAAAGCCAAGTGTAGGATAAATTGATAAATAAATAAAAATTAGGATGTTTACACCTATAATTGGGTGACATTTTACATAGTTAATTAATTGACAAATGGACAAATTATTATGTGACATGTGGGCTAATTATGATGAGACATACGGACTAATTAATTGGTGACCTATGGCAATTTAATGTGTGTATTAATGGCAGCATATGAAATGGACAACTGGATTCCATGCCTTAAGACATATGTCTTTGAAAATTGGTGACACCTAGCATGTTGATGAAGCGAATTCCAGCAACAACATTTCTATTGTTTCCCTCACCTCTCTCCACTAAAATTGCTTCAAACTTTACTCTGTATTTTAGTTTTTACTCTAGCTAAATTAGTACACAAAATTCAGACCTTAACCTCTCACAAAACAACCAAGAAACTAGTTGTTTGTTGTCTTGTGTTTTTACCGAAACTAGCTCATCTTCACCTTGAGTTTGTGATGAATTTTTCCTGCTTGGATGGCTGGTATAATCTAGAGTTTTGAGATACATTGTTAGCCTAATAAGTAAGTAGCAATTTGATCTTTATGGCATGCTTAGTTATTGGCCCCCTAATTTTTTTTTGATGAATAAGTATGATTTACATTAATTATAAGGTCTTTATGAAAGTTTGTGGAGTTAATTATTATGTTGATGTTAGAAAGATTATATGATATAGGTTGATTGAATCAAAGTGTTAAGGTTATAAGAATATTCAAGGGTGTTTTTGGCAAGACACTTAAGGTTAAAGGAACCTAAGCTTATAAGGAAGGATAAAATGGACTTTCTGGACTCATTAAGGGTAGAAATGGAAGAAGAAATGTTGGCTTGTTAGTTTAAGAAGGGGAAAAGCGAAAATAGGAGAGAAACAAGAGAAATAACAAATCAAAGAGAGATTTTATTGGTTGAGAGAAAAGAAGAGAGCTGAGCTAGGGTTTCTTCATTTATTAGCTTTTAAGAGAGATTTTGAAGTGGTTCAAGAAGAGAAAAATGTGGAGGAAGAGAAGAGTTTCCATTTGAGCCAAAGATCTCTTCATTTGATGAAGAATCAAGAAGGAAATCAAGAAAGGTAAGAGAAGCAAGAGTAGATAAATTTTCGTCAAGTCTTTAAGTAAGGAAATCAAGGTGGGTGCATGTTTATAATAGAGTAAATAAGCTACTAATGTTTTCTTTGAATCAAAGAAGTTTAATGATTTCAACTGCATCATAAGTGTTGCATTTATTGCTTTTGAATGATTTGAGAAGTTTCAATATGTGGTTTTACAAATTGTGTGATGATTTATGAAAAAACTTTAAAGTGATTTTTTTGAAAAAAATATCATGTTTATGAAATCATATTTTCAAAATACCTCGTCTCTATGAAAAGTGAAGATTTGGAAAATTGCCATTTTGGGCAATATGTTTACAAGATGTGAAACACATGATTATGTGAGTTTGTTGTCGTCTCCTAAGTTAAATCAAGTGCACTTTGACAAAAGGCTTCTCCTGCCTTCCCGTTAATGATATGGAGCTCCTTCATGGACTCCCATAAGTTCACGACTACGCAAAACCATTATGTGGGATTGCATTAGTAAGTTTTGTTCACGACTACATAGGACCCTTATGGAAAATGTCTAATATGTTCTGTTTTGGATCCACCCAAACCATTCTGATGTGTTTATATGCTTATCATATGTGAACAAGTTTGATGCATTCATGTTTTATAGTTTGAGAATTTGACTACATGATGTGAAACATGTGTTTTATGAACTCAATGAGAATTTTTTACGACAAGTGAATGTTTTCAAAGATTTTGCTTATTGATCCGCTATAAACTATTACCCATGAGCTTTCAAGCTCACTCTCTTTTTCATCCCATCTTCAGGTGATAGCTAAGAGATCAAGTAATCAAGAGCCTAAGGGAATTTCTCCAAGTTTGCTTATTTTATATTTTGAGTTGGTTTTGGGAAAGCACAATGTTTTAGTTGCATACCAAGTTTATTTGTTTAAGAATCTTGTAATTTGATACTTTGAGATGATGATGTATTAAAGCTTGAAATTCCATTAAAGATTTGTAAAACTGTATTCTTTTGATGTTAAGGAAATATGAATTGTGTATGGATGATATTGAGATGATTATCAGCTTGAGTAGATGGTTTTTGAACATAAATTGTGGATATATATATATATATATATGTGTGTGTGTGTGTGTGTGTGTGAGATGTTATAGAAAAGAAAGATAGGAATTATGACTGATCAGATGTAGTTGAATGTAATGAGATAGATGAGTTGAGATTTGAGAGTTTAATGAAGTCAATTTGGTAGCTGAATGGTTATGCTTAGGACATTCCAAGTTTGCACAGTGCAAAATTTCAAGTCTTCCATAGGGAACAATTCGTGTTCTAAGTTCAGGGGAAAATCTGGATTAATCTAGGTTGAATTAGGCAAATTTGTCTCCTAGAAAGTGACATCTTATCCTTCTAACTTTGTTAGGCACCGATTTCGAAACCCAACCTCGGATCATTAACGTGAACTTAAACCTATAGAAATTCCTTAAACGACACCGATTCATCTTCTTGGTCTGATACCAACCATGTTCAAATGTTGGATCCCGCTTGAGTCTGAAATCCAACACTTGTGAAATCATGAAATGTGAACTTCTTCATTTCTCCTTAGTAATTTTTTCCCACACTCTTCGAAAACATAAAACATGTACATCTTACCCTGTAGGGTTAATTCATTTAACCCTTATAAAGCAAGAGCGGATTTTCTTATAGAGTTACTTCAAAGTACTTTCCTTAGCCATCATCAGTTCCTCATCCTTCTCATATCATCTCAAGCCACAAAGGGTGAACTCATATAGCGGAATCACAAGAATCACTATTACCTTCTTCAAAATGGTATGCGCCCACACCAAGCCAAACGTCAACAAAAGTATTCGTCTCACTTACTTTTCAATTTCCCAATTGACTTCCTTCCTTGAATTTCCTCATATCACACTTGGACTTATTCTCATGTTTGCTCATTCATACTAATTTCTCCACAACTTGAAATTTATTTGCAGACTTAACTTCTTATGATTTTAATACATTCATCAAGTCAGATTTGCATCTCTCGAACATACTTTCACATAGTATGGCGTGAACCTATATACTCCCTATACTAGCAATTCGCGTCTCCTCAAATTCAAGAATCCACTCATATGACCCTTTATATCAAACAAAATACATACTTTTTTCAGTAACATATTGTACTTCTCTGCTTGAATCTCTGTTAGGGAGTGTACTCACTTTTGAATTATTATATATTCCTTCCTGATCAATTCTTCCATCGATCATCCTTAATATAAACTATCTGATCTGCTTATTCTCCTTCGAAAGAAGATTTCTTGCTACCATCATCTCAACACATATATTACCTACGTGCTTAATATACTCACTTATGTATGATGATGGATCATCATATAGATACTCACAATAACAATCAATTTAACCTTCTTGGACTTGTACAAATATCACTATTCATCATCAAAATTCATGCACAATCACACATAGTAGTTTCGCAAATCATTCAAATGCAACAATTTCCACAATTATAAAGCAATGTGAAATCATTTTATTTTCTTGACTAAAAACAAAAAACATAATGGCTCATTATCCAATTATAAACATGGAACCCACCTTATTTCCTTGCTTAATACTTGTTCAAAAAGCCTCTACTCTGCTTGCTTCTCTTTCCTCTTTTGATTTCCTTCATCAAAGGAAAAATTCCCAAATCAATAGGAATCCAAAATTGAGACACCCAAAGAAACAAATCACTAAAATTGACCTTAGAAAGCTCAAACCCATACATTTCTCAAGCTATCTAAACCAAAACCTTTTTAAAAAAATCCAACAAATCATAAATAATCTTACCTTGATCCTTCACCAAATGAAGAGTTCCTAGGCTCTAATGGAAGCTCTCATCCTCCTCTTCCTTTTTCCTCCTTGAACAATCATCAAAAGCCTTCTTGAAGGTTTAGAAAAATCAAGACCTAGCATTTTCTTTCTTCTTTCTCCTCTTCTTCACCGAGCTCCTCCTCTCTTCTCTCTTTTCTTTTTTTTTCTTCCCAATTTCGTGCTTCTCCTTCCTTAAAAAGCAAGAAATTTCCCAATTGGTATTCTGATTTTAGGAGAAATTCTGTTTTAGCTATGCGGAACTTGTCTAAGTTGTCTCTTGTGTTTCTATCTTTTCAACGATATAGAGTATGCGATTTTGATTATCAGAGCAAGAGGTTGGGTTCCGGAAATGGGATCCAACAAACTTTCCAACGGTATATGGTATGAAATTTTTGGACATCAGAATCGAAAGTTATGATCCTTATAAGTGGAGATGCTCAGGAGTATAGACTGTATCTTCTGTGCATAGTTCATTTTACATTTTCTAGTCCAATTTTTACCCTGTAGATGATAGAATCTATCTTCAAAGTCTTCATGAAAGTTGTAGATATTGAAGTCCTTTTTAGAACCCTCTAAAAATTACCTTGATCCAATGTCTCTAGAAAAAGTTATGCCAATTGCAAAACATCTTTTGTGTACTATTTATAACCTTCTTCTCGTCATTGTTCATCTTGTATCGTCTAGTCCAATTCTGACCATTTAGATAACAAAATATGGCTTGATGTCTTCATGAAAGTTGCATATGTTGATTTTCTAACCCTCTAAGAATGACCTTGATTTGATGTCTCTAGATAAACTTATGTTAATTGCAAGACATCTTCTGTGTACTGTTCATGACCTTCTTCTGGTCACTGTTCACCTTGTATTGTCTGATCCAATTCTAGCCCTTTAGATGACACAATCTTACTTCAAGTTATTTATGAAATCTGTATATATTAAAGTCCTCTTTTGAACCCTATAATAATGACCTTGATCTGATATCTTTAGAGAAAGTTATTCTAGTTGCAAGACATCTTCTGTGTACTTTTCATAACCTTCTTCTGGTCACTGTTCATCTTGTATCGTCTAGTCTAATTCTGACCCTTTAAATGACAAAATCTTACTTCAATGTCTCCATCAAAGTTGTATATATTGAAGTCCTCTTTTGAACCCTCTAATAATAACCTTGATCTGATGTCTCTAGAGAAAGTAATGCCAATTATAAGACATCTTTTGTGTACTATTCATAACCTTCTTCTGGTCACTATTCATCTTGTATCGTCTGGTCCAATTCCTTTAGATGACAAAATCTCACTTCAATGTCTTCATAAAAGTTGTATATATTGAAGTCATCTTTTGAAACCTCTAAAAATGACCTTGATCTGATATCTCTAGAGAAAGTTATGTCAATTGCAAGATATCTTTTGTGTACTATTCATAAGCTTCTTCTAGTCAGTGTTTATCTTGTATCGTCTAGTCCAATTTCAACCCTCTAGATGATAAACTATCACTTCAATGTCTCATAAAAGTTGTAAACATTGAAGTCTTCTTTCTAACTCTTCAAGAATGACCTTGATCTGATATCTCTAGTGCAAGTTATTCCATTTTTTTCGAACAGATTCAATATGATTGAGGATGAAACCTTGTTTGATTCCTTTGGCCCAATCTTTCTTATCCGACTTCTAAATGAAGTGATCCTTGAGATAATAGATTCCTAACATATTGTGTCATCTCTCCACAAAAATTGGCAGCATTTTGAATTGATTGGAAAAAGGTTTGATTGAAGGAAAGTGAGGGAATATGATGGAATAGTATGAATTGGTGTTATTTTACTAAACATGCTTCGGTAATTTGAATATATCTAGATCTGTAGGGTTCTAATTGAGATGATTTTCAATGTGGAGTAAACTAGAGAGATAGGGTTTACAAATTATATGAAGAAGTCAAATTCTGATTTAGCCTCTCAGATGTTCAATTTGTAGATGAAATTTGGGTATTCATTAGAAACTTTAGACAGTGGGAAACCAATTTTCTGAAGAAGTCAAATTGTGATTCCCGTTTGAGATTTTCCAAAATCTATGTTAAAGTTGAAGAAATGTGAATGAGATGATTTTTGTTTCTAAATAAACTAGAGACATGGAGCTTCCATGTTGGGTCCTGTTTATAGAACCTAATCTCGGAAACATAAATCGAAAAACAAAGTGGCAGAAACGAAAGAACGAATCATAAAGCGAAAGTGGGCCAAAAGAAAACGAAAAACAAATCCCGAAAGAACGGATCATAAAGCGAAAGTGGGCCAAAAGCAAACGAAAAACAAATCGGATCTAAAAGTGTGCGGAAACGAAAGCTTAAGGAGCCAAAGAAAATGAAAGGCTCAGAATCAAAGAAAACAATTCGCTCAAGGACAAAAACTGAAGGTCAAATTCCGACATCCGAAAAACGCATACCTTAGAAAAACTAGCATTGGAAACGCAAGACACACTTGGTCTATGCAATTCTAGATCGGTATAAATTATTTTTTCATCATTCAAAGCAAATAAAAAATTCCAATTGGAATTCATCCACATTCAAATCTCAATTCCTAAGATTCTTCTTATTCATACATATCTCATTACTCATCTTTTTAAAAATCATATATTTTTTTCCATAAACATCTCACACATTGTTATATACCAATCAAGCCATAAACAAAGAGCACTTCAATGTTTCAAATCCATCAACACAATCGTCGAACCTCATGTCCGGAATCCAAACACAATCAAACACATTCATACCCATAACACTTCAATAATTCGGATCAACAATCAAAATCATCGGACCTCCTATCCAAAACCCAAACACATTCATCACATTCATATACAATTTATATACAAATCCATAACTCCCTTTTCTATTCCATATACAAAACTATATCTCATACACAAATTCATAATTCAAGCCCATATACAAATTCAGAACTCATTTCCATCATGAAAATAATTTTTACAACCCTTCATGGCATTCCAAGCCATATACAATCCCAATATCAAAATCCAAATACAAAAGATACAAAAATCCCCACAATACTCAACATATGCCTAAGCTCTTATTTTTACAAAAATTTAACTTAAAAACACAATCATATACATAATGAAAGGACGTCTTGACTTTTTTTTCATCCGATCTCCTTCTTGATACCTGGAGATGGGGACAAAAGGGGGGTGAGCTTTACAGCCCGTGGATAGCATGTTTATAACAGAACAATAAGCAAAAACCATTTTTTTCAAAACTTGTTGCCATTTTATGGAAAATTTCAAGGTTGAAAACATCGAATACTTATTTTTCAAAATTCTCAGTTCTTTTCAAAACATTCGTGAACAATTTTAAAACATGTATGCATCACATTTATTAACAGAACATAAGCATATAACACATCAAAAATGGTTTGGGTCGGTCCAGAAAATAGAACGTACTACACATTCCCACATAGCGGTCCTATATAGCCGTAAACAGAACGTACTACACATTCCCGCATAGCGGTCCTGTGTAGCTGTGAACTCATGAGAGTCCTTAAAGGAACTCCATGCCACTAGCGGGCAGGCTGGAGAAGCCTATTGACAAGTGAACTTGACATCTTATAGGACCTAACCAAACCCACATAACAGATATTTCACACTTAAAAATCGAACTGCCCAAAGGCACCTTTCAAAAACTTAATTTTTCATAACCATGTCATATCAGACACATTTATATTCAGAATTTCACAGTGTCAATCCAATTCACATAACATATTCTTAATCATTCAAAGAATGCAACAATTATAGCAATTATCAAATCATTCAAACACAATTAATTGAACAATTATTGCAATGTCTTAAATCATTAAAAACCATGAATCTGAAAATACTTTATTTTCTTGATTTTTTTTTGAAAACATTTCATCTTGATTTTTCAAAAACATATAGATGGCTTATAATTTAAATTATAAACATGGTACCCACCTCATATCCATACTTAATTACATGTCCAAAGCCTCTTCCATTGCCTTGTTTCCATAGCCTCACTTAATTTCCTTCCTCTAAGGCAAAATTCCCTAATTCATAGAAATCCAAAATTGAGCAATTCATACCATGCAATCACCAAAATTGATCTAAGTGAACTTAAACCCATACAATTCTCAAGCTATCTAAACCAAAATTCTTTCAAAATCCAACAAATCAAAATTCCAATCTTACCTTAATCTTCACCCAAATGAAGGGTTTCTTGGTTTGAAAGAAAGCTTTCGTGCTCCTCTTCATTTTTCCTTCATGAATAAACATCAAAGTCGCACTTGTAACTCACCAAAATCAAATCCTAAGTTTCTTTCTTCTTTCTCCTTTCTCTCCACCGAATACCCTCTTCTCTTTTTTCTCTCTTAACTTTTGTTCTTTCTTTAAAATTTGCGTGCTTCTCCTTCTTCTTATACGAAAGCCCACATATCTAATTTCAAAATTGCCATTAATGAATGAGTAATGACTCATTGGCCCTTCTTTATATGCTTTGAAACTTTAAAGCTTAAGTATTCTTCCAATTTTGCCCCTCATGTATTTTTAACAATTTAATTCAATTTAATCCCATCAACCTATGCCATATGATCTTACTTACATTAACATGTTAATTACTCACATTAACAGGCTAATTAATTCCTCAAAATTTAAAAAATAAATTAAAGTCTCAAAATATCATTAAATCATGATTGACTTAGGACATTTTTCTAATCATCAAATTGAAGGAATTTGCCAAATTTTCCTTATAGCGAAATGTTACTTATAATCTCAATTTTATAATGACACCAAAATCATTCAATTTGGTTCAATACTCCAAAAGTTATACTCCAAATACTTTTGGACTATTTTTATGCTAAAATATTTTCCTGCGATTTGCTTCCATCTGAAAATTGATAGTCTTAGAGACTAAATTGAAACTCAATTCTATCAGAACATTTGTATCCCTATCTCTCTAGTTCAATCCAAATCAAGAATCACCTCATTTGGATGACTAGAGCAAAAGTTATGGCCAAAATACTTTCAGCTCTTACTAATCCAAGACTGAACATTAAACCCAACTTCAATTTAGAAATTGAAAGTCCTAGAGTCCGAATTAAAATTCAGTCCCTTAATATAACTTGTAATTCCATGTATCTAATTTATTTTGGAACAAGAATAAACTCAATTGGATCACCACAGATCAAGATATCACCAAAAGACTCAAATATGTTCAGAACAATGTCCAACTCAAACTCTTTAATCAATTCTCTCACTTTGATTCAATCAATATTTTTCAAATAAATATAAAAAATCCAAAACTTTCATGGAGAGGTATATGAATGTCTTAGGAATCTAACACTTTAAAAATCAAGTCAATCGGATGTCGGACAGAAAAGTTAGAAATAAAAGAATGGGCAAAGGTCGGATCACCCTCACGAGGAGGTCGGGAGGGGACTAAGTCGCCCTCGCACGACACGTAGACGTCGCGAGGAGTGCTTCAAAATGGGGCACTCGTGATCACGAGGCATCGAGGAGTGCTTCAAAATGGGGCACTCGCGATCGCGACGCCTCGCGATCGCGAGGCTACACCAAAATGCGGCCCTCGCGGTCGCGACGCTTAGCGACCGCGAGGCGGTCGCACTCACGAGCTACCTCCCTTCTGATTTTTTTTCAAAAGCCTAACTTCAAAATCTCACAAATTTTGACTCAAGAGTCTAAAATTTACAAACTTAGTATCAAAAGAAAGCTAAGAGGAATCTCTACAACTTCCATGAAGAACTTAAAAACCAAATCCTTCTCTAATGGGGTCAAAATCTTACTCAAAATTTCAGTCCAATGTATGTTACCCTAAGCAGTAACATAACTTTGAAAATTTCTATCTTTTAGCTCCAAGGTCCAAAAATGTCATAATTTATATCAATGAAAAGATCAAAATGCAGCCTAAAACTTTCATGCAGGACTGAAAAATCAATTTGACCTTTAATGGAGTCAAAAACCACTTTGAAGTTTTTGTCCACTAGTGATCATACCAAACAGTAACATAAACTTTTAAAAACTTCCTATTACATGGTCAAAAAAATTCCATACTTTACATAAATGGAAAGATCAAAACATAATCTAAAACTTTCATGCAGCACTTAAAGGCAATTTCAACCTCTAACTAGGTCAATTTTTCAATCAAAGCTTCTGCTCCTAAACATTCACCCTAAACCACGTCCAACTTCACAATTTCACATCTTTCAATTTTCACAATCAAAAATAGCATATTATACATTATCGAAAAGATATAAACTTCCTTTACAACTTTCAATAAGGCTACTTGATCCAATTCAAACCACATCAGTATAAAATTTGCCTCAAAGCACAGTACACACAAACTTACCCTTAATAGCATTTTTAAAAACAAAGCAAAATAACCTTTCAATCCCGATATCGAAAAATGACATACTTCACAGAGATAGAAAGCTATCAATAGAAGCTACAATTTTCATGAAGATTATTTTATCAAATTCTGCCTACATTAACCCATAAAAATTCACAAAGATTTCAGATCAAAAAGTCAACTCTCTATTACTATTCATCCCAAAAAGTCAGACTTGCAATTCCCTAAAATTTAACACTCTCACTATTCAAAGCCTAGAATTGAGATCTCATAGGGGCAATTTTCAAATTTTATGTCAATCGCAAAGGCAATTGTTAAACGTTCGGGCAAATAGACTTAATAAGAAGAGAATGATGGTCTAGAAAAATGTGAGAAAATAAAAGTTTGTGGATATTATGTAGTCTGATATGTTAGACATAGATACAATATTTGTGATTATGTTAGCGAATATGGTGACATAATTTTTTTGTGGATACATACTTGGGTTGATATGGATGTGAAAATATTTGCATGAATCAATTGAGAAGAAATAGAGACATAAGTGGAAATGACAAGATTTAAGGTGTACAAGTAAGGTGGAATTGAAAGGTTGAACTTGGAAGTTAGAATGATTGTTTAATTTCTATGATAAGAGTTAAGATCGGATATAAGATGTTAGTGGAATTGAGATTGTTGATGATGTTACAATGAGTAATGAATTCAAAGATAAAGACAAAAATATCATTTAGGATCAATGGAGATCGAAGTATCAATTATGTAACATATAAATTGGTGAATTGTTGGAGATAAATATGTGGACAAAATGGGATGAATTTGATGATACCCACGCAATCATATGCAGTAGTAATTATGTTCATTACTCCATTAAGTTTTGGTGATTAGAACATTATGACCTTATAAGAACGATAGAAATTGGTCCTCTTGAGGTATTAAGGATATATGATAATGTGATGATGATAACAGATGATTGATAAAGATTGCATGAACAGTATAGATGATAGTAGCAAGAAACCCTCTTTTGAAAAAAAATTTCACTGAGTTAGATTAAACAGATCAGATAGTTTATGTCAAGGATGATCAATGAAAGAATAAAACAAAAATGAATCTATAATGAATCAAAAGTGAATATTGGATTCATATCCCTAGTGGAAACTCAAGCTTAGGAAGTAGAGTATGCTACTGAGAATGTATGTACTTTGTTTGATGTAAAGTATCCAACTAAGAGAGTGGATTTTTGGTAACACTATTGCTAATGCGAGGAGAACTTAGATCCACATTATATTCCATACAAGTATGCACACGAGATATATATTAGGTTTGATGAATGTGTTACCCACACAGGAAGTTAAGTTGTAAATAAATTGAAATATGTGGAGAAACTAGTATGAATGAGCAAGCATTAGAATAATTCAATGTGAGGTATGAGGAAATCGAATGAATTGAGAAAATCATTTGAGAAAGGAATTCAATTGGGAAATTGAAAATAACGTAAGACAATGTTACCTCATTGAGGAATTAGTTATTTAAGGAATTACGATGACTAATCAGGGGGCACATGGAGTTTGATAATAATTGTTTGAGTTAACAATTTCCTCGACAGTGCTATGATATTAAAGATTAAAGTAATCCAAGCAAAATTTGATGATGTATTAAAGGTATTAGAAAAGTTGAGAAGAATAGTTTGAATACGTGAAGAAAAACGTGTAAAAAGTATAAGTAATGAAAGTAAAGAGATTTTTGAGGAATTATACTGATATTAATTATATCGTATGGATTTGGAGATTCTATAGTATATAATGATGTTATATAAGAGATTTGGAAAAATCCAATGTAGCATGATAAAGTGATTTCATTTGTATGGAGATAACTAAAGTACTATGAGTTAACTATTCGATACATGATTTAGAGCTTCTATAGTAGTAATTGCTTTGAAAGTTTAGAGACAGTATATATATAGCAACATCTTGGATATATATATACATGTACAGATCATAAAAGTTTGAGGAAATTATTGAGTTAAGAAAAATTGAATACAAGACTGAGACAATGGATATAAGTATTGAAAGACTATGATGGTACAAATGAGTATTTCCTAATAAAGTTAGCACTGTATCTGATACAGTAAGCAAAAATCCCAATAGTAGTGTAGCACCCCACTCCCGACGAGACCCGAACCCGATATCCATGGTGATATCCGAGCCCGTGACCCGCGAGGGTGGCGTACTAGAACATTCATTACCTTATTAACAAAAATCGTATGACATTTTTTTTCTTTCAAAAACATTAGAGTGCGCAAAACAAACATTGACTTGGCCCAATTATAACAAAACACTTTCAAAGAGTAAAACCATTTCACTGATAAAACAATTTTAATCATTATTAGCACTCATTAGTGCTCAGTCACTTTATACAATTCCATGTAAACAATTGGGCCTACTAAATATCAAATTAATACACGAATGCAGATACGGACGACACTAATCCCGACCCGATACTCTGTCTTGCTAGCAGTAGACGTACTCCCGTGTGTCCAACGGGGTACTCTCCATTTCCTGAAAAATAGATGCAATGTTGGGTGAGTTTGCGAACTCAGTAAGAAACCATCATCGATGGTTCACCTAACTCATGCATATCCACACAATCACACAATATTGTATATATATCATAAACAAGAAATCACAGGCACTCAATTTCACATTTTATAAGGCAATAAACCTTTCACACAATTCACATTAAACATTCATTTATGCAGTGTGCATGTGACTCTTCCATTTTCTTTCGTTGTTGTGACCGTGCGCCTGAGCTCATATACGTTGAGCCATTGGCTCTGAAACATTAGGCTTAAAGCCCTGAAACGTTGGGCATAGCCCTGATCATCGAGTCGAGGCTCGGAATACGTTGGGCACGAGGCCCTGTGCGTTGAGCTTAAAGCTCTGAAATCGGTGGCGACACCGGTCACAACTGCCATTATCTAATCATTTACTATGCATGAATGCACATGTCATTTTCCAATATCCAATTATCGCATTTTTATTTCCAATTCCAATTAATTACTATTTTCGATCATTTTCCAATGTCCTCGGACTTTTAGTCCGGTATTTCATTCCCATGCATTTACCTTTCGTTTCACTACCACATTTACAATTCAATTTACTAATGTAATCTCACGCACTTATTCTCATTGGCACTTCAATATCACAATCTAATATTTCGAACAACCATGGTTCGAAATCAATCAAATCAATCAATTACATATATCCATCCTTGCATCCTCATGGCAATCAATGCATATAAGTAATAAACACATAAGGTTGAGAAACCAACTAGGTTACTCACCTATTACTTCCGAGCTAATGCCGGGAAGTTTCCGCCCCGTCGGTCGGACGACGCTCCACTTGGGCCTCTATAAGAAACAGAGAAAGAACGAGTCACTACCGATGCCATTTGTGCACATATAGGTGAAATATGCATGTTCATGAATTTTCCGGCCCTAAATCCAAATTTCCCCATAACAAAATTCGTCTAAAAATTAGAAACCTATTGGCGCTGACGGTGCACAATTCGGACCTCTATAGGTCCCCAATTAAACAAAACAGTGATTAAAGGCTCCGCTACCCGGGGCCACGTCAATTTTCCGTCCAAAAATTCCCAATTTCTCACAAAATGAAATTAAATATTCTACGAATCCGATGCCTCAAGAATCAGGTCAATCGGAAGTCGGACGGAAAAGAAATTGACAAAGGAAGCATGAAATCAAAAATTACCAATTAAAAATAATAAAATAAAAATAAGAAAAGAAAAAAAGTCCAGCCTCGCTGGGGGCGACGTCTCGCCCCAGTGGGGCTGACTGAAACTGCTCGTCAATCGCTAGGCGACGTCGTCGCCTAGCGACGCGCCCTTCTGATGCCATCACTAGGCGACGCGTCGCCCTAGTGACCGGGCGTGATTCCATTTCCCTTTTTTTTTTCCTAATTTCCAATCCAATTTTTCAACACCAATAATTCATTGCACACAATTCAGAAAATTTTCAACTATATCTCGTTGGAAAGATCATGAAACCCTCTACAATTCTCAAGAAGACCATAAAAATCAATTTCACCCTTAAGGGTGTCAAAATTCCCTTCAAAGCTACTGCCTACTCAAATCCCATTAAAACAGAACAGTACATTACAAATTCCTTAACTCTCTGATTCTTCAGCAAAAAATTACCACATAAATATGCTCAATAAGTTCATAATGTCATCTACAACTTTCATGAACAACCCAAAATCAAATTCCATTGCTAAACAAGTCAATTAATTCACTCAATGTTGCTGTCCCTGAAATCATTCAATTTGAGCAGTAAACTTATAACAAGCATAACTCCCTGTACACAAGTCAGAAAAATCTGAACTTTATATCCCTGTAAAGATAAATCCTCAAACTTCAATTTTCATGAAGAACTCAATTTCCAATTTCATTTCTAACCATTTCAAAACTGTCATGCAAGTTACTGGCATGATCAACAATTCCTAACCTAATGCAGGATCAGTTTTTGCAAAAATCATAACTCCCAACTCTGACCTCTAAAAATTATATGCCATATCTCATTTTCAAGATAATATTTTCCTCTTCAACTTTGCAGAAGATCACTCACACCAATTCAGTCCAAAAAAATGGCTAAAATTGCTTCCAAGCAGAATACTCACAAGTCAGACACTTAAGCTAGGTTTCATCAACATGCCCAAAACCAGTCCATAGGAATCAGTTCATATCTCCCAATATACAACTCGAAACTTAGCAAGATCAGTGGAAATGGAAAGCTAACTCAATATGCCTCAACTTCCATGAAGACCATTCTCCCTAATTCCATCTCAATTAATTTAGAAAAATCAGTAAAGCTCATAGGTTAAGGTTTCGGTTACTGTTCATAGGCAATAAAACAGTAACTTTCCATGCCAAATTTCAACCTATTAGAGTTACAATTTGACAACACCTATTTCACACAAAAATGTAGCCAACATCCCAAAGTTTAAGTGGCCACAAACCTCACCTCATTTTCACACCTACACAATAAGTTATGATCAAACCATTACAATAGGTCAAATTGCATTTTCCAGCTTTTCAACTACAACCTAACTCCTATCACTTCTAATATCAATAACACTTCACTAAGCATCCAGTTATACTACTAATTCAACCACAAACTAATCACAACATTGACTTATATAACTAACCAAACTTTGGCAGCACATACCTACACAATTTCCATACTTTGTTTCCATGTATTAAGCATCATAAACATCATTAATAACATCACCTTCCCATTCTTTAACTACCATAACCAATTCCTTCACACAAGCATACATTAAACCCATTCAAACCTACCACTTCCATGATCACATACATGCTCAATGGAATCCCATGCATGCTTCTAACTACCAAAAGAAAGAAAGCAAACACAACTCTTACCTTAATCAAGTTCTTATACCATTCATACATGTACTAGGGCTAACACACAAAAATTAGCAGCACTTAATTCTTTCTTTCCAAGTAAAAATCAATCATCAATAAGCCATCACTAATCAAACTAAAACCACTTCTAACATACTACTTCCAATTAATAATTCAACCTAACCTTATACCCATTAATTCAAACCATATGAGTCATCAATTTAATGCATCAAGAATCATAATAAAGATACCAAACCTCCCATTAAAAGCTCCTAACTACTATGATTCATAAATTCATATACTTAAGCATCATTAAAAACATAATTAAACTAACTTACCTAATTAGCCTTTCCACTTCAAAGCACACCAATCTCTCACTTTCTCTACTTTCTTCTAACATCAAACATGTATATCATCATGCCAAAAAGAAAAGAGTGTATGCTTGGCCCTTTTAGAAGGAACAAAGAGGAAGGGAGAGCTAAACACTAAGAAACCTAAAGAACAACAAATGGAGAAGAAGGGAAGGTGAAGTTTCGGTGGAGGAAGGATTTTCCTTCTTTCCTTTAAGTAACCGAAAACAATAGCTAGGAAAAGACAAATGCAATAAATTCGTTGGACATTTGGCACTTATCAAAAAAAACAATAAAATAAGGATAAGAGAAAATATTTAATAGGATTTCCTTAATTTGACCTATTCAATTCTACTGGCCCTAATTACAATCCCAAAAATAATACCCCCAATAATACAGTGCCATTGGGTAGCAATTTTCGCTACCGAAAATCGACCGGTTTGCCAATTGGCGACTTTTTCCGGTCAAAATTTCAGAAATTTTCGAATCATTTTTTGAAAATTACCTAAATTGCCCAAAATTGTAAAACATAAGACAGTCCACTCCCAATAATTTTTTAAACACGAAAACCACACTTTCACTACAAAAACACATTTAGGCCATTTACCGGCGATTTTGCCGGTCCGGGAATTTTCTCCGGATAATTCCAGAAAAATTCTCATAAATCTCTAAAAATGTAAAACACTCTATGGCGCACTCCAAATAATTTTCCAAATCCCCCATTATCACACCAATTTCACAAAAGATCACAATTAGACACTTATGCCGGGAAATGTCATGAATGCATGTATGACTATATGCACTGCAAAACTCACCATTTATAGAGGCTGCATGACATATGTTCATGCCGAGTTATAATTTAATACTCCTAACCCGTCCCCGTCCCAATTTACTAAAATACCCTTCCCATCGGAGATGGGATGTTACAAGTAGTGAAGCACAAATTCAGATTTTGAGGTTATCATATCTAGTGCAAAAGGGAGCATAAAATATGGAGTTGAATTTTAGTCAAATAAAAGTACTAATTGCTATGGAATTGAAGATCAGTATCACATGGAAGGATTAACCAAGCCTAAATTGAGGATTCAAAAATCGTGACTCTTATTGAGAGTTTGAAAATAGATCTGAATTTTGAGTTCAAATAGGAAAAATGATACGTTGTGATTAAAATAAGAAGTATATATGATTGATAAAGGTGATAGAACAATGTATAGTTCTATTTGACTTCAAGCATAACAATCATCATAGTGATTTCAATTATAATATTGTATGAGGAGTTAGATGATAGAAAGAGTCATTCGCTTTTGTATTGTGATGATTAAGGCCTAAAAATTGTTGAAGGCTAGAATTGGAGATATTACTGATAGGTGAAATTGATCGATATTAGAAATTAAGTGATTCAAGAAAGATGAATGAATTAGGTGGATCAACTCCAAAGACATGGAATATAGTAAGAATAGACATAGGAGTTAAGTGTATTGACACTGTAGTGATATGAATTATTTAGTGAAAGATAAATTATCTCTAAGAGTATCTCTAACAGTATCACCGTGCTAAGGTGTGCTCAGGCTAGGAAGAAGGATTAGTTAAGCCCGACATGAATAGGTCTGGATGAAATAGTTATGAGAAGTGCTACTGATGAAAGATGTATTAAATACATAATGTGATATATGAGAGTATGTTAAGAATATTGATATGATATGATATTGATGTTATCAACACAGGAAGTGAAAAATTGTGAGTAATCTGAAGTATATTGAGGAAACAGAAAAGATAGTGTGATATTTGAATAAGTCATGTATGGATTGATTGAATCCGTTAACTAGAGTCATTTGAAAGAAATTATTTGAGTGATGAAGTTAAATGAAAAAAGGTGGAGCATAAGAGGAAGCATCCCCTACCCCTAGATCAGTCAGGTAAGAATTTTGAGGACGATATTCTTTTAAGAGGGAGAGAAATGTTGGGCTCTCAAATTTTTTTTTATGCATAAGTATGATTTACATTAATTATGAAGTCTTTATGAAAGTTTGTGGGGTTAATTATTATGTTGATGTTAGAAAGATTATATGATATAGGTTGATTGAAATAAAGTGATAAGGTTATAAGAATGTTCAATGGTGTTTTTGGCAAGACACTTAAGGTTAAAGGAACCTAAGCTTATAAGGAAGGGTAAAATGGACTTTTTGGACTCATTAAAGGTAGAAATGGAAGAAGAAATGTTGGATTGCTAGTTTAAGAAGGGGAAAATGAAAATAGGAGAGAAAGAAGGGAAATAACAAATCAAAGAGAGAAAGAAGAGAGATTTCAGTGGTTGAGAGAAAAAAAGAGAGTTGAGTTAGGGTTTTTTATTTCTTAACTTTTGAGAGAGATTTTGAAGTGGTTGAAGAAGAGAAAAAGGTAGAGGAAGAGAAGAGCTTCCATTTGATCCAAATATCTCTTCATTTAGTGAAGAATCAAGAAGGCAATCAAGAAAGGTAAGAGAAGCAAGAGTAGAGACATTTTCCTCATATCTTTAAGCAAGGAAATCAAGGTGGGTACATGTTTATAAAAGAGCAAATAAGCCACTAATGTTTTCTTTGAATCAAAGAAGTTTAATGATTTCAACTGCATCATAAGTGTTGCATTTATTGCTTTTGAATGATTTGAGAAATTTCAATATGTGGTCTTACGAATTTTGTGATGATTTATGAAAAGGCTTGAAAGTGATATTTTTGAAAAAATATAATGTTTATGAAATCTTGTTTTCGAAATTTCTCATCCTTATGAAAAGTGAAGATTCGAAAAAGTGCCATTTTGGGCAATATGTTTACAAGATGTGAAATACATGATTATGTGGGTTTGTGGTGGTCTCCTAAGTTAAGTCAAGTGCAATTTGACAAAAGGCTTCTCCCGCCTGCCCACTAGTTTGAGAATTTGACTACATGTTATGAAAGATGTGTTTTATTAACTCAATGAGAATTTTCTACGACAAGTGAATGTTTTCAAAGATTTTGTTTATTGTTCTGTTATAAACTGTTACCCATGAGCTTTCAAGGTCACCCCCTTTTTCATCCCATCTTCAGGTGATAACTAAGAGATAAAGTGATCAAGAGCCTAAGGGAATTTCTCCAAATTTTCTTATTTTGTATTTTGAGTTGGTTTTGGGAAAACACAATGTTTTAGTTGCATACCAAGTTTATTTATTTAAGAATCTTTATAATTTGAGACTTTGAGATGATGATACATTGAGGCCTGAAATGCTATTAAATATTTGTAAAACTTTATTCTTTTGATGTTAAGGAACTATGAATTGTGTATGGATGATATTGAGATGATTATCAGATTGAGCAGATGGTTTCCGAACATAAATTGTGGATATATATATATATATATATATATATATATATATATATATATATATATATATATATATATATATATATATATATATATATATATATATATATATACATAAGTGAGATGTTATGGAAAAGAAAGATAGGAATTGACTGATTAGATGTAGTTGAATGTAATGAGACAGATGAGTTGAGATTTGAGAGTATAATGAAGTCAATTTGGTTGCTGAATAGTTATGCTCAGGACATTTCAAGTTTGCACAGTGCAAAATTTCAAATCTTCCATAGGGAAAAATTTGTGTTATGAGTTTAGGGGAAAATCTGGATTAATATAGGCTATATTAGGCAAAGTTGTCTCCTAGAATGTTGTATCTTATCCTTCTAGCTTTCTAATGGTATATAGTATGAAATTTTTGGACATCGAAATCGAAAGTTACGATCCTTATAAGTAGAGATGCTCAGGAGTATAGACTGTATCTTCTGTGCATTGTTCATCTTACATTTTCTGGTCTAGTTTTGACCCTATAGATGATAGAATCTATCTTCAAGTTCTGTATAAATGATGTATATATAGAAGTTCTCTTTTTCAACCCTTTAAAAATGACGTTGATCTGATGTTTCTAGAGAAAGTTATGCTAATTGCAAGACATCTTCTGTGTACTGTTCTTAACCTTCTTCTGGTCATTGTTCATCTTGTATCGTCTAGTCTAATTCTAAACCTATAGATAATAAAATCTCACTTCGATGTCTGCATGAAAGCTATAGATGTTGAAGTCCTCTTTCTAACCCACTAAGAATGACCTTGATCTGATGTCTTTAAAGAAATTTATTGATGGGAGACCCAATAGGAACTTATCCTATAGAACCTTCAACAAGATGGAACTATGCCCGGGAGTAGATAGAATCAAGCAAACACACAAAATCTCAAGAAACAAATTGAAAAGATAGAAACATAACACAAAGAGAAAATGGGCAGTTAGAAGAATGTTGGTCGATGAAAAGAACCCTAACAGAACTTTGTCTCTTAGAACCCTAGCGAGAATGTTGGTCAATGGAAATAACCCTAAGAGAACTTGTCTCTTAGAACTCTAACCTTAGGACGTCACAAAGGAAGACCACTCCTTTGATAAGTCAAGCATTCTCAAATAATACAAAGAAAGCAAGAAAGCTCTCAATATTATTTCTAAATTAAAGATCCCCTTTCAAAGTACATAGAGGGTGCCTATTTATAGGGAAAACTTCCTAACTTAATGTCCTAAAAAAGATACTAAATAAAAGGAAAAAAATCAATCCCTAAATGGAAACAAAATAAACTTATAAAGGTGTTGACTAGATCACATTATTTCAAGGAAACAAAAAAAAGGAAACTAAATAAAACATGATCTCAACATGTTGGACCTAAGGGATCACGTCCTTATCCTTATTTTTAAGTGGCACATGCTTGTCACATGGTACTTTAAGTGAGTTCTCCCAATTGGACTCCATATGGGCCTTTGGACACTTTATGTTGGGCTTCAAGGAGTAAAACAATGCCTCTTGGACTTTTATGAGATGAAATATGACTCAACAATATGGGCTCCATCTCTTTAAGGACTTGGATTAAACAATTCAATGCTTGCTTCATTGCTTTGGCCCTAGCTTTTGTCATTGGGCCTCTAACATCTTGTAATGGATCTTTAGGAATATTAAACTTGAATGTTGGGCCTTTGATATGGGAATTTCATTCATCCCCTTTGCTTGAACATTCAAATTTCAAATCTGATCCAATTTTAGCTCCTAAGCCTCATTTTGCAAGATTATGTCCATGCAAGTCACTTCCTAGGCTTCCTTTAGGCGAATCACATCATGGATGCGTTTCTTCTTGTCTTTCACATACCCATCATTCCCTCCCTCCTCGAAAGGATTCGTCCTCGAATCTACAGCATCAAAGAGGGATAAATCAGATACATTGAATGTAACACTCACATTACCATAGGAGCTAGGCAAATCAATTTGATAAGCATTATCATTAATCCTTTCTAAAACTTGAAAATGGTCATCTCCTCTTGGCTGTAGCTTAGATTTCCTTTGTTCTGGAAACCTCTCCTTTCTCAAGTGCACCCAAACCCAATCTCTAGCTTCAAATATAACACACCTTCTGCTTTTATTGGCTTACTTTTCATATTGTTCATTTCTCCTCTCAATGTTGGCTCTAACTTTAGCATGCAACTCCTGCACAAATTTAGCCTTTTTTATACCGTCAAGAATAGTAAACTCATTAGAAGGCATTGGAAGAATTTCCAAAGGAGTCAAAGGATTAAATCCATAAACAATCTCAAAAGGAGAAAATTGAGTAGCAGAATGAAAAACATGATTATAAGCAAACTCAATGTGTGGGAGATTCTTTTCCCAGTTCTTCAAGTTCTTTTGGATGATCGCAGGCAACAATGTTGTCAAAGTTCTATTTACCACTTTAGTTTGACCATCCGTTTGAGGATGTGCAACAGTAGAAAACAAAAGTTTAGTGCCAAGTTTATTCCAAAGAGTTCTCCAAAAGTGACTAAGAATTTTCACATCTCTATCACTGACAATAGTCTTTGGCAATCCATGCAATCTTACAACCTCTTTAAAGAATAAGTCAGCAACATGAACAGCATCATTGGTTTTAGAACAAGCAATAAAGTGAGTCATCTTGTTAAATCGATCAACCACCACAAAGATACTATCCTTTCCACTAGATGATCTAGGCAATCCAAGGACAAAGTCCATAGATATATCAACCCAAGGATGAGAGGGGACAGGTAATGGAGAATATAAACCATGTGATTGAACCTTAGATTTTGCATGCCTACAAGTAATACATTTAGCACAAATAGAAACAATATCCTTTCTCATGTTAGGCCAATAAAATGTTCATGCAAAAGAGCTAAAGTTTTCTCAACGCCAAAGTGACCCATCAATCCACCTCCATGTATATCTCTAACAAGCAATTCACGCATAGAGCAAGATGGAGTGCAAAGTTTATCTTTTCTGAATAAAAATCCATCAAATCTATAGAAATTATCATTGCCATATTTTTCACAAGATTTCCAAATTTCTGCAAAGTCACAATCAGATTCATACATGCCTTTCAACATCTCAAAACCAAGTAATCTAGCATGCATAGAGCTAAGAAGAGAGTATCTCCTAGAAAGAGCATCATCCACAATGTTTTCTTTCCCTTGTTTATGTTTAATAACATAAGGAAAAGTTTCAATAAATTCCAACCACCTAGCATGTCTCTTGTTCAATTTACCTTGGGACTTTAGAAATTTCAAACTTTCATTATCATAATGAATGATAAATTCTTTTGGCCACAAGTAATGTTGCCAAGTCTCTAAAGACCTTTTTAAAGCATACAACTCTTCATCATAAGTGGAGTAATTCAAAGCAGCACCATTTAGTTTTTCACTAAAATAAGCAATGGGTTTAGAATCTTGCATTAAAACAATGCCAATGCCTATTCCAGAAGCATCACATTCAACCACAAAAACTTTAGAAAAATCAGGAAGAATAAGAAGAGGAGCATTGGTCAATTTTTCTTTCAAGGTATTAAAAGCAACCTCTTGTGAATCACCCCATTTAAAAATCACATTCTTTTTTACCAATTCATTCAAAGGGGCTGCAATAGTAGAGAAGTCCTTCAGAAATCTCCGATAAAAGCTAGCCAAGTCGTGGAAGCTTCGAACTTCATTCGCATTCTTAGGAGTTGGCCATTCTCTAATTGCTTTCACTTTCTCTTCATCAACTTAAATTCCTTTAGCACCTACAATAAAACCAAGAAACACAAGAGTATCTATGCAAAAGGAACATTTTTCTAAATTGGCATAAAGCTTATTTTCTCTTAAAAGTTCAAACACATCGTGCAAGTGTTTCACATGATCATCTAAACTCCTGGAATACTAGAATATCATCAAAATAGACGACCACATACTTTCCAATAAAAGGACGAAACACATGATTCATCAAACTAATAAAAGTACTAGGTGCATTAGTCAAGCCAAAAGGCATAACTAACCACTCATACAACCCAAACTTAGTTTTGAAAGTAGTTTTCCACTCATCACCCTTTTGCATGTGAATTTGATGGTACCCACTTTTAAGATCAATTTTAGAAAATATACAAGCACCATGCAACTCATCAAGCATATCATCTAAACGAGGGATAGGGTAACGATATTTCACCATGATTTTATTGATGGCTCTACAGTCAACACACATTCTCCATTTGCCATCTTTCTTAGGAACAAGTATAACTGGCATAGCACACGGGCTTAAGCTTTCTCTCACAAATCCCTTTTTCATAAGCTCTTCAACTTATCTTTGGATCTCCTTAGTTTCTTCCGGATTGGCTCTATAGGTAGGCCTATTCAGAATTGAAGCTCCGGGAAGGAAGTCTATACGGTGCTCAATGCCTCTCAAAGGGGGCAATCCATCAGGAATGTCCTCCAGAAATAAGTCGTTGAAGTCCTGCAACAAAGACAAAACACTAGACGGCAAAGATGGATCAAGCTCATTAATAGTTAAGAAAACATCTTTATATGAAAGTATATAATATTCTTCACATTTTAAAGCTCTCTTGATCTCACTTTTTCTATCAAATAAAGTCACTCTCTTTTCTTCATTTTTTTCACTCGTTTTACTTTCTCTCCCTTTTTCTTTCTTTTCGACGTCTCTCTCTTTCTTTTCTTTTGTCTTCAATTTGCATTCTTTCTCAATCCTCACTTGATCCTCATAAGCTTGAATGGGTGTAAGAGGTTTCAACACCATATTTTTTCCATGGAAAGGAAAAGAATAACAATTGTTATATCCATCATGCCTAACTTTTCTATCAAATTGCCATGGCCTACCAAGCAAAACATGTCCAACATACATTGGTGCAACATCACATAAAATCTCATCATGATACTTGCCAACAGAAAATGCAACCATCACTTATTTGGTGACTTTCACGTCACCACAATCATTTAGCCATTGCAATTTATATGGTCTAGGATGTTTCAAAATAGGCAAATTAAGCTTGTCAACAAGTAAAGTGCTAGCAACATTGGTACAACTTCCACCATCTATAATCATGCTACAAACTTTACCATTAATGAGACACATGTGTTCACGTTGCCTTCTTCAATATCTTCTTTTAGTTGGATATTAAGAGCACGCCTAGCCATAAGGGCTTCACCAACCTCAGCATCACAATCAACATCAAAAGCATCTGTTAATGGAGCCACATCATCATAACCATCACTGTCACTACTTTCACTAACAACATCACCATTCTCAAGTAAAATCATAGTCCTTTTATTAGCGCATTGAGAAGCAATATGACCAAAACCTTGACATTTAAAGCACTTAACTTTATAAGAAGGATTAGAAGAAGAATAAGAGGATTTAGAGTCATTTTTATCCTTAGGAATTGGAGTTGAGAATTTAGGCTTACTTTCCTCATTTGGCTTGATGCCCCCCTTGGATTTGAAGAAATTTTTGGACTCCTTCAAGGTTTTCTTACAAGAACTTGACCCAGCACCATTTTGGATCTTTAATTGCTTTTCTACCAAGATGGCCTTATGCAACAACTCATCCATGTCAAGGAAATTTTGCAGTTCTACAATGGAAGCAATTTCAGGGCACAAACCATCAAAAAATCTTCTCATGGTAGCCTCCATGTCTTCCTAAACATTGGCCCTAATCATGATCATCTCCATCTCTTGGTGGTACTCTTCAACACTCATAGATCCTTGCCTCAATCTTTGCAGCCGCTTGAACAGGTCTCGATAGTAATGACTTGGAACAAAGCATTTTCTCATGATAGCTTTCATTTTTTGCCATGTCCGGACTGGTCTTTCAACATTCTACCTTCTATTTATTTGCAATTGATCCCACCAAATACTAGCATAGTCACACAATTCAACAGCAGTAAGTTTTATCTTTTTCTCTTCACTATATGTATGACACTCAAATACATGTTCTATTTTCCTCTCCCATTCTAAATATAATTCAGGATCATTTTTTCCTTCAAAGGAAGGGATTTTCAATTTTATGTTATCTAGTTCATTACGAGAAGAAGCTTGTCTGCCTCTCCTACTGTTGGGGCCTTCATACTCAGATTGCACATCTTCATCTTCTCCATGGAACACTCTTCTAGGACCTTTGGAGTTTGAGGTGGATTGGATGCCATCCAACCTAGCATTCAACCTCTGGAATTGATCTTGCACAGCCTTCATAAAGACTTTAAGATCTTTCTCAGGTGATTCATCTTCTTAATACATATTTATGAACTGCAAAATGTTAGTGAACAATAAAAAAAAAACAATATGGGCCTCACCACTCAACCTCACGTGTATACACTCAACAAATGTCAAACCACTCGTGTTTTACACAAAAATTGGCTTTTTCTATAATGTAAATGTAACATCTCATCACCGATGGGAAGGGTAAAATAGTAATTTGGGATGGGCTATAAGTGTGTAAACTAGTCTCGGCATGGTTATGCAGAATATGACCTCTATATATACATAAATTGTAAAATTTGTATATGCACATGATTGTACATGCATTTATGACATTTTTTTGGCATATGTGTTTGTTGTGAAAAAAATGATTTAGTGCTTAAAAATCGAATGGGAGTGGATTGTTGTATGTTTTTCATTTTTGTGGAATTTTAGAAATTTTTCTGGAAAATTTTGGGAAAACTTTCTGGATCGAAAAAATTAGCAAGTGGTGGACTGATTTGGGTTTCTGGTACTGGAAATGACTGTCCAATGGCACTAGAAAATTAGATACATGATTTTAGAATTTATTACTTTGAGCCATTGGAATTTGGAGACAAAATTGGACTATAAATTGAATTGTTATTGGAAATGAATTAATGAGGGCTTAAAAATAAGACAAGTGGCAAGTGACACATGTCACTTGCCTACTTAGTCTTATACTTAAGTGTTGTATAAATATCCTACCTTTTTCAAGCTTCCATGACACTTGTCTTTCAAAGGCTTTTGGAGTTTGATTTTAGGGATTCTTTCTTCTCTTCTTCGTGGCTTCTTCCCCTTGCTTCTTCGTTGGTTCTTCTTCCACCCTACAAAGAATTTTCTTGTTTACTTGCTTGCTCCTTCTTTCTTCACACACAAATCCAAGCTTAAGCCTCCTATTTCCCTTAAAAATGGAGAGTGTCGTGTATATGAAGTGAGGTAGAGGAATTTTGGAAAAACTTGGAAGATTGAAGCTTTGGAGCTTGTTTAGGTGAGAACTAAGTTATATGTTCTTAATTTAGTAGTTAGAAGCATTTATTGTGCTTTATTGTGCATTAATTTCATGAAGTTTATGTGTTGATTGAATGGGTATAAGTTTATGTTTGTGTAAGGATAAATTACATGGTAGGTGAAGTATGTGAATTTAGTGTTTTGGATGGGTTTTGATGATGATAGATAAGTGGTAATTAAAGTAAGAAACTTGTGAGTGTGTGCTGCCAATTTGTGACTATTTATTCAAGTGAATGTCTTGATGAACTTGTGGCTGATTTCTTAGCTAAAGTGGATGCTTATTGATGTAGGAGTGGTGTTAGAATGAAAGGAGTAGAGTTAGGTATTAAATCTGGAAATTTTACCTTGAGTATGTTTCAGGTTTTTGGCCATAACTTTTGATATGGTTATGCTATTGAGTTTAGGTTTAGCTTGACTTAAACTTGAGAAATTTGGCTAGAATTCTTATGAAAGAATTTCTGTCCAATTGTGGCTTGAAAGGGGTGGAATTTTGCTTTGAAAGTAAGATATGTGTGCAGGGTGAACAGTGGTGCTTTTAGCATTGAAAGATTTATGAACAGAAACTTTGGAAATTTTTCTAGGCTAAAGTAGACTGCTTTTGTGAATTTGGTCTTCATGAAAGTTGAATATTTTCTTGTTAGCTTTCTATCGCCACTAAGTATGATTTTTTTATATGTAGGTTGAAAGTTATGGCTTGATTATTTTCGGATGGTAATTGATGTATTAATGTGTTTTGGCGTGTGTAATGTCTCTAAGTATGGATTTTGTGGTTACTGTGTTCTTAAGCTAATTTTGGACTTTTGTGGTTAAAATTAGCTCAAGTGATCTTATGCAAAGTTGTAGAGGAATGTTTTAGATTTGTAATGAGGTATAATATACGAATTTTGGATGTAGGGATTGTAAGTTATGAATTTTTAAAGTTTGGATATGGTTTAGGTTCTATGCTGTCTTAACACTCTTTAACAGGACAACCACAATAATGGGAGAATTTGATCTAGTTAGAGATGGAATTTGATTTTAAGTCCTTCATGAGAATTGTAGTATGTTGCCTGATATTTTCAGTGATATAGAGTATGTAATTTTTCGATAATGGGATAGGAAGTTATGATTTTTGGAAGATTGTGTTACTGTTGAGAATGACTTATATGGGCAGAAAATTTGATTGAGAATGTGATTTGTTTAGAGGTTGAATTTGCTTCCAAGTTGTGCATGAAAGTTGTGGAATATGTTTTGCTCTTTTGATTGATATAAAACTTGGAATTTTTGGCAATGGGGATGGAAAGTTATGATTTTTGGAAAAATGTTGTACTGTTTTGTACTGTTGTGAATGTTAATGTGAAGGCAGTGGCTTTGATTAAATTTTTGACACTCAAGCCCCTCATCAAACTTGTAGGATTTTCTGTGATCTTTCCAATGAGACCTCATTTGTGATTTATAGACAATGGAGTAAAGAATTATATTGTTTAGAGTTTCTGTCATTGTGTAGGATGATGTTTATTTGACAGATACTTTGAGGTGGTTTTAGAGGTAGATCTGGTTCTTAATCTCTTCATAGAATTTGTAGAGTTTTCTTTTAGCTTTCCATTGATACCAAGTTTGTTCAATTTGGAGTTCTGAGTAAGAAGTTATGAATTGGGGAAGTTGGGTACCAGAGTTTTCCAGGTTAACCACTGTAGATGACTTAGTCGACTAGGAGGTCTTCGATTAGTCGACTGATGCATGTAATTTTTACATGCATTAGTAGTCATGTTTTCCTGACCTGACCTCTCTCCACTCTTTTGCTTATAACTTTTCCATCCGACCTCCGATTGATCTGATTTTTTAAGCTTTGGATTCCCAAGACAATCCTCTACCTCTCCATGAAAATTTATGGATTTTAAGATTAAATTGAAAAATATTGATTAGATCAAAGTGAGAGGATTGGTTGGAAAAGTCTAAACATACTTCAGCATTTTGGTGATATCTCGATCTGTAGAGATCCAAATGAGGTGATTCTTGCTCCTTATTAAACTAGAGACATGGGGCTACAAGTTATCTGAAGGAATAAAATTTCTATTTAGTCCCTAAGATGTTCAATTTCTGGAGTGAAATTGGGTATAGTGTACAGTCTCGGTTTTAGCAATAATTGGACCTATAGAGGTCCGAATAGAGTGATTTCGGTGTCAATGAGTTTCTAAAATTTAGTGGAAAATATTGTGATGGGAATTTTGGAATAGTGCTGGGAATGTCACGAACATGCATTGTACACATTTTAAATTGCTACATGTGCATTATTAAATGTTTCTGATTGGACAATGTGTAATATATGTGTGTTTGACTTGTTATAGAGGCGCGTTTGGAACGTCAGCCCACCGACATTGCCGAGACTTCTAGGCATTATCTCGGAAGCTATTGGTGAGTGACCTAGACGGTTCCTCAATTATTTTTTACTTATAATTCTGTGGTGAATAATGGTGGGATTGTGTTATGATTATGGATTCCGGACAGAAGGTCCGATGTATTGGGAGAGTATGACATTGAAGTGTTATTTGTGTGATTTAATGTGATTGTTCGAATGTGATGATTTGGAAATGATTGTGATGGGTGATATTGCCTTATTGCGACATATGCATTCCATGCATGAATGGATGAACAGTTAATGACAGTTGTGACCGGAGTAGCCACCGAGAGCTAAAAGCTCAATGTATTTGGGCCTTGAGCCCAAAGTGATTCAGAGCCTCAGGCTCAATGATTAATGCGTCCATATTGGGACAATTTTAGGTGCTCAGTCACAACACCGTAATAAATTGGAAAAATGTCACATACGCATTTCATATGCATTTGATTTGATCTCCTTGATTGAGTGAAAGGCAAAATGCCTTATACTTATGTGATAACAATCATTTGGTACTTTTGAATGTGAAAATTTGAAATAACTGTGATATGCTTGAGTGTTGCATGAAACATAATGGCTGTTGTGACCAGAGTCGCCACCGATCAGAGTTTTAAGCTCAACGAGTGAAAATGAGCCTTGAGCTCATAAGTGATTCAGAGCCTTAGGCTCAATGTTTAATGAGCCCTGTATCCACCAACGGATAAGGGACAGTTATTAATGAGCCCTACAAGGGACAGTTTAGGTACTCGATCACGACAAAATAATAAATGGAAAGTGAATCTCATATGCTTATATCAAATATGAACAATATGAATGTGGAATTCTGTAGATGTCTGTGTGAATGTGCATTTTGAAATAATGTTCGAGTATGCAAATTGTGTGATGTGACTGGGTGAACCATCGATGATGGTCACTCACTGAGTTCGCAAAACTCACCCAAAATTTGAAATTATTTTTCAGGACCTAAAAGAATACCCCGTTAGGCAACGGGCATATAGCATCTGCTTGTGAGTGAGAGAAGTGGTCGGGATCAGTTTGCGTCTGCATTAGTGTCTGATAGAATTGTATTTTTCTAAATTTTTGTATTAATGATTAGGTCAATTTGTAAGTCAACAAACTGAAATAAATTGTATTTATGAAATGGGCCCCCGTGGCCACTGTATTTACCGGTGATTATATATGTTAATGATTTTTCGCTAGTGTATGCTTATGTTTTCAAAAAAAATTTATACTGAGTTTTGACTGAGTGATGTAGCACGCCACCCTCACAGGGCACGGACTCGAATATCATCATCGATGTCGGGTTCGGGTCATGCGGGAGTGTGGCATTACATTTAGGTGGTATCAGAGCCCAGAAGTCCAAACTTATATGGGCATTTTCTGAAACATGGGTCAAGTTACATGCATTTAAGTCATGTCGTAGTAGACCATAGCAACTGATCCCTAGTCTGAGTGGTATGAGTATGAGTTACATGCATGAGCATGGGTTAAGTGTTTAAGTGTGAGAAAAGTGATGATATGTCAGAATATGAGCCAATGAACGTTTATGGGCAATTAGGAATGGGAAAAAAATGGATAATGATATTCATATTATACTGTGGTTATAAACCCTCGAATATGATATGAATGTGAATACATTGGCGTGGGTTGAACTAGGAAAGAAGTGATATCAAAATGAATATAAATCGAGTTGAAAGAAAAAGCAATTTGCGATAGCCTGGAGAGGTCAAATTTGAACATGAGAAGAATATTGGTTAAAAGTGATAAGAGTATGATTTAGCATAAGAATATGTCTATGTGAGATCAAAAGTTCAGGATGACTAGGTATTTACATGTTCGATTAAATGGGGATAATTGGAAATGAGAAGAAAAAAAAGTACATGGTTCAAAAAGGCAGATATAGCTTCACTATATTTTTGTTAGTGTGTATTATGGAAGATGATATCGATATTGTACCATACTGTTCTACCTTCGAATGAAATAAAGAAGTGAAGATATTGCTAGAAAGAAGTAGAAATGGTGAGATTAAATTTTCCTATGACTGTGAAGGGATAGACTTGGATTTGATGGAACGTGATACATGATGTGTTAGTATTGAGATAATTAGAAATTCGCTTAGGTTTGGATTGTATTTATGCATGTGATTATGGAAAAGATGATAACTCAAAGGAGAAGAGTGAATGTACTCAAAATGTTAATTCAATGATTATGATGGGATGTTGTATACGAAGAGGTGATGAAGAAAGTGCAAGACACGTTATTGGCCTACAAAAATAAGTTTTTGTTATGATCCTATGGTAAACCCCAATCATGGGCTGGAACAAGGATAGAAAGGTTATCTAGAATCAATTGAAATGTAAGTAGCATTAGCGAATGTGAGTAAGTGAAGACATGACATAAATACATCTTTAAAATAAGATGTAAGGATTTTGGATGGTATATACCAAGGTGGTTGCGTAAATGAAATTGCTTAATGCCTCATTGAGCCTTATTATCGAGAATGTGTTGACCATAGGAGTCATGATACGAATTGATATAGTATGAAATGTTGAAATTGATTTTCTTGAAGTATTACGAATGACAAATAAGTACTTATGGGCAATAGGTGATTGACAAGGAGTTAGAAATAATGAGGTTGGTACCAAGAAAACATTGAGATAGGGTCAGAAAGCCAGGTCATTTAGTCTATCAAGGCAGGTCCTCCTTGACCAGTAGCTGGGATCATAAGCTCTTATTTAAATTCAACAATAGAATTTGGTAATTCTTCCATTGCCTAGAGGTCAAAGGCTCCTCGCTTGAGTTAATCGGGTTTGTTTCAGAAAGGAACCGATAGACGCAACGGAGGGAATTTTGAAATAAGATGACAGGTCTCCCAAAAAAGTTGTGATGTGCTGTCTTCTAATCGAAACAAAACAAATGAGAATATTGGAGTTACATCCATAGCAAAGACTCAAGCATAAGAGTTAGAAAAGGATATCGGGAGTGTATATATATTTTTGTTGATGTAAAGTATCCAACTATTTACGAGGATTTCAGCAATTCGAAGAGACATTCTAGTTAATGTGAGGTGAAATTTGGTCCATATCATAGGCTGTGGAAATATGTTTAGGAACCACAAATTATCTCTGATGATGGGGTTTCCAACACAGGAAGTTATGTAAGATAGATTGAAATATGTGGAGCAACAGGTATAAATGAGCAGACATTAGCATAAGTCAATGTGGAATCATCGGGAAATTGAAAGAACTACTGAAATTCGTCGAGAAAAAGGAAGTTCAATGAAAAATTAGGGATAACATGTAATCATACTACTGCACTGAGGAATTAGTTACTCAAGGAACTACAAGAATTAAATATAAGCACAATGAGATGAGGTTATATCTATTGGAGTTAACCATACCCCGATAGGATTATGATCTTAAAGGTTAATATGATCCAAGTAACATGATATCAATGAGTGACTATGATCACATTGACAAATGAAGATGAAATTTTGAATACTTGAGAGAAAAAGATGTAAGCAACGTCAATGATAAATGAAAGCAAAAGAAGTATAGCGTTAAGTATGCCATTTGGATTTGGAGATTTTTTAGTCTATAAAATAGAGGTTCCCAATCGAGATCAAGAGGGAATGGGTTGTAATGTATAAGGTGATTTTATGTACCTAGAGATACATATCGCTGCATGAGCTAAATTTAGATACATGATTTGACATTTTCTGTAGTAGTAGTTGGGTCGTAAGCGTGGAATCATGATGTGGACAGAAACATATTAGATATAATTATGACTAGACAGATTAGTAGAGAAAGATTGAAAGGATTGTGCAGAGGGACCTGTCTTAATAAAGCTAATGTTTCCATCAATAGTATCGAATAGAATATTTCATAACAGAGTACCACATACGTGGATATCAGGTTACTCAATCTAGTGAAATAAAGAGAGTATAGTGATGAGTTAAAAATGGAGCAAAAAGGAAATCTTATTAGTTATGGAAAAGTGACTACGGGTAAAATCATTACTATCCTGGTGATACCACTAGAGGCGTCAGGCGACAATAATAGTCGATCACTATGAGTAAAATCCATAACAAATTTGGAGTTATTGTTAGTGAGTGAAATGATTTTTTAAAATATGAATAAGTGGTTTTGAAAGACGAATGAATTTTGGTGGATTACATCGAAGTTGTGACTATATGGAGGAATATGTGAAGGTTCAGTGTACTAATACCGATACAAAGTTAAAAAAAAAGATGACTTGTCTTTGAGTGTATCACCTGTGCTAAAGTGTAGTGAAATGAGATACAAAGGTAATAGGGGAAGCTAAGTGTGACATAAAGTGGTCCATATAAAACTATGGCAAAAATGGGACTAAGGCATTATGAGTGATTTTATGATCAGTATTGTTATAATACAATATATGTGGTATTATGACTAGAAGTAAAGCGTTGAATACTCTGAAACTCATCAAGAGCATAATTAGGGAGGAATGATATCTAAACAGAGTATTGATAGGAAACGGAGGAGTGTATGAGATAACAGTACCCCTACCTCCTTCAGTATCAAAAATGAATTTCGATGACGAAATTTTTGTTAGGAGGGGAGAGTTGTAACATCCCATCACCGATGGGAAGGGTAAAATAGTAATTTGGGACGGGTTACGAGTATGTAAACTAGTCTCGGCATGGTCACGCAGAATATGGCCTCTATATATACATAAATTGTAAAATTTGTATATGCACATGATTGTACATGCATTCATGACATTTTCCTGGCATATGTGTTTATTGTGAAAAAAATATGATTTAGTGCTTGAAAATCGAATGGGAGTGGATTGTTGTGTGTTTTTCATTTTTGTGAAATTTTAGAAATTTTTCCGGAAAATTTTAAGGAAACTTTCCGGACCAAAAAAATTACCAAGTGGCGGACTGATTTGAGTTTCCGGTACTGGAAATGACTATCCAATGGCACTGGAAAATTAGATACATGATTTTAGAATTTATTACTTTGAGCCAATGGAATTTGGAGACATAATGGCTGTTGTGACCAGAGTCGCCACCGATCAGAGCTTTAAGCTCAACGAGTGAAAATGAGCCTTGAGCTCATAAGTGATTCAGAGCCTCAGGCTCAACGTTTAATGAGCCCTATATCCACCAACGGATAAGGGACAATTATTAATGAGCCCTACAAGGGACATTTTAGGCACTCGATCACAGCAAAATAATAAATGGAAAGTGAATCTCATATGCTTATATAAAATATGAACAATATGAATGTGGAATTCTGTAGATGTGAGTGTGAATGTGCATTATGAAATAATGTTCGACGTATGCAAATTGTGTGATGTGACTGGGTGAACCATCGATGATGGTCGCTCACTGAGTTCGCAAAACTCACCCAAAATTTGCAATTATTTTTCAGGACCCAGAAGAATACTCCGTTAGGCGATGGGCGTATAGCATCTGCTTGTGAGTGAGAGAAGTGGTCAAGATCAGTTCGCGTCTGCATTAGTGTCTGATAGAATTGTATTTTTTCTGAATTTTTGTATTAATGATTAGATCAATTTGTAAGTCAACAGACTGAAATAAATTGTATTTATAAAATGGGCCCCCGTGGCCACTGTATTTACCGGTGATTATGTATGTTAATGATTTTCCGCTAGTGTATGCTTATGTTTTCAAAAAAAATTAATACTAAGTTTTGACTGAGTGATGTAGCACGCCACCCTCACAGGGCACAGACTCGGATATCACCATCGATATCGGGTTCGGGTCATACGGGAGTGGGGCGTTACAGTAAACACTCTTGCCTTTTACCACTCAACTTACTTTCTATAGTATCCTTATTCGAAACAAGACACAATCAAATAGAAGCAATCAAACCAAGTGGCAGCCAAGATTAGAATCCGAAGATAAATTTCTCAAAGAATCCAAAAGGGAAAATTGAGTATGGGAAAAAAAATGGTATAAGGAATGAATTAAGGAAGTGGTTACCTTGGAAAATCAAACTTGAAGTTAAAGAAAGATGAATGAGGCAAGAAATGAAATAGGAAACTAAAAGCAAAATAGGAAAGTAACTAAAATAAGAAAGTGAAGCAAATAGGAAAGCAAGCAATTTCCAAGAAATACAAGATAGGAAAGTGAAACAAATAGGAAAGTAATATAGCAAGTTCCAAGCAATACATGATAGGAAAGTACTTGCAATTAGGAAAGTAGAAAACTTGGACTCAACTTCTCTAAAACTTGCATCACACACTCTGATTTTTTTCTTTTTTTTGTCGATTTTTTTTTCTTCTCTCTCCTTTTTTTGACGAATTTCTATTTTTCTTTTTTTCACTTCTACTTTTTTTTTCTTTTTTTGACATTTTTCTTTTTTTTTCTTTTTTTTTGACTTCTACTTTTTTTTCAAAAGCTGGATGATCTCAATTTAAACTTGGTGTAACTTGCTCTAGAAAGCTTGGATTTGAGTGATTCCAAAACAAAAATAAAGAAGAGATTTTGAACTTGAAGAAATTCCTATATTCTTCCAAAAACTCAAGCAAAAGGGGCATGAACTAGTGGATGAAAAAAGGCCAGAAAAGAATAACAAAAATAAACTACAAAAGGATAGTTATTTGAAATCTAGCAACCAAAGCGCTTTGATACCAAATGATGGGATACCCAATAGGAACTTGTCCTATAGAACCTTCAACAAGATGGAACTATGCCCGGGAGTAGATAGAATCAAACAAACACACGAAATCTCAATAAACAAATTGAAAAGATAGAAATAGAACACAAAGAGAAAATGGGCAGTTAGAAGAATGTTGGTCGATGAAAAGAACCCTAAGAGAACTTTGTCTCTTAGAACCCTAGCAAGAATGTTGGTCAATGGAAAGAACCCTGAGAAAACTTGTCTCTTAGAACTCTAACTTTAGGATGCCACAAAGAAAGACCACTCCTTTGATAAGTCAAGTATTCTCAAAGAATACAAAGAAAACAAGAAAGCTCTCAATATTATTTCTAAATGAAAGATCCCCTTTCAAAGTACATAGAGGGTGCCTATTTATAGGGAAAACTTCCTAACTTAATATCCTAAAGAAGATACTAAATAAAAGGAAACAAATCAATCCCTAAAAGGAAACAAAATAAACTTATAAAGGTGTTGACTAGATCACATTATTTCAAGGAAACAAAAAAAAGGAAACTAAATAAAACATGATCTCAACATGTTAGACCTAAGGGATCACGTCCTTATCCTTATTTTTAAGTGGCACATGCTTGTCACATGGTACTTTAAGTGAGTTCTCCCAATTGTACTCCGTATGGGCCTTTGGACACTTTATGATGGGCTTCAAGGAGTAAAACAATGCCTCTTGGACTTTTATGAGATGAAATATGACTCAACAATATGGGCTCCATCTTTTCAAGGTCTTGAATTAAACAATTCAATGCTTGCTTCATTGCTTTGGCCCTAGCTCTTGTCATTGGGCTTCTAACATCTTGTAATGGATCTTTAGGAATATTAAACTTGAATGTTGGGCCTTTGATATGGGAATTTCGTTCATCCCCTTTCCTTGAACATTCAAACTTCAAATCTGATCCAATTTCAACGCCTAAGCCTCCTTTTGCAAAATTATGTCCATGCAAGTCACGTCCTAGGCTTCCTTGAGGCGAATCACACCATGGATGTGTTTCTTCTTGTCTTTCACATGCCCATGGTTCTCCATCAGTTATGCTAAATGCAAGATATCTTCTTTGTGCTGTTTATAACCTTCTTCGGGTCACTGTTCATCTTATATCATCTGGTGCAATTCTAACCCTTTAAATGACAAAATCTCACTTGGATGTCTTCATAAAAGTTGTATATATTGAAGTCTTCTTTCTAACTCTCTAAGAAAGGCCTTGACCCTATATCTCTAGGGCAAGTTATGCCATTTGTCCCGAACAGGTTCAATATAATTGAGGATGGAACCTTGTTTGGTTCCTTCAGCTCAATCTTTGTTATTTGACCTCTAAACAAAGTGATCCTTAAGACAATAGATTCCTAACACATTGTGCTATCTCTCCACAAAAATTGGCAACATTCCGAATAAATTGGAAAAAGGTTTGATTGAAGGAAATTGAGGGAATAGTATGAACTGGTGTTATTTTATTGAACATACTTTAGTATTTTGAATATATCTAGATTTGTAGGGTTCCAATTGAGATGATTTTCAATATAAAGTAAACTAGAGACGTAGATTTACAAATTATATGAAGAAGTCAAATTCTAATTTAGCCTCTAAGATGTTCAATTTCTGGATGAACATTGGGTATTCATTTGAAACTTAAGACAGTGGGAAGCCAATTTTCTGAAGAAGTCATATTGTGATTCCAGTTTGAGGTTTCCCAAAATATGTTCTGAAGTTGAAGAAATGTGAATGAGATGATTTTTGTTTCTAAATAAACTAGAGACATGGAGCTTCCAATTATCTGGAGGAATAGAATTTTAATTCAGTCCTTAAGACTTTCAATATTTGGATGGAAGTTGAACATAGAATATTTGCTTCAATATAAGAATGATTCGACAAATAGGGCCTGACACTTACGGTATCAGAGAATGAAAGGAATAACCATACATGGTTAAGGATATCTTATTAGTATAAGCTCACATTTTATGGTTCCGAATGTTGTACGTCAAAATCGGGGTCCAACATTAGTAAATAGTATATGAATCATGTTTGAATTGGAATGAAATGCATGTAATGATGGTGGTGATATGTGCTGGAAATATGTTGATTAAAGTTGGAAGTTTTCTATGCTTGCTTTTTGTGGATGAAAACTATGGGATATAGATTGATTCATGGATGAATTAGGTCTAGATTTGAAGTATAATGAAGGTGGATTTATGTTAAAGAAAGATGTTAATTAAGTGAGCTTGAATTGAGAAATAACTAGGACTATATGCATAATAATGTAATAGTTTCTGGTTTGATTTTTGACGCATGAAAGACAATGAGTTGTGAGTTATCAACTGAATAATTTTAAACTAGAATTAGAGATGATATTTGTTGGGACCCGATCTTGGGAACCGGATCCCAGCCGGAAAACAGAAAATGGATACGAAGCAAACAGGATCGAAAGCAGGAATCGAAAGAATGGATTCTTTTCGAATTCGAAGCGGAATGAAACGGAAGCAAATGTCAACATCCGAAAGCGTAAATCTTAGGAAACGAAAAGTTGCATTGGAACCTTAGACTAAGCCAAACCGAAATCTGGATATTTTTTTTTCTTTCCATACGTTTCTATTCTGTTCTCTTTCTCGTTATTCCAACTCATTCAAATCATAATCAATCCATACAATTTCCTTTTTGGAAACTCATCCTCGCACAAATTTCAATTCAATTAATTCTTCTTAATCATGCAATAACTTAAAATTTCATCTTTGAACTAAACACTTATCTTTAACAAACTAACTTCTTATTCTTATTCTTATCTTAACCCGATTTTTACCAAAATCAAGAAGATAACTACTGTATCTTATACATTAAAAAAATCTGCAAAGGCAAAAACACACTTCTATAAACCAAATCCAATCAAACAAAGTCATCGGACTCCCCGTCCGGAATCCAAACATCGACAGAAACACACATCTATACCTAACACTCCAATAATTCTCAAACATCATCAGAAACATCCATATCTCAATTCACTTATGTACAACCCACAGTTTACTTACATCTTCATAATCATACACAATTAAAATATAAAACTTCATAAATCCATTACACTATATTTCATAGGTCACAAACATCCCAAAATAAAAACTTACAAACCACAATGGCCTTCCAAGCCATACTTAGGTACCAAAATTCCAAAAGTACAAAGGACAAGCAAATACAAGTTTGAAAACAAGTCTTGACTTTCTTTCAACCAATCTCCTTCCCGAATACCTGGAGATGGGGATGAAAGGGGGGTGAGCTTACGCTCCGTGGATAACATATTTATACTCGAAAATAAGCAAAAATCTTTTCTTAAAAATGTTCTTCATTTATAAACATTTCCCAGTAGCAAGAATTTAAAACTTAATTCTCAAGCCTTTCAAATCATTCAAAATATTCTTATTCAATTTCCAAAATTCTTACGATTTCAAAACTCATTTCTCGAAAATTTACAATTGTTCTCACAAATGAATGCATCACATATAAATGTATCACGAACATAAACAAAATCAAAATTCACAAAATATATCAGAATGGTTTGGTTTCGGTCCTAACGGAACATACTACATATTCCCGCATAACGGCCATGTGCGGCCGTGAACAAAGGGGAATCCGAAATCGGAACTCCTAAGCCACTTACGGGTAGCCGGGAGAAGGCTATCAGAGCGAGACCAGTGTACTGACTCATACGAAGGGGACCTCACCAAACCCACATAATTCATACTCGAAAAATCGAAACGCCCAAAGGCGTATTTCAAAACTTAACTGTTTCTCACATTGTGTCATACAAGACACATTCACATTCACAAATTCACACATTTGAAAACATCAAATTGCACGAAGGCACATTGCGAAACGTAGTTCTTCTTTTTTTTTCCAATTTCGTAAAAGCACACTCATTCACATAACACAATCTTTACTCATTTAAAAAGTACATAACAATCATTCAATTATCACACAACTTTCCACCCTATCATCAAATCATTCAACAAACGATGCATGTAACAATGTCCTCCTTTTTAAAATCGAAACACTCACAAAGTTTACTTCCAGTGTTGATAACACAAATATCATATCACATAAATGTTTCCTCAACATACTCACGTATATCATATTTCGAATCTAAGACAGCTTTTATCAACAACACTAACTCAATATAAGAATTTCGCAACACTTTAATATCAGTATATATGACCCTTATATCTATCTCTCTTTGTCCCATGTCTTTGGTGTGGATTCACCTAATTCAGTCATCTTCCTTGCACCGTTTAATTCTACTACCGATCAAGTTCATTGGTCATCCACCTCTCCAATCAATCTGACATTCAATCATTTTTAGCCCCTTATCATCACAATATATAAAAACGAACGACTCTTTTTGTCGTCTAATTCCTTATATAGGATTTTAATGACATCATTAGGACAACGAGTACAGAGCTAGAGGTCTAATTGAAGCATATCTCTGACAGTTAAGACCATCAACAATTTGAACCTTCAGTCACTTGATTTTTTTTTTCATTCTTAGCCACTAAATGATGTTCCGACTTATTCCTATCACTTCGTTTTATTCCTCAAATTGGAACATTTTAGTCACACGATATGATTCGATAAAACATCTCTTCCCTCAATCATCTTCCCAGTTCCCATGATCTTTGTCAAATGACTATGTTCATCAATGATGTTTTAGCTATTATTAATACTTCCATACGATCACTTTCGACAATTCATGATCTTCCATTCCTGTCATACCTTACATGATCAACCAAATATGGATCTTCTATGTACTAAATCACATTTTTTTTCAATTATCGAATAGGTATTTCTGACAACTAATCGACACAACCTTGAGAACTTCTCCGTATATCACTATCATTTATTTCATACTCCACTCATACGTTCTTCGTCAGTTTAGAAACATCGACACACCCCTTAAATAATCCCCTTAAATTCTATTTTAACTAGTATCTTTTATACCAAATCGTAACTCTTATCACAACAATTAAATAATCCTCTTAATTTCCAAATTCACCCTTTCAACTATACCCCTTTTTTTTTCTTTACGTTATGTCATTTTCTCTTATGTCACTATTTCTTCGTCTAAGTCAAATCATGAACATATTTTCACCTCCATTCAATTCACGTACATATCCTTAACCACAATCCTCCTAACTATAATTTCATATATCAAAGTATCAATCACAAATCACACAAACTCATATATCAAAAGCACAATCATATTCAAACAAGGAATGCAATGTCAATATTTTCATAATTTCTCATTTCAATCATCGATAAAGAATTTCACAAATTTCCTTACTTTATCAAAAGCATTTTAAAACATAACTTTAACCATTCGAAAGTCATAATTTCAAACATAAATCATCATTTTTTCAACCATTTTAAATAAACAATAATTTATCAAAACCCAATTTTTGCTTTCTTTATTTTTCAAAAACTCAAGTCTAGCTTATAAATCAAAATATAAATATGATACCCACCTCGAATCGATGCTTGAATCTTGTCCTAATCATCAATTTCTCCAATCCTTCATTGTTTCTTCCACTTTAAATTTACCTAAACTAATTCCATCCAAAATTCAATATCATAAAAATCATAAGTACTCAAATTGAGCTTAGGAAACATCAATTCCTCACATATTCAAGCTATTTAAACCTCTAATTTTCAAAATCCCCAATTTCCAAAATTAGCTTAAACCAATTTATCCAAATTCAATGCCATAAATCACAATTTCTTCAAAATTGATTTCATATTTCACCAATCAATCATATTTGCCATGATTTTAAGCTATTAATTTCCAAAAACCTCAAACCACAAAATTAGGCATAAACCTTAATTAATCAATTTTCCAAAATTAATCATCATCTAAACATAATCTCTAACCTTAACTTCATAAAACTCAAATCCATAACAATCTAAAGCTAAACCAACCAACACTCTCCGAAAATTCAAAACTCAAAGCTTTCTCTCTCTTACCATTTTCTCCACCATTTTCGACATTATTGAGCTCCAAGGCAAGCTTTCATCATCTTCCCCCTATTTCCTCTTGGAAACAACAAAAATCCCTAAGAAAAACCCATAAAAACCGAACCTTGCTACATCTTTCCTCTCCTTCCTTCCATAGCCGATCTTTTTCATTCTCTTCTTCTTCTTCTTCGTTTCTTCTTCTCTTTTCTTGTTATTTTCATGAACTCTCAGCTGGTTTATTGGAGTAAAAACGACAGCCCTCATGTGTTTCATTTAATGAAGCACAATTTACCATCTTGCCCCTCCAATTAAGCCTATTTCCAAGTTTGCCCCTGCACAGGATTTTGAAAAACTGATACCTTGCATCCTGATTTTGAGTGGCTAGATTACATAATTTGGCTAAACTTTCTTCTATATAAATGTTCCTCTCAATCATACGAATCCAGCGCCACTGACCGCGCTCAATTCGGATCAGAAACGAAGAAGTTATAGCCGAAATACTATCCGACCTGCGAAAAATCCGAGACTGAACATTACGCTAGTATAATTCCAGAAATTGACAATCTTAGGAATGAAAGTAAATTTCGATCCCTTCACGAGAGTTGTAGCCCTATATCGTAATTTTATTTATCCTCAAGAATCAACTCAATCGGAGTTGTACAGCTCCCGAATTTAGTAAAATACTGAACCATATTCAGAAAATTATCCAACTTATAACCTATAACCAAATCTCTTACTTTGGTTCAATCAATCTCTTTCCATTTAATCTCCTAAAAATCATAGTTCTTCAAGAAAATGAAATTAATTATCTTAAAAATCTAACGCTTCAAAAATCAAATCAATCGGATGTCGGACGAAGGAATTTTAAGCAAAAGATTACGAAAGGGATCAGATTAAAAACAAAGTAGCAGAACTTCAAAACCGAACCTTTCAAAAATCATATCTCTCGATCCCGAACTCGGAATTTGACAAATTTAGTATCAATAGAAAGATCAAAGGAAGCTCTACAACTTCCCTGAAGAACAGAGAAATCCATTTGGCTTCTAAGGAAGTCAAATTTCCAATCAAAGATTCTGTCCTTATCATTTTTTTCCTAAACAACTTCCAAATTTCGGCCAATCATAACTCTCAATCCTGACATCGAAAAATTGCATACTTTATGGCCACAGAAAGCTTTTAATAAACTCTACAAGTTTCATGTAGATAATTTTCTTAAATTTTGCCTAACTCAAAAAGTCAACTTTTAACCCAAAAAGTCAAACTTCAAACAAAATAATACTTAACTTTGATGATCATAACTTCCACTTCGATATCGAAAATATCAAACTTTATGGCTCTGAAAAGCTCTTGACAGGAGCTACAAGTTTTATGATGATCTTTTTCTCAAATTCTCCCAAAATCAAAAAGTCAACTCTTAAGTCAAACTTTTCTAATTTCACAACTTTTCACACTTTCACTCTTTATTTCTCAATTTCAACTTCCATTACACAATGCATATATAAAACACTAATTTTATATCATTTCTTATTTCTAAATTCTACTGAAAAATCGGGGTCCAATATTTCTCCCCCTCTTAAAAAAAATTTCGTTCTCGAAATTCATACTTAAGGAATCATCAAGTAACACAAGCTCTTCACTAATTTCTTTCCAAAGATCACAATCAATCATTTCATTCATTTTTTATGTCAATTACACCACATTCATTATCATATTACATCACTATATCCACAACTCTTTTTCCTTAACATATTCATTTTACATCTTACATATATATATAAACTCAAATATCTCATCTTTCAATATCTTTTAATCACATCCCACATAAGTATAATCAAAAGCAATTCATCAAGAAGTTTAATCACAAACCTAAAATCAATCATAACCTTAGTCAACCAATCACTTTTCTTACCAAAATTCTTCTTATCCATATTTTTCCATCTCGTCACAATTTCTAAATTCTTGTATCAAATATTACCCAAAATCATATCAAAATCACTATTTCTTAATCCTAATGAACCTGAATATGGACCATCTATCTTTTGCCTTATCTTCCAAGAATTCATTTCCTCTTTCTTTAAAGCATAAGCATAGTCAAAATCGATTTATCCCTAATTGATCAAAAATTTCGAATCTCATTTTCATTATCACATTCCTAAAATAAATCATCATTCTCGTCACTTTGATCAACAATCAAGTTAATTCTTCATTTATGTCTTGACATACCTTCATAGTATTTCTTATTTCATCTTACACATACATAGCTCAATTCCTCCAATTTCATCATGAAAATCTCCTCTCAATATCCATTAACACTTTCTTCAAATCAAACATCACTCATCACCTTAATCAAACAATCCACTAGGTTCTTCATATAATGTATGAAAATTCCATTTACATCTTTATCACATTTTCACAATTTCAATTTTATCCATCCAAACACCTTACAAACATAAGTGCCCAAGTAAGATCCTATTACTAAGCTCTGATACCATCTATGTTGGGACCCAATCTCGAATCGGATCTAACCGAAAAGCGAAGAACGGATCTGAAGCAAACAGATCGAAAGGAATCGAAGAACGGATTCTTTTCGAATTCGAAGCGGAACGAAATGGAAGCAAATGCCGACATCCGAAAGCGCAAATCTTAGGAAACGAAAAGTTGCGTTGGAACCTTAGACTAAGCCAAACCGAAATCCAGATATTTTTTTTTCTTTCCATACGTTTCTGTTCTGTTCTCTTTCTCGTTATTCCAACTCATTCAAATCATAATCAATCCATACAATTTCCTTTTTGGAAACTCATCCTCGCACAAATTTCAATTCACTTAATTCTTCTTAATCATGCAATAACTTAAAATTTCATCTTTGAACTAAACACTTATCTTTAACAAACTAACTTCTTATTCTTATTCTTATCTTAACCCGATTTTTACCAAAAATCGGACAGCATAACGGCTGTATCTTATACAACCCAAAAATCTGCAAAGGCAAAAACACACTTCTATAAACCAAATCCAATCACACAAAGTCATCGGACTCCCCGTCCGGAATCCAAATATCGCGAAACACACATCTATACCTAACACTCCAATAATTCTCAAACATCATCGAAACATCCATATCTCAATTCACTCATGTACAACCCACAGTTTACTTACATCATCATAATCATACACAACTAAAATATAAAACTTCATAAATCCATTACACTATATTTCATAGGTCACAAACATCCTAAAATAAAAACTTACAAACCACAATGGCCTTCCAAGCCATACTTAGGTACCAAAATTCCAAAAGTACAAAGGACAAAAAAATACAAGTTTGAACACAAGTCTTAACTTTCTTTCATCCGATCTCCTTCTCGAATACCTGGAGATGGGGATGAGACGGGGGTGAGCTTACGCTCCGTGGATAACATATACTCGAAAATAAGCAAAAATCTTTTCTTAAAAATGTTCGTCATTTATAAACATTTCCCAGTCGCAAGAATTTCAAACTTAATTCTCAAGCCTTTCAAATCATTCAAAATTTTCTTAATCAATTTCCAAAATTCTTACGATTTCAAAACTCATTTCTCAAAAATTTACAATTGTTCTCACAAATGAATGCATCACATATAAATGTATCACGAACATAAACAAAATCAAAAATCACAAAACATATCAGAATGGTTTGGTTTCGATCCTAACGGAACGTACTACACATTCCCGCATAATAGTCATGTGCAGCCGTGAATAGAGGGGAGTCCGAAATCGAAACTCCTAAGCCACTTGCGGGCAGCCGGGAGAAGGCTATCAGAGGGAGACCAGTGCACTGACTCATACGGAGGGGACCTCACTAAACCCACATAATACACATAATTTATACTCAAAAAATCGGAATGCCCAAAGGTGTATTTCAAAACTTAACTGTTTCTCACATTGTGTCATACAAGACACATTCACATTCACAAATTCACACATTCGAAAACATCAAATTGCACGAAGGCACTTTGCGAAACGTAGTTCTTTTTTTTTTTTTCAATTTCTCAAAAACACACTCATTCACATAACACAATCTTTACTCATTTAAAAAGTACATAACAATCATTCAATTATCACACAACTTTCCACCCTATCATCAAATCATTCAACAAACGATGCATGTAACAATGTCCTCCTTTTTAAAATCGAAACACTCACAAATTTTACTTCCAGTGTCGATAACACCAATATCATATCACATAAATGTTTCCTCAACATACTCACGTATATCATATTTCGAATCTAAGACAGCTTTTATCAACAACACTAACTCAATATAAGAATTTCGTAACACTTTAATATCAGTATATATGACCCTTATATCTATCTCGCTTTGTCCCATGTCTTTGGTGTGGATTCACCTAATTCACTCATCTTCCTTGCCACATTACTTCTACTACCTATCAAGTTCATTGGTCATCCACCTCTCCAATCAATCGACATTCAATCATTTTTAGCCCCTTATCATCACAATATATAAAAACGAACGACTCTTTTTGTCGTCTAATTCTTTATATCGTATTTTAATGACATCATTAGGACAACGAGTGCAGAGCTGGAGGTCTAATCAAAGCATATCTCTGACAATTAAGACCATCAACAATTTGAACCTTCAGTCACTTGATTTTTTTTTCATTCTTAGCCACTAAATGATGTTCCGACTTATTCCTATCACTTCGTTTTATTCCTCAAATTGGAACATTTTAGTCACACGATATGATTCGATAAAACATCTCTTCCCTCAATCATCTTCCCAGTTCCCATGATCTTTGTCAAATGACTATGTTCATCAATGATGTTTTAGCTATTATTAATACTTCCATACGATCACTTTCGACAATTCATGATCTTCCATTCCTGTCATACCTTACATGATCAACCAAATATGGATCTTCTATGTACTAAATCACATTTTTTTTCAATTATCGAATAGGTATTTCTGACAACTAATCGACACAACCTTGAGAACTTCTCCGTATATCACTATCATTTATTTCATACTCCACTCATACGTTCTTCGTCAGTTTAGAAACATCGACACACCCTTAAATAATCCCTTAAATTCTATTTTAACTAGTATCTTTTATACCAAATCGTAACTCTTATCACAACAATTAAATAATCCTCTTAATTTCCAAATTCACCCTTTCAACTATACCCCTTTTTTTTTCTTTACGTTATGTCATTTTCTCTTATGTCACTATTTCTTCGTCTAAGTCAAATCATGAACATATTTTCACCTCCATTCAATTCACGTACATATCCTTAACCACAATCCTCCTAACTATAATTTCATATATCAAAGTATCAATCACAAATCACACAAACTCATATATCAAAAGCACAATCATATTCAAACAAGGAATGCAATGTCAATATTTTCATAATTTCTCATTTCAATCATCGATAAAGAATTTCACAAATTTCCTTACTTTATCAAAAGCATTTTAAAACATAACTTTAACCATTCGAAAGTCATAATTTCAAACATAAATCATCATTTTTCAACCATTTTAAATAAACAATAATTTATCAAAACCCAATTTTGCTTTCTTTATTTTTCAAAACTCAAGTCTAGCTTATAAATCAAAATATAAATATGATACCCACCTCGAATCGATGCTTGAATCTTGTCCTAATCATCAATTTCTCCAATCCTTCATTGTTTCTTCCACTTTAAATTTACCTAAACTAATTCCATCCAAAATTCAATATCATAAAAATCATAAGTACTCAAATTGAGCTTAGAAACATCAATTCCTCACATATTCAAGCTATTTAAACCTCTAATTTTCAAAATCCCCAATTTCCAAAATTAGCTTAAACCAATTTATCCAAATTCAATGCCATAAATCACAATTTCTTCAAAATTGATTTCATATTTCACCAATCAATCATATTTGCCATGATTTTAAGCTATTAATTTCCAAAAACCTCAAACCACAAAATTAGGCATAAACCTTAATTAATCAATTTTCCAAAATTAATCATCATCTAAACATAATCTCTAACCTTAACTTCATAAAACTCAAATCCATAACAATCTAAAGCTAAACCAACCAACACTCTCGGAAAATTCAAAACTCAAAGCTTTCTCTCTTACCATTTTCTCCACCATTTTCGACATTATTGAGCTCCAAGGCAAGCTTTCATCATCTTCCCCTATTTCCTCTTGGAAACAACAAAATCCCTAAGAAAACCCATAAAACCGAACCTTGCTACATCTTTCCTCTCCTTCCTTCCATAGCCGATCTTTTCATTCTCTTCTTCTTCTTCTTCGTTTCTTCTTCTCTTTTCTTGTTATTTTCATGAACTCTCAGCTGGTTTATTGGAGTAAAACGACAGCCCTCATGTGTTTCATTTAATGAAGCACAATTTACCATCTTGCCCTCCAATTAAGCCTATTTCCAAGTTTGCCCTGCTGCAGGATTTTGAAAAACTGATACCTTGCATCCTGATTTTGAGTGGCTAGATTACATAATTTGGCTAAACTTTCTTCTATATAAATGTTCCTCTCAATCATACGAATCCAGCGCCACTGACCGCGCTCAATTCGGATCAGAAACGAAGAAGTTATAGCGAAATACTATCCGACTGCGAAAAATCCGAGACCGAACATTACGCTAGTATAATTCCAGAAATTGACAATCTTAGGAATGAAAGTAAATTTCGATCCCTTCACGAGAGTTGTAGCCCTATATCGTAATTTTATTTATCCTCAAGAATCAACTCAATCGGAGTTGTACAGCTCCAATTTAGTAAAATCTGAACCATATTCAGAAAATTATCCAACTTATAACCTATAACCAAATCTCTTACTTTGGTTCAATCAATCTCTTTCCATTTAATCTCCTAAAATCATAGTTCTTCAAGAAAATGAAATTAATTATCTTAAAATCTAACGCTTCAAAATCAAATCAATCGGATGTCGGACGAAGGAATTTTAAGCAAAAGATTACGAAAGGATCGATTAAAACAAAGTAGCGAACTTCAAACCGAACCTTTCAAAAATCATATCTCTCGATCCCGAACTCGGAATTTGACAAATTTAGTATCAATAGAAAGATCAAAGGAAGCTCTACAACTTCCCTGAAGAACAGAGAAATCCATTTGGCTTCTAAGGAAGTCAAATTTCCAATCAAAGATTCTGTCCTTATCATTTTTTTCCTAAACAACTTCCAAATTTCGGCCAATCATAACTCTCAATCGACATCGAAAATTGCATACTTTATGGCCACAGAAAGCTTTTAATAAACTCTACAAGTTTCATGTAGATAATTTTCTTAAATTTTGCCTAACTCAAAAAGTCAACTTTTAACCCAAAAAGTCAAACTTCAAACAAAATAATACTTAACTTTGACTGATCATAACTTCCACTTCCGATATCGAAAAATATCAAACTTTATGGCTACGAAAAGCTCTTGACAGGAGCTACAAGTTTTATGATGATCTTTTTCTCAAATTCTCCCAAAATCAAAAAGTCAACTCTTAAGTCAAACTTTTCTAATTTCACAACTTTTCACACTTTCACTCTTTATTTCTCAATTTCAACTTCCATTACACAATGCATATATAAAACACTAATTTTATATCATTTCTTATTTCTAAATTCTACTGAAAATCGGGTCCAATATTTCTCCCTCTTAAAAAATTTCGTTCTCGAAATTCATACTTAAGGAATCATCAAGTAACACAAGCTCTTCACTAATTTCTTTCCAAAGATCACAATCAATCATTTCATTCATTTTTTATGTCAATTACACCACATTCATTATCATATTACATCACTATATCCACAACTCTTTTTTCCTTAACATATTCATTTTTACATCTTACATATATATATAAACTCAAAATATCTCATCTTTCGAATATCTTTTAATCACATCCCACATAAGTATAATCAAAAGCAATTCATCAAGAAGTTTAATCACAAACCTAAAATCAATCATAACCTTAGTCAACCAATCACTTTTCTTACCAAAATTCTTCTTATCCATATTTTTCCATCTCGTCACAATTTCTAAATTCTTGTATCAAATATTACCCAAAATCATATCAAAATCACTATTTCTTAATCCTAATGAACCTGAATATGGACCATCTATCTTTTGCCTTATCTTCCAAGAATTCATTTCCTCTTTCTTTAAAGCATAAGCATAGTCAAAATCGATTTATCCCTAATTGATCAAAAATTTCGAATCTCATTTTCATTATCACATTCCTAAAATAAATCATCATTCTCGTCACTTTGATCAACAATCAAGTTAATTCTTCATTTATGTCTTGACATACCTTCATAGTATTTCTTATTTCATCTTACACATACATAGCTCAATTCCTCCAATTTCATCATGAAAATCTCCTCTCAATATCCATTAACACTTTCTTCAAATCAAACATCACTCATCACCTTAATCAAACAATCCACTAGGTTCTTCATATAATGTATGAAAATTCCATTTACATCTTTATCACATTTTCACAATTTCAATTTTATCCATCCAAACACCTTACAAACATAAGTGCCCAAGTAAGATCCTATTACTAAGCTCTGATACCATCTATGTTGGGACCCAATCTCGGGAATCGGATCCTAACCGAAAAACGAAGAACGGATACGAAGCAAACAGGATCGAAAGCAGGAATCGAAAGAACGGATTCTTTTCGAATTCGAAGCGGAACGAAATGGAAGCAAATGCCGACATCCGAAAGCGCAAATCTTAGGAAACGAAAAGTTGCGTTGGAACCTTAGACTAAGCCAAACCGAAATCCAGATATTTTTTTTTCTTTCCATACGTTTCTGTTCTGTTCTCTTTCTCGTTATTCCAACTCATTCAAATCATAATCAATCCATACAATTTCCTTTTTGGAAACTCATCCTCGCACAAATTTCAATTCACTTAATTCTTCTTAATCATGCAATAACTTAAAATTTCATCTTTGAACTAAACACTTATCTTTAACAAACTAACTTCTTATTCTTATTCTTATCTTAACCCGATTTTTACCAAAAATCGGACAGCATAACGGCTGTATCTTATACAACCCAAAAATCTGCAAAGGCAAAAACACACTTCTATAAACCAAATCCAATCACACAAAGTCATCGGACTCCCCGTCCGGAATCCAAATATCGGCAGAAACACACATCTATACCTAACACTCCAATAATTCTCAAACATCATCAGAAACATCCATATCTCAATTCACTCATGTACAACCCACAGTTTACTTACATCATCATAATCATACACAACTAAAATATAAAACTTCATAAATCCATTACACTATATTTCATAGGTCACAAACATCCTAAAATAAAAACTTACAAACCACAATGGCCTTCCAAGCCATACTTAGGTACCAAAATTCCAAAAGTACAAAGGACAAAAAAATACAAGTTTGAACACAAGTCTTAACTTTCTTTCATCCGATCTCCTTCTCGAATACCTGGAGATGGGGATGAGACGGGGGTGAGCTTACGCTCCGTGGATAACATATACTCGAAAATAAGCAAAAATCTTTTCTTAAAAATGTTCGTCATTTATAAACATTTCCCGATCAAAGAATTTCAAACTTAATTCTCAAGCCTTTCAAATCATTCAAAATTTTCTTAATCAATTTCTAAAATTCTTACGATTTCAAAACTCATTTCTCAAAAATTTACAATTGTTCTCACAAATGAATGCATCACATATAAATGTATCACGAACATAAACAAAATCAAAAATCACAAAACATATCAGAATGGTTTGGTTTCGATCCTAACGGAACGTACTACACATTCCCGCATAATAGTCATGTAGCCGTGAATAGAGGGGAGTCCGAAATCGAAACTCCTAAGCCACTTGCAGGCAGCCGGGAGAAGGCTATCAGAGGGAGACCAGTGCACTGACTCATACGGAGGGGACCTCACTAAACCCACATAATACACATAATTTATACTCAAAAAATCGGAATGCCCAAAGGCGTATTTCAAAACTTAACTGTTTCTCACATTGTGTCATACAAGACACATTCACATTCACAAATTCACACATTCGAAAACATCAAATTGCACGAAGGCACTTTGCGAAACGTAGTTCTTTTTTTTTCCAATTTCGCAAAAACACACTCATTCACATAACACAATCTTTACTCATTTAAAAAGTACATAACAATCATTCAATTATCACACAACTTTCCACCCTATCATCAAATCATTCAACAAACGATGCATGTAACAATGTCCTCCTTTTTAAAATCGAAACACTCACAAATTTTACTTCCAGTGTCGATAACACCAATATCATATCACATAAATGTTTCCTCAACATACTCACGTATATCATATTTCGAATCTAAGACAGCTTTTATCAACAACACTAACTCAATATAAGAATTTCGTAACACTTTAATATCAGTATATATGACCCTTATATCTATCTCGCTTTGTCCCATGTCTTTGGTGTGGATTCACCTAATTCAGTCATCTTCCTTGCACCGTTACTTCTACTACCTATCAAGTTCATTGGTCATCCACCTCTCCAATCAATCTGACATTCAATCATTTTTAGCCCCTTATCATCACAATATATAAAAACGAACGACTCTTTTTGTCGTCTAATTCTTTATATCGTATTTTAATGACATCATTAGGACAACGAGTGCAGAGCTGGAGGTCTAATCAAAGCATATCTCTGACAATTAAGACCATCAACAATTTGAACCTTCAGTCACTTGATTTTTTTTTCATTCTTAGCCACTAAATGATGTTCCGACTTATTCCTATCACTTCGTTTTATTCCTCAAATTGGAACATTTTAGTCACACGATATGATTCGATAAAACATCTCTTCCCTCAATCATCTTCCCAGTTCCCATGATCTTTGTCAAATGACTATGTTCATCAATGATGTTTTAGCTATTATTAATACTTCCATACGATCACTTTCGACAATTCATGATCTTCCATTCCTGTCATACCTTACATGATCAACCAAATATGGATCTTCTATGTACTAAATCACATTTTTTTTCAATTATCGAATAGGTATTTCTGACAACTAATCGACACAACCTTGAGAACTTCTCCGTATATCACTATCATTTATTTCATACTCCACTCATACGTTCTTCGTCAGTTTAGAAACATCGACACACCCTTAAATAATCCCTTAAATTCTATTTTAACTAGTATCTTTTATACCAAATCGTAACTCTTATCACAACAATTAAATAATCCTCTTAATTTCCAAATTCACCCTTTCAACTATACCCTTTTTTTCTTTTACGTTATGTCATTTTCTCTTATGTCACTATTTCTTCGTCTAAGTCAAATCATGAACATATTTTCACCTCCATTCAATTCACGTACATATCCTTAACCACAATCCTCCTAACTATAATTTCATATATCAAAGTATCAATCACAAATCACACAAACTCATATATCAAAAGCACAATCATATTCAAACAAGGAATGCAATGTCAATATTTTCATAATTTCTCATTTCAATCATCGATAAAGAATTTCACAAATTTCCTTACTTTATCAAAAGCATTTTAAAACATAACTTTAACCATTCGAAAGTCATAATTTCAAACATAAATCATCATTTTTCAACCATTTTAAATAAACAATAATTTATCAAAACCCAATTTTTGCTTTCTTTATTTTTCAAAACTCAAGTCTAGCTTATAAATCAAAATATAAATATGATACCCACCTCGAATCGATGCTTGAATCTTGTCCTAATCATCAATTTCTCCAATCCTTCATTGTTTCTTCCACTTTAAATTTACCTAAACTAATTCCATCCAAAATTCAATATCATAAAAATCATAAGTACTCAAATTGAGCTTAGGAAACATCAATTCCTCACATATTCAAGCTATTTAAACCTCTAATTTTCAAAATCCCCAATTTCCAAAATTAGCTTAAACCAATTTATCCAAATTCAATGCCATAAATCACAATTTCTTCAAAATTGATTTCATATTTCACCAATCAATCATATTTGCCATGATTTTAAGCTATTAATTTCCAAAAACCTCAAACCACAAAATTAGGCATAAACCTTAATTAATCAATTTTCCAAAATTAATCATCATCTAAACATAATCTCTAACCTTAACTTCATAAAACTCAAATCCATAACAATCTAAAGCTAAACCAACCAACACTCTCCAGAAAATTCAAAACTCAAAGCTTTCTCTCTCTTACCATTTTCTCCACCATTTTCGACATTATTGAGCTCCAAGGCAAGCTTTCATCATCTTCCCCCTATTTCCTCTTGGAAACAACAAAAATCCCTAAGAAAAACCCATAAAAACCGAACCTTGCTACATCTTTCCTCTCCTTCCTTCCATAGCCGATCTTTTTCATTCTCTTCTTCTTCTTCTTCGTTTCTTCTTCTCTTTTCTTGTTATTTTCATGAACTCTCAGCTGGTTTATTGGAGTAAAAACGACAGCCCTCATGTGTTTCATTTAATGAAGCACAATTTACCATCTTGCCCCTCCAATTAAGCCTATTTCCAAGTTTGCCCTGCACAGATTTTGAAAACTGATACCTTGCATCCTGATTTTGAGTGGCTAGATTACATAATTTGGCTAAACTTTCTTCTATATAAATGTTCCTCTCAATCATACGAATCCAGCGCCACTGACCGCGCTCAATTCGGATCAGAAACGAAGAAGTTATAGCCGAAATACTATCCGACCTGCGAAAATCCGAGACTGAACATTACGCTAGTATAATTCCAGAAATTGACAATCTTAGGAATGAAAGTAAATTTCGATCCCTTCACGAGAGTTGTAGCCCTATATCGTAATTTTATTTATCCTCAAGAATCAACTCAATCGGAGTTGTACAGCTCCCGAATTTAGTAAAATACTGAACCATATTCAGAAAATTATCCAACTTATAACCTATAACCAAATCTCTTACTTTGGTTCAATCAATCTCTTTCCATTTAATCTCCTAAAAATCATAGTTCTTCAAGAAAATGAAATTAATTATCTTAAAAATCTAACGCTTCAAAAATCAAATCAATCGGATGTCGGACGAAGGAATTTTAAGCAAAAGATTACGAAAGGATCGATTAAAACAAAGTAGCGTAACTTCAAAACCGAACCTTTCAAAATCATATCTCTCGATCCCGAACTCGAATTTGACAAATTTAGTATCAATAGAAAGATCAAAGGAAGCTCTACAACTTCCCTGAAGAACAGAGAAATCCATTTGGCTTCTAAGGAAGTCAAATTTCCAATCAAAGATTCTGTCCTTATCATTTTTTTCCTAAACAACTTCCAAATTTCGGCCAATCATAACTCTCAATCCTGACATCGAAAAATTGCATACTTTATGGCCACAGAAAGCTTTTAATAAACTCTACAAGTTTCATGTAGATAATTTTCTTAAATTTTGCCTAACTCAAAAAGTCAACTTTTAACCCAAAAAGTCAAACTTCAAACAAAATAATACTTAACTTTGACTGATCATAACTTCCACTTCCGATATCGAAAAATATCAAACTTTATGGCTACGAAAAGCTCTTGACAGGAGCTACAAGTTTTATGATGATCTTTTTCTCAAATTCTCCCAAAATCAAAAAGTCAACTCTCAAGTCAAACTTTTCTAATTTCACAACTTTTCACACTTTCACTCTTTATTTCTCAATTTCAACTTCCATTACACAATGCATATATAAAACACTAATTTTATATCATTTCTTATTTCTAAATTCTACTGAAAAATCGGGGTCCAATATTTCTCCCCCTCTTAAAAAAAATTTCGTTCTCGAAATTCATACTTAAGGAATCATCAAGTAACACAAGCTCTTCACTAATTTCTTTCCAAAAGATCACAATCAATCATTTCATTCATTTTTTTATGTCAATTACACCACATTCATTATCATATTACATCACTATATCCACAACTCTTTTTTCCTTAACATATTCATTTTTACATCTTACATATATATATAAACTCAAAATATCTCATCTTTCGAATATCTTTTAATCACATCCCACATAAGTATAATCAAAAGCAATTCATCAAGAAGTTTAATCACAAACCTAAAATCAATCATAACCTTAGTCAACCAATCACTTTTCTTACCAAAATTCTTCTTATCCATATTTTTCCATCTCGTCACAATTTCTAAATTCTTGTATCAAATATTACCCAAAATCATATCAAAATCACTATTTCTTAATCCTAATGAACCTGAATATGGACCATCTATCTTTTGCCTTATCTTCCAAGAATTCATTTCCTCTTTCTTTAAAGCATAAGCATAGTCAAAATCGATTTATCCCTAATTGATCAAAAATTTCGAATCTCATTTTCATTATCACATTCCTAAAATAAATCATCATTCTCGTCACTTTGATCAACAATCAAGTTAATTCTTCAATTATGTCTTGACATACCTTCATAGTATTTCTTATTTCATCTTACACATACATAGCTCAATTCCTCCAATTTCATCATGAAAATCTCCTCTCAATATCCATTAACACTTTCTTCAAATCAAACATCACTCATCACCTTAATCAAACAATCCACTAGGTTCTTCATATAATGTATGAAAATTCCATTTACATCTTTATCACATTTTCACAATTTCAATTTTATCCATCCAAACACCTTACAAACATAAGTGCCCAAGTAAGATCCTATTACTAAGCTCTGATACCATCTATGTTGGGACCCGATCTCGGGAATCGGATCCTAACCGAAAAACGAAGAACGGATACGAAGCAAACAGGATCGAAAGCAGGAATCGAAAGAACGGATTCTTTTCGAATTCGAAGCGGAACGAAATGGAAGCAAATGCCGACATCCGAAAGCGCAAATCTTAGGAAACGAAAAGTTGCGTTGGAACCTTAGACTAAGCCAAACCGAAATCCAGATATTTTTTTTTCTTTCCATACGTTTCTGTTCTGTTCTCTTTCTCGTTATTCCAACTCATTCAAATCATAATCAATCCATACAATTTCCTTTTTGGAAACTCATCCTCGCACAAATTTCAATTCACTTAATTCTTCTTAATCATGCAATAACTTAAAATTTCATCTTTGAACTAAACACTTATCTTTAACAAACTAACTTCTTATTCTTATTCTTATCTTAACCCGATTTTACCAAAATCGGACAGCATAACTACTTGTATCTTATACAACCCAAAAATCTGCAAAGGCAAAAACACACTTCTATAAACCAAATCCAATCACACAAAGTCATCGGACTCCCCGTCCGGAATCCAAATATCGGCAGAAACACACATCTATACCTAACACTCCAATAATTCTCAAACATCATCAGAAACATCCATATCTCAATTCACTCATGTACAACCCACGCTTTACTTACATCATCATAATCATACACAACTAAAATATAAAACTTCATAAATCCATTACACTATATTTCATAGGTCACAAACATCCTAAAATAAAACTTACAAACCACAATGGCCTTCCAAGCCATACTTAGGTACCAAAATTCCAAAAGTACAAAGGACAAAAAAATACAAGTTTGAACACAAGTCTTAACTTTCTTTCATCCGATCTCCTTCTCGAATACCTGGAGATGGGGATGAGACGAGGGTGAGCTTACGCTCGTGGATAACATATACTCGAAAATAAGCAAAATCTTTTCTTAAAATGTTCGTCATTTATAAACATTTCCCGATGTAAGAATTTCAAACTTAATTCTCAAGCCTTTCAAATCATTCAAAATTTTCTTAATCAATTTCCAAAATTCTTACGATTTCAAAACTCATTTCTCAAAATTTACAATTGTTCTCACAAATGAATGCATCACATATAAATGTATCACGAACATAAACAAAATCAAAAATCACAAAACATATCGAATGGTTTGGTTTCGATCCTAACGAACGTACTACACATTCCCATAATAATAGTCATGTGCGGTAGTGAATAGAGGGAGTCCGAATCGAAACTCCTAAGCCACTTCATGGGCAGCCGGAGAAGGCTATCGAGGGAGACCAAGCAGACCGACTCATACGGAGGGACCTCACTAAACCCACATAATACACATAATTTATACTCAAAAATCGGAATGCCCAAAGGTGTATTTCAAAACTTAATCTGTTTCTCATTGTGTCATACAAGACACATTCACATTCACAAATTCACACATTCGAAAACATCAAATTGCACGAAGGCACTTTCGAAACGTAGTTCTTTTTTTTTCAATTTCTCAAAACACACTCATTCACATAACACAATCTTTACTCATTTAAAAAGTACATAACAATCATTCAATTATCACACAACTTTCCACCCTATCATCAAATCATTCAACAAACGATGCATGTAACAATGTCCTCCTTTTAAAATCGAAACACTCACAAATTTTACTTCCAATTATCGATAACACCAATATCATATCACATAAATGTTTCCTCAACATACTCACGTATATCATATTTCAATCTAAGACACTTTTATCAACAACACTAACTCAATATAAGAATTTCGTAACACTTTAATATCAGTATATATGACCCTTATATCTATCTCGCTTTGTCCCATGTCTTTGGTGTGGATTCACCTAATTCACTCATCTTCCTTGCACCGTTACTTCTACTACCTATCAAGTTCATTGGTCATCCACCTCTCCAATCAATCGACATTCAATCATTTTAGCCCTTATCATCACAATATATAAAACGAACGACTCTTTTGTCGTCTAATTCTTTATATCGTATTTTAATGACATCATTAGGACAACGAGTGCGAGTGGAGGTCTAATCGAAGCATATCTCTGACAGTTAAGACCATCAACAATTTGAACCTTCAGTCACTTGATTTTTTTTCATTCTTAGCCACTAAATGATGTTCCGACTTATTCCTATCACTTCGTTTTATTCCTCAAATTGGAACATTTTAGTCACACGATATGATTCGATAAAACATCTCTTCCCTCAATCATCTTCCCGGTTCCCATGATCTTTGTCAAACGACTATGTTCATCAATGATGTTTTAGCTATTATTAATACTTCCATACGATCACTTTCGACTATTCATGATCTTCCATTCCTGTCATACCTTACATGATCAACCAAATATGGATCTTCTATGTACTAAATCACATTTTTTTCAATTATCGAATAGGTATTTCTGACAACTAATCGACACAACCTTGAGAACTTTTCCGTATATCACTATCATTTATTTCATACTCCACTCATACGTTCTTCGTCAGTTTAGAAACATCGACATACCCCTTAAATAATCCCCTTAAATTATATTTTAACTAGTATCTTTTTATACCAAATCGTAACTCTTATCACAACAATTAAATAATCCTCTTAATTTCCAAATTCACCCTTTCAACTATACCCTTTTTTTTCTTTACGTTATGTCATTTTCTCTTATGTCACTATTTCTTCGTCTAAGTCAAATCATGAACATATTTTCACCTCCATTCAATTCACGTACATATCCTCAACCACAATCCTCCTAACTATAATTTCATATATCAAAGTATCAATCACAAATCACACAAACTCATATATCAAAAGCACAATCATATTCAAACAAGGAATGAAACGCCAATATTTTCATCATTTCTCATTTCAATCATCGATAAAGAATTTCACAAATTTCCTTACTTTATCAAAAGCATTTTAAAACATAACTTTAACCATTCGAAAGTCATAATTTCAAACATAAATCATCATTTTTCAACCATTTTAAATAAACAATAATTTATCAAAACCCAATTTTGCTTTCTTTATTTTTCAAAACTCAAGTCTAGCTTATAAATCAAAATATAAATATGATACCCACCTCGAATCGATGCTTGAATCTTGTCCTAATCATCAATTTCTCCAATCCTTCATTCTTTCTTCCACTTTAAATTTACCTAAACCAATTCCATCCAAAATTCAATATCATAAAAATCATAAGTACTCAAATTGAGCTTAGGAAACATCAATTCCTCACATATTCAAGCTATTTAAGCCTCTAATTTTCAAAATCTCCAATTTCCAAAATTAGCCTAAACCAATTTATCCAAATTTAATACCATAAATCATAATTTCTTCAAAATTGATTTCATATTTCACCAATCCATCATATTTGCCATGATTTTAAGCTATTAATTTCCAAAAACCTCAAACCACAAAATTAGGCATAAACCTTAATTAATCAATTTTCCAAAATTAATCATCATCTAAACATAATCTCTAACATTAACTTCATAAAACTCAAATCCATAACAATCTAAAGCTAAACCAACCAACATCTCTCTAGAAAATTCAAAACTCAAAGCTTTCTCTCTCTTACCATTTTCTCCACCATTTTCGACATTATTGAGCTCCAAGGCAAGCTTTCATCATCTTCCCCCTATTTCCTCTCGGAAACAACAAAAATCCCTAAGAAAAACCCATAAAAACCGAACCTTGCTTCATCATTCTTCTCCTTCCTTCCATAGCCGATCTTTTTCATTCTCTTCTTCTTCTTCTTCGTTTCTTCTTCTCTCTTCTTGTTATTTTCGTGAACTCTCAGCTGGTTTATTGGAGTAAAAATGGCAGCCCTCATGTGTTTCATTTAATGAAGCACAATTTACCATCTTGCCCCTCCAATTAAGCCTATTTCCAAGTTTGCCCCTGCACAGGATTTTGAAAAACTGATAGCTTGCATCCTGATTTTGAGTAGCTAAATAATATAATTTGGCTAAACTTTATTCGATATAAATGTTCCTCTCAATCATACGAATCCAACGCCACCGACTGCTTTCAATTCGAATCAGAAACGAAGAAGTTATAGCCTAAATACTATCCGACCTGCGAAAAATCCGAGACTGAACATTACGCTAGTTTAATTCCATAAATTGACAATCTTAGGGATGAAAGTAAATTTCGATCCCTTCATGAGAGTTGTATCCCTATATCTTAATTTTATTTATCCTCAAGAATCAACTCAATCGGAGTTGTACAGCTCCCGAATTTCGCAAAATACTGAACCATGTTCAGAAATTTATCCAACTTATAACCTATAACCAAATCTCTTACTTTGGTTCAATCAATCTCTTTCCATTTAATCTCCTAAAAATCATAGTTCTTCAAGAAAATGAAATTAATTATCTTAGGAATCTAACGCTTCAAAAATCAAGTCAATCGGATGTCGAACGAAGGAATTTTAAGCAAAAGATTACGAAAGGGATCAGATTAAAAACAAAGTAGCGGAACTTCAAAACCGAACCTTTCAAAAATCATATCTCTCGATCCCGAACTCGGAATTTGACAAATTTGGTGTCAATAGAAAGATCAAAGGAAGCTCTACAACTTCCCTGAAGAACAGAGAAATCCATTTGGCTTCTAAGGAAGTCAAATTTCCAATCAAAGATTATGTCCTTATCATTTTTTTCCTAAACAACTTCCAAATTTCGGCCAATCATAACTCTCAATCCTGACATCGAAAAATTGCATACTTTATGGCCACAGAAAGCTTTTAATAAAATCTACGAGTTTCATGTAGATAATTTTCTCAAATTTTGCCTAACTCAAAAAGTCAACTTTTAACCCAAAAAGTCAAACTTCAAACAAAATAATACTTAACTTTGACTGATCATAACTTCCACTTCCGATATCGAAAAATATCAAACTTTATGGCTACGAAAAGCTCTTGACAGGAGCTACAAGTTTTATGATGATCTTTTTCTCAAATTCTCCCAAAATCAAAAAGTCAACTCTCAAGTCAAACTTTTCTAATTTCACAACTTTTCACACTTTCACTCTTTATTTCTCAATTTCAACTTCCATTACACAATGTATATATAAAACACTAATTTTTATATCATTTCTTATTTCTAAATTCTACTAAAAAATCGGGGTCCAACAATATTGATGAGGAATTAGAGTATAATTCAAGTCTAATTAAAGCATAAATAAGGTGTAAGATGTGAGTTAATTGCAGTAGTGCCATTGAACAAGTTTCACTGAATAGATATCGGTATTTTGGCCATAAGTTGATCTGTAGATATCCAAATGGGGTGATTTTAATTGTAGATTAAACTAAATAGATATTTCTACAATTTTTGTGAAGCAATATAATTTTGGTTCCGACTCTAATTGAAAGTTGGCTTGAAGTTGAGTTTTGGATTTTGTCACAAATAGTTTGTAGCATTTTAGGTATAACTCTAGGAATAACGAACCAAATTGTATGAACTTTCGTTCATTACAAACTTAAGACATAGAGGAACAATTTTTCAGAGAAACCTCAATTCCTATGTCATAATGGCCATACATTATCGTGGAAATGGCATGGCAGTAAAGAAAATGTTCTTTTGTGTGATTTTTGAACCAACTAAGGATAAGGTACTTAACTATGATGCATTTGGACTTGATTAAGGTTTAAAATGAACATAATTTGATGTTGGAAAAGTTGGTTAAATGTGTGACAAATTTTGATTGATAATTGATGCTATACCTTAAGGAAAATAATGTTTGATAACAATGCATCTAAGTTTGGAATGAAGGAGTATTAAAGGAATGAAGAAATTGATATGAATGCAAATGTATTTCAAAGGATATTAATAATGCATTAAGAATGAATGAATGAGGATTGTGAATTATGTGAAATATTTGTAATGCTAGAAAAGAGTTAGTAAATGTATGGTTAATGAATGGAGCATGATCAAGTCTACTTAAGGTATTAACCTAAATGCAAACAAGACATATCCAAGTGACAATATGTGAATGATCATGAATTATGATTAAGGAAACATACTTGAGATAATCATTGGGCATGCATTGAACATGGCATATATATGTATGTGCATAAGTGAATATGTATTTGATTGATCAACTTTGTAATATGAATTTTGTGTGTATTGTATAATGTATAGACCAATGTTATGAATATCGTACCAAACTTGGTACCGTAATAGGTTCTGGTACGGTACTATACCGGTACCGATTAATATCAGGTATCATTTCGGGTAATTTTATAAATTTATAAAATAATCCATAAATTTTTTAAAATTACAAAATAATTCATTATCATATTGTACAGTTGTAGTTTATTTAATTTAGCTTTTTACATCTCATCCATTTTTGTTTATATATATCTTCATTATATTCTAATTATTTCTATAAATAATAATTATCTAAATATAATAATTTATTGCAAAATAATGAAAATAATTCAAAATTTGTATTTTATCAAAATTTTGAATTATTTTTAGAATTGTTAATTTTCACATTCCATTTCATTTTATATTTAATTAGACATAATCACAATTTTAATTTAATATATAAAATTAATTTAATAATTATTAATAAATATAATTAAATTTAAAATATATTTTTAAAATATATAAATTTCAAATAAATTTTGATTTAATAATTAAAATATATAAAATAATTATTAGTTTATAAATAATAATTTTAAATTATTTATTTTAAAAATAAAATATTTTATTAATACTTTATTAATAAATATTATATAAATATTAAAATAAATTTAAATAAAAATATTTTATTTTAAATTTTATTTAATTTATAATTATTATTAGTAATAAAATATTTGTTATTATTTTAAAAACTTTGAAAAAAAGAAGGGAGGGAGGAAGATTTTGAAAATTTTTGAAAATTTTGTAAAAAAGTCCCCCAAAACTTGAAACCAACAGGTACCGACCGATATTCAAATCCGGTATTAAAATTCAAAATACCGTATCGGCTCAAAAATCGGTATTCAAATCTGGTATTAAAATTCAAAATATCGTACCGATTTTAGGCCGGTATGGCACAAAACTCATAATAGTGAAAAAGACGCTAAAATCAAACGTCATCATTAAGACATTGTCGATCCATCTAGGCAATAACCTATAATGGAGTGTATTATGAGTAACTTAGATGTTCTTACTTGGATTAATTTATTTTTGTTTAACTTCTAATTATTGAACTGTTAATGATCGATATTCGGGACTATATTGGGAGTGTTTGTGATTTGAATGTGAATAAGGAAATTGAATGCTCAACTATTTGTTGAATGCTAGACTTAAATTTGATGAACTGTGAAATTGAATATGCTGATCGAATGAAAGTGACTGATGATATATTATGTGAACTGTTGTACTCCATTACATGATGCATGTTCAGACAAAGGAGTTATGATTGGAGTAGCCAATGCGAAAAGAGCTTTAAGCTCAATTATGCACATTAGAGCCTCAGGCTTAACGTTTAATAAGCCCGATATCCATAACAGATATGGGTTAGTTATAAAATGAGCCTGGTATCCACAACAGATTGGGACAATGAAATAGGTGCTCAATCATAATAAAATAAAAATGGAAGTGAGTCTCATATGCACCCACATTTGTACATTATGCTTATGAATTATATGATTAAGAATCTATTTCTGCAATTGTGATGATAAAATGATATGCTACATTTGAGTAATTGATGTTAATATGGTTGATTATGATATATATAAGATTTGAAAGAGTATATGAAATGTGTGACATTCATTATGTGTTATTGAGATGAGGAATATTGTGAATTTAGTTATATGTGACATATTTATGTATTTTATATGAGTGAGCTCATCGATGATGGTTAACTCATTATGTTCGCAAAACTTATCAAAATTGCAATATGGCTTTTCAGGTACGAGAGAGGAGACCTAGTTCCTAAGTTACTTTAGAAGAACGATTTTGGAATAAGAAATAGCTCAAAGGTTTGTCAGCTGACTTTTGAGGAATAATAGATTATTTTATGTAGTTTACTTATGTCATGTAGAACTTTTGTATAAAAGCTTGTAAACTTTCAAATGTTTTGGTAATGTAAATATTTGTTTTACTGACTATAGTGTAAATCATGTTTGTAATAGAATGAAGACTAGTAGTTGTTTTTAAGTGTTGTGTTGTAGTTGTTTTTAAGTATTGTGTTATTCTTTATGATGCCATATAAGAGAACATAACTACTCTAACATCAAACAAGCCAAATGTTAATAAAATCCTAAAATTAAAGTCTAAAGTAATTAAAATAAAAGAATTAATCCAACCATAATTATATTAATTCTTGGGTTACCTCCCAAGTAGTGCTTATTTAATGTCATTAGCTAGACATGGCTATACATAATCAAGGTGGTTTATTGAGGTTAAGCTCCTTCTTCATCACCATAGGTTCATTACTACCTAAGTAAGATAACTACTCTTTCTTCATAGTTTTATCCTCGTCTTCCTTTTCACCTGGAACGATACACAGCTCCAATGGATCTTTATAAACAAAATCCTACACAACATCTAAAATTGAAAAATCAATTGTGTCAATAAAATAGCAAACATCATCATGTTTAAAGGAATGTATCATAGCATCAGATATTTTAAAGGTAACCTTTCTTTCTCAATCCTAATTATTAGTTTGTCATCATTAACATCAATAATGACTCTAATAGTGTCTAGGTAGGCTCGACTTAGAATCAAAGTCACCTATATATCATCATCCATACTTAGGATCACAAAATATACTGGGAAAATAAACTTAACAAATTTAATAAGTACGTCCATAATAATACTCTTACAATACTTAATTGATATATCTGCTAACTGAATGCTCATCCTATTGGTTTCCCTTAATCCTAGTTTATTGAATAATTTACATAGAATCAAATTTAAAAAGGGATAGTAAAAATCTTTAGATCTTTAAGCTTCTTTGGTATTTGGTTTTATAGAATTGTCAAGAATTGTTGACTCAATCTTACCATAGCCATCTCTTTCAAAAAAAAATTATTAGATAGCAACTCTTTAAAAAAATTTGTATACTTTTACATCAGTGAAAGAACCACAACAAAAGGTAAGTTAATATGAAGTTGTCTAAAAGCTCAAGATATTTACCAAACTGCTCATCCATACAATCTTTCTTCAACTTAGTAGGATATGGAATGGTATGCTATAATGCCTTAAGTTTTGAAGGATGTTCTATTTCTTCAACTTTCTCTTGACTCTTCTTGTCATTATTCTCCTCACCTTAGATCTTGTGTTCAAATTTCAATTTGTTTTTACTCCTAAGCGTGACTGCCTTCACATGTTCTCTAGGATTTATCTCGATGCCACTAGACTAACTCCATTGCTGTCTTTCAAAAACTATATGTACAAACTAGCCAATCTAAATTTCCAAGTTATAGATCAAAGCCTCTTGATTTCCTAGTGAGGTTTTAGTAGCTCAAAATCCTTTTTTAGAAGTTTGAATAAATTTATTCTTAAGGTCTTCTAAGCTAGCCTTCTTTTCTTAAAGTAGGTGTTGCTAAATCCTTGTGTAGAGTTTTTCTTTTGTTACCTTTTATTCCCCTAAGAGAAATTTGAGTGAATCCTCTATTCTGAATTGATATATTGATGTATGGATTATATTAGGCTCTAGGATCATTTACCATATAATCCACATACTTGGTCTTTGCCATAGACTTTAATGCTTGACATTTTTGACCTAGAGGCCCTAGTTTGCACACCTTACACTGCTTCACTTAGAATAACTAAGGATTCATTGTTAATCCATCTACCTTTTTGCTCAAACTTCAACCTAGCCTACTAATGCTATGCATCTATATCAAAATTTCATGTTAGCTTGATAGGTTTTTCTCGAGAAGAGTATTAGTAATAGTTGTTTGTTTCCATGTCTTCAATAAGATATTGAGTTGCTTTTGGTGTTCTGTGATTAAAAGTTCCCAAATGCTACATTAATCATCTACTTATTTGTTTAATTTAACCAATTATAGAAAGTATAGTGTTTCATCTATAAAGGTAATCCATAATATGAGCACTTCTTTAGCATCTCCTTAAATCTCTCCCATATATCATATAAAACCTATAGATCAATATGAGCATAGGAAGAGATATCATTCCTCAATTCGGTAGTCTTAGCTAATGAAAAGTACTTCAAAAGGAATTTCTCTATCTTCTAGTTCCATATAGTGATGGATCCTCTAGGTAGAGACTAGATAGAGAATTTAATCATTAGGTTTGTATGTAACTCCTTTCGATTATACTATATCTATTCATACAAATGATTTCTCAATCTTAAATGCATGAAATTGTACATAAAATAACGTCTCAGAATTATTAATTGAAGAAATAGTCAAATTTGAATCCAATGAAACAATATTCAAATTGCATTAAATAAAGAATCAAAACAAAAAATCCATCCCAAGGTTCATCCCACCTAGGCACTAATTAGATTTAGTTCATAAGAATAGAAAATAATAGCTAGGAATTCATAAGAAAAAATTTAAAAAGAGATAATCCATTGTATATCCCCTTTCTTTAATACAATTTACTAAAATTTTTATGGGAATATGATCTATATCGATCTTTAAGTAAATCTACAAGTCATTATTGTTCTAAAGTTTAGAACTATGTAAAAAACTCGAGCTTCTTTAACTTCCCTTCTTAATTTCCTTTTTATACTTTAAAATTAAGTTCTTGCACCACATACAACCACCATATAGTCATGTATAGTGACTGTATCCCTTTAAATCACCTTAAAACCCAATAATCACGTAAAAACACGGTTCCAACATCTTACACAAACAGTGGACACGATCATGTTTGACACCACACAAGCATTTCTGGCCTCAATATGGCTGAAATAATGTCTTTCAACCTTATACATAATCATAGGGCCTTACACGATCCCTCACATAGTTGTGTGCAAGTGCTACATAAGCATGTGCTCTATTAACACAGGCATTTCCAACAAAATTAGCTTCAATTCTTTAATTTTTATCCTTGATTCTTCCTAAATTCCTCTCCTTTTGATCCATAAAGGCATTTAAGACCTAAAAATCTGTTAGAAACTAATTAAGTACTAAAAAAACTAAAAAATGCACTAAAGATGGGATTAAACATATAGTATATTAAGCATTTATTAGGTTCATCTATAATTGGAACCTTCATTGACCTATGAGTAGGCATGATGGGTAGTTGCTTCTACCAACATTTCTATTTCTAATCTCATCCTTTCCTCATCCTTGTTTTTGGATCACGCTCAATGCGATAACTTTCAAATCTAAACTAACTTCACTTAATCTCTATAAAACTTTTCCTCTATGATGTCTACATTAGAAGAGAAAGGCTAAGAATTTATCTACATAATTTCTACCTTATTGCCTTTCCAAAAGTGAAAAAGTTGAAAAAGAGATTAAGGAATATAAAAGATGGAGTGGATCTAATCTCTCCCCTAATAAAATTTAATAATTGGTACGTGTATAAACAATGAAGAAAGTGATTAACAATGTTTGTAGGGAGAATTTCCTATACATTATTAGTCTCACCAACAAATGCAATAACAAATACCTTCTCTTTTGAGCTATGGTTAATGGTGTCAAATTCTTAATGTGCCTCACTTATAGCTACTAATAAGATGGTGGTGCCTGAGATGGCACTACAAATCAAGGTTGTTTGCAATAAAATCTTGGAATTCGAGGATCATATATTTGCCTTCAGATTTGAATAAAATCTCTGTCTTATGATTCTGTCTTTATAATCTCTACTTTTTGTTAGATTTTAGGAATCTGTTGATTCTCACTTTTAACATTAGCATTCAAACTATAGTTGGGAATAAAAACAACAGTACCTAAATTCATAGCTAATGACAAATGATCTTCCACAATCTTCAGCTTCCTTTTAACATCCAACAAAATATGTAGATTGAACTCAATTTTATTAATAGTTACAACCAGTACAAATAGATTTTCATCGATCAACATAGTCTAATCATCTTCAAGCAAGAAATAAAATTTCCTTGTTGATCTAATCTTGAATTATGCTCTTGAATCCCCAACATGAATCATTAGGTGAGTCTATGTATTGTGGTACTTATAGTAACGCCTCCCTCTGATTTCTGACTTTGTGGGAATTATAGGCTTTGGAAGTAAAATGATGAATGTTTCCTACAATAAAAAATCAAAGATTTCCTCTATTTTGGAGGTGTCAAAATTATATTAAAAATAAGTAATTAGTTCTTGCATTTTCTTTTGCCTAGAGATTTCTGCTCTAGGGAGGGGCAAACATAAGTTCTGGGGATATTAACTTTATCCATTATTGAATTATATGAATTTGTTTATATATAAAAAGCACCAAGTGAACTCTTTTTTTTACATCCTTCTTTTACAAGAGATTCTTCATATTCATATACTTTTGCTATCAATTTATAAAAATCACGAAACTCTAAACCTTAGAATATTCTACAAAGTTTAATATATTTGGTCTTTGGGAGTGATTCAATTTTGAATTCTCATCTTCCTAAATTGAGTGAGGACCATATCTACATTCTTGTCACTTTTCTGAGTAATCCTAGATAATTTAACTATACTAAGTTTAGAATCAATTTGAAAAAATTGAGTATAAAATAGTCTCTTCATTGTAGTCCAAGAAAGGACATAATTAATGGAAAAGTGTATTAGAAGAAAGCTACGCTTGCTAAAAAATTAGGAACAATTTAAACATGAAATTGTTAAAATTCTCTTAATTAGACAATTCACCACATTGAATAGTAAATTTAGCATTGTGTCAAATGGTTGATTGGCCATCTTCATAAAAAAAAAACAAATTAAATTTAGGAATTCTATTGCCACCAAGATAAGGATTTTTTTGGTTGATATGTTCCAAATAAGACTTAAGGAATTTCAATCAGCTATAAGCTATGGGTAATCAACTAATTCTCATTGTATAACCCTACACAATTTACCCAACTCAATTTATCAATATATTGCAAGGTATAAGCTCAACAATCATCAAAAACATCATTTATTCAAATCAACAAAGTAGAAGTTCAATAAGTAGTTCAAAAGTAATCTATACAAATAACTCAGCCAATTATAATGTCATTAGCATCCTCATCAACTAGAAAATCCATAATAAAGATGCTAGAAGAGAAAAAAAGAAATAAGAACTAGATGAAGCAAGCTCTTCCTCTTATTTTCCTAAATCTGGAAAATCTAGAGTTGGTGTGCTCTTTGCCTAATTTGGAATGGAAATCTTAGTTCTCTACCTCTCTTTATGCTTTAAATATGTTTTTTAGCTCAAGGAGGCAAGTTCTCACAACAACCTTTTGGCCCTAGGGATTTTTGCCCTTATATAGTCATAAGAACCAAAGAATAAGTGAAACCTGCATGTCTCTTCGGGTTAGGGATCCCATGATCGTGGGAAATAGCATAAATCCCTCGATCATGGGTTCTTGTCTTACAATTCCTCCACTTCTCTTCTCCTCTCTTGGTCCCTAGCTCAATCACAAAGGTGTCCACCCTCCATTCCTACATCACAATGATCAATTCTTACCTTAAATCCATCAAACATAAAAGAACAACCATGAAGATCAAACTAAACAAAAACATATAAAACAGATAACAATAATAACCTATTATGCAAAAAAAACATGCCAAATACTTAAAAAAACACACACTAATGCACAACTATCAACTTCCCCACACTTAAATCTTTGCTTATCCTTGCAAAATCAAACATAACCAATCAATTTCATCACTTCATTTTCACAAAGATAAAAACATACAATCCCTCAAGTTTTGACCAGCTCAAATGTCAAGCTACTACACATATCTGACTACTTTAATGTACATAAGCAAACTCAACTTTTGCACCATCACTCAAAGATAAGGATAAACGTAAATTTAATCTTCCTCATGATTTCACTCATTTCTCTTAAGTGTTTCATAGCTAGTGTTTCTCAAGCTCCCTATAGGAAACTACACTACCATAGGCTTTCTAATACACCAATTCTCCTCTACAATGATTACATGCATAAATAGATCAAAAGGTCTTGCTTCGAGTTGTAATGTGGTAAGGGTTAAGGTGAGACAAATGTGGTAAAGGGTTTAACACAAGAATTCATAAAGTAATAAGTGAAGAAAGGGAAAATAAAACATATTTCTGAGATACATAAATGTAACATACTACTACTAGGCACTTATTGATGCTACTAAAATGTTCTTCCTTTTTCTTTTCTTTTCTTTTCTTAACAATTAAAGAAACAAAATAGCAACTAAATGCAATGTGGTCCAAAAGTAAAAGTATCACTCAATTCATCTCGGAAAAAATTAACAAAAATCCTAAACTAATTCATCACTTAATACTCTATTAAGCTTGTGAATAGGTAGGCTAATAGGTTTTGGTTTTTAAAATGTAGGGCGTTTTCAAGAAACAAAAGAGTTAAGGCTTAAAGGGTAGCAAGGGATAACAAAAGGTAGGTCATTTAAGCCAAAGGTTAACTTAAAAAACAAGTTCTGAAGGTAATAACCTAAGGAAGCATCACACAAACAAAGAAATAAAATGAATGCAGATGTAGTCATATAGGTTCAACCCTCACATTGGCTCAAATGAAAATTCATTATGCGTCTCTACACTACCTCATTGTTCAAGTGTCAAATTCTGAGTAAGCTTATGCAACTAACTACTTTTCATCACTCAATATGGTTTACTCTTTATTCAAGTAGCCTAATCCGAGTTTAAGCATGCATTCAATCTCATTTCAATAAGCCTAACAGAATCTCATGGTAAAAAAAAATCAAAATGATTCAAGTGTGGTTCCATTGCTAACAAAAAAAACATAAAACAACAACATAATATGCCTAAAACATGCATCCTAATTAACAATATGCAAACAATGACTAAGACAAACTAAAACAATGCAATTGAAAAAGCAAATGTCACCTCCCTATACTTGGACAACACATTGTCCTCAATGTGACAAGGTAACCACAAAAGGAAACTAAAACACAAAACACAACATCAAACAAACAAGCAAGTAAAAACAACTAACAAGGTAAATAAAACAACTTAAAAAGTAAAGGGTAAGAAAGCTTCATGGAGATTATGGTGACGAAGGCATAGGGGAAGGGACTTTAATGTTCTTCATCCAAATGAAATTAAGGAATTTCTTTTTTGATATAGCGCTACTCCTTATGCACTTGTCTCATCTGGGTACTGAGCTCATCAATTTGCAATGTCATTTATTGATGGTTTTTGGCCATTTATTTAAGGATTTGCTAGAACTTATTGACATTTGTTGCTACAGTTGGTTAGTCTTCAACTGCTTCTTCTTGGAGCTCCGAGGGCTTCTGAGAGGATGGTTGAGAAGTGGCTACATCCTTGACCTTCCTATTCTTAATAATAGTGCATGTTTGATGATTTCGAAGTTCTATATAATGGGGCTCCAAAATCTCAAAGCATCTCAAATAAGGTAAAAAAACATCAAACATATTAGGTCTAGCTTTATGCACACTATCCACATCAAGATTGTAATGCAAAGCCAAAGCAATAACAATGTAAGTAATTCCAAAATTATGAGCTTTTTTTACTAATGTAACCTACAATAGATCGAAAATTGCAATAAGGGGTATTCACTTTAATTTTACAATCCATGCACCAAAGAAAGAAAAGTTCCTTAGTCAAATACTTATTGCTTTCAGTTTTGTTAAAAACAATTAGGCATATAAACTTATAAAGAAGTAAGGGCTCGATGCTAGGAATCAAAGTGTTGGCTGCATTCTTAGAGTTAAAAGTGTTTTCACCCATAAGGATCTTCCAATAATCACCCACATAAAAATCATCATGGTCATCCAAAACTTTGGTGTTAGATAATTCGAATAGTGCACGAATGACAGTATAATCCAGCATATATGTATGACACCTATCTTAAACCAGAATGTGTCCATTTTAGTATTATAGTGCACAGTGGTGAAAAATTCTATAGTTATCATAGGTATGTCAATACATCACAATGAATTAAACGACCCCAACCAATATTTGTAGCCAATTTTTCAATGTTACGCCTTAGTCCTAGAGTTTCTAATAGGTTAAAACCAAAATACCTAGGAGGCAATAACTCTCTATCCTTAAAGTCCTAGAATCCCATACCTTCTTGTTTTGAAAACATAAGGAATGGGGTGTGAAAAGTGGCAGTCATATCATGTTTACCTTCTTCAGAGACTTAAAGGTGCAGTTGGTTAGTTGGTTTACAGGCTACAAGCTTCTTTGGAGCCATTTAAGGAGAAAAACCCTAAAAAAGATTCAAAAGAGAGATTAGAAAATTTTTTAGAGAGAAAGAGAGAAAATTTTACCAAATTGTTGGATTCTTGAGTGGGTAATGTGAAATAAGTGTTAAGGGAGTGAATAATAATGGAAAAAGTGGAGAAAACACCAAGATTTGTAGGAAAGATAAAGTATTTGTGATGTTTGGGTGAGTGGGTTTCGGGTTTTAGAGTGAGAGAATGTGAGAAGATGAAGAAAGAAGAAAGGAGGGATTTTTAAAATCCTTCAGCTAGGGATCCCACAATCGTGGGAATCCCTGTGCTTCCCACGATCGTGGGACAAGGATCCAGAAAGTTTTTGAACAGCCTTCCCACATTCGTGAATAGACCCATTCCCACAATCGTGGGAACTGTACAGACACCCAACCTTGATTTTCCAACCTTTTAACCCTCTTCCAAGCTTAGCATGCATTCCTAACATTCAAACAACCTGAAAACACATTAAAATCAACCAACCAATAAGAAATTTGAAAAGAAAATAAGTTAAAACTAAAAAAAACCCAATTAAAGACCAAGAAATCATATCAAATTCAAACCAAACATAATCAAAACCAAACAAATGAAATAAAGAAGTAAACAAAGACAAGCAAAAGAAAGGTAAACAAGCTAAGTTAAGGTCATTAGCTTGACCATTCCACGTGCATTCATGAAAGGGTGAAAGAAAGGAACGAGATGACTTCCCTTTCTTGTGAGTACGTCCCTCTATAGGATGGCTTGCATCTATGCCCATTGACCTTGAATGCTTCATTTTGGACCCTGAACCTTTTTATTAAATGAGAGATTGTTGGCGATTATTCATGTGTAGAGAAAAGAGAAAATTCTTGAACTTGAAATGAAATAGAAAAGATGGTTTAGACACAAGATGGGTTATATGTGATATGTTGGAAGTTAAAAGCTGGAAAAATATATATGTCCATTGAGTATGCTTCGGTGTTTTAGCCATAACTTTTGTTCTAGTTATCCAAATGAGATGATTCTTAATTTGGATTAAAATAGAGAGATAAGGATACAAATTGTCTGATGAAATTGAATTTTAATTTAGTCTCTAAGAATATCAAATTTTTGGATAGAAGTTGAGTACAAAATATCGTTTCAATATAAGAACAATTCAGAAATGTTTGAGATATGACTTTCAGATTTCTGAACCAAATTGAATGATTTTACTTTCATTAGAAAATTGTGACAATGAGGAACATTTTTCTAGAAGGAAGTGCTATCAAATTCCTTCAATTGCATGATTAGAATAAGGTCTTGATTTTTGGGAGGAGTTAAGCATGATTTTAAATAATTTTGAGGTTTTGCAAGATTAATTATTTTATTTGGAGTTAATTATTGTGTTAATGTTAGTTGGATTTTAAGATATGGTTTGGTTGAATTAAGTAGCAAGAGTGGGAATGTATGAGGGCATTTTGGGAAGAACACTTAAGCATTAAGATTATAAGGCTTTGAAGGAGGGGCAAAGAGGTCATTGCTCACTCATTAATGGCAAACTTATGGGGAGAAACGTGAATTAGAAGAGGGAAAGGCAAGAAGAACGAAAATTAAGAGAGAAAGAGGGAGAGTTTCGGTTTTAGGAGAGAAGAAGAAGAAAAGTTAAGGTTTCTTCATGTCTTGGATTTCAAGATAGATTTTGAAGTTTATTCAAGAAGAAAAAAGGAAGATGATGATGAGAGCTTTCATTCAATCCAAGAAACTCCTCATTTGGTGAAGGATCAAGGTAAGATTATTTGTGATTTGTGGGATGTTTTAAAAAGGTTTTGGTTTAGATAGCTTCAGAAATGTATGGGTTTAAGTTTTCTAAGATCAATTTTGTGATTATGTGTTATGGGTTGTCCAATTTGAATTCCTATTGATTTGGGAATTTTGCCGTTGTGAAGGAAAGTAAGAGAGGCAAAAAGGAGCAAGAGTAGAGGCTTTTTGAACAAGTATTGAGCAAGGAAATAAGGTGGGTTTCATGTTTATAATTTGAGTAATGAGCTACTAAGGTTTCTTTCCAAATCAAGAAAATAAAAGGATTTCAATTAAATGTTGTTTTATTGTTTTGATTGATTTGAGAATTTGCTTATATGTGTGTATGTATAAGCTTGAATTGATAAGTTGTGAATTGCTATGATATGTTGTTATGTTATGTTATGTATATTGGTGTATGACACTGTGATGAAAATTGAAGTGTGGGCATGTTTATGCTATGCCTTATACCATGGCATTTTGATTGAATGGAAAGAAGAAAAAGCATGAGAATATGAAATTGTGAACATTTGAATTAAGCATGAGATTTGATTATGTTTGGGTGAGAGAGGAATCGTTTCGTAGTCACGTGCACGTCGATGTAAAGTCTTCTCCAGGCTGCCTGCTTATGGCCCACGAGACCTGAACAGTAGACTCGTTTCGTTCACGGTATAAACTTCGATTTCGTCGTTTTGTTCCACGGAACCCTCTAGCCATTTGATTTTGCATTTGCATTTTGACATGTAAAGTATGATGTAATTTGTGTGTTATGCTTGGATGATGAATTTTATCAAATGTGTTTAATGTGATGATGCATTGAATCATGATTTATGATGTTTATGAATTGTTTGATAAGTTGTGAATTTGGTAAATATGTGTTACATGGATTTCAATGTGAGTTTTTACAAAGGAAATAACTATTTCAATGTTTTTTGTTTATTTCTTGTTTATAAACATGTTACCCACGAGCTGTAAGTTGACCCCCCTTTCATTGCCATCTCCAGGTGATGAGAAAAAGATCGGGTGAAAGAAAGTGAAGGCATTCGTTTGATTATGCATATGTTGTATTTTTAGTTATATTGATGTAAAAATTAAGACTTTGGACATATGTTAAGAATTTTGGGGATTTTGTGAAATGATGTAATTTGGCTTGGAAATTCCATTGATGTTTGTAAAACTCTTAATTTATTATGTAAATGAAATATGAGTTTGTATATGGATGATTGCCAAATTGAAATGTGAATTTGTGTATGGATGAGGTGGAGTTGGAATATGAATTAATTAAGGATGCGATTAAATTGGAATTAACTAAAAATTGAAGAAGAAATCCCTTTGAGTTAAATGAACTTTGAATATGAATTGTGTATGATGATGTGGGTTGAATTGGATATAATGGAATAAGGCTATCCACTTGAGATAATAAATGACCTATTGTTATATATATATGTGGGCGATTTTTGAAAAGCAAGATAGAAATGTTATGAATGATGAGTTATGGTTATATATGAAGAGTAAAATAAATTGAATTTGATGATTTGATGAATTCCGATTGGTTGTTGAATGGATAAGAATGTGTTGCTTTAGTTAAGGAAGTGGAGTTGAGATGAATTTCAAGTTTTCACAAGGATAAGATTTGTGTTCTGACTTCCATGGAAAATATGGAATAATATAGGTAGAATTAGCCAAAGTTGCCTTCATGAAAGTTGTAGTTTTTCTTTATAGCTTTCCAACGCTATAAAGTATGCGATTTTTTGATGTGGGAATTGAAAGATGTGAAGCTTTGAAGTTTGATGTTGTCTAGGATAAGTTTTTAGGGGCAGTCCCTTTGATTGAAATTTTGACCTTTATAGAGGCGGAAACTGCTCTTATGATCTTCATAAAGGTTGTAGGTTGTCTTTTTATCTTCTTTTGATATAAAATATGAAAATTTTGGGAAATTGAGAAGGAAGATATGATTTTTAGAATTTATAATGCTGTTCAAGATGAGCTTGTTGACCAGTCACTTTTGCGTGAACTTTTGACCCCTTCAGAGACCGAAATTGTTTTTAAGTCCTTCATGAAAATTGTAGAGCTTCCTTTTAAATTTTTATTGATACCAAATTTGCAAATTTTTAAGTTCTGAGTCACAAGTTATGAATTTTAGAAGTTGGAAAGTCGAAAGAGGAGAAGACAGCATTTGCATCGCGAGGGCGAGCGCCAATTTGTGATTTTTCCTCCCCTGTCTGACCTCTCTCCATTCTTTTGGCCATAATTTTTTCGTCTGACCTCTGATTGACCTGATTTTTAAAGCGTTAGATTTCTAATACATTCCTCTACCTCTCCATGAAAAATTGTAGTTTTGGATATTAATTTGAAAAAGATTGATTGAATCAAAGTGAGATGATCGGTTAAAAGAGTATGAGTTGGATATGTTTCAATATTTTGGCGATATCTTGAGCTATCGAGCTCAGAATGAGGTGGTTCTTATTTCTAAATAAACTAGAGTCCGAAAGTGTTTGGGCCATAACTTTTAGAGTTCTAAATCAAATTGAATGTTTTTGGTGTCATTAGAAGCTTAATGAAAAGAGGAACAAATATTATGAAGAAGTCCTTTTGAAATTCCTTTTTAATATGTTCCAAAATCTGTTCGGAAGTAAGTGTGAAGAATAATTTTGTTGACGTTTGGCTTGGTGTAGGCACATACCATTTTGAAGAAGGTAATAGTGATTCTTATGATTCCGCTGTGTGAGTTCGCCCTTTGTGGCTTGAGATGTTATGAGAATGATGAGGAACCGATGATGGCTAATGAAAGTACTTTGAAGTAACTCTATAAGGAAATCCTCTCATGCTTTATAAGGGTTAAATGAATTAACCCTACAGGGTAAGACATACATGTTTTATGTTTTCGAAGAGTGTGGACAAAAATTTTCTAAGGAGAAATGAAGGAGATCACGTTTCATGATTTCGCAAGTGTTGGATTCCAGACTCAAGCGGGATCCAACATTCATGGTATCATAGCAAGAAGATGAATCGGTGTCGTTTAAGGAATTTCCATAAGTTTAATTTCACATTAATGATCCGAGGTTGGGTTTCGAAAATGGTGCCCAACACTTCACCCTTGTCATTTTCCAACTCCAAAGCTCCATGGGGAAATACTTGAAGGATCTTGAAGGGTCCACTCCATCTTAACTTGAGCTTTCCAGGAAATAACCAAAGTCGTGAATTATATAATAGAACCAAGTCCCCACTCTTCAACTCCTTTAATTTTCATATCACTTTTTTGCTCTTTCTTTGTACAACTTAACATTTTCATAAGCTTCAAATCTCAACTATTCCAATTCATCAAGTTTTAACAATCTTTTCCTATCCGCAAGCTTCCAATCCATATTCAACTTTCAAATTGCCCAATAGGCTCTATGCTCCAACTTTAAACGTAAATGGCAAGCCTTGCCATACACAATTCTATATGGAGTAGTACCTATGGGTTTCTTAAAGGCTATCCCATATGCCCAAATTTTATCGTCTAACTTTAAAGCCCAATCTTTCCTTGAAGTGCTCACTACCTTCTCCAAAATCTTCTTTAACTGTCTGCTCACCACCTCCACTGGTGGTAAGGGGTCGTTACTCAATGATGGACATTATATCTTTTCAATAGAGCTTCAAAGGGTTTGTTGCAAAAATGACTCCCTCCATCACTGATTATTGCTTTAGGCACTCTAGATCTAGTGAAAATCTTCTTGATAAATCTTTACACCACCTTTCCATCATTGGTTAGAGTAGCTATTGCTTCAACGCACTTCGAAACATAATCAACTCCAACTAGTATGTATGTGTTACCTAAGAAGGATGGCAATGGTCCCATAAAATCCAAGCCTCACACATCAAATATTTCCACTTCCATGATGTTCAAAAGTGGCATCTCATCTCGCTTTGATATGTTGTCAACTCTCTAGCATCTATCACACTATAACATAAAGTTTCGAGCATCCTTGAACAAACTTGTCCAATAAAACCCACATTCTAAGATACGAGTCATCGTATTGTTCACTCCATAGTGTCCTACATACACTGAACTACGACATTGAGTCAAAACGTCAGGCTTTTCATCTTCAGGGACACAATTGCGAATCACATTACAACATAAATTTTATATAACACATGTTAATCCTAAATATAGTGAGAACAATGGTATAAGAAATACTTTCTTTGTTGATAAGAGATATTAGAAGGAAGAATACCACCTGAGAGGTACTTTGCAATATCTACAAACCAAGGACGAAAAGGATTTTCTACCATCATTAAATCCTCATCAGGAAAGCTTTCCTCGATTCCTCTTCTAACTTATGGTGACCCCTTTCAAGTCGTGATAGGTGGTTCGCTACAACATTTATGCTCCCTTCGTATCTTTAATCTAAATATTGAATTCTTGGACCAGAAGCACCTACCAGATAAGCCTAGCCTTGGCATCTTTCTTAGCAAAGAGATATCGCAATGTCGCATGATCTGTAAAAATAAGAACATATGATCCCAAAAGATAAGAATGAAATTTCTCACATGTAAATACCACAGCAAGCAACTCCTTTTCTATAGTTATGTAATTTAGTTGTGCTCCTATTAAGGTCTTTCTTGCGTAGTAGATGGCATGTAACCCCTTTTCCTTTCACTGGCCAAGGACACAATCAATGGCATGATCGCTTGCATCCACATAATCTCAAAGGGGAGAAACCAATCTTGTTGGACCCCAAATGCTTCATAGAAGTTGGAACTAGTTGAAGGAGAAATTTTGGCAAGTAGTCATGAGTAAAGAGCAAATGAATGAAAATTCTTGAACTAAGAAATGATAGGCAAGGGTAAAGTAACTAATGAGAAATGTGGATATGTCCAAGTTTTTTTTTGGTGTTTCTAGTGGATACAAGATTTTGAAGTGAAAAGAATTAAGGTGAAAGTTAGAAGTAGAATTAAAGCCAAAAATGAAGTTGCATTTGTGTAGTAAGTGGATGAAGAATAGGTACATACGGGTATGTTCTATTATTGGTGTTCATGATTAAACATGGATTATATATTTTCTTCAGATGCTATTGATTTGAAATGGAGTTGAGAATGAGGAGTAAATGAAGTAAAAAAGGGTCGTAGTAGTATGATTTGTGTTAAGGAAAGATTGTGAAACTAAAATGATGGTTGATCTGGAAAATGTTATGGAGAATGTTTCAATCTTTTAGCCACAACTTTTCTCTAGTTATCTAAACGAGATAATTTTTAATTTGGATTAAACTAGAAACTTATGGCTACACTTTTTATAAAGACATCAAATTTCAATTCTGTCTCTAAGAGTCTCAAAAGTTGTCATGAAGTTAAGAATTGGGTGCAGTACAATGAATGAATGTAGAAAATTCATGTTCTGTACTCGAGAGAAAATTTGGATTAATCTAGGTTGATTTAGGCTAGATTAGAGAAAGTGTGTCTACTAGTAAGTTTTCGATATTTCTTTTAGCTTTCCAGCAATGTATAGTATAGAATTTTGGACTTCTAGGCTGAAAGCCGTAGTCCTTATAAAGGAGATGTGCAAGAGAGGAGTTACATCTTCTGTGTTTTTATTTCTTCTGATGATGTCATTAATGACATCATCTTCTTCTGTGTTTTGCTTCTTCTAAGTTTTGCTTCTTTTGTGTTATTGTTCATGAACTTCTTTTGTGTTATTGTTCATGAACTCTTTCTATGTTTTGTTTCTTCAGTGTTTCGCTCCTTTTGAGTTTTGCTATCGTCTGTCTTTTGCTATCGTCTGCCTTTTTGCTATCATCTACCTTCTGCTATCGTCTACCTTTTTGTTATCATCTACCTTTTGCTATCGTTTGTCTTTTGTATCGTCTGTGTTTTGTACCTTCTGTGTTTTATATCGTCTGCCTTTTGTATCTTCTGCCTTGTGTATTGTCTATGTTTTACATCTTCTATGTTTTGCTGGCACGTCATCTTCTATGTTTTGCTAACACGTCATCTTCTGTGTTTTGCTGACACGTCATCTTCTGTGTTTTGCTAACGTGTCTTCTTCTGGGTTTTGTTCCTTCTGGGTTACTGTTCATAAACTTCTTCTAGGTTACTATTTATAAACTTCTTTTGTCTTTTGCTATCTTATGTGTTTTGCCGATTTGCTTCTTCTGACTTTTGCATCTTCTGAGTTTTGCTTCGTCTGCCTTTTGCTTCGTCTAAATTTTTGCCTTTCTCTTCTTCTGTTTTTGTTTCTTCTGTGTTTTGCTATCTTTTGCCTTTCGCTTCTTCTGTTTTGCTTTGTCTGTGTTTTGCTATCTTATGGGTTACTGTTCATCTTATATCTTTTGTTCCAATTTTTACCCTTGAGAAGATAGAATTTGTCTTCAAGGTCTTCATGAAAGTTGTAGAGCTTGAAGTCTTCTTTCAAACCATATAAAGGAAACCTGACTCCAATATCTGTAGGGAAAGCAATAGTAATTTCCCATTTCTTTTGTCTTTTTCTATTCGTCTGTTTTTCCTTTGGCTTCGTCTAATCCCTATCATCTGATCCATTTTGACCCTTCAAATGATAAAATCTGACCTTAAGGTCTTCTTCAGAGTTGTAAATTTCAAAGTTAAAGAAGTGATTCTTGAACCCTTAGATTCCTAACATTTTTCTTTTTGTGTCTCCATTGAAGATCATAGCTTTTGGTGTTGATTTGAAAGAGATGTATTAAATCAAGTAAGGGTATTGATTGGAATAGTAGGAATTGGATATTTTATTGAACATGCTTTAGTATTTGATGATTTCTGGATCAATAAAACTTCAAATAAGATGATAAATTAGAGATAGGGAGCTACGAATGGTATGAAGAAGTTGAAATATAATTCAGTTTCTAAGATGTTTAGATTTCTGATAGGGGTTATGCATAGTATGTTGATATGGACAAGAGCAGTCCAAAAATGTTTAAAGTGTATCTTTCGAATCACTGACCCGAATTGAATGATTTTGGTGTCATTGGAAACATAAGACAATTGAAAAGATTCTTCTAGAATAAAGTGTTATATCATAATATTCAAGGGTGTTTTTGGCAAGACACGTACGTGTAAAAGACATAAGGCAAAAATGGAAGGGAATAATTGGAAGAAGAAGTGTTGTCTTGCTTATAAATGGAAGGAAGCAGAAGACAATAAGGGAAAGGAGAAAAAAAGAGAAAAGGGAATGTCATGAAAAAGAGAGAGAAATACAAAGAGAAGAAGAGAGTGAGAGAGAAGAGAAACCAAGCTAGGGTTTCAATTTCCTTAGCCTATAAAAGAGATTTTGGAGTTGATCAAGAAAGGAAAAAGGTAGATGACGAGAAGAGCCTCCATTTGAGCCAGGGGATCTATTCATTTGGTGAAGAGACCTATTTTAGTTAGATCAGCTCACGGAGCACACATTAAAGATACAACAGGGAAGAGTCTTAGAGACCTCAGGTTGTTTACAAAGAGAAGAGACATTCATTAGAACTCATTCTGAGCAAGTCTACAAGCAAGGACTATTAAGGTGGGTTTCATGTTTATAATTAAGTTAATAAGCCATTACTGTTTTTGTTAAATCAAAGAAGTTTTATGATTTTCAATTGCATCATAAGTGTTGCATCTTTTGCTTTTGCATGATTGGTGAAATCTGCTATTTGTTTGCTACATAAACTGTGTAATGATTTATAAAGAGATTTTTTAAGTGATTTTTGAAAAGAATAGCAAGTTTATGAAATCAAGTTTTGAAAATGCATATGAAATATTTTATGTTCATGAAACTCAAGTTTTCAAGAAGTGCCATTTTGGGCAACACAAGTTTACAAGTTTTGAAATATATGCGTTGTGTGGGTTTGTGGTGATCCCTCAAGAACCATCACGTGCAAGTTGACCCAAGTTTAAGGCTTCTCCCACCTGCCCGCTAGTGGCATGGAGCTCCTTCAAGGACTCCCTCAAGTTTACAACTACACATAACCATTATATGGGAATGTATAGTGCGTCATGTTTTGGATCCACCCAAACCATTTTGATGTGCTTATGTGCTCATGTTATGTTTGATCAAGTTAAAGCATTCATGATTTGCGAACAAGTTGAAAAATTGCATAAATTGTGTTGGTTATCATTTTGATTTCTTGACAAGACAAGAATTTTTTAGAAACATGTGTTTTTGTTTAAACTCAATGAAAGCGTTTACAAATGACAAGAAAGAAATTATTTCAAAAGTTTTGCTTATCTTCTATTATAAACTGTTACCCACTTCGAGCTCACCTCCTTTCTGTCCCCTCCTCAGGTGATAGTTAAGAAGTCAAGCAAGCAAGAGTCTAAAGGAGATTCTTCAAATTTGCTATTTTGTATTTCAAGCTAGATTTTGTAACCAGGAGGGTTTAATTGCATTTATAAAAATTAGTAGTTCTTGTCACTTTTGTATTATGAGATTTTTGGATTATAATGTATTGTGGCTTGTAAAACCCTTTTGTTTTGAGGGTAAAGAAATATGAATGATGATATTAGTTGTAAGTAATGTATTAAAGATGTATGACGAAGTAAAGATATGAGAGTCTTATGACTTTTCAGCAAGAGTTGGACTTCAAATTCAAAGATAGGATCCAAAATTAAGGTAATAAGTTTGTTTCGATATTTGATTATCATGGGCACGCCACCCTTGTGGGATGATTCCTAACAAGGGTTTTTAGAAATAACCCTACAGGATTATACGCTCAAGTATTATGATATTCGCAACAGGTTGGATTCCGAAAACGGGTCCCAACAAATCTGGTGACATCAGAATGGGTCCTATTGTAAGTGCCTTCTTTAACCCATTAAAAGCATCCAAACAAGCATCATCAAACATAAAAATCACATCTTTAACTAATAAATAAGTCAAGGGTTTAGCAATAAAAGAGAAATCTTTAATGAACCATCTGTAAAACCATCCATGGCTAAGGAAGGCTCGGATGCCCTTAATGTTGGTGGGAGGTGGTAGCTTTTCAATCATTTCGGTCTTAGCTCGATCTACTTCAATCCCCTTGCATGAGATCTTATGGCCTAGTACAATTCCCTCTTATACCGTGAAATGACACTTCTCCTAGTTCAGGACTAGATGAGATTCCTCACATCTTTGAAGTACTCTGTCTAAATTAAACAAGCAATGATCAAAAGAATATCCAAAGATAGAGAAGTCATCCATAAATAACTTCATGAAGTTCTCATTCATGTCCGTAAATATGGCCATCAAGCACTTTTAGAATGTGGCAGGTACATTATATAAACCAAAAGGCATCCTCTGATAAGAAAAAGTCCCATAAGGACAAGTGAAAATGGTTTTCTTCTGATCCTGTGGGTATATAAACACTTGATTGTACCCTGAGTATCCATCAAGAAAATAGTAAAATGCGTAGTCGACCACCCTCTCAATCATTTAGCCTACAAAGGTAAAGGGAAATGATCATTCTTGGTGGGAAAATTGAGCTTCTGGTAATCAATACATACTCTCCAACTTATGATGGTCCTAGTAGAAATCTTTTCACCTTTTTCATTTTCCATCACTGTCATGCCTCCCTTCTTAGGCACACATTGTACCGGACTGACTCACTTACTATTTGAAATGGGGTAAATAATCCCCACATCCAAAGCTTCATTACTTCCTTCTTCACAACCTCTTGCATGTTTGGATTTAATCTTCTCTATCTTTCCCTCACTATTTTACATCCTTCTTCTATGTTAATCCTATGCATCACCATTGGGGCTAATCCCCCTAATATCATAAATTTACTGCCCCATGGTTCTCATCCTCTTCTTAACGGTCTCCACTACTTTCTCTTCTTACTCACAATCCAATTGGTTAGAGATAATGATGGCTAGGGTATGGTTCTTACTTAAAAAGGTGTATCTCAAGTGGGAAGGTAAGGGTTTAAGCTCTAAAGTGGGTGGCTTAACAATGGAAGGTAGTGTGGGTGTATCAGTTCTCTCCAACTTCTCTAGCGCAACTTCCTCACATAATTCCTCTTCTCTCACACTCTCATCCCTGTTCACTTCAATAAATTCATCAACTTCCTCTTCAACCTCTTTCACACAACCATCCACAACATTAATTTTCATACATGCAGTACCATCCATCGGTTTCTTAAAAGATTTAGATAAGTTAAATTCAACCTACTCATTACTAATTCTCAAAACAAGTTTTCCTTCATGCACATCAAATAATGCCCTACTAGTATTCATAAAGGGCCTACCCAAAATCAATGGACAATTTCTATCATCTTCAAAATCCAACACAACAAAATCAATAGGAATGAGAAATTTATCCGCTATTACCAACACATCTTCTATAACTCCAAATGGCCTCTTGATGGATTGATCCACAAGCTCAATGAGCATGGATGTTGGCTTGACCTCTCCTAATCCTAATTTCCGGAAAATAAATAAAGACATCAGGTTAATACTTGCACCTAAATCACATAGTGTAACATCCCACCGCCGACAGGAAGGGTAAAATAGTAAATTTGGCATAGGATGAGATGGATTGGAATGACTTAGGACTGTTCATGCATAATAGGATTGGTACACAGTATCATTCGTGCACATGAAAGTACTGTACATGCATACAAGACATTCTCAGTTTTCGTGCCTAATGTAATTTTATTGAGATTAACGTGGTTATTGGGTTTGAAAAATTATTCTGAGTGAGCCATTGAATGTTTTATATTTTAAGGGATTTTCAGGAATTTTTCTGGAATTTTTCGGAGAAAATTCCTGGACTGGGAAAAAATCGCCAAGTGGCGAATCGGTCGATTTTTGGTACCGAAATTGTTATCAATTCGTACTGGCCTATTGGATATTTTGTGGTAGGGTCGAAATATGTACCCTTAACAATGGATTGAACATTTATTTGGTTTTTGGATTATTTGTTTTTATCAAATTTTTGATTGGTCCTTTGACTTTTCCTTATTTCTCCTCCAATTGCCAAGTGTTCCTTCATTTAATGCATTGTTATCCATGCATTTTCGGTGACTTCTTTACAAAGGGATGAAAAAGATGAGTCATTGCTTTAAAAAAAACCAAATCATCCGAAACTCTCTTCATTTGTTCCTCTCCATCGAGTTTTTGTTCTCTTTCTTTAAAGTTTCCTTCCTCCCATCTTAAGCATTCTTCTTCCTTACAAGCTTGCAAACTTACACCTTCTACCCTCTTATCTTGATGATAACCATGCATGGGATGGAGAAGAAGTAGGGTAGTTAGAAAATTAAAGGCTTGAAGAGGTGGAGTTGGAAGCTTTAGCGACACAACTGGAGCGTCGATCGACCGACGTGGCAGAGACTTCCCGGCATTAGCTCGGAAGTGATAGGTGAGTAACCTAGATGGGTTTCTCAGTTATTACTTGTCTAATATGGGGATAATGGTGGGATCAGGAAGTGTTAACGTGACTTATGTTCCATACTGTATTATGGACTGTTAATTGAGCATTCTGGACTGTTGAATTGACCTGTTATCTATTACTGGATTTACTGTGATTGATTGTAAATGATGGACTATGATTTGTGAATTATATACTATTAAGTACTGATAAGTGACTGTTCAATTGGGCATGTGCATTCATACACAGATGCATAAACTGATAAAGGAAAATTGAGAACCGAGTCGCCACTGATACTGAAACGAGCCTAGAGCTCGAAATACTGAAACGAGCCTAGAGCTCGAAGGGAGATAATTCTCCCCAGACGCGTCTACTGATCACTGAATACTGTTTACGCGCTCGGTCACAATACTGTAATAAAACTGGAAAAGAGTCACATGTGCATTGCATCATTACTGGACTGAATACTTGAAATGGTTTTTGTATGTGGATGTTCATCAGAAATTGTTGTTTCTATGACTGTATGATTTTTTTGTAACTGTATATTACTATTACTGTGACTATAGAACGTAGTATTACTGCAACTGTTTTATTACTGTGAATTGATTATGTGATGCATGAATTGGGAGAACCATCGATGATGGTTCCTCATTGAGTTCGCAAACTCATCCAAAATTGCAATCTATTTTTTAGGACTTGAAGGGTACCCCGTTTGACACGGGAGTATGTCTACTGTAGGCAAGTGAAGGATAGAGGTCGGGATCAGTTCGTGTCTGCATTAGTATCTTATCGAATTGTATTCCGTAATCATTGTGCAATAATGCTTTGTATTTATAATGAGCCCATTGTGGTTTTATTGTTTTACTCATTGACTGGTTGTAAATTATTATTGGATGACTGTAATAACTGAAAATGATTAATTGTAAACATGGGCTTAAGTTTCTTACTGTTTATGCCGTGTTAATGAATGGTTCAAAAAAAAAGAGGAGCAAATTTATACTGAGTTTTAATCGACTGATGTAGTACGCCACCCTCGCGGGGCACGGACTCGGATATCACCAATGATATCGGGTTCGGGTCACTCGGGAATGGGGTGTTACATTTAGGTGGTATCAGAGACTAGCAATACGAATGTATCTGGGCACAGTCTGAAACATAGGTCAAGTTGCATGCATTTGGGTCGTGTCATTGTAGACCGTAGTAACTGATCCCCAATCTGAATCGCACTAGTAGAAATCCTACGTGTGAACATGTGTTACGTGATTAAGTGTGAGAAAAGTGAGAAGGTATCAGAATGTGAACCCATGAAAGGGTATGAGCAATTGGGAAGGGGAAAAAGGAAACATCGATAATGAGAATTATAATGTACTGTGGTTAGAATGACTATGTTGGCCTAGACTGATTAAGGAAAGAATTGATATCAAACTGAGTCCCCTGATTAATGTGGCAATATTACGGCGACAAAAAACGAACATGTCTAGAACTTGGAGAGGTCCTCTGTAGATATGAGAAACATACTGGTTATTGTAGGCCTATGTGAAAGTAAATGATGAAGTAATTAGAGCTCTGACTGTATATGCGATGAAATGGGAAACATTGGAACTGAGTAAAACGTAGATGGTCCGATCAGGCAGATATTGATTCACTGCATTTGTGTTCGATATCAGTAGATATCATAGGTAGATGATGATTGAGAGATTGTAATAAGGTCAATATTGTACCGTAACGATCTACCTAGAACTGAAAGAACTGAAAGAGCAAAGTGCCTAGTAGAGTCAGAAAAAGTAGAAATGGTGAGATAAAAGTGTACAGATAAACTGAAATGAACTCGTGAAACGGTTGTGATCATGAGCGCATAAGCTTGAGACTGAAATGGGTATGCGAATATTGTGTTAAGAGTTTGGAAATCAGGATAATAAGATCGTAAGGGAAAAAGACAGACTGACAATTTTCTAATGATTGGGTATCGGGAAATTCGGGATTGGTTGAAAGGATGTATATGGACACAGAAATGGTAAATGGATGGGTAAATAGATAGAGATACAGTGAAGTATCTATGATTTTGTTATGGTTGGGGACATATCCCCGAATGTACTATCAATGTGAATACCCTATCGTGGATTGTTTGAGGAAAATAAAGAGAGAAGTAGCAATAATGCGATGGCATTGTATAAGCCAAGTGGATATGACCTTAAAAGGTCAAGCTAATACATGAATGATATGGGAATGAAACGAGGGAAATGAAAAAAAATGAAACAATGATAGTAATATATGAAAAGAGTTGTCGTATTTAATTTGATTTACCATTTGGAGTATCTATTGGACAGTAAAGTTGATCATGATTAATGAAACGTATGTGAAAGATACATGGAAATAAGAGAGGAGATGATCGGTGAATGATTAAATATGTGCTACTATGAGTGGCTATAAGTGTAAAGTTCATAATGGGTTAAAGTATGACATAAGAGGACTGAGTGTACTTGTATGAGAGGAAATGAAGAATGATAATGGCATCAGTCCTCTATTTGAGGATCAGTATAACCAGAAAGGAGTTTTGTGGAATGTTTAATAGTATAAGTTCCTATTTGGTCTCTGGTGATGTGTAGGTTAAAGAATAAGTGTTAACGAAAGTGTTTAGTGTCACAGGGAACCTTAGTGCAAGGAATGTTTTGATCTTTTCAATTATGGCATAACATTGTTCTGACTGAAATAGTACGTATAGTTAAGAATGATTGAAAAGAAATTAGGGACACTAATTGGCTGATGAGACTTTCGTGAATAGTATAATGACGGTAGCAAGACTAATGGTCAAACGAAAAGAAGTATGAACGGAATCAAAAGTGAAATTGATTCATATCTCAGGAGGAGATTTAGACATAACAAGTGAAATACACGACTGAGGTTATCTGTATTGTGTGTACAAAAATGTAAAGTATCCAACTACGTAAGTGGAATTTTAATTTGAGATGATTTTATTGTAATGTGAAGTGAATAGATCTCCATATGTGATGCAAAACTGTTGAGAAATCTTGATTTGAAACTACGAAGAAAATAGTCCCGAACTGCGAAGTAAAATACTCAAATGAAGTGGAATTTATGAAGGTCCAAGTACGGATGACTAGGTATTAGCATATGTCGATGTGAATGACAGGAAATCAATTGAAAAGAGAAAATGAGTAGAGATAAGAAGTCCTAAAGGGAAACTGACAATGACGTGATGTATAAAGGGATTACAAATACACTAATTGTGGACTCAATGAAAGAGTAGAATGATGTATGGTAAAGTTAACAAGACCCTAATAGGGAATTATGCAAGGTAAGCAAATGGTAGTGACTATGATTGTAGACGGAATGTGTTTGAAAGTGTTGAACAGTGAAAAGTAAAAAGAACTATGTGAATAATTGAGAAAGTTGATACTGATGATAAGCATACCCTTGGAGAGTGGGCAGTGTGTGATGGACTGAGACATTATGTTAAAACGGTATAAGATAAATTGAATTGACTTTGATAAATGGTATTGGTGTTATGATCGTAATTGTTTAAAGCCTTGGAGACCTTAGAGTCCTATAAGGATACATTATGTTTATTCGAGAAAAAAGACGGGCATAAATGATTACTACACTGACAATTCTGAAATGAACAGACCAATTACAGATATTGGGATTTTCAAAGAATGTCAAGTAGATTATGGGTAATTGTGAAGTGTTTCTGGAAAATTGAAGTTGTAGATCTAGTGATATTGGATAGAAGTAAGAAAGGTTAAGAGTGCAGAAGTTAAAGTGGTGAGTCCTATGATGAGTCTGAATATGCGAGTGAAATCGGAAAAACAATATTGAATAATTCAAAGAAAAGTATCGCTGCATCTGACAAAAAGTGATAGAACAAGAAAGTGAATAGTCGAAGCTAGACATTCTAGTAAGTATATGCGAAAAGTGAAATTGAATCACTAGGGGTATAGAATGAAGTGATTATAGATTTAAGTGCGTAGAGGTTTGAATTTCCTATTCAATAGAAAAAGTGCTTAAGGGTTTGGACTGCAGAGGATTATAACTTCATGATTTAGTTTTGACTGAATGATTATAGAACTGATGGTGAGAACAAGATGGAATTGTACACGCTTATATTACACGAAAAAAATGCCTAACAAGAGGCAAAGACCAACAGTGAGTCGAGATGCTTGTGATGAGTGAAACAAAGGAAAGGGCTTAGGAAAACTGCATGGGTTAGCTGAAGTGGATCAGGATCGGACAAATGAAATAGAATTAAATGCATATAGAACAGTGAAACGCAGACAAGAGAAACTATTTTATTGGAAGTATCATAGTGACAAAGTATACGCAGAATTGGCAAAAAGGGTATCAATGAAGTTATTGGAATAAGTCTGTATAGTGAGAAAAAGGTATTGGATGGATAAAACGTGATGAGTGAATAGGAACTGATTCATAACATCGGAACTAAAGGTAGTGGCTACTCTGAAAATGGCAAGTGAGATAGTTAAGATAGTGAGACCGCCAACTGACAGCATTGTTGAGTCCGTCTACTGTGATAAGTGATAAGGAGTTAGCCAAATAAATGACTGAACAACTGACTGAGTGTGGTTACTGTGACCTTTCGGAAAAATGAATCATTGAGTGGAAAAGTGTATGGGATATGTAGGGACATTTGATAACTGTCATAGTGAACCGTTGACTGAGAATTTCGAGGACAAAATTTATATGAGGGGGGGATTATAACATCCCACCCCCGATAGGAAGGGTAAAATAGTAAATTTGGCATAGGATGAGATGGATTGCAATGACTTAGGATTGTTCATGCATAATAGGATTGGTACACAGTATCATTTGTGCACATGAAAGTACTGTACATGCATACATGACATTCCCGATTTTCGTGTCTAATGTAATTTTATTGAGATTAACGTGGTTATTGGGTTTGAAAAATTACTCTGAGTGAGTCATTGAATGTTTTATATTTTAAGGGATTTTCAGGAATTTTTCTGGAATTTTTCGAAGAAAATTCCTGGACCGGAAAAAAATCGCCAAGTGGCGAACCGGTCGATTTTCGGTACCGAAATTGTTATCAATTGGTACTGTCCTATTGGATATTTTATGGTAGGGTCGAAATATGGACCCTTAACAATGGATTGAACATTTATTTGATTTTTGGATTATTTGTTTTTATCAAATTTTTGATTGGTCCTTTGACTTTTCCTTATTTCTCCTCCAATTGCCAAGTGTTCCTTCATTTAATGCATTGTTATCCATGCATTTTTGGTGACTTCTTTACAAAGGGATGAAAAAGATGAGTCATTGCTTTAAAAAAAAAACCAAATCATCCGAAACCCTCTTCATTTGTTCCTCTCCATCGAGTTTTTGTTCTCTTTCTTTAAAGTTTCCTTCCTCCCATCTTAAGCATTCTTCTTCCTTACAAGCTTGCAAACTTACACCTTCTACCCTCTTATCTTGATGATAACCATGCATGGGATGGAGAAGAAGTAGGGTAGCTGGAAAATTAAAGGCTTGAAGAGGTGGAGTTGGAAGCTTTAGTGACACAACTGGAGCGTCGATCGACCGATGTGGCAGAGACTTCCCGGCATTAGCTCGGAAGTGATAGGTGAGTAACCTAGATGGGTTTCTCAATTATTACTTGTCTAATATGGGGATAATGGTGGGATCAGGAAGTGTTAACGTGACTTGTGTGCCATACTGTATTATGGACTGTTATTATGGACAGTTAATTGAGCATTCTGGACTGTTGAATTGACTTGTTTGCCATTACTGGATTTACTGTGATTGATTGTAAATGATGGACTGTGATTTGTGAATTATATACTGTTAAGTACTTATAAGTGACTGTTCAATTGGGCATGTGCATTCATACACAAATGCATAAACTGATAAAGGAAAATTGGGAACCGAGTCGCCACTGATACTGAAACGAGCCTAGAGCTCGAAATACTGAAACGAGCCTAGAGCACGAAGGGAGATAATTCTCCCCAGACGCGTCTACTGATCACTGAATACTGTTTATGCACTCGGTCACAATACTGTAATAAAACTGGAAAAGAGTCACATGTGTATTGCATCATTACTGGACTGAATACTTGAAATGGTTTTTACTGTATGTGGATGTCTACTGTAAATTGTTGTGTCTATGACTGTATGATTTTTTTGTAACTGTATATTACTATTACTGTGATTGGAGACCGTAGTATTACTGCAACTGTTTTATTACTGTGAATTGATTATGTGATGCATGAATTGGGAGAACCATCGATGATGGTTCCTCATTGAGTTCGCAAACTCATCCAAAATTGCAATCTATTTTCAGACTTGAAGGGTACCCGTTTGACACGGAGTATGTCTCACTGTAAGCAGTGAAGGATAGAGGTCGGGATCAGTTCGTGTCTGCATTAATGTCTTATCGAATTGTATTCCGTAATCATTATGCAATAATGCTTTGTATTTATAATGAGCCCATTGTGGTTTTATTGTTTTACACATTGACTGATTGTAAATTATTATTGGATGACTGTAATAACTGAAAATGATTAATTGTGAACATGGGCTTAAGTTTCTTACTGTTTATGCCGCGTTAATAAATGGTTCAAAAAAAAGAGAGGAGAAAATGTTATACTGAGTTTTAATCGACTGATGTAGTACGCCACCCTCGCGGGGCACGGACTCGGATATCATTAACGATATCGGGTTCGGGTCACTCGGGAGTGGGGTGTTACACATAGACATTTAGAAAATTCAAAATCACCAATAATATATGGCACAGTAAAACTCCCTAGATCTTGTAGTTTTGAAGGCATTGGGTTTGAGATGACCAAACTACATTTCTCCATCAAGGTTACAATCTGATTATTGTTGGGATCCGATCCGAAAACCGGATCCCAACCGGAGAAACAAAAAATGAAAAGGAAAACGGATACAAATGCAAATAGGAAGTATCGAAACAAGGAAATATAGAGGCGAACGAAACGAATATGAATCAAATTATCGAATCAAAATAAATGATATGGACTATCACATCGAATAACAAAGTGGATCGAATCGAATCATACAAAGCGAACAAAATAATCGAACTGATACAAACACCGACATCCATTGCAAACACGAAGCATAGCAAGCTGATCGCGTTGGAAACCCTAAGACATTCCAAATCCGGTATAAAAATTTTTTCTTTCTTATGCATCTTTATTCAAACTAATGCAAATCAAATACAAATGATTTCCACTCTTGAAAATTCATCCTTATACAAATCTCAAATTCTTAATCACATTCTTATATATCCATACAAGTTCCTGTTGGAGTTATGTAAATATAGTGCCCTGGAAAGCAAGTGTATTTACATGTAACTTTATCTTCTTTAGTTACAGTTTTGTAATGAAAATATTTATTATTAATAAAACAAAAGAGTTTGGTTTTATCTGTATGAGCATTATATATCTGGTCATAAGGTACCAAGATTCATTTGTAAGTAATATACATATACATAGAGATGTATGGGAAACATGTATATTATTAGAATCAATTAATTGATTCACAGTTGAATAATCAAGTTGGTCGTTTGATTATGGTTTAGACAGTAGTGTTGCGATTTATCTCCATATAAGTAAAGGAGTTTACTTAAAGGGAATGATGAGTTTCATATCATGATAGTAGTAGACTATCGATAATGGCACTATTAAATGAATCGGACTCAAGTATGTTTTCAAAATAAAGTGGGTCGTTACTTTAATCTTAAAACATACAACTTAAGCATTCGCTATTATGAACCACAATCTTGATGAGTGGTGAACTCATATGTGTTTCATTATAATTCTTGATATGATCGAATGGATTTTTACAGGATATTAATCCAGATTGTCGCATGTTGGAATTATTAATTGAAACATGTATCGAGAACATTCACTCAAATAAAGAGTTTATAGTGTTATCATCTCTTCTAGATGTTTTAAGGAGATTTGGTGATTAAATCTGGCGCCATGGTTTGATGGACTAGCTACCCATCAAGTCTTAACACTAAGATGAGATCTTATGTGTTAATCACCATATAAAGTAAAATGAGAGATCTAGAAGGAAAAACCAACATAAGGGCAAACGGTAATTTTACCCTTTGTTGTGCGGATGGCTATAATAAGGTTCTAAATAGGGTTTGCAATTGGACATATTCTCATAATATTTAATAATTCAAGAGTTCAACTAATTGTCTTTAGTGGAATGACATTTAGTTAATAAGCTAGAATTAATTCCAATGAGATTGAATTATTTCTGGGCTTATTGGAGCTTGAATTATCAAAGTCCGATAAGATTCCCCACTTGGCTTTAAGGAAGGTTATCAAGCTAAGTAAGAAGTAGTTTGGAGGCTTTAGAAGTCCATAATTGAATGATGGGCTTATACTAATTAATGGTTAATTGAAAGCCCATATGTTCATTTAGAAATGGGCTTGTTTTGGTTTAATGTAATTGATTAGATTAATTATATTAAAACAATTTTTTAAAATGGAGAAGAAGCAATTTCGAAATTGTGTTAGGTTAGATGTGTAACCACATTTGACATTAAAATACTAAATAAAGATGGTCTTTATTATGGTTCATCATTATTAAATGGAGTTATGAACTTACCATTAAATGGTTTAATGGTTGGCTTTTAATGTTGGCATGTAACCTATCTGCATTCATTAGATTAAAGATGAAAGATGTGCATTAGATGGATCATCTTCCTTCTTTCTTCTTGCCAAAACCGAAATGGGTATTCAATTATAGGTTATGGTCTTTTCAAATAGCCATTTTAAAGATAAATGAAGTAAGTCTCATTTATTGGCTATTTGATGAGTGATTAATGTAAGAAGTGATGCATTGGATGCCTCTCACTCTTTCCATTTCATGCATATTTCGAAATTGAGATGTTAGAAAGGGTTCTTGCATGTTTTTTAGACATTCTCTCTTTTCATGCAAGAGAGAACCGAAATTCCTAAGTGAAAGAATTGAAAGAGTTTCAATTTTGGTTATTCTTCTTCTAAGAAAATCTCCTCCAAATATTTCTTCTCCTTTCCCACCAAAGGATTTTGTTAACCTAGTTGTCCTTGAAGAACAAGTGGTAAATCTAATTGGTAGAGGATACTACTACAAGGAAGAAGATAGATTGCTAAAGGAAAAGACTCAAAGGCAAAGGATTTGGATACAAGAAGGAGAGGATAGCGCAGCGAGGATTTAAAGCTGTAGCGAAGGAGTCGGTAATTCCTTTTATCTTGTTCTTGGTTTTATTATCCTTATACCATATCATGTATGGATTAGCATGTTGATTTGGATATATTGCTTCCGCTGCAAGATGATTTCTTAAAAAGTTTTGAAATCTATCGTTTCTCCAAACTAAGCATGCTTTCTTTTTCCGATCCAACAGTTCCAAATCTCCTTTTTATCCCAATTATTATCGAAAATTCGGCAGCATAACGGCTGAATTTGACCTAACCCAAAACCTGCAAAGGTCTAAAAACACTTATATATTTCCCAAATCAATTATACAATCATCAAAAATCCACCGGACCCTCCGTCTGGGATCTCAGCATAACCAAACGCAAGCCTATTTCTAAAACACTTCAATAAATCACAATCAGTCAACTTCATCCAAACACAATCAAACACAATTCTAATCCTAACACTTCAATAATTCTCAATCGATCATACAAAATCTCAATCAATCCCATTCATAATTTAATACCATCATATTTCATATACAATTTATAATCCATGATCAAATCAAATCCCATTCCTAAACAAACTCATACATCTATAATTCATAACTCAATCCGAACACGATCAAAACATATTCAATACACATTCACTATTTATATACAATTCCATTCATATTCACCTCAATACAATATACAATTCCATAATGTACTTACATATTCCGATCTCATAATCATACACAAACTCAAATCCATACTTAATTTCAGCATTTATTTACAATCCGAAAAGAATACACTAACATCAAACTTTACACATAAATACAAAACATGCACAAATCGAACTAAAGTCGTGATCGTCTTCCATCCGATCTCCTGCTCGAAAATCTGGAGATGTGAATGAAAGAGGGGGTGAGCTTTCGCTCCGTGGATAACATATTTATACTCGAAAATAAGCAAAAATCATTTCATAAAAATGTTTATCATTTCTAAACATTTCTCAGTAGCAAGAATTTCAAAACTTAGTTCTTAGGCCTTTCAATTTATTCAAAACATTCTTAATCAATTTCCAAAATTCTCACGATTTCAAAACTCTTTTCTCAAAATCTCACAATTGTTCCTCTAAATTATGCACAATTTGGAAAACATGAATGCATCACAACCATAAACAAAACAAAACACATAACACATCAAATGGTTTTGGGTCAGTCCTAACAGAACGAACTGCACATTTCCGCTTAGCAGTTCTGTGTAGTCGTGAACGGAGGGGAGTCCGAAATCGAAACTCCTAAGCTACTTGCAGGCAGCCGAGAAAAGGCTATTAGAGGGAGACAGTGCACTGACTCTTACGGAGGGGACCTAACCAAACCCACATAATTCACATATTCATCCTTAACAAAAATTAGATTGCCCGAAGGCACATTTTAAATTTTCAATTTTTCATGTTGTGTCTTACAAGACACATTCACATTCACAAAGTCATCACATCGAATGATTCATATAACATAGAACCAATGTTAGAAATCATCAGATGATCAGACAACTTGACATTTCCAAAATTACACATAATTTTACATAGAAATTCTCACATAGCAAATTCGCACATTATTTTAAAATGCACGCACAATTAGAATACTGATTGAAACCTTCAAACATAATTCAACAATTATTTCAATAATATCAAAACGTTCAAAAATCAATGAATGTACAATGAAGAACATTTTATTGAAATCATCAGAAACTATCGCAAATAACAAATTTAACAATTTAAAAAATTTAAATCATTATAACATAAATAATTTTAGAATCTTTCTTAATTTCTTATCTCAATTAAAACTTGTAACATTTTTCCAAACCATTCGGAAACAATAAAATTCAATGCTTTCTACGTTTCTCAATCTACTTGAAAACAATGAATTAAACCTTCATACTATTTTTCGTAATTTCATAAATTTCTTTAATTCATCAAACATTTAAACTTGCAACACTTTTTTTTAAATATTCGAACTTGACCACTACTTTCTAACAAATTCCAAATAGTTGAAAAATCATAACTTTTCTTTATAACACTCCCAAAAATATTCGGAAATCAGATTTTGTTTTTCACACATTTGCCTAAATGATATTTTTATACAATTTCCAAAGTATTCAGAAATCATCATTTTTCAAACACGTTTATAAACAAAATTTTATAATCAATTCCGAGAGTATTCAAAATCCCAAATTTTCAAATATTTTTATAAACAATGGTTTATAAGTAATTCCAAAAGTATTTGGAATATCCTAAATTTTCAAACCTTTACGTAAACTATAGTTTAGAAACACTTTCAAAACTTTTGGAAATTCTAATTTTCAAACCTTTACATAAACTTTATAACAATTTCAAAAGCAATTAGAAGTCAAAATCATCAATCATTTTCATATACAATATTTCACAAATAATTTCCAAAAGTATTATGAAATCCTAATTTTCAAATATTTCCATAAACAATACTTTCTAAACACTTTCAAAATAGTCGAAATCATAAATTTTCAAACACTTTCATAAACGATATTTTTATAACAATTTCAAAAGCTTTTGGAAGTCTTAGGTTTTCAAACATTTTCAAATATCAAAGGATGCAACATTTATAGGAATGATTAAAACATTCAAACATAATGAATTTAACAATAATTTCTACTTAATCAAAACCTTCAAATCAAAGAATGTACCGACTTTCATAATTTATCAAAACAAATATAAACAACGAATTTAAGAAGTTTTCTTACTTTATCACAATCATTTTAAACGAATAACTTTAATCATTCGGAAATCATTATTTCAAACATTAATCATAATTTTTTAAGCGTTTATATAAACAAGAATTTCTCAAAAACCCAATATTTGCTTTCTTAAATTTTCAAAAACTCATATATAGCTTATAAATCAAAATATAAATATGAAACCCACCTCGAATAGATGCTTGCATCTTGTCCTAATCATCAATTTCTCCAATCCTTTCTTCTTTCTTCCAAATTAAATTTTCCTAAACCACAAATACCCAAATTCAACATCATAAATACATAATTACTCAAATTACCTTAGGAATTCACCAATTGATCATATTTCTAAGCTATCTAAATCAATAATTTCGAAAATCTCCAAATTAACATAAACCCTAATCACAATTTTCCAAAATTAAACCTCACTTAAAGCATAAACACTTCAATTAATTAGAGAAAACTCAAATCCATATCAATCTTAAGCCAAATCAACCAACATCTCACTAAAAATCCAAAGCTCAAAGCTTTCTCTCTCTAGGATTTTCTCCATTCTCACACAACAATCCATTTCTTTTGTAAACAAGATGAAAAATGAAAAACTAACCTTAAACCCTTTGATTTCTTCTTCTTTTCCATGAAAATCCCTAGCTTTCCATGAAACTTTTCTTCTTCTCTCCTTCTTTGCTTCCACCGAACACACCTCTCCCTTCTTTCTTCTTATTTTCGTTCCTTTTCTCCTTCTTTTCGTGAATCTGCTGTTCCCTCTTGAAATCGATGAAGAACTAGCTTGAAACCCTAAAAAAATCCGAAACCTTACCTTTCCCTCTTCACCACCGACGCATCCCTCTTCTTTCTTTCCTTCTTCTTCTTCGTTTTCTTTCATTTCTTCTCTCATTTTCTGCTTATTTCGTGATTCTCCAGCCCTCCAAATGACAGCACTCAAGCTTTCATTAATTGAGTGAAGAAAGACCATCATGCCCCTCCATTAAAGCTTAAGAACATAACCCTTTAAGTGAAGTTCCAAATTTGCCCTTCATTTAGCCTTTAAAAACTGACATTTTAGGTCCAGAATTTGATCAGGTAAATGAAATAATTTGACAAAAATTCCTTCTATAGAAATGTTCCTCTATGTTTTAATTTCATAATGCCACAAGAATAATCCAATTTGGAGCACTACATCAAAAGTTATGCTCAAAACATTTCAGATATGCTCATGTTCTAACACATTTTCCAGCACGTTATTTCCATCCAGAAATTAACATTCTTAATCACAAAATTGAAACTCGATATCTTCATAACAATTGTATCCCTATTTCTCTAGTTTAATTCAAAACAAGAATCACCTCATTTAGATTACCAGATCAAAAGTTATTCTCAAAATACTTTCAGATATTCCTAACTCAAAACTGCACACTAATCCGAACTTCAATTCAGAAATTAAAAGTCTTAGTGGCTTAATTGAAATTTCATTTCTTCATATGATTTGTAGCCCCATGTCTTAATTTTATTTTGCCTTAAGAATCTCCTCAATCGAATCACCACAGATCTCAAATTTCTCAAAATACTAAACTATGTTCAGAAATTTACCAGGTCACTTTGATTAAATTAATCGTCCTCAATTTAATCTCATAAAATTAGAAATTTCCCCTGAAGATGTAATTAACTGTCTTAGGAATCCAACGCTTCAAAAACCGAGTCAATCGGATATCAAACGAAAAAGTTATAAACAAAAGAGCGAGAGGAGGACCTTTAGCGATTAGGCGTGGGCACGTCTAAGGAACTTAGAGACTAGACATGACCACGTCTAAGGATAAAATCTGGATCTGCAGGAAACTTTCAGAATTTTCAAATCATATCTTTTGCTCCCAAATTCCAAAATTAACAAATTTGTTATCAATAGAAAGCTTAAAGGACTTTCTACAACTTCCATGTAGAGCTCCATAACTAATTCAGTCTCTAATGTGGTCAAATTTCTAATCAAAGATCCTGTCCAAAAGAATATGCCCTAAGCCATAACTCAACTTTGAAAAATTCTATCTTTCAACTCCAAAGTCCAAACATATCATATTTTATATCAATACGAAGATCGGAAAGTCACCTACAACTTTCATGATCAATTTGACCTCTAAGGAAGTCAATTTTCCATTCAAACGTTCTATCCTCTATTAATCATGCTAAAAACTATAACAGAAACTTGTAAAAATCAAAACTTATTATTCCTTAATCGAAAAATTCCATACTTTATATCAAAATAAAGATCAAATCAAATCCTTCAACTTTCATGAAGAACTTCAAGGCTCAATTAACCTCTAACTAGGTAAATTTTCCAGTCAAAGCTTCAGTTCTAATATAAGTCAACCTATAACACACCTAAACTTTGACTGTTCATAACTTTCACTCCCGATATCAAAAAATTGCAAACTTTATGGTGACAGAAAGCTCATAATATAAGCTCAAGTTTCCAGAAGACCATTTTCTCAAATTTTGCCTCAAACAAAAAGTCAACTTTCTATCACCAAAAGTCAACATTCTTAATTCTTCACATTTTCAAACTTTTTCTCTTTATTTCTTGATTTTCAACCCCCATATCAATCCACTAAGTCACTTTAACTTTCATAACTATACAAATCTATTCAAATCCCAAAATTTAAAATCCATCGATTCTTTCCTCACCACCTTCCTTTAAGTATAAATACATTTATACCTAAACATATACATAATAACACTCATTTCTTTTTACTTATTATTTCTAAATTCTACTTAAAAATCGGGGTCCAACATTTCTCCCCCTCTTAAAAGAATTTCGTCCTCGAAATTCATACTTGATTAAACACCAAATGAATTAAATAACTCATCCTTTCATATAATTTCTTTCTAAACGAAGATAATCAAACACTTTCTTAACAAATTTCACATCACACATTTTCTTAACTTATTCACGATTTTTTCACTTTCTATATCTTAGACCTCCAATATCAAATAAAAATTACTATCATCACAAATCAACATTTCTTCACATATGAACATAAGTCACACAAAAAAATATCCTAAATCATCAAGAACTTTCAATCACAATTTCATGTACACAAACAATCATTTTGGTATGAACTTTATTCTTATCACATTCTCACAAATGTATAATCAAACTCAATTTATCCCATCATCAAGAAATTTCAATCTCACTTTCCTTAACACATTACTAAAATCAAATCATCATTTTGACATCTTAATCAAAACATTCTTACAATCCACATTCATGATAGGTCATTCACATTAAGATCACATTCTCACTAATTCCATTTTATCACAAACTCTTATCAATTATATGGGCCCAATTAAGATCCTAATACTGGGCTCTGATACCATCTATGTTGGGACCCGATCCGGAAACCGGATCCCAACCAGAGAAACGAAAAATGAAAAGGAAAATAGATACAAAAGCGAATAGGAAGTATCGAAACAACGAAATACAGAGGCGAACGAAACGAATATGAATCAAATTATCGAATCGAAATAAATGATATGGACTATCACATCGAATAACAAAGTGGATCGAATCGAATCATACAAATAGAACAAAATAATCGAACTGATACAAACACCGACATCCATTGCAAACACGAAGCATAGCAAGCTGATCGCGTTGGAAACCCTAAGACATTCCAAATCCGGTATAAAATTTTTTTTCTTTCTTATGCATCTTTATTCAAACTAATGCAAATCAAATACAAATGATTTCCACTCTTGAAAATTCATCCTTATACAAATCTTAAATACTTAATCACATTCTTATATATCCATACAAGTTCCAAATCTCCTTTTTATCCCAATTATTATCGAAAATTTGGCAGCATAATGGCTACATTTGACCTAACCCAAAACCTGCAAAGGTCTAAAAACACTTATATATTTCCCAAATCAATCATACAATCATAAAAAAATCCACCGGACCCTCCGTCCAGGATCTCAGCATAAACAAACGCAAGCCTATTTCTAAAACACTTCAATAAATCACAATCAGTCAACTTCATCCAAACACAATCAAACACAATTCTAATCCTAATACTTCAATAATTCTTAATCGATCATACAAAATCTCAATCAATCCCATTCATAATTTAATACCATCATATTTCATATACAATTTATAATCCATGATCAAATCAAATCCCATTCCTAAACAAACTCATACATCCATAATTCATAACTCAATCCGAACACGATCAAAACATATTCAATACACATTCACTATTTATATACAAATCCATTCATATTCACCTCAATACAATATACAATTCCATAATGTACTTGCATATTCTGATCTCATAATCATACACAAACTCAAATCCATACTTAATTTCAGCATTTATTTACAATCCGAAAAGAATACACTAACATCAAACTTTACACATAAATACAAAACATGCACAAATCGAACTAAAGTCGTGATCGTCTTTCATCCGATCTCCTACTCGAAAATCTGGAGATGTGGATGAAAGAGGGGTGAGCTTTCGCTCCGTGGATAACATATTTATACTCAAAAATAAGCAAAAATCATTTCATAAAAATGTTTATCATTTCTAAACATTTCTCAGTAGCAAGAATTTCAAAACTTAGTTCTTAGGCCTTTCAATTTATTCAAAACATTCTTAATCAATTTTCAAAATTCTCACGATTTCAAAACTCTTTTCTCAAAATCTCACAATTGTTCCTCCAAATCATGCACAATTTCGAAAACATGAATGCATCACAACCATAAACAAAACAAAACACATAACACATCAAATGGTTTGGGTCGGTCCTAACAGAACGAACTGCACATTCCCGCTTAACGGTTCTGTGCAGTCGTGAACGGAGGAGAGTCCGAAATCAGAACTCCTAAGCTACTAAGGCGTAGAGAAAAGGCTATCGAGCGAGATAGTGCAATCGACTTTCACGGAGGGACCTAACCAAACCCACATAATTCACATATTTATCCTTAACAAAAATCAGATTGCCCGAAGGCACATTTTAAAATTTTAATTTTTCATGTTGTGTCTTACAAGACACATTCACATTCAAAAAGTCATCACATCGAAGCGATTCATATAACATAGAACCAACGTTAGAAATCATCAGATGATCAGACAACTTGACATTTCCAAAATTTCACATAATTTTAACAATCATCGGATGATCAGACAACTTGACACTTCCAAAATTGCACATAATTTTACATAGAAATTCTCACATAGCAAATTCGCACATTATTCTAAAATGCATGCACAATTAGAATACTGATTGAAACCTTCAAACATAATTCAACAATTATTTCAATAATATCAAAACGTTCAAAAATCAATGAATGTACAATGAAGAACATTTTATTGAAATCATCCGAAACTATTGAAAATAACAAATTTAACAATTTAAACAATTTCTTAAATCATTATAACATAAACAATTTCGAATCTTTCTTAATTTCTTATCTCAATTAAAACTTGTAACATTTTTCCAAACCATTCGAAATAATAAAATTCAATGCTTTCTATGTTTCTCAATCCACTTGAAAACAATGAATTAAACCTTCGTACTATTTTTTGTAATTTCATAAATTTCTTTAATTCATCAAACATTTAAACTTGCAACAGTTTTTTTTAAATATTCGAACTTAACCACTACTTTCTAACAAATTCCAAATAGTCAAAAAATCATAACTTTTCTTTATAACACTCCCAAAAATATTCAAAAATCAGATTTTGTTTTTCACACATTTGCCTAAATGATATTTTTATACAATTTCCAAAGTATTCGAAATCATCATTTTTAAACACGCTTATAAACAAAATTTTATAACCAATTCAGAGTATTCAAATCCCAAATTTTTCAAATATTTTCATAAACAATGGTTTATAAGTAATTCCAAAAGTATTTAGAAAATCCTAAATTTTCAAACCTTTACGAAACTATAGTTTAGAAACACTTTTAAAACTATTTGGAAATTCTAATTTTCAAACCTTTACATAAACTTTATAACAATTTCAAAAGCAATTAGAAGTCAAAATCGCCAATCATTTTCATATACAATATTTCACAAATAATTTCCAAAAGTATTATGAAATCCTAATTTTCAAACATTTCCATAAACAATACTTTCTAAACACTTTCAAAAATAGTCGAAATCATAAATTTTCAAACACTTTCATAAACGATATTTTTATAACAATTTCAAAAGCTTTTGAAGTCTTAGGTTTTCAAACACTTTCAAATATCAAAGGATGCAACATTTATAGGAATGATTAAAACATTCAAACATAATGAATTTAACAATAATTTCTACTTAATCAAAACCTTCAAATCAAAGAATATACCGACTTTCATAATTTATCAAAACAAATATAAACAACTAATTTCGAAGTTTTCTTACTTTATCACAATCATTTTAAACGAATAACTTTAATCATTCGGAAATCATAATTTCAAACATTAATCATAATTTTTCAAGCATTTATATAAACAAGAATTTATCAAAAACCCAATATTTGCTTTCTTAAATTTTAAAAAACTCATATATAGCTTATAAATCAAAATATAAATATGAAACCCACCTCGAATAGATGCTTACATCTTGTCCTAATCATCAATTTCTCCAATCCTTTCTTCTTTCTTCCAAATTAAATTTTCCTAAACCACAAATACCCAAATTCAACATCATAAATACATAATTACTCAAATTACCTTAGGAATTCACCAATTGATCATATTTCTAAGCTATCTAAATCAATAATTTCGAAAATCTCCAAATTAACATAAACCCTAATCACAATTTTTCAAAATTAAACCTCTCTTAAAGCATAAACACTTCAATTAATTAGAGAAAACTTAAATCCATATCAATCTTAAGTCAAATCAACCAACATCTCACTAAAAAACCAAAGCTCAAAGCTTTCTCTCTCTAGGATTTTCTCCATTCTCACACAACAATCCATTTCTTTTGTAAACAAGATGAAAAGATGAAAAACCTACCTTGAACCCCTTGATTTCTTCCTATTTTTCAAGAAAATCCCTAGCTTTCCACGAAACTTTTCTTCTTCTCTCCTTCTTTGCTTCCACCGAACACACCTCTCCCTTCTTTCACTACAACAAAAAGATGCATTTGGCGTCGTCTGAAAAACGTCATAGAAGCTCCATAGACGTCGGAGAAACCCTTCTACGATGTCTATTAAAACGTCACAATAGACGTCGTAGATGGTGGGTAAGTAATGGATTTTTTCGACGTCGTAGAAGGCTTATCAATTCTGTGACGTTGATGAAGACGTCAGAAAAGATGCATGCAATTCCCGACGTTTGGAGAAAACGTCAGGGATTGTATGCTTTTTGACGACATTGGGTAGATGTCGCAGAAACTTCACAATCTGCGACGTCTAATAATTAGACGTCGTTGATTGTCAAGTATTTATTAAATTATAATTAATTTATTATAATTTTGGTAAATTTTGTTAATAATGGTTTAATATAAATTAGAAATTCATGATTTGTTTTAATTGATCTGAATATTGGAAGCATTTATAATTTAATCAAATTTAATTATTAAATTTTAATTTTTAAATTTTGGAGGAAAATTTAATTGAATAAATTTGATTTGTTATTAGCTTTTGTTTAAATATGTTTAATTATTTGCTAAATATAAATTTAACTAAATATTAAAATAATATTTATTTAATAACTATTAAATATTATTTATGAATAAATTTTTTAATAATTCAACAATATTTTGAATATATAATGAATTTTAATAATTATTCATGTATAACAAGACTTGAATATATGCAAACAATTTATTATTTAAATTGCAATTCCCGAATATGTCATAAAACGAAAATTTTAATAAACAAAACGTCATAAGTGTTTAATATATGAAAATGAGTACATTTTAAGTCTGGACGAACATTATATGTAGAACATAAAAGTTCTAATCGATCCTGCATTTCTTTAAATTGTTTAGTCAATTGATCGACTTGAGACTGCAATTCCTGATTAGTCCTCTTTGACTCTTCTAATTCGTCTCGAAGTCTCTTTCTGGCCGAAGTATTCCCTTGTGTTTGAGGCCTAATTCCCATGCCAACAATGTAATCTGTTCTAGTGCCCAGGACTTTATCGCACACTTCATCTACTGTCATCGGATGACCTTGTTCTATTGAACGTGTCATTTCATTACACATTAATTCCTGGAAAAGTAAGAATTAATTACATACATATTCTCATTTAACAAATATCTGTAAATGAATTATGTACTCACCCATTTTGCTTTGCTTTCGGCAGTTGTCCATTGATCTTTGCTTTCATCATAATGAGTGTGATACCATAGCTTCATCCGGTCACACTCTTCTCCATCCCTCACCACTGTTGTAAAAAATATTACAAGAAATGCTTTTCATAAATTTGTAAATGTCAATCAAAGTAAAATATAATTAAAAAGATGGTAACTCACAATCTTATGTCGTATCGCTACAAAGGCCTTGAAGCCAGAGTTTGGTGGACATTTGACCTGACTCCTAGCCGCTTGGCTTTTCGACTTTTGTCCTAATCATACACGAGGAAAATCTATTATAACATCTATAAATCAGAAATCATAAATACTAAAATATAATTAGTTATGAAAGAAGTTGTGAAATAAAGTTTTTATCCGAATAAGAACCTTTATAACGATTGCTCCTAATACTCACATAAATCCATCCACTCGCCAATGTGACACTATCCGCTTCACATCCTTTTCGTGCTTGGTAAAATGCCTTTTAAATTATACCTTTGATCTTTAGACCTTAATGAAAGAAACCTCTTCACAAGAAGATGGATTTCGTTGTCGCCCTCATTCCTTGATGTCCAACTTTTCTGTAAAAAATTATAAGTTATTAGTCAACGCTTTAACCAAATGGAAAACACGCATAAATTGATTGGTTTAGAATACTTATGTCTAACTTGTCCAATGCAATGTTCAATTCGTCATCGATAATTTTGAAAATTTTGTTCTTACAGCAAAGAAGTTCGGATATCACACCAATCTCACTCGATAATTTGGCAGACTGTACGGAGTTGGTTGGTCGTCCTTCAGTAGGGGAGATCTCTATCTCCAATCTTTTACCTATCGCCTTATTAATCTTTGCTAATCAGTGTCCTTTCGTGACACCCCTTATTTTTTTTGCATTATTTGTGGATCCTAAAATAGCAAAAGAAAAATTTATAATTAGCATATAACAATTAATGATAAATCTAATTAATGTTAAGATCATACCTGCAGTACTTGCAGAAGAGGAGCCCACATCGGAAGGAAGAGTGTGATTTACTGGTGTTAGATAATTAGAAACTGGAGGATTGACTGGTGTCTGATAATTTGAAGCTGGAGGTGTCTGTTCAGAAGTTGGTGGAGTGCTAATATTGCGTCGCATGTTCAAAATTTGTTCATACTTATCTCTAGGACGAATACTAGGCATAGAATTGACTTCTCTTGGTGTTTTAGTATGGTCAGAAGGTGCACGTGTGCGAGCTTGTGCCTGTGTAAGTGTAGGTGCAGGTGCAGGTGCAGGTGTCTTATCTTGTGGTTGTGGACGAGCAGATGACTCATTAGCTGCACTTCCAATTAGCTGACGATACCGCGACTGCAGTTGTGTAGGTACTAAGGAACTTGGTGCAACCTTATTCTTCTTCTTGGGTAGACTAGGTCCCATGTCAATACAATTTGCATTCATATCGACATTAGTGCATAAATCCTATGTCATTCACATCAACATCACTGTAAGCAAAAACAAGATGTTTTGAACTTATGTCATTAACCAAACATTCATAAATACATAAAAGTCATTGCACATATTACCTGCTATATGGAGGCATGAAGAGATAGATGATGTGTCTTACTGTGTATTTGAATACAATCTGCAAATTCTATTGTTCTGTTAAAATGGCATCGTTGCATTCACTTTCAAATGTTAGGCATATCTACATCAGATTCATAGTTACTAAGAGACTTTGTAAACATATTAGGGGATTGTAGGGGATTTTGGGGTATGAAACATGCTGGTTTAATAACTGATGCAAATCACAAGCCTAATCCTTCATCGAGTTCACAAGCCTAATCCCATAATCTATATCAGTTGTTCTTTCAATGCTAGTTTTCCAACCTTTGTGTTGCTCAATTATCCAATTATTTGGTTTCACATGTCTTGAAAAAGTTATGTTAGGTGTTATACCTGTATACATCTGTTATGCATGCTTAGAGAACACAAGATCAAAAACTAGATCAAAAGCTTTCCAAAAGGTTGATGTCAAATACTGAACTTGTATCAAATGCACGAATATGCTATAATGAAGCATCAGTATAATGAAGCAATAGGTAATGATACATACATGCACGAAAACAATATAATGAAGTGATAGGATCCTATAAACAACAGCTAGAAAGATACATTCATTTTAAATGCATATACAAGTAGCAACCACGGATCCATCCAAAAATTCCGTTTCCATTAACAAATTGTTAGAGTTCATATACAACAACTTGCAACTTATACGCAAAATATGAAGCCACAACTTGGATAGCTGTCATTGGCATTGCAATCCATTCATAAGGAGTCAAAGACAAGCATGGATGATGCATATAAAGAAATGGTGAAAGCCATGGACTGAATGTTGATGCCTTGCTAATATGTGTATCATGTTTTCACAATTCAATGCTAAGGTTTTCAGATCATTTTCCAATTTATGTGCAGAACATCATTAGTGCTTGTGAGAGATTGATTCCCTTCATCGAACTTCTATGCCATTACATGTCATGGAGATAGATTACATGTCATACATTAAATTCTGCTATGCTTCTATGCCAATAAACTGCAAATTGCAGGATATGCTTGGAGTAATGCTTCTATGCCATTCACATCCATCAAATTTCTGTTTTAAGTTAGCAAAATAACTGATATAATAGCTCCATTTTCACATTTGGCAGTACATAGCAATGTTTCCAATGAAGAACATCATTAGTGCATTGGAGAGATTGATTCCAATTTGTTTTATGCTTACTTACAATTTGTTTCAAGTGCTAAAGATTGCAGAGTTCTAAAAGCTCAAAACTCTCCTAAGCCCTTGAACAACATCTGGCAGTACATAATAATGTTTGCAATGAAGGAAAATAGCATATTTTCAATCATCTTTTTATTATGAGGAAAACAAATAATTTGAGGATGCATGTCTGCAACTAGTATACAATATCTCTTATTAGCTAAATTACTTACTACTATGACTATCCTCCAGAAATAGTATGCGAGCATTTACACCATTGTAGGATTAAAGCCATTTCAATTGGAAAATATAGCTAAGTACTCTAAGAACAAAGAAATAGAGAGAAAGAAAATAGCATAAGAAAAATTGGGATCATTGGATATTGATAATTCACCACTGTATTTCAAAATTTTGAATATATCAACATTCATCATTTGGTAGAATAGAATTTGAAGGTTATGTAGAAGGAATACTCCTTGTTTGTTAAATTTTAATAAATAGCAATGAAACTGATCAACAAGGAATGTTATACAAAAGAAAATGAATCATAATGTAGTGCATTGGACGAGTGAAACTAGCTTAAATTAGAAAAAGACTTAGCAGCACAATGGTTTTTCTTATTGTTTTTTTCCCCCCAATAGTCTGTTTTAGTCTATTTTCCTTAGTTGACAGTTTTTCTTTTTAGGTAGTTCATTCTAGTCTATTTCCTTTAACTGACAATTTTCGTTGGTGAGAGTAGAATTATTTTTGTGTTTTTTCCTTTACCTAAGGATTAAATAGCTACTAGGGGAAATATAGCTGATTCCTTTCCTAATAGCATTAATTGCACAAGAATACATAAATACTGACTGCACTGTCACTTTAAAAGAGGCAGAAAAGAAAGCTTTCCCATAAGTCTGATGCTTTCTTTCTACAAATGAAAATCTAAGACCATTGCCCTACAAATTCCTCAATGCATCGGCTTATTGGTATAAGAATTCCTCAAAGGGTATAATAGAAAGAAAACTAGCAGGAACTATGTGATCAAAGTTAATTTCCAAAAGGCTTTCAACACATTAGATTGGAACTTCCTATTGAATACTCTAAAAGCATACGGACTACTAGATACATTCATCAATGAGATAAATCAATGCATCTCCACTCCTTCCTATGATAAAGTCGTAAATGGGGAGCTAACAAAAATAATTAAAGATGCTAGGGGATTAAGAAAAAGGGATCATTTATCCCTTTATCTATTTACACTAGCTATGGAGGTATTTATAAGAATACTAAAGGTTCTACAAGGAATGGAAAATTCAAATATCACTCCAAGTGCAAAGCATAAAGAATTGTATCATTATCTTTTATGGATGACTTGATGTTGTTAACTAGGGCTGACAAAGGCTTAATAGCTATACTCATAGAGGCCTTGGAATTAATGAAAGTAATGTTTGGAAAGGATCCAAAACAAACTCTCAAGTTGGAAAAGTATAACCCTATCATTTCTAGGAAGGATTTAAATGGCAAACTCTATTTTGAGTAACTTATATACTCATTGGACAACTCAGCTATAACTCCCCAAGGACCTCACTAAGGATATTAATTGGATTATTATCATATTTATTGGTTTAGGCATGGTAGCAATAACTTTATAATTAAGGTAAAGTGGTATAAAGTTTGTCTGCCTAAAAGGAAAGGAAGACTTAGGCTAATCCTTATATAGACAACAAATCAAGCTCAAATGCTAAAAAGAGGTTAAAGGTTGCTTATAGATCATAATTCATTATAAGTCAGATAGGCATACACTCATTACATCAAATAGAGGGACATCAGGTGCTGGAGACCAAAACTAGATGTATCCTAAACCCTAAAACACTTTACTAAGTCTAATAGAACTCAAGCATGACATAGGGGATCAACTAATACAAATTAAGGTAATATAAAAGGATAGTTCATCTGGTTGCTTCACAAATAAGGCATACAGAAATAGAATTACTAGGAACTCACTTGAAAAATTAAGTAATATATAAAGACATTGTGAACAAAGAATATAAAAGATGAAACAATATATAAAGACAAGGTGATTAATAGATTAATTAAGCATCAAAAGTCAATATTAACATATTAATGATATGATTGTGAACAAAGAATAATCAAGTGTAGATCAAGACATTGTTTTGAAATCAAAGAGATCAAACTTGATGTAAAAGCAAAATTGTAGTAAGGGCAACGTAAATTTTCTTACAGCTAAAGAAAAATTTAGGACTAGCAATCAAGTAAATACATAGGTCAAAGATCATGTTCCTTTCATTTAGTTAAACGATAGAGGTTGCTCCTTAGGCACTTATCCTTCAAAAAATTACTTTCACCTCTTTTTCTAATGTCACTTCTCTACCACTATTTGAAAACAAATCCTTTACAAATTTGACATAAGTAGAGGAGACCTTTTCAAGTTCAAAAGTAAAGATGCTACTGCTCTTTGATTTTTTTAAGATCTTGTCTCTATGCTATATAGGAAGAAATGAACATCATAAGCTTTAAGTAGAATTTGAGGAATTTGATTCAAGTTACCAACATGTTAGTTCATTGGATTAAAGAGGCTATGATTGCTAAAGGATTAAAAGATAGTATGAGTTCAAATCTACGAGAGAATTGGAATATTTAAGCAAGATTATCTACTTGGTTTTCCTTTTAAGTTTTCATCAAAATTTCTTTTTTTATAACTTTTGTAAGTTAGAAACTATGTTAGAGATTATGTTTCTATATATTGCTTTTAGTTGGTTCATTCTTGGTTAACATATTATTTAATTTTCAAAATAAAGTTATTGTAACCGCCATCTTTCTTTTATAATTCACTTGTTACATTAACACTTCATAACTTTTCATGTTAGACTTTATTGCATAATCCTTTTAAGATTAAAGCGACATTTTGATTAAGGTTTAAAGAAAACCTACTTAAATAATTGATTTTCAAATTAGGAAATTATTGATTGTGCTATAATTAAGTTTCTTTGAAAAACTTTGAAATGTTTTGAAAATGTTGAATTTGAGATAAAGATCTACCTATATAGAGTTAGGTCAATCTGAAAAGTACTTTTTTATGTTGAATTTTTTTTAAGGAATGGGTTAAGCAGAGCAAACTAGGTAGTAGACTAATAAAATGTTAAAGTCTTTACTATAAGCCAACTGAATGGTGAGCATAGGTTGATTGAATGTCCTAGAACCAAATTATATTAATGCCTAAATATTTTGTATAATTTTTTAGAAATCACTTAACTAAGACATAGGATGTAACACCCCACTCCCGAGTGACCCGAACCCGATATCGTTGGTGATATCCGAGTCCGTGCCCTGCGAGGGTGGCGCATTACATCATCGATTAAAACTCAGATACTTTTTTTTCTTTCCTTCACACACACACACACATTAACATATACGAAATAGTTTACACACACCATTCAATGGACTCGGGCCCTTTTCATAAATACAATTAACTCCACTGTTGATTTTACAAACCGCTTAAGCAATAATACGTAAAATCGAGAATAGAAATACACTAATGCATTTAAACTAATCCCGACTTCTTTCTTTTACTTGTATACAGACTCCGTGTCAAACGGGTATTCTTCAAGACCTGAAAAATAGATGCAAATTTTGGGTGAGTTTTATGAACTCGGTGAGTGACCATCATCGATGGTCCATCCAATCACATAACATATAACACATACTTTCATTTCCATTAAGTCACATTTCATATTCCCTATCACACCTCACATTCACATACAGTTTCATATTTTCATTATGTCGATACAATGTCATATTCAATATAATCAAATCGATCATTCAATCAAGTTTATCATTCCCATTCAACACACAATGTCACATTCCCATTCAATACACAATGTCACATTCCCATTCAATACAGTGTTGCAGTCCCATTAAATACAAGTAATTCAACCAATCACATTCCGTACAATCAAATCAATCATGTTATGCATATGTGCATGAAACCCACTTTCCATTGAATTACTTTGTTGTGACCGAGTGTCTAAACTGTCCCGTACCCATAGATATCGGGCTCATTGAAACTGTCCCATATAGGGCTCATTGTGAACTGTCCCATAAAGGGCTCATTGTAAACTGTCCCATAAAGGGCTCATTGTAAACTGACCCATAAAGGGCTCATTGTCGTTGAGCCTGAGGCTCAAATCGATGTCGAGCATGAAGCTCTTTACTCATTGTTGACTACTCGTCACAACTCTCATTATCTTTCATGAATTCATGCGGTGGAATGTCTTATGCATATTTGCATGCACTCACCAATCATAGTTACTATCATCGGACCGTAGTCCGCATTCGACATCAATTAAGAAGTCACATTTCATTTATGTGCAATTATGCATGCAAGACATTTTAACAATCTCAATATATACACTTAGGTCATCCCATTCACATTCAAGGAGCACTTCAATAACGCAATTCCAAATACATAATTAATCACCGGACCTCCCATCGGAACCCATATTTAATCACAATTAATAAAATAAATCAATACTCATTCAACATATAACAAAAGCAAATAACCAATAAATAAGACCATCTAGGTCTACTCACAAGATTTCCAGATTTGCATTGGTTTCAATTTTGAAAATGCCCGAAAAGCGACATTTATCCCGACTACCAATTTATGCCATATGCACACATTAATCACTTTGAATAAGAATTCTCATTTATGCACAAATATAGAATAAGGACAATGCATGTTCATGATATTCTGCCTTAATCCAATTTTTTTCAACAATAAAATCCGAGAAAAATTAGAAATTCAATGGCGCTTACGACGCTCAATTTGGACCTCTATAGTCCCCAATTAAATAAAACAAGAATGCAATCCCATTTCCGAACCCCGTCAATTTTCCGTCCAAAATTCCCAATTTCCCTGAAATGAAATTCAATATTTTACAAATCCGATGCCTCAAGAATCAGGTCAATCGGACGTCGGACGGAAAAGTTATACATCAAAGAAATCAGAAATCCAAAATTAAAACAAAAATCTCGCCCTCGCGAGTCTGGCCACTTACCTCGTCTCGCGATGGCGAGTCGTCGCCATGAGAGGCGAGCTCGCCTCGCCCTCGAGAGGGCGAGATTTCAGCTCGCCTCGCCCTCATGAGTCGTCGCCTCGAGGGGCGAGATTCCAAATGCCTTCGCCTTTTTTTTTCTTTTTCCAAACCGAACTTCAATCATTCATAACTTTTCCCACACAATTCAGAAAATTACAAACCATATGTCGTTGAAAGATTAAGAAAAACTCTACAAGTTTTATGTAGAGAACAAAATCAATTTCACCCCTAAGGGTGACAAAATCCAGTCAAAGCCACTGCCTACTCAACACCTCTCAAAACAGTGCTGTACTTTACAAATTCAGTAACCTTTATTCTCTTCAGTCAAAATTACACAATAAATATTCTCAGGAAGACCACAATGTGCTCTACAACTTTCATGAACAGTCTAGATTCAAATTCAATGGCTAATTAGGTCAAACAATTCAGTGAATGCTACTGCCCTGAAAGTACTCAAATTGATAGTAATTTTCAAGCAGTATAACTCCTTGTTCAAAAGTCGAAAAATTGCATACTTTATACCCATAAAAAGATAAAACACAGTAATACACTTCTCATAAAGGGCTCAGAATCAAATTCCATCATTAACCAATTTAAAACAGTCCTGCAAGTTACTGCCCTGTTCAGCAGTTCATGACCTAACTTCAATCCAATCTTTGAAAAATCATAAGTCCCAATTCTGTTATCTAAAAATAGCATGCTATATACCATTTTCAAGATAATTGTTTCCTCTACAACTCTTCAGAAGATCACCTAAGCCAATTCAATTCATACAAATTACTAAAATTGCTTCCAATCACAATGTTCACAAAACTGTCATTTCAGTTAGGTTTCACTCAAATGCTCAAAATCAGTCATTATATCACAATGCATATCTCCCAATATACAGGTCGAAAAATTACAAGATCAGTGGAAATGGAAATTTAACAATGTATTCTTCAACTCTCATGAAGACCATTTTCCCTAATTCCATATCAATTAATTTAGAAAATCATCAAAACACTTAGGTCATTGGTCCGGATCTCGTTCACCTAAGTTAAAACAGAACTTTCCAAGCCAGATTTCAACCTCTTAGAGTTACAATTAGACAATACCTATTTCACACAAAATGTAGCCAACAAACCAAAGTTTCATTGGTCACAAACCTCACCTCATTTTCTCACCTACACAATTAGTTATGCTCACTACAGTACAATTGGTTAAAACCATAAATTTCCAGCTTTACTTCTCAATACACTTCCTATCATGCCAATTCAAATTCTACTACCATAAGCATCTCTATTGGACACAAAATCAGTACCTAGGTCATTCATACATGAGCTTAGATCAATGGTCAAAATGTGGCAGCACTAACCTCTTACCTTTCCATGCAAAATTAGTCATCAATATGCAATCAAAATCAAGCTAAAACCAAATTCAACCATAACCATTCATTATCCTAACATACCATACATTTATACCCATTAATTTACACTATATTTCTCATCAAAGTAATGCATCAATAAGCTTAATAATAACACCACAATTCCCATTAGATGCTTCTAACTACCATGGCATTTAACTAAAACATCATTAACACTTCATTTAAAGCTTAACTAGAACACTTACCTTCTTAAGCTTTTCCCCCTTCACAACTACACCAACCTCTACACTTTCTCTACTTTCTAATCCTCACTTTCCACCCACAACATCATCATCCACTCAAGGCTTAAGCTTGGTCTTGGGTGTGCATAAAGAAGAAGCAAGGGAGCTAGGGAAAAGAAGAAATTTCGATGGAGATGGGAGAATAAGAGTGGTTTTGGATGAGGATGGAAAAAACAAGGAAAAAGCAAGACACATGGTCTTTTATCAATGAAATTTCCAGATCATATAGGTAGAAACAAGACAAAAGCATTAAAACACTTAAGGACACTTGGCATTTGTAGGAAAAGAAAAATAAATAAGAAAAGACAAAACATGTAATAGGATTTTAAGAACCCTATTGTGAAATTTGACCCATTCAAGTCCAATGGCCCTCATTTCAATCTCAAAATAATATACCCAATATTGTAGTGCCATTAGATAGAAATTTATGCCACTGAAAATCAATCGGTTCGCCGCTTGACGATTTTTCCTATTCGAGAATTTTCTCCGAAAATTCCAGAAAATTCCTAAAAACCCCTTAAAATAGAAAACAATTTATGGCGCACTCAGAATAATTTTTCAAACCCATTAACCACGTTAATCCCAATAAAATTGTCTTAGGCACGCAAATCGAGAATATCATGTATGCATGCACAGTAAATTCATGTGCACAATTGTGACTATGTAGCAATCCTATTATGCATGAGCAGTCCCATGAAATCTCAATCTAGCACATCCTATACCAATTTACCATTCTACCCTTCCAGTAGGGGGGGGATGTTACATAGGAAGATCGAATAGGGAACATAGGTTAACTTTGTAAAGGTATAGTCAATCAAACACATTGGAAAATGTCATTATACTAAGCAATTGTTGGCTATAATAGCTAGTAAAGGGGTGTTAAATATAAAAACTCATACAATTGGTTATTAAACAAGTTTTTGAAATATTGAATACTTCTTGCATGAGTAATATGAGTGTTAGAGATTTTAGAAGTAATAAAAAGTTGCCTAGTACTAATACTTATAGTTCTCATAGGACTAACACTCATGGTCACTTAATTTATACTATAAGATTGATAGGTGCACTCCCAGAGCAATCTTTAGTATAATTTTTATTAGATACAGACATCACATCATGAAGTAAAAGACTTGAATAGATAGTTGGAAGAGCATATTGGATCACACCTTACTTATGAGATGTAGCCAGAAGAAATGTATATCGAGGAAGTGATTCTAACAAGAAAAAGGTGTGGCTTCCAAGGTCTCTAAGAATGAAAGAAGTGGGAACCTCATGTAGTAATAATGATGAGAATGACACGAAATTTTAAGAAAATATCTTAAGAATAAGAGAACTTAAAGAAGGTAAATATCTTAAACAGGGGTTTTTCATCAGCCAATAGATGTTTTCCGCTAGTTAGACCCATTTATCACAATCAATAAACTCTTAATCATATTAATATTACGTCTACCAATTTTGTAACTAGAACAATAAGCATGTAAAAAGATTCTGAAATTCGGTACACATAAAAAAACACAACATTTCTTAATAAAACATACTAGATGAGTTAGGAACATAATAAAACAACAAACATCTACTCCATAATAAAACAAATGCAGCAAAGGTCAATTACCTTAAGATATTGCTCCACTTCAAATCATACCACAGATTAGTGATCTCTTGCAATTGTAGGATGAGCAACCTACAATGTTAAAGAGATTTCCACTGTTAAAGTTAACAATGTAGAGGGATAAAAGCCTATACGTACGAAAATCATAAACATTTAAAACCACTATATGAAGTGAAGAGAGATACATCATTTTTAGCTGCATGAAACAGTGCAGATTAGATCATTGAGAAGTTGAAGAAGAAGGGTTATGAAGTCCTCTATATGGTTGATGCTATTGACGAGTATCTTTGTTGGTCTGTTTGATTACTTATGCAGTCCTCTACTTGTGATATTAGTTACCTTAAACATGCACATGTGATTAAGCAATGAAAATAGATCAACAAACATATAAGTGCATAATAAAAATTTATTCATCATCGTCATCAGTGGACTCTTCATATATAATATCACATTCATTGTCACTACTGCTTGTCTCTAAGTCATCCAAATCATCATTAAAACGTTGCGCGGAATTCACCACAACATTATTTATTACATCAAAAGCAATATCAGTCCGATCTAAAAACTCTAAGGAACATTCCTCGAGTTCCACTCGAACATCAGAAGACTCCTCAACGTCATCTGCATCTTCTTCACTACCATGTAATGGGATGTCATACGCACATCTAACTTCACATTCTTGAACAATCCGCCAATTTGAACCAAGTACCAAATCTTCCATAAAAAAATTTGCTTTGCTTGGTTTGCCAAAACAAATGGGTCATCCTTGAACCAAAACTTTGTAACGTTGATGCTTTTAAGAATGTCGTTGACCCTCATATTCGTATTCCCAAGATCGTACCATTTGCATTTGAAAAGCACAACACTTTTACCTCTAACATATTCAAGCCTTATAATATCTGTCAGCATCCCATAAAATGTTATATTATCTTCCCCATAATTTCCTAACACTGCAACACCACTGTTTTGTGTAATCCTTCGCACATCACGGGCTTTAGTGTGAAATCGCATTCCATTTGTATTGCATACAGTATACTCTTGTACCAAGCCATGAGGTCCATATGCCAATGCATACGACTCAAACATATGTCCTTCACGGGAGCTAGTTGATGTCGTCATCTATAACAAGCAATAAAAATTAGTTAATTATATATAATTATTAGTTAAGCCCACGTACAGACTTTCTTCTCACCCGATGCTTTAACCATGAAGCAAATTGTTCTCTATGTCTCCTATCAACATGCAATGGACTTTGTTGCCTCAGCTCATCCATGTGCTCACTATGGGTCATCATAAAGTCAATCAATATTATATGAGATATCTTAACTTATGTCATATCATAATTTGACAAAAGGTTAGACAAACTTACTCAATGAAGGGCCTAATCTCATGACAGTTCATAAGCACATACCAATGTGCAATCTCTAGCTCATTTGTAGGAAGAGCAATTGCTTTGGTAGCACCAATCGGCTTACATTGTTGAAAGAATACCGAAATGTCACAACCATCAACCATATCATTGATGCGCTCTGGCACGTTGAAGTTAGTTTCAATTCCTTTTAAATACATTGAACAAAATGTCATGCACTCTTTAACAACATACGTTTCTGCAATTGACCCTTCTGGACGTGCTTTATTCCTAACAAATCCCTTTAATGTACCTAAGAATCTGCACAAATGATTAACCATTAATCAATAGGCCACTATTTACTTAAATCTTTGATGTAATAAGATTAATGAAAATAATTCCTCTCAATTGGATACATCCATCTGTACACAACCGGTCCACTAAGCAAGGCTTCATTTGGCAAATGAATAGCCAAATGTACCATCACATCAAAGAACGCCGGTGGGTATATCATTTCAAGCTTGTATAAGATTAAAGTAATCTCATGACACATATTCTTAACCTGATCCTTATTTAGACTTCGTCTACAAATTCGACGAAAGAAGTTCCCCAACTCCATTAAAACACCTGTCACATCTTTGTTCAAGATAGAACGTGTTCCTATTGGTAGAATGCTTTGTAACAATACATGACAATCATGAGACTTAAGTCCAGTAATCTTCCTTTCATCAACATTAACACATCTAGATATATTTGATGCGTAACCATCTGGAAACTTCACCTGCTTTACAAACTCACAAAACTTTTTCTTCTCATCGGTAGTCATTGTATAGCATGCTGGAGGTTTTCCAACAATAGTTCCATCAGCTGCTCTTATCAAGTGTAATTCTTTTCGAATATTCATATCTTCCAAATCAAGCCGAGCCTTGATTATGTCTTTGGTTTTACCTTCAACATTCATCAAAGTTCCAAGGATATTGTCACAAATATTCTTTTTTATATGCATCACATCAAGGTTATGCCTTAATCTTAACTTATGCCAATATGGTAGTTCAAAAAGAATACTTTTTTATTCCAATTAAACTCTCCTTCCAATCTCCTTCTCCTCTTATTGTTGGGATGCTTGCCATAAAATATATTCTGCATATGACTTAATTGTTCCACCATATCATCTTCACTAATGAAGTTAGGTATAGGCCGATGATCACTCTTGCCATCAAACTTCTTGCTTTACCTCCATGGATGATTATAAGGAAGAAAACGACGATGGCCTAAGTATCCAATCTTACTTCTTAACTTACAAGAAGGAGTGTCCTTGTTACAAACAGGACATGCCATGTAGCCTTTTGTGCTCCAGCCAGAAACAGTACCATAGGCTGGAAAGTCATTAATAGTCCACATTAAAGCTGCATGCAATCGAAAATTTTCTCCTTTTGAAACATCAAATACATCAAAACCATCCTCCCATAACTTCTTTAACTCATCTATTAGTGGTCTCATATAGACGTCAATATCTCTACCGATCGCTTTCGGACCTGGAATAACCAACGATAGCATAAAGAATGACTCATCCATACACATCCAAGGGGGTAAATTGTATGTTAAGAGAACAACAGGCCACACATTATATGAAATGAACAAATTACCATGTGGATTGAATTCATCAGTTGCTAATCCTAGTCTAACATTACGTGGTTCTCTGGCAAACTCAGGATATAGCTCATCAAAGCTCTTCCAAGCTTCTCCATCAGAAGGATGAACCATGTTATAACTGTCAACTTTAGGCCTATCATTATGCCACGTCATTTCTTTAGCGGTCTTACTTGACATGAATAATCGTTGTAATCTAGACTGCAATGGAAAGTACCGCAATACTTTATGTGGTATCTTCTTACCCCTGCCATCATTAACTCTCCATCTTGATGTTCCACACTGGGGACAACTTTTCAAGTCCTCATACTCTTTCCAATATAGGATACAATCGTACTTACATGCATGTATCGACACATAACTCAAGCCTAGGCTCCGTAGGAATTGATTTGCTTCATAATAGGACTTCGGCAAAGATTTACCATTCGGTAATACATCCTTCAACAGAGCAAGTAACATGTCAAATGACTTATTGCTCCACTTGTTGTACACTTTCAAATGAAGCAACTTCATAAGAAAAGACAACTTAGAATAATTCGTACATCCCGGGTACAACTCTTCAGCAGCTTTACTCAACAATTCATGAAACCCACCCATAGTAGAATGTGCAATGCCTGTAGGACGACTCCTTCCACCTTCATTAATTGGATGATCATTTACGAAAGTACCCATATCATCAAGCAAAGCTTGCATCCCATCATCCTCCTCATCGCTATCACCTTCATTAAAGTCCGTCCCATCTATGTCAACATTGCCAGTGTCAAGCCTTTCTTCCCTAGGCATAAATCTATATGCTGGCTCTTCACCATGTAAAACCCAATGGGTGTATGATTGGTCAATGCCGAATTGCATTAAATGTTCAAACACATTTGTCTGAGATCTCTTATAACAATTCATACAACGTGCACAAGGGCATGAAATGTCACACTCTTTGCCCTTTTTCCAAATGACAAAAGTCATAAACATCCTTACTCCATCTATATATTCACGAGAAACCCTAACACTGTTCATCCAACTCTTGTCTATAGAGCAACAAATACCTATCAATTCACTCTAAAAATGAAAACATTATGTTATGTTAGTAAGCGAAGGATGAGGAAAGGTTAAATACGTACCTAAATGAAGTTGTAGAACAGCTAACTGTTAACGTAGCAAAACTTATTTTTTGCTAACCTACGTTTATAATGTGAATTAGGCCGTTGCTCTACACATACTAATATGTATAATTTGCCTTGCTATTTCATAAACTATACGGACAACTAGGGAGAGAGCAATAAAAAAAGTCATAAAACAAATTAAGCAAAATATGAAATTTCATTTATCTATTTATGTATGAATGCAAGATCCTTACTTTAGCATAAATACAAGAAAACACCATGTGGCATCTCATATAGCAAACCTCATAGCTAAAGTATGAATGCAAACATAACAATTAACAATCGAGCAACTTTATATTATAAGTTATCATACCTGGTTCTTGTTTTCCAATGGCACCTCCAACTATCTCCTCCTCACACTTGCAACTAGTATCTGTCATCAAGCACGAATAAGTATTTTGGTTAAGATTAGAATAAATTACATCACACTCTTTATTATTGACTATATAATAGTAAGAAGGCTAGGTTTGGTACTTATTTCATGCTTATGGAATAAGTACCAAACCTAGCCTTCTTGGAGTGCTTACTACCACTTATATTTTTAGCATTTGGAGTGCTTACAACCACTTATATTTACAATTGTTTACATAGTTGAGTTTTCAACTTCATATGTCCTTTTAAAGTGTTGTGAAAGAAAATGGAAGATATATCTCATTCATATTGTAGTACTGAATTTGTTTATTAATGAATGCATCTTTATCTTACCATGTTTCAGTGAGGCAGCCACAGATGATTCATTGACATACTTGATAATTTAGTGGTTTGCTAAGTATAGGAAAAATTGAAACTAAATGTCATTGGCATATATTTATACAAGTAGCTAGCAGCTATATGTAGATAGTCATTGAGTTTCTGTTAATGATGCAATTTCTGTTAATGATGCAGTACCTAAGCCTATTTCTGCTATGCCTATCCCATTCCATTTCACATGAACTAAAGCATGTATGCTACACATATGAGATGAGGTAAAAACAATTAACATTTAAGAATTTTCAGGTAAAAGAAGCATAATTATGGGAATTATGTTTTCTTAGTTTACAAAATTGCATAAATAAATGGGAATTATGTTCAATTAGAATTATAAATTATATGTGTATACGTGTTGTACACAAGTCCAGAAGCATCACTAATCATGTTTAGTTTGCAGGGACTGTGCTATACCATCTTTCAAGCCCAATATGCTATCATAGAGAAAACACTGAAATGCATATATCATGTTTTTAAAATATAATAGTGAAAAGAAAACCCATAAAATATGTAAAAGTTATTATAACCTATAATGTCTGCAACTATATGCTCACTGCCATCTATCTGTTCGGTGCACCTATTTTGACTGGTATGATGAGGCTAAGGAAGCAGTTCGAACCAAAGGCATGTTTGCAATGAATCAATAATTTGTAGTGACAATATCAGTGCCACAATTGCAAAAAGTGTGAGCATATGAAGGTAGATTATTCGGCCAAAGAAAAGTAAGAAAATTTTCCAGAACACAGTGAAGAAATAAGTAATCTGTTTATGGATCATTATGACTCTAAGTAAGTAATATTGTTGTATACTGTTCTGGAGAAAACTGAGTAATAATGCATCAAATGAATGTTTTCAAACTTTTTTAGCCTTTGGAGTGCTTACTGCCACTTATATTTTCAATTGTTTACCTACTTGAGTATTGAACTTCAAATGTCCTTTTAAAGTGTTTTGACAAATACTTGATTTAAACTATTTCAAAAGATGACTTAAGTTTGTTTGAAGATTATCAAGAGATTTTATTTAAAGTCCAAAATAATATTCATGTTGAATATGCAAGGATTTAGTTATGAAAGAATACATATAAATAATCATGTAATAAGTGAGTTTCTAATTCATCCAAAAGGTATTGTACATACATATATAAATGGGAGATTAAAGTGTAAACTTTAGATTCATATTGTTGTCCAAAAGTTTATGAATGACAGTTTTTAACTAAAAGAACATGTAAGCTAATTAAGTCTAGACTTTATAGAGGCTAATTGCATTAAAATTAAAACTTGGAGGAGTTAAGAGATGTTAATTAACCACAGCTCTAATTGAAGATATGCTTAGTTGTTTAGTTAATGTGTATGTGTTCATACATCTTCCAAATAAAGATTCAATTGTATGTGGAAAATGGTCATCATTTAAACTTCAAAGATAGGCATATCTGCATCAGATTCATAGTTTTTGTTTCTTTTAATCTAACACCTGCATACATCTGCTATACCAATATATATGCATGCTTAGAGAACACAAGAGCAGTAAAGAATAATGAGAACACAAGATCAACCATGAGAAAACAAGATCAGTAAAGAGAACACAAGATCAGTTAAAATCAAAGGCATAAGTGCACCATTTGAAAGTCTCTTCAGTTCTGCGGTTGCAAAAGGCTATCATATATATATGCTAAGTAGATTGAAGCTGAAGATGGAAATGATGGCAAAGAGTGTTGAAAGAAAGTGGACATGACCCTAAGCTAGCACTACTGAGACTGAAGCTGTTGATTTCTCTTGTTTGGAAATTTTCTAATGCTTAAGGATTCTCATGTTTCTAATGTTTTTAATTACTCTTGTTTGGCATGCTCTAATGTTAATATTTACCTATTGCCATGGATGCAAAAGACAGTTTTAGGATTCCTGATTGTGTACTGAAATGAGGAATGGGTTTAGGATTCCTGATTGCTCAACACACTCTTGATTGCACAAAACAGGTTTAGGATTAGGTTTAGGATTCCATAATTTCACAAAACAGACTTCTATTTTCTGATGAACAGCAGTAAGCTATTAAAATTTCTCAGCCTAAAGACAAGCAAGCAAATTTTCCAGAAGCATTCCAAGGCTTAATGTCAAATACTGAAACATAAATCAAAAACATATTCGAAATATTAAGGCACCATTTCATATTCTAAGGGTTATAAAGTCCTCTACATGGTTGATGCTATTGATGTTTAGTCATACCTAACTTGTATCACTTACCTAATCACTTACCTAATCATATTCTAAATATCACTGACCTAATCATATTCTGTATCATTTCAGTAACCACTTACCTAATCATATTGTAAATATCAAGCTCAATCATTGTAAATTTCAGTAACCACTTACCTAATCAATGCTTAATCATTGTAGAATCTAATTGAAAGGTGCAATTGTAATCAATGCTTAAACATACAATGATTGAGTAAGATATGCATCTGATTTGGTTCATTTTTAGGATGTGTAAAGCCTTATCTGATTTGGTTCATTTCTGATATTGCTTGCTTGTGATTTACATGTATTCTTCTATTGTCCTACATCCTAGGCATAGTTAGAACTTCTCTTATTGTTATCAAGTTAGAAAGTCTTAATTGTTTTGAAATGTGCAACAAGTTTCTGTAAACCTAGATATAATCACTAAAGTTGTAAAGTATCTTTCCCTTGGCACAATGAAACTGTCGGATTTTTCAATGAAAGTATACATGTGTATATATTAGAAACCTTTCAACATTTTAACAAACCTAATAACTGCAATCCAATTCAACAAATTGCACATTAATAAGAGCATAAGGCAAAGAAAAGGCATCAAGGCACAAAAAAAAGAAGAGAGAAAACATTGATAAATAAGAAGGGAAGGTTTTTTTTCTTGAACAGATCTGCATATATAACTGATATAAGTGGCGCATTACCTGGATAACTGTGGCATCTTCAAATGCTTGATTGTCAATAACTACTCTGCTTCCATAAACAACAACCCTTTCATCAATTAATAAAACAGCAAGGAAGCAATACACAACAGGACCATGAAACAGCAAGGAGGTCGATATAGACTGGTTAGGAAAAAGAAGAAAATGAAAACAAAAGGACCATAAAGTTGAAAACTTTTTAGACAATCACGACCTAAAATAATGAAATTGCCATGTTAAATACCAAACAATTCATAACTTCTGAAATGCGTTAAACAGATAAGAAAGCAGATTATAGATAATCAGATAAACAGATAAACCCACAATAAACCCTAGTATCTTCAATCGACTCAATACATAACAATGTACCCTAAATTTATCGCATCCCAATTCGTTGACCTACTTGTTGGATCGGAAAAAGAAAACATGCTTAGTTTGGAGAAACGATAGATTTCAAAACTTTTTAAGAAATCATCTTGCAGCGGAAGCAATATATCCAAATCAACATGCTAATCCATACATGATATGGTATAAGGATAATAAAACCAAGAACAAGATAAAAGGAATTACCGACTCCTTCGCCACTGACTTTAAATCCTCATTGCTATCCTCTCCTTCTTATATCCAAATCATTTGCCTTTGAGTCTTTTCCTTTAGCAATCTATCTTCTTCCTTGTAGTAGTATCCTCTACCAATTAGATTTACCACTTGTTCTTCAAGGACAACTAGGTTAACAAAATCCTTTGGTGGGAAAGGAGAAGAAAAAATTTGGAGGAGATTTTCTTAGAAGAAGAAGAACTAAAATTGAAACTCTTTCAATTCTTTCACTTAGGAATTTCGGTTCTCCCTTGCATGAAAAGAGAGAATGTCTAAAAAACATGCAAGAACCCTTTCTTACCTCTCAATTTCGAAATATGCATAAATGGAAAGAGTGAGAGGCATCCAATGCATCACTTCTTACATTAATCACTCATCAAATAGCCAATAAATGAGACTTACTTCATTTATCTTTAAAATGGCTATTTGAAAAGACCATAACCTATAATTTAATACCCATTTCGGTTTTGGCAAGAAGAAAGAAGGAAGATGGTCCATCTAATGCACATCTTTCATCTTTAATCTAATGAATGCAAATAGGTTACATGCCAACATTAAAAGCCAACCATTAAACCATTTAATGGTAAGTTCATAACTCCATTTAATAATGATGAACCATAATAAAGACCATCTTTATTTAGTATTTTAATGTCAAATGTGTGGTTACACATCTAACCTAACACAATTTCGAAATTGCTTCTTCTCCATTTAAAAAATTGTTTTAATATAATTAATCTAATCAATTACATTAAACCAAAACAAGCCCATTTCTAAATGAACATATGGGCTTCCAATTAACCATTAATTAGTATAAGCCCATCATTCAATTATGGACTTCTAAAGCCTCCAAACTACTTCTTACTTATCTTGATAACCTTCCTTAAAGCCGAGTGGGGAATCTTATTGGATTTTGATAATTCAAGCTCCAATAAGCCCAGAAATAATTCAATCTCATTGGAATTAATTCTAGCTTATTAACTAAATGTCATTCCACTAAAGACAATTAGTTGAACTCTTGAATTATTAAATATTATGAGAATATGTCCAATTGCAAACCCTATTTAGAACCTTATTATAGCCATCCGCACAAAAAGGGTAAAATTACCGTTTTGCCCTTATGTTGGTTTTCCTTCTAGATCTCTCATTTTACTTTATATGGTGATTAACACATAAGATCTCATCTTAGTGTTAAGACTTGATGGGTAGCTAGTCCATCAAACTATCGGCACCGTTTAATCACCAAATCTCCTTAAAACATCTGAAGAGATGATAACACTATAAACTCTTTATTTGAGTGAATGTTCACGATACATGTTTCAATTAATAATTTCAACATGCAGAACCGGATTAATACCTGTAAAAATCCATTCCGATCATATCAAGAATTATAATGAAACACATATGAGTTCACCACTCATCAAGATTGTGGTTCATAATAGCGAATGCTTAAGTTGTATGTTTTAAGATTAAAGTAACGCCCACTTTATTCTTAAAACATACTTGATTCAATTCATTTAATAGTGCCATTATCGATAGTCTACTACTATCATGATATGAAACTCATCATTTCCTTTAAGTAAACTCCTTTACTTATATGGAGATAAATCGCAACACTACAGTCTAAACCATAATCAAACGACCAACTTGATTATTCAACTGTGAATCAATTAATTCAGATTCTAATAATATACATGTTTCCTATACATCTCTATGTATATGTATATTACTTACAAATGAATCTTGGTACCTTATGACCAGATATATAATGCTCATACAAATAAAACCAAACTCTTTTGTTTTATTAATAATAAATATTTTCATTACAAAACTGTAACTGAAGAAGATAAAGTTACATGTAAACACACTTGCTTTCCAGGGCACTATATTTACATAACTCCAACACTACTTACCTCAACCAACACTCCGATCTACAGTAGACGACAGCACGCTAACTCGTGAAGCAACACAATGCTTCCAAGGGCGGTGGCTAGATGAAAGATAAGAGACGGATGGTGGCTCAATGGAGAGGGAAGGTGGCTCGAGGGAGAGGGCAGGTGGCACGACGGAGAGCGGCACGACGAAGAGCTAATTAACGGTGGCAGATAAGAGACGGAGAGCTAATTAACGGTGGCAGATAAGAGATGGAGTTAAACGTGGGAGAGAGCTAAACGCGGGAGAGACAGCAAGAGTTGAAAATATTGGTGGGCCAGCAGGAGAATGATATTTAGATGGCCTTTCCCAACGTCTAACTCTCCAACACATCGTGAATAGTACTTTCCCACGTCCTACAACTAAAATGACGCAAAATAAATGGCAATTCAACGATGTCTGCATTCAACGTCACCGAATTTTCCCACGTATCATGACGTCTAAAAAGACGTCGTAAAAGCCTCACACATTTCGCGACGTCTTATACGAAGACGACGCGAAATGTATATTTTTGTTGTAGTGTTTCTTCTTATTTTCGTTCCTTTTCTCCTTCTTTTCGTGAATCTGCTGCTCCCTCTTGAAATCGACGAAGAACTAGCTTGAAACCCTTAAAAAATCCGAAACCTTACCTTTCCCTGTTCACCACCAACGCATCCCTCTTCTTTCTTTCCTTCTTCTTCTTCGTTTCCTTTCATTTCTTCTCTCATTTTCTGCTTATTTCGTGATTCTCCAGCCCTCCAAACGAAAGCACTCAAGCTTTCATTAATTGAGTGAAGAAAGACCATCATGCCCCTCCATTAAAGCTTAAGAACATAACCCTTTAAGTGAAGTTCCATATTTGCCCTTCATTTAGCCTTTAAAAATTGACATTTTGCGTCCAGAATTTGATCAGGTAAATGAAATAATTTGACAAAACCTTCTTCTAGAGAAATGTTCCTCTATGTTTTAATTTCATAATGCCACAATAATCATCCAATTCGGAGTACTACATCAAAAGTTATGCTCAAAACATTTCAGATATGTTCATGTTCTAACACATTTTTCAGCACGTTATTTCCATCCAGAAATTAACATTCTTAATCACAAAATTGAAACTCGATATCTTCATAACAATTGTAGCCCTGTTTCTCTAGTTTAATTCAAAATAAGAATCACCTCATTTAGATTACTAGATCAAAAGTTATGCCCAAAATACTTTCAGATATTCCTAACCCACAACTGCACACTAATCCGAACTTCAATTCAGAAATTAAAAGTCTTAGGGGCTTAATTGAAATTTCATTTCTTCATATGATTTGTAGCCCCATGTCTTAATTTTATTTTGCCTTAAGAATCTTCTCAATCGAATTACCACAGATCCCGAATTTCTCAAAATACTGAACTATGTTCAGAAATTTTCTAGCTCACTTTGATTAAATTAATCGTCCTCAATTTAATCTCATAAAATCAGAAATTTCTCCTGAAGATGTAATTAACTTTCTTAGGAATCCAACGCTTCAAAAACCGAGTCAATCGGATATCAAACGAAAAAGTTATAAGCAAAAGAGCGAGAGGAGGGCCTTTAGCGATTAGGCGTGGGCACGTCTAAGGAACTTAAAGACTAGACGTGGCCACGTCTAAGGATGAAATCTGGATCTGCAGGAAACTTTCAGGATTTTCAAATCATATCTTTTGCTCCCAAATTCCAAAATTAACAAATTTGTTATCAATAGAAAGCTTAAAGGACTTTCTACAACTTCCATGTAGAGCTCCACAACTAATTCAGTCTCTAATATGGTCAAATTTCTAATCAAAGATCCTGTCCAAAAGAATATGTCCTAAGTCATAACTCAACTTTGAAAAATTCTATCTTTCAACTCCAAAGTCGAAACATATCATATTTTATATCAATGCGAAGATCGGAAAGTCACCTACAACTTTCATGATCAATTTGACCTCTAAGGAAGTCAATTTTCCATTCAAATGTTCTATCCTCTATTAATCATGCTAAAAACCATAATAGAAACTTGTAAAAATCATAACTTATTATTCCTTAATCGAAAATTTCCATACTTTATATCAAAATAAAGATCAAATCAAATCCTTCAACTTTCATGAAGAACTTCAAGGCTCAATTAGCCTCTAACTAGGTAAATTTTCCAATCAAAGCTTCAGTCTTAATATAAGTCAACCTATAACACACCTAAACTTTGACTGTTCATAACTTTTACTCCCGATATCAAAAAATTGCAAACTTTATAGCGACAGAAAGCTCATAATATAAGCTACAAGTTTTCAGAAGATCATTTTCTCAAATTTTTCCTCGAACAAAAAGTCAACTTTCTATTACCAAAAGTCAACTTTATTAATTATTCACATTTTCAAACTTTTTCTCTTTATTTCTTGATTTTCAACCCCCATATCAATCCACTAAGTCACTTTAACTTTCATAACTATACAAATCTATTCAAATCCTAAAATTTTCAAAATCCATTGATTCTTTCCTCACCACCTTCCTTTAAGTATAAATACATTTATACCTAAACATATACATAATAACACTCATTTCTTTTTACTTATTATTTCTAAATTATACTTAAAAATCGGGGTCCAACAATTATCCTCCCAAGTATGTTTATATATGAGTATGTCCTTAAGAAACTCTGCAATGATAAGTTAATCTGAAGCTTCTGCAGTTTCTCTAGAAACCTAGAAAACTGAATATCTACCTGACGTTGTCTCACCCTTTGTGGATTCGAAAGTTTAGGCTTGTAGGGTGGTGATAGTACATATGGCCTCTCTTCTACTTTTTCTTCTTCTATCTCCTTGCCTTTATCCTTCGTTTGACTCTCCTTTTGCACACTTGGCTCCTCCAGTTGCTTTCCATTTCGAAGTGTGATGGCCTTAAGTTTTTCCTTTGGGTTGGCTTTAGTGTTGCTTGGTAGGCTACCTGTATTTCTAGAAGACAAAGCAATAGTAAGTTGACCTAGCTGAACCTCCAAGTTACGGATAGAGGAAGCATAGTTCTTCAATTTTCAGTCAAATTTGGTGTCCTGGCTCACAAACATTCGTTTCTAATTCTTTTCCTTCCTTCTTTGACTTTCCTCTTGGCCTGAGAATTTAGACCCTAGTATGCCTATTAACTTGTCCATTATGCTCTCTAAAGACCCAAGACAATCAAACTAAACAAAAACATACAAAATAAGTCTTAAAACATAACAATAATAACCTATTATGCAAGGAATCACACGCCAAACACTTAGAAAACACACACTATTGCACAATTATCAACTCCTCAAGCCCTTTAAAGATTTGTCTTGGTAAAGAGGGAGAATTATATCCAACGACTTGTACCAGAACAGTAGAATTGAAAGTTTGTCCACATTCTCTATCAACATTTTAATTGCTTTATTCATAGTGACCGTGTTGAACTTTAATTATGGAATCTCATTTGTATGAACAACATCATTTCATGTTGACAGTTACAGTGATTTCAAATTCTCACCAGCTGGAGACTTAAATCAAAGCGAGCTACCTTCTCAAGATTTTTAAATATTTAGGACACAAAGTTTCATTCTTTACTATAGTAGGAACCTCTCCTCTAGGGCTAGAGCAACATCAATTTCTTTGCCATTACTTATATGCAACATGATGAGAAAGTTTTACCATTAATAAAACTCTCAATATTTGCAACTATATATATATTGTAAACTTGTAGTATTGAAAGATATTGATCCTATGAGGGCCTAGTTAAAACAAATTGAACTTATCTTTGTCTAAGGTAATAAAATATGATATGAGTGAAAATAATAACAGAAATTAAATAAAATTAAGCAAATAACAAATAATAAGTAACCTACCACAATTATTTAAGGATGATCAAGGTTGAATGTATAAGATCTATTACTTCATTATTTTATTCCCGTAACGATTATTGATTCAATTATGTGTTGATCCTAGATTTTCGAAAGGCTTGATAACTCTCTCTTAAGACTTAACCAATTGACCCTAATTGAATATGAAAATTCCAAAATTGCAATATCTCAATTCACAACTCTTTCCCTAATGTTTTCAATTAGTTTTGAAGTTATCTATTGAATAATTAAGTTCTCACACAAGATCTCTCTTCGAATGATTGTTGATTTGATAATCGTGTGACATATTAATTCACTAACCCTAGTATATGTAAATTAATCATATTACTTTTGACCCATTCTCTTGATTTATTGTCAAAGTATGAACATACACCATTAACACAACAAAGAATATGTATTGAGTCAATAAAGAGCAAAGTCACAAAACAACAACAAAATAAACCCCAATCTGAAAGTTAGAACATCATAAAAGCAATAGACATCTGAAAATTCAGTTTACACATCAAATAACACGAAAATAACAAAGGAGAAAGAAAGAAAAGCTCTACTTGGAGCTTGATCTGGAAAATTGGAAATCTAGACGTCTCTCTCGATCTTCTTATTGAATAATATTATTATACAATAAACTAAAATATTAATCAAAGACTTAATTTATTATCATATTAAATTAATTAATAGATTAATAAGTTAATAACAAAAGTATGCTAAAATTATATACTATTAATAATTAATAAAATAAAATATGTACTAATAATTACATTAAAATTTTGTTTTATAGAAAATTATGATATCAATATGATAAATCAATGATGCAACTTAAAATTTTATTAATTAACATCAAAACCAATCAAGTTAATTATTAATTATTTAAAATATGAATTATATAATAAATATGTCATTGTATGGATTATTAATGTTGCATATTGATTTACTTTCACATTAAATATATAAATATTTTCTAAAATGAAATTATATTTTATATTTTTATAAAATTATTTTATATATAAATAAAAGGAATAAATAAAGTAATATAATTCGACTGTCTATATGAAGTGTAACTTATCCAAGAAATATTAGATAAACAAAATTTAACAGAAGAATTAACTGAATTTTTAAAACTTTTACAAAATACAAAAACTCACCTCTGGTAAAATTCTGACATAAGAAAAGTCTGTTTTTTTTTTTTTTGGAGGGAAGAAAAGTCTGTTTTTAGTGGATCATAAATTTCAATTTCGTCAAGCTAAAAAGTTATATATATAAAAAAAAAGTGATTGACGGATGTAAGCTCTTTAAGATTGAGACAGAAATAACAAACGAGGTCGTACGTGGAAGTTAATCGCATCTTGGGCTTAAAAATACGTCTGAACTGACGTATTGTCATCTTGGACAAAGACATTTAGCCAAGCCCATCGCTACATCCGAGAGAAACTTCGAGTTCAAATATCTATCGTATATATTTTAGTTGAAATTTAAATTAAATAAATAAAATATACTAATGGATAGTAACGATGGGTCAATAAAAAAACCCAAATACGAAAGACTCGGATCCATTTCACCGGCAAATAAGGGTTTTCAACTAGGTTTAGTACACTCTATATATAAGAGCATTCGAACGAAGAGCCGTGCTTGTCAATGTTTGCCTATCTTTCCCGGGGCGTCTGTGAGAGTTTGTATTGTAAAAGACCTAGCGAGAGTGAAAGCCCCATTGGTCGAGATTAATCTATGCCGTTTTGTGTTGCAGTTTAGCCTGTTTCTCTTTTCTTTTTATTCCAAGGTTGGCTGCCTCTCTACACCTTTAGCTTGTTTTCCATCTCAGATTTGCATTGGAAACAAGGCTAGTCCTAGAGGCATACAGTAATTGGCGGTGTTAACGTGGGGGTATTTGATTTTCTTTTTCAATAGTTTTACCTCTAAAAACACCCGCTACAACAATCTTCAAGTTATTGGTCGTTTGGAAAATATTCTGGCAATGATTTGATCTTTATCCGCGCTTTTGAGACTAGTCTATGAAGCACACAAAGTAATAATGGTTGAATTTCTTGATTTGAGCCAGCAAATCTAAAATAATCTGTGGTGTTTTATTGTATGATTTGGAAGTGATTACGTCTTGAGAAATTTTTTGATTGGTAAAGCTCTTACAGTTCTGAGCCTTCAATTTATGCTTTTTAGGAGGCTTTCTGCGTATGTTTGAATCGATGAAGAAATTTCCAATTCTTTGAGGTGTAGTACACTCCCGAGTCCTGTTTTCGGAGCGCAGATCGTCTATCTAAACTAATCTTGTCTAACTCTGTTTAAGCTTAAAACCGGCGCCATTTCATATAAAAATTAGACAGTTGTATGACAAATGGGCAGGCGCCTATGGGTGTTTGCAGGCCAAATCGTCTGACCTACCCAGCTACGGAGAAGCAAATCTCATGCACAATATTATGTATTAGGTGTGCATGAGAAGCAAATCTCATGCACACCTAATAATAATATCAAATTTAATAATGTTTATAAATGGTTTGTTAGTTTTAATAAGTTTCCAATAGTTCAGAAGAACAAAAATTTAAAACATTTGAATTATAACAAATGTCATTATAATCATAGAACTTTATATTAATTAATAAATTTAATAATAATAATAATAATAATAATAATGATAATGATAATAATAATAATAGTAATAATAATATGTTCATAATGAATCAACAATCAGAGTTAATTATCGAGGCAACCAGATTATTATGACTTCAACATATAAGAGTCCCATTTCTACCAATAAATTACAAATTTTACAGAAGTTTTGAGCACCATTCTACAATTTATCATACTATTTTCAAGGACTTAGCCGAAGGAAGCATTATGCAAGCAAATACAAGATAATAATAATAGTAATAATAATAATAATGATAAATATTATAATAATTATTATAATAAGATAAATGATAATAATGACAATAATAATTATTAATTATAATAATAAGATAATAATAATAATAATACTAATAATAATAATAATAATGATAATAATATTAATATTTATAATTATAATTATATTAAAAGATAATTACACAACGATAATAATAATAATTTATTATAATAATTTATTATAATATATATTATTTATTTAAATAATATTTAATATTTAATAATATTATAAATTATTTAATAACATTATTTAATAAACTATTAGAATAATCATAAAATTATTACAATTATAATTATTAATAATAATATTATTATTATTATAAATTCATAAATAAATATTTATAAATTAAACTCGATATTATTAATAAATAAATAATTTATTAATAATAAGAATAATAACAAGTAGAGAATTAATAATTAAAGCCCATTTTAAATAGTTAAATTAATTAATTGTAAATGGCCATTTGCAAATGGCCATTTAGTTTTTATTATTAATAAATACATATTATATAATAATTATAATAATTATAATTATACATAATGGCACTAAATTTAAATAATAATAATAATAATAATAATAACAATAAGTATATGTTCAGATTAATATTTAATAGTTATTATAATAATGGAAATAAATTTAAATAATAATAATAATAATAGCATAATAATAATAATAATGATAAAAATAATAAAATAAAATTTAATAAGTATATAAATAAATATATACACTTAATAATAATAACAAAATTAATAATGTTTGTAAATTATAATAAACATGTTTTTATTAAAATTCCAATTCTGTACGAGTCTAGAAGTTAAAAAAAAACATTTACGTCAATATTTGATAACATAATTTTTTGTCAAAGCCAATACATAATGTTGTGCATGAGATTTGCTTCTCCATGGTTGGGTGGGTCAGACGATTTGACTTGCAAAATAGTGCCTGTGGGTCTCACCCACAGGCACCTGCCCATCTGTCATGCAATTGTCAAATTTTTATATGAAACTGCGCCGATTTTAAGCTTAGACAGAGTTAGACAGGATTATTTTAGACAGATGATCTGCGCTCCTATATTCGGGGCTAACCTACTTGGGGTCGCTGCATTTGATCATGAAATAACTGGATTTCTCAGATCTTTTAAGGTGCATCATTTTTCTTGTTTATACTCAGACGTACTTATCCGACTGAGGCTTGCATTTACTTGTGAGCTTGTTACCTGTAAATTCCGATCATTTCTGAGAATTAAAACGTATTTAGAAGTATGCTTTCCGATGATTTTTTTTTTAGTTAAATATACCAAATTAAAACGGATTGGTGTCTGGAAACCATTTTTATATTTGCCACTTGAATTTATCTGGACTTTCTTCGGTCTTCTTTATGGAAATTTATAAATGATTTTATTCCGTTATTTTCAGTTTCATAACTTATGATCAAATTTGATAAAGATATCTTAAGAATTTGTATGTTAAACAAATGTGTTGAAGAAGGAAGTGTTGCTGTAAACAGTTTTAGAATTTTAAAATTCAAGTTTTATCAAATTAAATTTTTATAAATTTAAGGATATTATAATTGAAATTTTATACAGGGACCATCCATTTTTTGGTTTTCTAGTTTTCTTAAAATAAAAATGTTTGGTTTTTATGGTGTAGTTATATTTTATTATTAAAACAATTATATATTAGATAAAATTCAAAATAAATTATTTGTAATTAAATAAGTTTATTTTAATTCCTTATATATTTTAATTTAGTAGATAAATAATAAATTAATATTTATCTTTTGAAAATGTTTTAATTTTAACTATATTAAGTAATAATTATTATATTTAATTTGATTAATTTTATTGTAAAAATCAAATAAATTATTAGGTAAAATTTTAATTATTCATAATTTATATCAATAATTAATTTAATTAAATAAATATATAGTATTAAATTAAATTATTTATAGCTTTTATTAATAATCCATTTATTAAATAATGAAATAACGTATATTAGTTGTAAATTAAATTATGAAAAAGTAGACAAAAAATTTATATGTATGTTACATGTTTAGGAGTCCTTTCGTTCTACTTTTACTTTTCTGCTGTTAGTTTTTGTTTCTATTTCTTATTTTTGTTTTATTTAAAAAAAACGAAAATTTATTTGATTGAGATTTATAATATAAAATTGAAAATAAAAATTGTTTGGTTGATATTTTTAATAAAAATTTAAAATAAAAATTACAACAGAATAAGTCAAACATGTCTTACTTATTTTTCTTTTTACATAATCGGCAATAAAAATAAGAAAAAAATAAAACAAACAATCTCTTAGTTTTCGTGTAAGGTTGACTTGCTTCTGAACTATGTATAACGTTTGATGTTATGTGTTGATGTTATCACAGGTGACAAAATTCAAATTTAACAAGATGATCTTTAAGTTATTTTAGGTTAAGTTTTTCTAAATTTATTGTATTGATAATAAATAAGATTTAACTCTATAAAAATTTAAATAAGGTTAATAAAGTCAAAGTAAATTTTTATGCAATTGATTTGAAATAAAGGAGATATGTGTGATTTTATATCTCACATGGTGTAATTGTTTATTTATATTTCATGATTATTATTTTATTGATTTTTTGATAAATTTTTCAATAATGTTTGTTGATAACGTTTTAACATTAATATGTAGGTAAAATTGTCAATTTTGATCTTACATTTTACTCAAGTCGACACGTTTAATCTTAAGATCCTAACCATTAGAAAATGTTAAAATTTAACCTCATTATAACGTTATTATAGATAGCTTGATGATTTTGTTATTTATGTGTCAGGTTAGTGTTGACTTAGTGATGTAAACTTATAATATTTGATTGTAAAGATGGGTTTCACATTGTCACGTAGTGGTGTGACCCACGTTTTTTAATTTTTGTTGTCTGTACACTTATTGGCTTACAACAACTTTGGATCACCAACCTGTGTCCCTTCCTCCCTTACTTTTGCGGTCATGAGGTCTCAGTTTTGAAGGAGAATGGGCAAAGCTCTATTTCTTTGGAGACCCACGGAGAACTAAGTTTTTCGACATCGGTTCGAAGGTGATATCGACACCGAAAAACTCAATTAAGCATTCTCTCTATTGTGTTTTTTGTTTTGCCTTTGTTAGGGATTGATTATATTATTCTTTTTTTTTAATGAAAGGTAAATGGTATTCATCAAAGAATTGAGTATGTACACATGCAAAGGGGTATACTCCAGTCAAAAGGAAAGGACCTCGCCCTCCACATTAAGCTCAACAAGCATCCTAAAAAATGGAAGACAATGAAATCAAAAGGGGGCCACCTAGACGTGGGCCCAGCTACTCACAAACTAAGTGAGCGGAACAATGGAGCCCAAACCCCCTCCTACACATAAAAGGACTAATAAACCAACAACCCTATAAATGAAGCAACAGGTCGGAAATAGGAAACCCATCAAGTGGTCCAGAGATGTGCCAAAACAAGTCCTAGGAGCGACCCAGCGAAGACGAGGGGACGGTCAGATACCATGCACAGGCCGTCAGCATTAAAGGCCCCAAACAAAGGACATCAGGCACTGGACGACGTCGTTTAACATATTGTAGAAGCATCAACGAAATGATTCTATGACATCTCCAGATGCAAATTCCACTAGAGGGAGGCGTCATAGGGATCCAAACACAACAAAGCAAAGCAAAGGAAATACCACCCATAATGTCTAAACCTCCTCGCCAGCAGGTTCCGTTTGCATCCATAAACAGCAGAAAATGCATGCAGAAGGAACCGCAATGATGGTCAAATCAAGGGCCCCAAGGGGGGAGTCCAAACACCTAATCGCAGCAAGAAAGCCAATCCTCCTCCACCATCATATGCCGCGGTCATCATCAAACATCTGAAAGACAGGTGCGTTGAGAAGCACCTCAAAACGACATCGTGCAGAACCAAGGGATACAGTGACGTCGCATGAGCCCCCAGGAGGAATACCCCATGGGTCTAGAAGGCCCGACCCGGTAAAGCAAACCCTCCACGAAGTCCTAAATCCATGTTAGATCTGACCGAACCAGCAGGTGAATCTGAATCCATCACACAACCCACAACCATAATCTAGCAAAGACACCAGTGCAATACGGTCGTCCGAATCATCCCACGAGGCTACCCAAATAAAACCGCATAGACATCAAAGACCACCAGTTCCCCATATCTCCTACTCGGGTATAGGCCCTGCACACACCTTCCCTAAGAAAGGAGCCTCCTGTTTAGCCGGACTACTAGAAACGACAACGTAGACACGCTCGGTCTACAAAGAGGCAAAATAAATAGGAACAAGACATCCAGCCAATAAACAGTCCTTACAAAGTCATTGAGCAGAGGAAACGACAGCTTAAGAACGCTCAGGCCAAGGAAACAGTAAATGGAAAAGCTCGCACCCAACAGCAACCCTTGCAACTAATAGACTCCTTTCACCATCCAGAAATAACTAAAAACCGCCCCACCTGAAGCGATTAAAAATAAACACCTCCTTAGAGCCATAATGAAACTTGAACCAGAGCGCCAAAACGATGTCGGCTCAGCCCAGATACGCACTGCAACATCCCCAAAACGTTGTCGGAGCGTCAGCACACTAATTCCCAATGCAACCTGCACGCAACAGACGACCCTGTATCTGTCTTCCGCAAAAGACACCATCTCACCACAGAGGCACGACATCATAGAACCCATGCGATTTATTTCTGCATGCTACAGTGCCTAGGCATGCATCGTCCCGGACATATCAAAAACAGGCAAAATAGGAACTCTATACAGACAGCCTCCAACACCAAATAAAATATAGCCAGACCTCCACAGTCAGAACATAATCTGATCAGCCGGGTAGAGACGATAAATGATATGGTAGATAGTCATTTTAATTCGAAAAATAACATCAGTAGGCCTACAGGAAATACCATCTAGTAATCGAGCATTACGAACCTTCCAAATCAAATAAATGGTGACAAGCAAACCTAACTTCGTCGCTTTACTCTTGATTAGGGCACCAGGAAACTCTTTACTCAACCATTTCACAACACTCGTGATCGTGGACAGGGAGCGATGAACCCCCAACTAAGCACAGATCGCAGTCCATATTTCCTTAGTGTAAGGACATTGAAAAAATAAATGAGGAACAGATTCAGGTGCATTGCTGCAAAAACCGCAGAGTCCATCAGTTTCCAGAAAATGGAGTAATTCTTTGGTAGGAAGGTGGCCCCGAAAGCCAAGCCAAGCAACAAAAGAAAACTTGGGGGGAATGTAACGTTTCCAAATGAATGTCATCCAAAGCTTATGAGGGGCTTTGGATCGGAGGAGCTCATAAAGCTTGTGAGACGACAGGGAGTCCTGAACATAGATCTTTTGTAAGCCCTGCACAACCAGAGTTCGACCACCCAGCGCAGAGACAATGGCATCCCGAATGCAGGCAAGTTTTTTCAACAAGGGAGAGGCCCTAGAGTGTGGCTGCCAATCCCAAATTGATACATCCCTAAGATACTCGCCATGGATCCATTTGATCCATAGGGAGTCAAGTTTATTATGGATATTCCATATAACTTTCCCAAGTAAGGCATTATTCCACTACTTACAACCTTTAAGCCCAAGGCCCCCTTCAGCCTTTGGAGTGCACAGGGTGTCCCAGGTGACACGAAAATGTCTTCCTCCCCAGAGAAACAATCGACACATAGCTACAATACGGTCCAAAACTGAGGCTGGCACCGGGAAAGCTTGCAACCAAAAGCTAAGGACTCCTTGAATAACCGAATTTATTAATTCCAAACGCCCTGCATACGAAAGAGTCTGACCCTTCCAGGAGTGAAGATAGCGTTCCACCACATCAATCAAGCCTAAGTATTGTGCCACCGACACCTTTATGGGAGCTAACGGGATCCCCAGATACCGAATCGGAAAGGCCCCCAAAGGAAACTCAACCAATTGCCGCAAACATTCTTTCTCATAACCTTCCACCCCAGCAAGATAAAAATTGGATTTCTGAATATTAATACAGAGCACAGCCACCCGTTCTAACTCTTTAAGAGCTTCCATTAAGATACGGATAGATGGCCCATCCCCCCTAGAAAAGAGCATTAAATCATCAGCAAAAGAAAAGTGAGTAATGCCTAACCTCTTACATTTTGGGTGGTGGTTAAACGGAAGAGAGGTAGTAGTCTTTTTCAAAAAGCGAGAAAGATATTCCATCCCAAGGAGAAAGAGGGTGGGGGACATGGGATCGCCTTGCCGAACACCCCTTTTACCTTGAAACATCCCATGTACCCCAAATGAAGAGGTCTGGACACACACCATAATCCAGCCAGTAAAACGAGGGGGAAAACCCAAGCATAGAAGCATCCTCCGAAGGAACTTCCAGTCTAAAGTATCATAAGCTTTAGAAATATCAACTTTCAGCATACATCGGGGAGAGATGCGTTTGCGGGAGTACCCTCTGACAAGCTCTTGGGCAAGGAAAATATTATTATTCTATGTTTATTGTTTGGGTGTTTTGAAAGAATAATCAAATGATTCTATTTGATTGTTTTTATGTATGAACTCATTGCTATAATCAAATACAGTACGTCATCGTTATGTTTTCGATTCATTTGTGGCAACTAATGATTTCAAATCATTAAGGATACTATAACCTAGGTTAAATAACCCGAGCTTCTATGGTTGTTGCCTTGATTAATTTGTTTTCCTAACTTATAATGTGGCTGTCCAATTAAATCTAAAGAGCTTGTTCTAAATTGTTCGATAGTTAGGTTTAATTAAAGAGTTCATCTTAATTAAGCACGACATAAGGAAAAATTATGGTTAACAGAACTTGTTGTTAACATATGATTAATAGTTGCTATGAAGAGCATAAAAATAACAACTCAATAAATTATGTTTAATTATGTGTAGGTCGAGATTGAATCGATGATTGGGTCCTTAATGTATTAATCACTTTCATCATTTTTAAATTGCTTTCTTTAATTTGCTTTATTTTTTATTCAAACAAAAACCTCTCATAACTTAAACACTAATTATTTTCATTTCAAAAGCTCTATACATAGCCTTTATAGGATTGACCTAGACTTATTACTACTATAGTTTTAGGTCTAAATATTTTAAGTAATATTACGACACGCTTCGTCATCCCTTTTTAGTGTAGTGTGTTATAATTGTATCAATTATCGCCTAGAGTGATTACACATTCTATTACTTTCAAAAGCAAGTTGCAATTCATTGTACCATTATTTTGTTGTTTCACCATAAATGGTGTTCCCACATAACTCATAAACTTGAAGATTCCTACAGTTAGAACATTTTTTAGTTTCTTGTGCTTGAAGGAAACATATAATAGTTCCTAAAGCAAAAATATCTTGAAAACTTTAACACTCATTATAACATTTTTCAGTTTCTTGTGCTTGAAGGAAGCATATAATAGTTCCTAAAGCAAAAATATCTTGAGAACTTTAACACTCATTATAATGATTATAATCAAAGAATATTAGTTCTTTTTATGTAATTATTATAATCAAATAATATCTCTGCTTTTCTTTCCGAACATAATCGATTACATAATATTTTCATATTTTTTTTCTTGAACTCAACCATGTCTTAGTCCTTGTTCTGTAATGTTCATAATCCAAGAATCTCTTAAACTCAACTATTGCATTTGTATTACTTTTCCTTTTCCTACACTAACAAATTCCATTACGATTTTTATATAAATCCACAACTCAATCTCATCAACTTTGTATATCTTTAAGAACACCACTTCCTCCAACTTTTCTAAAAGTTATTGGATCATCCAAATCATGAATAAGAAAGGAAGGGTTAGAGGAAGGTATGCTTTAGTTTTGGTTTTTATATTGTTCAGTAGTTCTTGCAGTTAAGGTTTGTCTCAAGATGATATTATTACTAGGGATGATGTGATATTACCAAAGAATAAAGGAGGAGGATTGAGCTTTGGAAGTTATTTTGATGGAAGCAGTGTGATTGTAGTAGACCAGAATGGCTTAAGAGATACAGTCCTAGATTATAACACAGAAAGAGCCAAAATTTATATTTTGTAACATTTCAATCTCTTTGTATATCTTACTTTGTTCCTATGCATGTTTGTTTTTTTAACTCAGTATAGTTAACTAGCTAACCTTCATGGTAATTCTACCATATTTTTGAGCTTTTCCTAGTTTCCTATGTCAACTTTCATAGATGTTAGGGAGAAGGTGTATGCGGAAAACCACAAGCCTTATTTCTCATTTAGGAAGAGGTTTTCCTTCTTCACTTATACAAAAGTTGTAGACTCATTAGTTTATAAAGCTTCAATTTAGGAGGCTAGATGTCTAAGTTTTCTCATGAGAGACTAATAAAGCTTTTGGAAAATTTTCATACGTTTTTATTTAATGAATATACATAGACATACCATGTTATCCAATTTAGCAATTTGATTGTCTAAAATAAAGGTGTTTATTTAGGGAACTTTTAAGGTAGCTCAATCCTTCAATATTCTATACCCAATAGGAACAAAATATAAGTTATTCAACATGGGTATTGTAATATCCCATCTCTTGAATTGTTGAGGGATTAAAGTGTTAGATTTTGAGTCTCATGACTTGCATCATATAGATCGAATTTGGTACATTTACGACATGATTTTATGATTTCAATCATATGCATAATAATAGCATACACACATGATTTATGATTTTGAAAAACATTGTAAAGATGGTATGAGCACTCAATTGGCATCTTTTGGGGTATGAAACTAAAATGAATGTTATATAAATTTGCATTTCTAATGTCTTGTACTTTGGTTTACTAATAAAAAGAATTGATGGATTACAATAGTTACAATTGAGAGATTGATGAGTTAATATGTATATTTATTCTAGGAAAAATGTTAAGTGATAACACAAGTTGACATGTGGAAAATTAGGATGACTAAGCCTAAGAAATAAGTGACACACGGTAGTAGAATGGAGGACAAATGGCCTAGGATCTTGTTGACAATTGGCAACATAAGGTGAGGACAAGTGACGTGCATGCAAACATGACAAGTGTCCTTATAATACATAAACACATTGCACCTACTAATTTAAACAAATACATCATTTTCTTCTTCATTGTTTCTACTGTGATTCATCCCTCTCCTCCGTCTCACCACCAAAATTCACTTCTCCGTCACAACTTTGAACTTCTACCTAAATTCTGTCCTTTATCACCTCAAAACCTTGGTCAAGTTCTTTATAAAGATAGAAAGATTTTGTTGTCTTCTGCTTGTCACTCCTTTGGGACGATCGTGCATGGAAATAAAGCTAAGCTAGGTTGATATATTAGGAGACAATTGGCATGAACAAGTAAGTAAAATACTGATCTCTTGTGATATGACATTGTTGGATCAGAAAAAGAAAACATGCTTTATTTGGAAAAACGGTAGATTTCAAAACTTTTAAGAAATCATTACTTGCAGCGGAAGCAACAAATCCAAATCAACATGCCAATCCATACATGATATGGTATAAGGATAATAAAATATAAACAAGATCAGGAGTATTACCGACTCCTTCGCTACAGCTTTAAATCATCGCCGCGCTATCCTCTCCTTCTTCGTGTATCCAAATCCTTTGCCTTTGACTCTTTTCCTTTAGCAATCTACTTTCTCCTTATTGTAGTATCCTCAACCAATTAGATTTACCACCTATTTTTCAAGGAAAATTAGGTTAACAAAATCTTTTGGTGGGAAAGGAGAAGAAATGTTTGGAGGAGATTTTCTTAGAAGAAGAAGAAGCAAAATTGAAACTCTTTCAATTGGTATTTTCGATTCTCTCTTTCATGAAAGGAGAGAAGGTGCAAAGAACATGCAAGAACTCTTTCTTGCCGACCAATTTCGTATATGCATGGATGGAAGGAGAGAGAGGCATCAAATGCATCACTTCTTTCATTAATCACTCATAAAATAGCCAATAAATGAGATTATCTTCATTTATCTTTATGATGGCTATTTGAAAAGACCATAACCTAAAATTCAATACCCAATTTTGGTTTTGCCAAGAAGAAAGAAGGAAGATGGTCCATCTAATGTAAATCTTTCATCTTTAATCTAATGAATGCAAATAGGTTACAAGCCAACATTAAAAGACAACCATTAAACCATTTAATGGTAAGTTCATAACTCCATTTAATGATGATTAACCATAATAAAGACCATCTTTATTTAGCATTTTAATGTCAAATGTGTGGTTACACATTTAACCTAGGAATAACCGAAATTGCTATCTTCTTCTTAAAAAAATTGTTTTAATATAATTAATCTAATTAATTACATTAAACCAAAAACCAAGCCCATTACTAAATGTACATTTGGGCTTCTTCAATTAGACTAAGCCCAAGATTCAATTATGGGCTTCTATTTAACCTCCATTTATATTTCTTACTTAGCTTGATAACCTTCCTTAAAGCCAAGTGGAGAATCTTATTGGACTTTGATAATTCAAGCTCCAATAAGCCCATAATTAATTCAATCTCATTGGAATTAATTCTAGCTTATTAACTAAATGTCATTCCACTAAAGACAATTAGTTAAACCCTTGAATTATTAAATATTATGAGAATATGTCCAATTGCAAACCCTATTTAGAACCTTATTATAACCATCCGCACAACAAAGGGTAAAATTATCGTTTTGCCTTTATGTTGGTTTTTCCTTATAGATCTCTCATTTTACTTTATATGGTGATTAACACATAAGATCTCATCTCAGTGTTAAGACTTTATGGGTAGCTAGTTCATCAAACTACTGGCGCCAGTTTAATCACCAAATCTCCTTAAAACATCTAGAAGAGATGATAACACTATAAACTCTTTATTTGAGTGAATGTTCCCTGATACATGTTTCAATTAATAATTCCAACATGCAGACACTGGATTAATACTCTGTAAAAATCCATTTTGATCATATCAAGAATTATAATGAAACATATATGAGTTCACCACTCATTAAGATTATGGTTCATAATAAGCGAATGCTTAAGTTGTATGTTTTAAGATTAAAGTAACGACCCACTTTATTCTTGAAAACATACTTGATTCCAGATTCATTTAATAGTGCCATTATCGATAGTCAACTACTATCATGATATGAAACTCATCATTCCCTTGAAGTAAACTCCTTTACTTATATGGAGATAAATCGCAACACTACAGTCTAAACCATAATTAAGCGACCAACTTGATTATTCAACTGTGAATAAATTAATTCAGATTCTAATAATGTACATGTTTCTCATACATCTCTATGTATATGTATATTACTTACAAAAGAATCTTGGTACCTTATGACCAGATATATAATGCTCATACAGATAAAACCAAACTCTTTTGTTTTATTAATAATAAATATTTTCATTACAAAACTGTAACTGAAGAAGATAAAGTTACATGTAAATACACTTGCTTTCCAGGGAACTATATTTACATAACTCCAACAATCTCCTACTTTCCCTAAAGCAAGTTTGACATATCCCTCATTCTCATCCCTTCTAGGTGACCCTCAAAGATCTTTTGAGTCAATGTCTTTGTAAACGGATCAGCAAGGTTTTGCTCGGTGGGAATCTTTACCACTTCCACTTCTCCACGTTGTATTATCTCCCTTACAAGATGATACTTTCGCTCAATGTGTTTGGCAGCTTTGTGGTTTCGAGGTTCTTTAGAATTAGTCACTGCCCCACTATTATCACAATAAAGTGTAATGGCCTTTTCTGCCTCTGGAACTACCTCCAAATCATTTAGGAACTTCCGGAGCCAGACTGCTTCCTTTGCTGCTTCATAAGCTGTTGGATCCCGTTATCGGAACCCAACTCTCTTGTGAAAAATCATGAAACTTAACTTGAGCGTGCACATCATCTTGAAGAGTTATTGCATTAAACTCTAATAGCCATCAATTTTTTTTTCTTTTTCATTCTTAATCCATTTAGGCATCATCTATCTTCATGCTTATAACAATCCAAAATTCACTTACAATATCTTCCATGGTGTGCCCAACAAACAGTCACCCTACTAGAACTCACTTTTCGCTGCTTGCGGACCGAAATGGAACACTTTAAATCATAATTTCAATTTGACTTCTTCATATAAATCATAGCTCTATATCTCTTGTTTATTTTGAAGCAAGAATCACCTAAAACAGAGTTCTACAACTCAAGATATCATCAAAATACCATAATGTGTTCATATCCTAAACAAGCCCTCCTATCCGACCTCTCCCTTATTTTTTATTCAAACTTTCTCAAATAAACTCCAAATGATACAAATTTTCATGGAGAGATACCTACATGTCTTAGGAATCCATTGTTTCAAGAATCGCTTCAATTGAAGGTCGGATGGGGGAGTTATGATCAAAAGAATTCAACATGTTCATTCCCCAAAATCAATTTGAACATACTTCGGCGCAATTGCCATAACCTTTTCTACAAATATCTAAATGCGTTCGTTCTTGTTCCATTGGAAACATAACATCGAGATCTACAACTCGTATTAGATGCCTCAAAACGATATTCGGCCTTAAAACTAGTCAAAAATACAAATTACTAAAGTTGACCAGTGGTTGTCCGTTAAACGGACGCCCAAACTGCACCAAACCATCCGAGAATGTCCGTTAAACGGACATCCATGTCTGTCTAACGGACATGAGCAAGGGGAGGGGTCCTTTTGACCCGAGGCTGTCCGTTAAACGGACTTCCATGTCCGTTTAACGGAAAGTCCGTTTAACGGACATGCGATTTCCAAAGCTTCTTCAACCCCTTTTCCCATGTTGCTTACATCCAAAATACCATCATAACCATTTATAATCTTCACATATTTACTTAATCAAATATCTAAACTCTTCATAACAACTCAAACATCAAATTAATCTCATCAATCTCTCAAATCTTGTCTTAAATAATTCATCAAAATCACAAACTCTCCTCATACATCATAGCTATCATGTTCATACACTCTATGAGACATCATAACTTACATCAATCTTATCTCTTAACTCCGACATCCAAACATTACAAATTTTATAGCGTCGGAAAGCTAAAAGGATCATCTAAAACTTATATGTAGACAACTTTGATCAATTTATCTAGATTTTTCCAGATTTTCCCTTGAATCAATTCACAACATCATATCCCTATGAAAACTTGAACTTTGTTCCATTTCACTTCCTTTCCCATAACATTTCATTTATAAGTAATGGTAACTCATTTCAAAGTCCATCAATTCATCAACTTCAATTTATTCAAAAACATCTCATGATTATCATCCTAACATTCCTATCTTTCTTGTCCATATTGCCTCACTTATATATATATATCAATTCATGCACATAGCTCATTAACTCCCATGGATCACTCTTTCAAATGCACTTAATCCCAATTTAAGCTCATACTTAATTAGTCCATATTTCAACTCTACCCTAATCCATACCCAAATTTGCATTAAACTTTGACAATCATTCCTGCACAATTTCACAATTCATTTTCCAAAACCATCACAATTCTTATTGTTCTTTTCCATAACATCTCATTGATGTGTATACATACATTTATACATATACATCATCCATTCATGCTCCACATTCATCGTATTCATCCATATACAAATTTACCTTTCAAAACATACATAATCCCATAACTTGACATTTTACAATCTTGAGTGGCAACCCATGCCACAATGCATTCCCAATATCAATATTGAATATCCAAAACATGAAGAACTCAATAATTCTCAAAATACATGTAAAACCTTAATTTACATCAATTAATCCAAAACATAACAAAACATGCAATTCCGGAGAAAAGTCTTGACTTTCACTCTGTTTTCCTGCTTATCACCTGTGAATGGGGAAAAAGAGTGGGGGTGAGCTCGAAAGCTCCGTGGGGAAACATGCTTATAATAAATAAGGAGCAAAACCATTCAAAACATTCTTTACCATGGAAAATGCTTGTTGAGTTATAAACGATAATTCTTAAAATTCTTGTTGAGTCGTGAAACCCATATTTCTCAAAATCCTTGTCAAATAACCAAAACTCACAAACAACACAATTCCTGCATTTTCAACTTTCTCATAAATCATGAATGCATCAAAACTTATCACAATTCATAAACATATAAACACATTATAATAGTTTGGCAAGTCCACATTCATGATTTAACTACACATTCCATATAATGGCCTTGTGTAGTCGTAAATTCTCGAGGAGTCCTAAAGGAACTCCTTGCCACTTGCGGGCAGGCGGGAGAAGCCTATTCATGGTCAGCGTGCACGCGACAGTTCTTGGGTGGACTATACCTAACCCACATAACATGTAATCATGCTCTTGAAAAATGATTGTTCCAAATGGCAAAACTCTTGGAATTCTTGTTTTTCATAAAGCATGCAAATTTTCATGAATCCTTTCATGAGCATGTAACATTCCATATGCAAGGTCATCATCAATTCTCAATTCATCATCACAATGCATACACCAAAACATGCGGCATTATCACAAAACATTCAAAGGCAATAAATGCAACATGTATAACAATTTCTTAAATCACTTAAAACCAAGCTTTGCATTACTTGTAATAATTTCTCAAATCATTTAAACAATGAATTTGAAATCATTTTATCATTTTGATATTTGAAAGCACATTATGGCTCATTATTCACTATAAACATGAAAACCCACCTTAAATCCTTGCTTATTCTTGGAAATCCAAAATCAATGGCTTCCTCCTTCTTGCCCTTGGAAAGGTCCTTAATAACCTTAACACAAACAAAATTCCATAAATTTCCATTAAATTTAAAAACCCCCAAATTTCTCTAATTATCACATAAATTCCATAAACCCTAATTAATCTTTAATCTAACCCATCCATGGTTCATGTGAGTTAGAAAACTTCAAATCTAGTTTAGAAACCCAAAACTCTAAAGGATTTCACCATCTTCTTCTTCCTTTTAACTTTCTCTCTCTAGAACTTCACCATGAACAAACCCTAACCATTTCTCAACAAAGAAGATGAAAAGTGGAAGAACTTACCTTAGAAAGCTTGATTCCTCTCCTTGATCCACGAAATTCTTTCACTTTTCTCTTGGTTTTCCTTCTCTTCTTCTCTTCTTTCTCTCCCTCTTCTTTTTCCTCTTCTCCTCCACGATATCTCTCCCTCTCTTCTCTATTTTCTCTTGTTTTTCCTCTCATTTTCGTGGATCTCATGCCTTATATACCAAGCCCACATGTCTTTTGCCCATAATACCCTTAATGAATGGCCTTGCAACACAAATAACTTAAGTTGTCTTCCCATTTTGCCCTCTATGCTATTTACCACCTTAATACACTTAATTCATGCCCTATGATCTTAGTCAAATTAACATGTTAATTAAATCTCATTAACGTGCTAATTAATTTCATTAACATGCTAATTAATTCCTCAAAGTCATCAAATATGACCAAGTCTCAAATATCATAAAATCATGCTTAACTTAGAACATTTTTCTAATCATCAAATTGAAGGAATTTGCTAGAACTTCCTTCTAGAGAATTGTTCCCCTATGTCTTAATTTCATAAAGCCACAAAAATCATCCAATTTAGAGCACTACAGCAAAAGTTATGCTCAAAATATGTCAGACATATCATTTTACTTACACATTTTCCAGTACTTTAATTCCATCCAAAATTAACCTTCTTAAGGGCCAAATTGAAACTCGATTCCTTCATAACAAATGTAGCCCTATTCCTCTAGTTTAATCCAAATCAAAAATCATCTCATTTGAATAACTAGGAATCAAGTTATGGCTAAAACAGCGAAGCGTACTCTATGAACATATTTCACTTGAAATTTCCTGTTCTTTAACTTCAACATGTCACATAAAATCCATCTTATATCTATACCATATTTTCCATTTGAATTCCATTTCATGAATTCCTTATTTCTTTACACCTGAATGATTTCCAATAATTCACTTAACAGTTCTAATTTCCATAAAAGGTTCGGGGCCCAACACAAGCAGCAACATACTCAGCCTCTATAGTCGAATCAGCAATACAAGATTGCTTGACACTCCTCCAAACTATGGCTCCACCTCCTAAAGTAAATATAGAACCAGAAGTTGATTTCCTTGAATTATCATCTGATTGGAAATCAGAATCTGTATGTCCTGTCGGAATAAGATTACTTCCAGAGTAAAAAAGCATTAAGTTCTTCGTCCTACGAAGATACTTAAGTATACACTTAACCGCATGATCCAATGTTCCATTCTCGATTGGATGAAATCGCTACCATCCCATCACGTAATGATATCCGATCTAGTTCACAGATTGCATACATCAAACTACCAACTTCCGAAGCATATGGAATGTTATGCATGCGTTCAACCTCCTCTTGGGTTCTAGGTGCTTGTTCCTTTGAAAGTTTGATTCCATGTCTAGTAGGAGTAAAACCCCTTTTGGAATCTTGCATGGCGAACTTATTGAGCATATTCTCAATGTAGGTTAGTTGAGACAAAGCTATCCGCTTGTTCTTCGATCCCTTATAAGTTTGATCCTAGAACATAGGTAGCCTCTCCAAATCCTTCATTGAAAACTGTTCATTCAGTCATCCCTTAACCGCAGATAACATTCCCACGTCATTCCCAATGAGCAGAATGTCATCAACATATAGGATTAGGAAAGTAACCTTACCTTCTTGTATTCTTTTATAAACACAAGGCTCATCTAGGTTTTGTATGAACCCATAGGTTTTGATAGCCTTATCAAACCTAATGTTCCAAGACCTAGATGCTTGCTTAAGTCCATAAATGGACCTTTGTAACTTGCAAACCTTATGCTCATTACCTGGCTCAATGAATCCTTCTGGTTGGGCCATATAAATGGGCTCCTCAAGATCCCCATTAAGAAATGCGATCTTGACATCCATTTGCCATTTTTCATAATCGAAATAGGCTGCTATGGCCAAAAGAATCCTGATGGACTTAAGCATGGCAACCGGAGAAAAAGTCTCCTCATAGTCTATACCCTCCTTTTGAGTATAGCCTTTAGCTATCAATATAGCTTTAAAGGTCTCTACCTTTCCATCCGATCCCCTTTTCTTTTTGTAGATCTATTTACAACCTATGGCTTTTAGACCTGGTGGTAGATCTACAAGAACCCAGACTTCATTAGTATACATAGAATCTATTTTCGATTCCATCGCTTTGAGCCATTTTCCTGCATCAACATCATTAATAGCCTGTGTATACATAATGGGATCTATTTCTTCTTAGTCCGAGATGGCAATTAAGCCTTCTCCTAAACCCAGATACCTATCTGGCTGTCTCACAACCCTCCCACTACGTCTAGGCACACCTTGATGTTCAGGTTGCACTTCTGATTCAACTCTTGAATCCATCTTGACATCTTGTTCTGTCATATCAAAAACAACTCTTGGTTTGGATGAAATAGCTAACTCCTTTAGTACTACTTCACTTCTTCCTTTGTGATTTTTCACAAACTCTTCCTCTAAGAAGGTTGCATTTGTCGACACAAATACCTTCTTATCATGAGGACTGTAAAAATAGTACCCTCGAGTTTCCGTAGGATATCCTACAAACAAACATACTTCTGACCTTGGTTCCATCTTTGTGGATTCAGGCTTTAGAACATGAGCTGGGCAGCCCCAAGTCCTCAAATGCCTCAATGAAGGCACTCGGCCAGTCCACAACTCCCTAGGTGTTTTAGGCACCGATTTGGATGGAGCAAAGTTAAGAAGATATGTTGTCGTTTGTATGGCATATCCCCAGAACGATTCTGGAAGGCTAGCGTAGGAAATCATTGATCTTACCATTTCCAATAAAGTTATATTTCTCCTCTCTGCTACACCATTTTGTTGAGGTGTACGAGGAGCTGAAAAATTGAAAATAATTCTATTGTCAATTAAATATTGCTGGAACTCTCCAGATAAATACTCACCACCTCGATCTGATCGAAGCTGTTTTAATGGCTTGCCAAGTTGCTTCTCAGCTTCAGCTTTGAATTCTTTGAACTTTTCAAAAGATTCACTCTTTTTATGCATCAAATACAAATAGCCATGTCTTGAGTAATCATCTATAAAAATTATGAAATATTCATAACCTCCTATAGCTTGTACATTCATGGGCCCACACACATCAGTATGTACCAGGTCCAATGTGGATTCAGATCTGTTTCCTTTAGAAGGAAATGAGGCTTTGGTCATTTTTCCTTCAATACAAGTTTCACAGGTGGGTAATGGATCACTATCCAAGCCCATAAGGATCCCATCCTTTACTAGCCTCTCAAGTCTTTTCTGATTGATATGACCCATTCTTAAGTGCCACAGATACTTTGAATTAATGGTAGAGATTTTGGATTGTCTTGGTTTTATCAATTCTGTGGTGTTTAGTGAGCCTTTCATAGGTTCTATAAAAAACAATCCCTGTTTAGTTATCGCATCACAAATAAAATCCTTATTCTCATATATTGAAACAACCTTTTCAAAATATAAGGAATAACCAGATTTTATTAGACAAAAAATAAAAATCATGTTCCTTACAATCATTGGCATGTAATAAACATCCTCCAAATATAACCTATGACCACTAGGAAAGTCCAAGATTAACTACTCCCACTGATTCTACTGAAACATAGGAACCATCTACTATCTTGACTTGAAACTGGCCTTTAGGTAGTCTTTTCCTTTACTGGAACTCCTGCAAAGAATTACAAACATGGTTAGTGGCTCCTGAATCTAATATCCAAGAAGTAGATAAATTTGCCACATTTCTAGTTCCTAACAAACTTAGGAAGCCCATACCTTGTTTGCTTTTGAGGGACTCTAGGTAGATGGACGCTTTCTTTTCCAAAGGCCCATCTCATCACAATGGAAACACTTTCCTTTGATGTTCTCTTTGGCCTTCTTTTTCATGGATTTGGCCTTGACCCCTGTTTGGGCCTTCTTTTTCATTGGACCCTTCTTCTTTTCCTTGCCCTTACCCTTGGGCTTAGAAGAAGAAGCTACATTAGCTTCTGGCCCATGAGCCTTAATATTCAATATCTCCTCCGTGCTCTAGAGGGTATTCATCAACTCACTCAAGGTGTAATCCTTGCTGTTGAGCTCATAGTCCAACTTAAACTGTTGAAAAGAAGAGTTTAAGCTATTGATGATCATAATCATCTGCGTGTCCGCATCCATATCCTCCCCAAGCATCTCAGCCTTAGTGACCGCAGAGATTACCTTCATCATGTAATCCCGCACCGGTTTACCAGGTTTCTGTCTGAGATTATGAAAGGTTTGGATAGTTTTCACTCTTGCAGACCTAATCCTCACACCAAACATCTCATGTAGGTGATGGACCATTGCACTAGCAGTTTTCATACAAGCATTTTGTTTTTGCAACATGCCACGATGAAGCTTTAATATAACACTTAGTAGTCTTGTCAGCATTCTGCCAACGCTCATGTTGTTGGACTTGCTCAGGAGTTTAATCTCCACTTAGAGGTGTAGGCTCATTTTTAGTTAACACCCATTAAATACGTTCATATTGAAGAACAATGTCAAAGTTACGTCTCCATTCATTAAAATTGTCTCCGTTTTCCAATTTGTTATTAGTCAAAAGCAGGGTGAGTGGATTCACTTTGTGGTTGATTATGTCTGAAAATATAAATTATTAAAATATGAGCATACTAGTCAACAATTTATGGAACTTTGTATAAAATCATGATGCATGTATGCATGATGATAGATTTAACAAAACTTAAAAAATTAAAACATTATACGACGGTTATTTTTCTTATCTATAACAAACTAAGTGACGGTGGGCCATCTTATCCATTAAAAGAAAAGCTGGGACCCTCCCACTCAAAAACTACCAAGCATCTCATGCCTAATTTTTTAAGAAGCGTCTTAATTTGGTTCATACTTTTACCAATAGAGCTACGGTGGGCAGTTTATTGATAAAAAATGTTGAGTGTTTAACCATTTGATTCATTCACTAAAGATACCTACAAACCATGCCTCGGTGGGAGGTCACATTTGCTATCATTAAGTGGACTTATCCTTAAGGAGACCCAAACCATGCAAGATCTAGGATCCATGCCCTCCGATGGGGAGTAACACTTCACCACATGCAAATGGGCCATCATTTGAAGACCGTGGACTCTCACAGGAGCATCCTCTCCCACTCAATCTTTTTGGGCTTTAAGTTTTAAATACCATCTTGTCTAGATGCAATTTATTATCCATCCTATATTGTTTCATTATATATCTCATAAATAATGAATGCATGGCAAAGCCTAGGGTTGGCAATTTTCTAAATGACATGCAATCACATAATATCACATATTATAAGCATTCATTTCTCCATTCATCACATGAACTAGTAAAGCCACTTTTGATTGTCCATCCTAGAAAAATTAAATAATTACAAGCCTTTTAGGCCCAAAGTATTCTTCTTGGACTTGGATCTTCCGCTTCGAACTCTTCACAAACATGATCCGGCCCATTCGGTAAACAAAATGTAATGACATATATGAAAATCGAATTTTGTCACTTTGAAAAATAAATTTCCAGCACCAAATTTTTAGAAAACCAAATCTTTATTTTGACAAAAAATTCCAGCACTAGTTTTCATTAAAACCGAAGCTCATTTCATGAAAATAAAACCAGCACTTAGTATTTTAGTAAAACCGAAATTTGATTCTTTGAAACAAAATCCAGCACTTGTTTTTACAATAAAACTGAAAAGTGATCCATTGAAACAAAACTCCAAAGAACTATGTTTTCACAAAACTTATGCCAATACACTAAATGATACAATCAAAATTTTACCTTTCCATTTCTTCAATCCATGGCTGCTCCATCTTCATCATTACATCAATTTGTATATTACAAAATCAAAGAAAATAGAAAAAGAAACCAAGGAGGAAACATGGTGATGATAGACCACCTCCTTATTACAACCAATGAAGAAATCTTACAAGGTAAATTTAACTTCTATGGACAACCAAAAGAGCAAACATACACCATGTATATTTCTATCACATAAAAATATGCAGCATACACAAAAAGATTGCCAACCCATGCATCCAATATATAGGAACTGAAATCATGCATTAGAAACTGGCTTTGATACCAATTTTTGGATAGGAAAAAGAAAACATGCTTTGTTTGGAAAAACGGTAGATTTCAAAACTTTTAAGAAATCATTACTTGCAGTGGAAGAAAAAAATCCAAATCAACATGTCAATCCATACATGATATGGTATAAGGATAATAAAATATAAACAAGATTAGGAGTATTACCGACTCCTTCGCTACAGCTTTAAATCCTCACTGCGCTATCCTCTCCTTCTTCGTGTATCCAAATCCTTTGGCTTTGACTCTTTTTCTTTAACAATCTACTTTCTCTTTGTTGTAGTATCCTCAACCAATTAGATTTACCAAGGACAATTAGGTTAACAAAATCCTTTGGTGGGAAAGGAGAAGAAATGTTTGGAGGAGATTTTCTTAGAAGAAGAAGAAGCAAAATTGAAACTCTTTCAATTGGTATTTTCGATTCTCTCTTTCATGAAAGGAGAGAAGGTGTAAAGAACATGCAAGAACTCTTTCTTGCCTACCAATTTCGTATATGCATGGATGGAAGGAGAGAGAGGCATCAAATGCATCACTTCTTTCATTAATCACTCATAAAATAGCCAATAAATGAGATTATCTTCATTTATCTTTATGATGGCTATTTGAAAAGACCATAACCTAAAATTCAATACCTGATTTCGGTTTTGCCAAGAAGAAAGAAGGAAGATGGTCCATCTAATGTAAATATTTCATCTTTAATCTAATGAATGCAAATAGGTTACAAGCCAACATTAAAAGACAACCATTAAACCATTTAATGGTAAGTTCATAACTCCATTTAATGATGATTAACCATAATAAAGACCATCTTTATTTAGCATTTTAATGTCAAATGTGTGGTTACACATTTAACCTAGGAATAACCAAAATTGCTATCTTCTTCTTAAAAAAATTGTTTTAATATAATTAATCTAATTAATTACATTAAACCAAAAACCAAGCCCATTACTAAATGTACATTTGGGCTTCTTCAATTAGACCAAGCCCAAGATTCAATTATGGGCTTCTAATTAACCTCCATTTATATTTCTTACTTAGCTTGATAACCTTTCTTAAAGCCAAGTGAAGAACCTTATTGGACTTTGATAATTCAAGCTCCAATAAGCCCAGAATTAATTCAATCTCATTGGAATTAATTCTAGCTTATTAACTAAATGTCATTCCACTAAAGACAATTAGTTAAACTCTTGAATTATTAAATATTATGAGAATATGTCCAATTGCAAAACCTATTTAGAACCTTATTATAGTCATCCGCACAACAAAGGATAAAATTACCGTTTTGCCCTTATGTTGGTTTTTCCTTCTAGATCTCTCATTTTACTTTATATGGTGATTAACACATAAGATCTCATCTCAGTGTTAAGACTTGATGGGTAGCTAGTCCATCAAACTACTAGCGCCAGTTTAATCACCAAATCTCCTTAAAACATCTAGAAGAGATGATAACACTATAAACTCTTTATTTGAGTAAATGTTCCCTGATACATGTTTCAATTAATAATTCCCACATGCAAACACTGGATTAATACTCTGTAAAAATCCATTCCTATCATATCAAGAATTATAATGAAACATATATGAGTTCACCACTCATCAAGATTATGGTTCATAATAAGCAAATGCTTAAGTTGTATATTTTAAGATTAAAGTAATGACCCACTTTATTCTTGAAAACATACTTGATTCCAGATTCATTTAATAGTGCCATTATCGATAGTCAACTACTATCATGATATGAAACTCATCATTCCCTTGAAGTAAACTCCTTTACTTATATGGAGATAAATCGCAACACTACAGTCTAAACCATAATCAAGCGACCAACTTGATTATTCAACTGTGAATCAATTAATTTAGATTCTAATAATATACATGTTTCCCATACATCTCTATGTATATGTATATTACTTACAAAAGAATCTTGGTACCTTATGACCAGATATATAATGCTCATACAGATAAAACCAAACTCTTTTGTTTTATTAATAATAAATATTTTCATTACAAAACTGTAACTGAAGAAGATAAAGTTACATGTAAATACACTTGCTTTCCAGGGCACTATATTTACATAACTCCAACAAAAATATGGTGAAATTACCTTTTTGCCCTTAGATTATGTGAAATTACCACTTTACCCTCCAAACTTTTCCTAAATTTGCAATTAAGCCCAAAATTTGAGAGTCACCAAAACTTTTATTTTTATTTTGGTCCTTGAACTTTTGAAAATAATAATTAAGCCCCTTAAATTTATAAAATTACATATTGATCCTCCAAGAATTGAAAAATTACATTTAAGTCCTTTGACTTTTAACAATTGGCAAAAAGTCCTTACGTACATCAACTTTTCCAATTAAGTTTTCTAGTGTCCAATAAGTCTATAAATCTTGTCTAATCACCTCTAAGGCATTAGAACACATATAACTCAACCACCATGGTCATATCCATCCAATGGACTCGGTTTTACACACTTATAGGATTTACACACTTACAAGCTAATATGTCAAAAATGTCAAAGATTTTGCATATCGATGAACTCTAAGTTCATATAAGGGCTATAACATTATAAATCCCTGACATATATACCCAGAAGGATTTAAATACATCTTTAAACTCATATACAACCATGTATATATGTTGGGACCCGATCCGGAGACCGGCGCCCCAACCCGAAAACGGAAGACGGAACGAATAAAACGATTGATCACAAAGTGAACCAAATCATTAACGAATCGAAGACGAGCTTGGAAGCAAAGCATACGAACAATGTCAAATCGAATTGGCTCGAAGAAAAACCAAACAAACGGTCCAATCGAATTGAAACACAAATTCCGACATCCGCACAAATATTTTAGAAAAGCCTCAAAAGGGTCGCGTTGGAAACCTTAGACTTAAACTATCCAAAATCTGATATAAATTTTTCTTTTTCTTTTCTTTCTTATCCAAACTCAAACCACAATACCTTATCATACTCATAATCATACACACACCCCAAACTTAACTTAAATCAATACATAATTCCAGAATTCATTCACCTTATGCTCATTACATACACAATTTCATAAATCAAAGCTTTATACAAATCATAGTGGCATTTTCAAGCCTTATACAATACCCATAACCCTAAACCAAGGTACACAATACACAACGATTCTAGACTTTTCAGCAACCATCTAACTTAACAATATTATAATATACACATGCAAACATAAATCTTCATTTTCTTTCACCCGATCTCCTTCTCATCACCTGTGGATGGGAATGAAGGGGGGGTGAGCTTATAGCTCGTGGGTAACAGTTTATAACAAAAATATAAGCAAAATCTTTGAAATTCCTTTTCTTTTATGGTCTTAGAAAACATTTCTTTGAAATCCGTAAAGCACATTTTCTAAAAGTTCCGTTCTTGCTGTAGTCAAATCACAATTGCAAAACGTATGATTTTTAGGCTTTCAGCCATAAACCCATAGGTTGCAAAACATGAATGCATCAACTTGACAGTTCATAAATGCAATGGCAAATCACATAAGCAATGCACAACACATAGCTCGAGAGTTCCGTAAACACGACGGAAACCGAAGTTTACCGTAAACACAACGACTCCGATTTCGGATCTCGTAGGCCCACAAGTAGGCAACCGGGATAAGGCTAGACGTCGACGTGCACGTGACTAACACAACGTTCCTCTCTCGCCCACACAAAAGCACATATCATGCTCAAAATCATTTATCGCATGATCTTTTCTGAATATATGAAATGCCATGTAATCTTTCGAGGCATAGCACAATGTATGTTGCAATTCATCCAAAGTCCATGTATTGAATCAAAAATGATTTTTCAATTCATTCATACAATGATGCAACATTTATGATGCAATTGAAATCAGAAAATCTCTTTATTTAAAGAAACCAGTAGTGACTTAT